>CM076087.1:64155833-65355833 GCA_038088585.1 Chrysina gloriosa
TGATTCCGGATATATCATCACGGTACAGAAACGAGCCCGAACACCTGGCTGCGGCACCAGCTCCGACCGAGGACGTCGAGGAAAATTTCCAAGACAGATAAATGCATTTTATTTCTCCATCTTACAATAGAGCCTTCAGCTCGGCATTCCTAACCTATCCGCCTCCAGCGGTGATTTTAATAAGCGTACGCCGCGGCGAAGTAATTCGTAGATCGTAATTTAGTCGTAATCTTTTCTTATATTTTCTTGTCTATGTGAGTAACTTGCCGCCCCTCCTTTTCCATCGGTATCCTGTCGCACTTCAATATTTCTCCGGCAGCAATAACAACTCAAGGCCGCCTGTTTATGCATGAAATATTGTGGCAAATCCCTGAGAAAGAGCCGAGCGTCGGCCGAGGCACGGAGCGGTGCTTGCGAACTACATCACATA
The DNA here is from genome assembly GCA_038088585.1 of Chrysina gloriosa. Classification (NCBI taxonomy): domain Eukaryota; kingdom Metazoa; phylum Arthropoda; class Insecta; order Coleoptera; family Scarabaeidae; genus Chrysina; species Chrysina gloriosa. The sequence goes on from CM076087.1 coordinate 64,156,264, forward strand.
CCGGGTGATCAGCAAGGTACTCACACAGACATCGTTGTGCATTTAATTGTATATTTGATTCGTTTTGTTTCGTATTGTTTTATTTGCTTTGTTGTTGGGTCAATATACGGATACACCTAGATTAATGACTCCCCCTTTCTTTTTTAGCCTTATCTCTTATCTAGCGCTCCATAAATATAACAATAGCGCTCAATTAATATAACACCTTATTGACACAGTGATTCGATTTAACTTCTTGATGAAACTGATGTGCTTTTCTTATGTTAAGCGGGTAACTTTGATATCTTTGCTATCCTCGGCTAGCTGGCGTATTTGAAGATGGCTGTCATATCCACTTAAATTATGAAAGAAAATCGGAGCAAATGTAGATATTTTTATACCTTTTATACCTTTTCGTATATATGTCTATTCTTGACTTCAGTGTTATCTGCTGCGCCTGTTGGTGAGGCGGTTCATACATTTGGGGAATTCCATATGATGGTTGTGGAATTGTTTGATGTCTTCCCGTCAATCGTTCCACGAAAACATTGATGCAGTCTGGTCCATTGTACGTTGTTATGTTTATGCATAACACTATGTTGTAAGTGAAACTGTGTGCTTGATGGATACGCGTTCCACTTGTATTTGTTGTTTGAGACTAGGACTACTGCGATTCTATTGGTTTACACGTAAAGTCGGCGTAGACCATAAAACGTAGCACCGTCCTTTATTCGTAATTTACAAATTTCATGATATCATCCCAACAACTTTGTTTGTTTTCTTCGTATCGGGTATCGTCAATACGGTTAACACATATACACATATTAACACGTATACATTTACATATTGATAGGTTGTTTTGGGTCTTGATGTGACCAATACCTTTTAATTTCACCAGAAACTCAGCACCTTGCAATATTAGGAGTGTCAGTGCGGATAATTGGTCGCACTATATATATTTGTTCATGCGGGACGAAAGACTGCAGTAATTCACCATGGGATGTACGCTTATTCATGATTTGGAATATTTACATTCAAATTCGATAGATATATGATGTCAACATCGGACGAGACAGCTCCGTTAGGTATGGCAGGCGCATGTATCATTAAGGCAAAGATTATTTTACAATCTTTGTGGCAAGATAAATTGGTATGATCCTGTTCCCCAAAGTATATGTAATGAATGGCGCAATTTTCGACATCATTTATTCCACTTAAATGAGGTGAAAATTCCTGGACGTGTCCTCTGCGACAATATGGTTAGAATTGAATTCATGGATTCGTAGATGCATCCCAACATGCATACGGAGCATGCGTCTTCCTACGCTCGATAACTTCAAAGGATGTTCCAAGACTCGAGCTAATGGTAGCATTGATGTTAGCAAAGCTGACAAAGAAGGTGGATTCAAACTCTCCCAAATCGATTGAAGATATTTGTGGCAAATAGGATTTCATAAATTCAGAACCTAGCGGGTAATTATTTATGGCAACATGTTCCATCAGAGAGTAATCCTGCTGATATTTTGTTACGTGGAATATCAGCCAAACAATTACCTACTACCAACCTATGGTGAACTGGCTCCCATTGGCTTTCAGAGACTTCAGAGCACTAGTCTAGCCAACCTCTGAACTCGATCCAAGAATTGCCCGAGTTACGGCCATCAATTAAAGTTTGCATTGCTTTGGCAATGGTGGATGTTATTCCAATACAACGATTTTCTTCATTTAATAAGCTAAGACATATTGTTTACGGTTTATTCAGAATTGTAAAGTGACAAAAGGAAAGCGGCCCTTTGGTTCGTTATCCCCTAACGAGCTCCATAATGCAGTCAATGTACTAGTTCGAATTGTTCAGAATATATCAGTTGCTCAAGTAATTAAAGAATTACTATCAAACAATCAAATTAGCGGAAAATCGAAAATTCTATCCCTTTTGCCTTTTATAGATGAAAAGGGGCTGCTTCGCGTAGGTGGCCGCTTATTGCAAACCAACATGATATTTGAAAGAAAACTTCAATTGTTATTGCCAGCTAATCGTTATTTTACCAAGCTACTGTTTCACTATAAACATATTGGTTTCATGCCCACCGATGCACAACAATTACTCGCATCTATTCGAGACGCCTTTTGGCCTATACGAGAAAGATACCTAGCGAGACGCTCGGTCCATAATTGCAATTGATGCTATAAAGTAAATCCAAAAATCGAAGTTCCAATCATGGGTACGTTGTCCCATTCCAGAATTACACCATCATTTTCATTTTGAAATACATATGTGGAGTCGACTATGCAGGTCCTTTCTTGCTAAGAAATCATAAAGGGTGCGGCGCTAAAACTACCAAGCGATATATAGCATTGTTTGTCTGCTTTACGGCAGAGGCAGTGCACATTGAAATGGCATCCGATTTAAGTACAGAAGTTTTCTTAGCTGCACTCCGACGGTTTATTGCTCGAAGAAGCAAGCCAAAGCGTATTTATTCCGACAACCAAAAAAATCTAGTTGGCGCGAACAATGAATTTAAGTCAATCTTAAGGGCATTAGAAATAAGCGATGATCGAATTAAAACAGAACTTGTTACTGAAGGCATTTTGTTGTTATTCATATCCGCACACGTACCAAACTTCGATGGACATTGCTGCGATCTGATTGGTACTCACATTATTATTGACTCGAACAAAGAAACTTCTCGTTGAAACCTGTTCGTGACGTAATGGTATTGCGTAATATTACGTAATATATAGGAACAATCAGCACATTGGCAATAGTCGTTCTCGTCCTTTCACCGAAGTCAAACAGCGACGCGCGGGGTCACTACATGGATGGTGTACCGTATGTGTATTTAAAAATGCGACGGTCATAGCACGTTGGCTATAGCCGTTCTCCCCCTTTCACCGAAGTCAAACAGCATCGGCCCGGTCAGTACTTGGATGGTGAACGTGATATGTATATGTTTTAGTCGCCAATCGTTAGGATCACTTTTCCTTAGCCTGCCAAATTCCCGTCGAAACGTGTTTGTGACGTCATGGTATTACGTAATCTTACGTAACTTTTCGATCTCCTGATCCTCCATCTTCTGGTGAAATGCCCAATTTCCTAATTAGATCTGTTACCACCCAGAGCTCCCTGTACTCCGAGCAGCAGCGACACCTTCCGGCCGAAAGCGACACTACATACAGCCACCTGTACCACCGGCACTACATAGGCGCCCTACCGAACAGCGACACCGCCCGGTCAAAAGCGGCACTACATACAGCCACCTGTATTACCGGCATCTACCGAACAGCGACACCTCCCGGCCAAAAGCGGCACTACATACAGAAATCTGTACTACCGGGACAAGATATCTCTGGTCTTACGACCAGAAGGAATTTTTAAATTTCCCGGGGTTGTCATGAGTTTTAACCCTCCAAACCGGAATTGTTGACCCCTTTCCGTACGCGCGGGGTCAGTGTTGTGACTACCTTCCACTCTACGCGCTTGCGGTTGTGGCGACCTTCGGAGCGGCGCCCGGTGAACCCGTTATCTCCCTCTACTCGCAAAAAAGTATCACAGCTATGAACTAGAGGTGTTGGCAGTAATCGAAGCTATTAAAAAATTCAGAGTCTATCTCGTGGGAATAAAGTTCAAGATTTTGACGGACTGTGCAGCTTTCGCGGTCACCATGAACAAAAAGATTTGTCTACAGAGGTCGCAAGATGGGCGTTACTATTAGAAGAATTCGATTATATTATAACATCGCGCAGGATCTCGTATGAAATACTGCGATGCGCTTAGCAGAAATCCAATAACAAGGACTGTACGAAGCGAATTTCTCCGAAGAATAATGAAGGCACAAAAAGACGACGAACACTTAAAAACTATTATGAAGGTACTGGCAAGTCAATCATACCAAGACTGCGAGGTGGATAGGAAGCTCTTATATAAACACCACGACGGACAGAAGCTACTGGTTGGGCCAACGAACATGCTTCTACATCATTAAATATGCTCACGAACGTGGACGTTTCGCGGCTAAAAAGACGAAAAAACTCATTACCAGAGAGAATATATATATGTATATATCATATTCCGAATGTCAATGAGAAAATTCGAACTGTAATTACAAACTGTGTTCCGTGTATTTTAGTAGAGAGAAAGACCGGCAAACAAGAAGGATTGCTCTATCCGATTGACAAAAGGGGAAACACCACTTCAGGTTTACCATGTTGAACATCTAGGACCACTACTGCAAACTGGTAAAGGCTAAAAATATTTGTTCGTGGTAGTCGATGTATTTACCAAGTTTACATGTATATATCCTACAAAGTTGATGTTATCATAAAAATACTGCAGACAAGTACAGCTATATATGGATGGCAGCGTAAGCATTTTCCATTCCAGGACAAAAATTCTGCAACTCATCCTATATCCAGCCATGGTAATAATACTTAGCGCTTCCTTCTGTTTAAGGAATACACGGTGCGTCTCATCAGACATCCCCCACACAGGATTCCGTATGAGGCTCTGGACACGAAGTGAGCGTAGTATGAGATTAGAGTTGCTTGGTATGTAGATAGCTGCCTAACCGTTCTGATAACGTACAGTGCCGATGTCAACTTGGTCAATAAGTTTTGCACATGAGAAGCCCACCTCAAATTGCTGTCTATATGCAGACCCAAAAACTTTTTGTTTGCAGATTTGGCATATTGTTTGCTGTTAAACATAAGTCGGCTGTTTTATTAGTATTAAGCTTGAGATGATTGCTAGCGAACCATTCCCCAGCCTCCAGCAACGCCGTTTACGCATTCTCTGCCATCTTCCTGTGATCTTTAGATGAGACTAAAAAAGATAAATGAGACTAAAAAAGATAAATGAGACTAAAAAAGATGTGTCATCTGCATATAAATTCACCCTACCGGCCTTAATATTTTTTGAGATCTATTTTGCAGATATGACTTCAACAACTGCAGAGGAGCTCCCCTCACTCTGTATACGTACAATTTCTCCAACAAGACCTCATGATTCACGGTATCGAACGACTTACTTATGTCACACAGTGTTAATTGAACTTCGTTCCCATCTTCCATATATGCTATATATATATATAGCAGTGTTCACAGGCCTTTTAGACCCATTGCCCCATTCAAAGTATTTTTCTCTCCCATATCTCTAACTTTATTTGTGAGCTTTTTGTCAACGACCATGTTTTGCAGACGTATAACAATGTCGGTCTTAAGACAGTCTTATACAGTTGTAATTTCGCTCTCGTTGATATATTCTTGGATTTTAATATGTTTGAGGTTCCCCCGCGCACATGTTGCTCTTAGCTATCCTTAAGTTTATTTCAGTTTCCTCTTAGCATTTGTTGTCAATCAGAGTTCCCACGTAGATATATTCTTCTGCTTCCTCAAATTCGTATAACTCTTTTTCCCCAGTTTGGACACTTAGTTTCTGTTTCCCGTTTAACCTATTTCTGTTCCTTAGTTTCATATATTTAGTTTTTCTCTCACTAATCTCTAGTCCCATTCTACTTGCTGCAGTTATTAGATTTTTGTTAGTTCCTCTAGGAGTTTCATTGGTGACTCTTATTGAAGAGTGTTCTGTTTCTGTTTATGTTGCTGTTTCTAATTATCACTTCCAACACTGCGTTCAATAGCAGTGTAGAAAGCGGGTCTCCATGTCTTACCCCGTTCTTCACTTTGAAACTCTCTAATGTCTTTCCGTTTACCTTAACTGCGCATATTGTGTTCTGTAGTGTCATCTTTACGAATAGAATTAGTTTTCCAGAACATTCAGTATTCTCAGTGCGTCAAAGAGCCCTCCCCGTTGACGGAATCGTATGCTGCTTGAAAGTCGATAAATAGGATATAAGTCGGAATTTCATATTCATACATTCCTATGAGCGTGAAAATTGATTCGTTGTTAATCTGTTTTTCCGGAAACCAGCCTGGTACTCTCCGAGAGCAGGCTCTATAAATATTTCCAGCCGTCTCTTAATCAGCGTGGCCAGGACTTTGTAGGCGGTGCCCAATAAGGCTATTCCCCTATAGTTGCTACACTCGGTCCGGTCTCCTTTTTTGAATGGCGGGATTATGACAGCCCTATTCCATTGCTTCGGCATTACCTCTGTGTTCCAGATTTCCTTAACTAGTTCATATATCTTTAGAATTACCACCTCACCCCCGTATTTAATATTTTCTGCTGTCATCTCGTTTTCTCCCGGGCTCTTGTTGTTTTCCATTGAGTTTACTACTTCTTCTATTTCTGTTATTGATGGCTCTTCGGTTCCCTCGGTATTTTGGTCGTCTTGCCTCACCTTCGCACTTGCTCTTTGATTTTTTACGTCGTTTTCCTCCCCTGGTTCTTCCCATTGAGCAGCTCTTCGAAGTTCTGTCTCCATCTTCCGTTAATTTCGTTTGTGGACCCCAGTTCCTCTCCATTCTTATCCTTGAAGTATCGTTGAATCCCTTTGCTTTCCGTTCGGATGTTTTTGACATCTCTGTAAAAGTTTCTAATTTCTTTTTTGTGTAACTTTCCTCGATCTTTTGTAATAAGTATTCCCAATTCTTTCGTTTCCTTGCCCTACAGAGTTGTTTAACGTTTTCCTTTGTTCGTTATATTCGTCCTTGCTTTCTGTATTTTTAGTTTGCAAGAATTTGTTGTTCATTTCATCCTTGCATCTTTGTCTAGCCAATAGTTTCTCTTCTATGTTGTTTTCTTCGATATGCTATTCCTGGTGGCATTTTTAATTGCCCCCACAAGCTTTTCCATTGATCGCTCACTTCGCCCTTTTGCTCGATGTCGTCACCGTACCACTCTTCAATACTTGTTCTGTATTTTCGTGCTATTTCTACGTTTTGCAGGTTTTTCAAGTTGTATTTTAGTTCCCCTGTTTACTATTTTGTCTTTTCATTTCCTTTTTTTTGTCAATTTCATTTTGACTAATACGAGGAAATGATCAGAATCCGCTTCCACACATCTGCATAAGCGCACATTCTTAATAATTTCTGTTTTATCTCCCTTTATTAGCACATGGGCTATCTGGTTCATTTTCGTTTCTTCCTGGTATCATCCATGTACCCTTGTCTTTCCGCTTGAAGTGGGTGCTCATAATTTTCATCTTTTGTCCTATTGCAAAAGTGATCAGTCTTATTCCGTTGTCGTTACTTGTGTTGAGCTTACTTTTCCCTCCCGTAAGTTCTGTATACACCTCTTGCCTGCCGATTTTAGCATTCGCATCGCCTAGAATTATTTTAATGTCTTCCTTAGGGATTTTTTCGACCGTTTCCTCTAGTTTCTCATAGAATATATCTTTTGTTTCCTCCTCCTTCTCTTCAGTCGGTACGTGCATGTTGATTACTGTTATTGCACCGTATACCGTCTTAATTCTCACAGAACACAGCCGCTCAGATATTGGGACAAAGCGCTTTACTTCCTCTTCCAGAGTGTGTTTTATCAGAAATCCTACTCGGAGTTTTCGACTTTCATTTTCACTTGTAGGTAATGTATGGTTTTAAGTTTTTGTATGTCTGATGCGTTTAAGTGTGTCTCTTGGAGTGCTGCAAGGTCAATATTATATTTGTTCATAGTGTTTACTAGGTTAATTATTGCATCTTCTTCGTATATGCCTCGCACATTCCATGTGCATATCCTCATAGCATTATTCCGTATAAGAGTTTTGCTATTATTTCTCCTTTCTCCAACATTTTTCCCGTCCGTATATTTTGCCAAAGTCGTGGCCGAGCCACATTCGCTGGCTTCTCTTATCAGTATTTTGCTTTCCTTTCTAAAAGTCTGCTACGTGTCTGTTGTTTGAGAATATTGTTCTCTTCTATATTCCGTTTCCACACTTCTCCGTCTATTTTTAATTGTTGATATCTGATTTGAACTCTTTTTCCTGCCTGCCTATCGTTTCTCGCCATTGCCCTTAGCTTTCCTTGTATAATTCTCTCCTCCTTTGTCACATCATCGTTAATGTCATCATTTCTATACTCCCTTAACTTGCTCTTGTTCTTCATTACTGTTTACTTTATCCTCCATTCTATACAATTCTATTAAACAAACTTTTGGTGGCAACTTCCTTATTTGTTTTATGTCAACTTATACGCCTACCTTTTCTTTCAAAAAGTGTATTATACATACCCTTAAAGTATTTGGTTCCTCTTCCCTTATTGCGTAACCCTGTAACACTATCGGAGAATACGAGTAGAGTCCCGTTAATGAGTCTACCTGGAGTACTGGGTACGAGTGGAGTCCCTGAAAGGGTACGAGTAGAGTCCCGTGTAGGAAGAAGATAAAATTAATTTATTTTCGAAAATCTTTTATTCTATTTAATCGTTTCCGCCCTAAAATAGACAAGTAGTTATTTGAAATTCAGATGTATTTTTAATTATTTATTCGGAATCATTAGAAAGTACTAGCTTTCTATTTAATCGTTATTTGTTCTTATTAATCCTTTCCGTCTTAAAATATTCTAATGTTCTACCTGCCCTAATTGAGTTTTACTTGCTTCTATAAAAGTGGAAATGAATTCAAAATGAACATCAGTCTAATTTTGCACTCCTTGCGTAAATTTTAGAAGTAAAAATGAATCTTGAAGTAATGCAAAGCGAAAAGGGAAAACCTATTCTTGTTATAAACAACTTTAAGTTTAGATTTCAAAAAATTTTAGCCAATGACGTTAAAAAGTAGGTTTGTTCAGTTGGTGCTACAAAAAAGTGTCCTGCGTTCCTAAAAACAATTGGTGCTAATGAAATTATTGAACTTAAAGAAAATCATAATCATGATCCAGTGAGTGATAGGCTGCTAGATAGACAAAAGATGAGTAATAGTTTAAAGCGCAAAGCAAGTGACGATATAACGGAAAGACCATCGAAAATTATCCACAAAGAACTATCAAAGGTGATATCGAAACTCTTCTTCACAAAGACGTAAAGTGTATAGCAAGAAAATCTGCTCTACCGTTTAATATACCAAAAACAAGAGAAGAAGTACACCAAGTGTTAGAAAGGTTAGACTTGAAAACAAATAAAAATGAAACTTTTTTGCTGTATAACAACAACGAAAATGGCGTAGTAATATTTGGCACCAAGACGAACTTGGAGTTTTTATCATCGCTGGACAGTTTTTATGTGGATGGAACTTTTAAATCTTGTACAAACCATTTTGTTCAATTATTCACTATCCACGGACTACAGAACAACTATTACATCCCACTGATATATATTTTACTTCCGGATAAATCCACCCAATCATATTTAATGGCTTTTCAAAATCTAATCAATTTGTGCAATGACATTGGCAAAATTCTTCAACCAAAATCTGTAGTAGCTGATTTTGAACTTGCGATTCATCAAAGCGTGAAACGAGCTTGGCCAGAAGTAGCTGTAATAGGTTGCCGTTTCCATTTAGGTCAAGCTTGGTAAGTTGTACTTTTTAAACTTTTTAAATGATAATTTATGTACTCATTCTTTGTTTTTCTTTCTATAGGTTTCGAAAGATACAACAGTTGGGAATTTCATCACATTTTAAAAATAAGGAGACTGCTGTTGGAAAGTTTCTGACTTACACGTTTGGACTACAGTTCTTACCCCCGACCAAGTAGGAGACTGCTTTGCGTTTGAACTAGCAGAAATTTTACCAGCTGACGAGAAAGTCAGAAAATACTGTGATTACCTCACGGATTTTTATGTAACGGAAGACTCTACATTTCCACCTCAAGTATGGGCCAGTTCAGAAAACTCTTCATTTCGCACTACTAATGCTTGTGAAAGTTTTCATTCAAGGTTTAATAAAAATTTTTACACCAGCCACCCGAACATATTTTTGTTTACAAAAATATTGTTAAACTTTCAAAGTGAAACATACATTAAAATGCGCAGTTCTGTTCTTATGCTCTTAATTAAAAACAATAAACTGATTTTTGTTAAGGAAAAAGTGAAAGAGTTTAATGATAACCATATTTCAAGATTTGATTTTATAAAACTTGTTTCTTATAGATTAACACCTTATTATTAAAAATGTATTTATGTATTTGATAAATTTATATGTGCAATAAAAAAATAATAATAATAAACTGATAATTTTTATAACTATATACTATATGTTTTATATATATATTTTCATTTAAAATAATATACATACGAGTAGATATTAAAAAAATATATTTTCGAATTTTATTTGTACCTACCAACAAGGATAGAAACTTTTACGTCTCGGGACTCTACTCGTAGTACACCTTTTTTGGGATGGGGATTAAAACAGGTAAACGGGACTCTACTCGTATCTCCCCAACACTATATTACTCCCTCTATTTTCACTTTCTATTCTTTCGAATTTCTCTTTTATAATTTTTATTTCCGTTTTCAACTCTGTATTTTCCTTACTCAGTCTTTCGTTTTCCACGTTTGCTTCTCTTAATTCTTCTATGATTACATCCTGTTTGGCTCCTATTTTGGCGATTCTTTCTGTCAAATCCTCTAACAGGATGAGCGGTCTGTCTAATTTACTTTCTTCCTTGTTGTAGTTCTTATCTGGCGCTTTCCCGGCTTTTTTACTTCTTTAAAAATATCCAATTCCATCTCTGTACTCTTTTTGTTCCCTCATCCGTCGACCCGCCGTCACTATCCATTTCGTTGTTTGTGAGAAGAGTAAAAATAATCTTCCACTCTACCTTCTGAATACGTCCCTGCCTACCGCTATGTCACACCGCGATAAAAGCTCGAGTCGACATAGCTTATATTCTACCTCTACCTTGCAAAAACTACGTTTCTTAATTTACACACTTTTCATGCACAGCCGATTTATATATAAGAACAACTTGTGCTAGTTTGAGTTCATCTGTAAAGCGTGTTATAGATGGACAGATAAAGCTTAAAATATTCTTTAATAATTTTACTGTGAGCCCGTTGGCGTCTTTGCTTTCTTTTGGTTTCATACTCTGTACTGTTTTTTCAATTTCTGTTTCTGTTACAGGTGTCATAAACATGGAAAGAGACGCTTCTTGTGTATGATTCCTGAGAAAGTGACTTACTTGTAACGCAGGACCGGGAATAGCTGTAGTGGTAGTATTTCCTATACTCTCAAAACACTTATCAAATTCATTTGCTGTCAATCCAACATCACTTGGCATATCCATCCTTCTCCTGACTGATTCATTATTTATTACACTCCAAGTCGCCTTTACCTTATCCACACTACTCTCTATGAAGTTGACAATATAGTTTCTCTTTGCTCCGTGAATGTTGTCTCTATATTGGTTCTTATATTTATTGTATAACTCTGTTCGGGAAAGCTATCGCTAGAAGTAGTGATTGCTCCGAAATACTGCAACTAATTTGCGACTGGCGCCCCATTAGTCTGATATGTAATTACTTTCTAGTCTTTCGAGAAATTTTCAATTGTTAATGGCCATTAATGTCCTAGTCTATAAGTCTGAGTGTATTGTAAGAGCACGAGATGGAATTTCATCAATTGCTCACCTTATCTGTTTCCCATGTAATGAGTCAAGGCCCTTAAAATATGTCATAACTTTCACCTTCAGGTAATTCATAATGTATTATTAATCGTCTCTTGAATATGCCCTTTTTATAAGTTTATACAAGCCCAGTGTATTATAATTTAAATCAGTTTTTATTAAGTTCCGCGGGAATGTTACTCAGGATATTCTACCCCTGGTAAAATATGTATAGGTAGTTGTAAATATAGCTTAGTGTTAGTAAATATTTGAAACCCCACGTTCACGCCTTGTCTTTACCAATACTCTCACGGATTTACAACCCGTGATATAAGCAGAAGTGTCAAACTCCAGCGCGCAATTCTCTACATGGTCCTTCGAGCCGGATGTTAACTGTCCAAGGATACGAAGAAAACAGAGACGAAATCGTCTTTATCAAACAACTCCTAGCACTCGTCAGCTAGTAGCGGAAGCGGAGTCCAAGTAAGTCCTTCACAATTCCTTTCTTTACGCATATTCGTACTGCATCTACTTGTGCCAAAATGTCAGAACTCGAAAAACTCATCAAAAGGCTAGGACATTTAAAATCTTAGTTGACTCGTTTTTCGACATATATCAACAACTTATCGATAGCTTTAGTGAGGCCGTTCGCGCCTTACTTCAAAGCAAGGTGTTAAAACTAGACACCATCTTTTCTCATTTTGAAGAAATACAAGGCGAAATTATAGCGACAACCGATGGCGAAAATGCGGTCGAACTCAAAAGCTAAGAATTTGAAGAAAAGTTATTCCAGATACATGCACTGGCGCACTGCCTATTAAAAGATAAATAAGTTAACTCGATCGGTGACGCAAAACCAACGTCCAACTCGGTAGCCAAACCAGCAATTCATACCCACTTTTGACGGTTCATTTGATAAATGGTATCATTTATCAAATGGCTATTGTCGCAAACCGAGTATCGAAAATTCAGTCACATACCGACCACAAAGACTGGCGTCATGTTGGATCACTAGACAACCCAGACGACTTATCACGCGGTGTGTCACTCGGCGGTCTTTCAAATGCGTCTCTCTGGTGGAGAGGACCCGCTTGGCTATTGAAAGATAGTTCGGAATGCCCAAATACCGCCAACAAGGCTACATCTTTTGGAGAACTGCCCGAATTGCGCAAGAACGTCATATTAACTGCTAGCGTTCTTGAGTGTGATCTGTTTGAAAAATTTTCATCTCTCTCCAAGTTACAGCGAATAATTACATGAATTCTTCGTTTCGCAAATAGTAATCACAAGAATGTCTCTGATAGACAACTGGCCCACAAAGCGTCAACGAACTCGGATTGTCTCCCCTCACACTTGTCAACATCGCACAAGGCCAAGCATATTCAGCGGATATCAAATATCTTCAAACTAACAGGTCGGAACTACTGCGGAGTAACTTGCTACTTCTAAACCCATTTTTAGATAGCAATGATATTACGAGTGGGAGGTCGAATAAAACAATCTACTTTTACGTATAATAAGAAACATCCCATTATTCTTCCTAAGTATTTTGACGCAGCAGAATCAAAACATTAATGCGGAATCGTGTACCTTGTTTTAAGTCAAACCATCCGAATATTTGATGGGAAATTTACCCGATTACCGGATTAATCCAGCTAATCTATTCCAAAACTGTGGCGTAGATTATGCTGAACCTTTTTAATAAAAGCAAAAGTGCTCGTGGAAATAGAACTACCAAAGCATACATTTGTTTGTTTATGTGCATGGTCACAAAGGCCATTAATTTAGAGCTAGTAAGCGCATTATCCACTGACGCATTCTTGGCAAAATTTCGTAGATTTATTTCACGTCGTGGTAAATCTGCTAGTAATGATAATGGCTCAAACTTTGTGGGCGCTGAAAGGGAGCTACGTAAACTATTGCAATTTGCCACTAACGAAAATATACAAAATTTTTCTTCAAATGAAGGCATGTGCTGGCACTTCATACCCGCCCGTTCTCCCTATTTTGGCGGTGTATGGTAGGCTGGCATTAAATCAGCGAAGAATCATTTGCGCCGTATTCTGCATAACGCGTCATTAACTTTTGAAAATATTTCCACTGTCTTGTCACAAGTAGAAGCAGTTTCGAACTCCCGTCTATCTCTCCTTTATCCGAGGATCCTAATGACCTTAACCCTTTGATCCCCGGACATTTTTTAATTGGAAGACCGCTAGTCTCGCTTCTTGAGCCTTTTCTGACGGATGTACCGGAAAATCATTTATCACCTCTCCAACAGCACTACTGGATCCGTTGGAGTAACGAGTACATAGGGGAACTGCAAACACGTTCTCGTTTGCAGCGCAACTTTGGATCCCAACTAACAACAAGCGTGGGCACTTTAGTTATCCTCCGCGAAGACAATCTTCCACCATTAGCAATGTGACTTCTGAAATGTGGATAGTCTGCAATATCTCATTCCGAAAGTCCAAAGTCAAAAATCGGTATTGCATCATAGTCATTATTGGTGCAGTTAGCATTTATACCTGGTGGCACACTGTTGCTGAATAATAATTTTCTAAGGGCCCAACAGTAAACCATTCAGATTATTATTCCATCTTCCACAAGCTCTAATACACAAAAAAATAATTTCAAGTGGTCTTGCGAGCACTTATATATTAAAAATACCTGCATTTTCGGCCCGCGTTCAAAATTCAAGTGCCAAATTTTTAACTGTATAGATTCATCAAGAAATTTATACCAAATATATTTCTATTATGTTGCAAAAACTGTTTTGATATATGGCTACCTAATAATCTATATTGTTCAAATATAATGAATATTTGTACCATTTCTGATAGGAAGATTTCACTATTAAACAATAAATGTTGTTAAAAAACCAACGCGTGGTTTGACAGATTCATAAAAGCCAACGAGCAAGAGAAAGGTACAAACTCCTCTGTGTATATACCTACACTCTTCCAATAGAAAGGCACGGTTTTCGTTGATAAGCGCATTATCGTGCGCCTTCCACTATCTTCTCTAATTCAATGGTTTTGCTAAATTACTCGTGCCCTGGCCTAATATATTTTCAACACGGTCTGTTTTGGTTAAAAAATCTCGTTTTGCACTGAATGAATACATCACGTCTTTCGTGTTGGACAAACAGCCGGCAACTTATGGAAGTAAATTTTCAAGATGCATTTAGTATAGTACTACAGCAAGTAAAAAAGGAATTTTGTTCTATAAAATTATTAAATCTTGATCGACAGCAACATACAGATTAGCACCTATGAACTCCTTCGAAAGTTATGAACCTATAGATAAAATCGTTAATCCATATTTTAAAGCAATATGTACGTAATTGATAAATAGTTTTTGGGAATTGTAAATATTATTAGAAAAAATAGTTCTATTTCTTTATATGTATCATGAACTATGGATATCATATGGATAAATGGGGACAATAATCGTGAGTAGGACTACCATATTAGCTTCATCGAAAATGTAATTAGTGGGATGCGTACCCGCGATTGGTGTTTGCTGTAGCCCCTCCTCAAATTATCAATTAGCATTACTGTAGGAAAACTGAAGTATAATAATAATAATAATAATATCGCAAGTTGTTTATCTATAAGTTCATTAGCAAATTTTCGTTCAGTCTTGATTGTTCGTAATTTTTTTATTACATTTAAATTTTAAAAATGGGAAATCGCAAACGTGGTGCGTATTTGTCCAGACCAAAAAGTCACAAGAAAAAGTTGAAACGGGCGCGTTTAGCATAGCGTAAAAGTGTTGACGATATGGAGATTGCGACCTATTCGGAGAAATTTAAAAGTGAAAATCCAGAAGAAATACAAAAATTAACTGTAGGCCAAAGAGACCACAACCTTATGGAAAACGACGAGGATCAAACGATTAACTGCATACAATTTTGGTAAAGTTGCAAAACTAAGAAAAACCACTTCAACAGCGAACACAGTAAAGGCTCTACTCTATGAAGACTTTTTGGATCTGCGGTAACTCAGTACGGCATACAAAATGAAAGCAGAGCATTGGCCGAATTTGAAAAATTTCTGGCTTAGAAATAAGAAGCTGTGGTCTTTTTATAGACCAGAAACATCCGTTTTTAGCTGCATCTCCTGATGGCTTAGTAGGTGGTGACGCCACTATTGAAATAAAAAGCCCTTATAATTCAAGGATGTTAACACCGAAAGAAGCAACAGATAATGAACTTATAAAATGTTTGATTATTGATAACAGCGGTGGCCTGCTATTAAAAAATAATCACAGCTACATGCACCAAGTACAAGGTCAATTGAATATAACCAATAAAAATAAATGTTACTTTGTTGTATGGACGACAAAGGGTTGTTTTATCAAATTATATACAAAGATGAACATTTTTGGAAGAAGCAACTTCCCAAACTTATCACTTTTTATACAAGGGCACTCTTGCCGGAATTAATCGATCCCCGTAAAGTTAGAGGCCAGGAGTTACGTAATATCTATATTTAAAAATTCTATATTTTATCAATAATCAACAGGTATATTTGTGTTAGTATATTATGTTTACTCTCTGGGATAAGAGTGCGATAAGCAGACCGTCAATAGAGCCTCCACCGCAGGAGGTGCTGTAAATCTGTAAACACTTTAGGCACAATAAAATAAGTTGAAACGAACTATACTTCTTTTAATTTTGCATGTGTTCCACTCATAGTTTATCTGTACTGGGTTACCTCTCTACCTATTGTACTATTTGTTTATTATTTATTACCTACTCACTATTATACTCTCTAGTCATTATAGACATCTAAGAATATGTCAATAAAATCATCTGGCGATAAATCTGTGAAATCTGAAATCAATTCCCATTTATTATCTATTATTGTAATTGCTAATTCAGACGGGATATTTGTAAATAAAGAAACTACATCTACACTAAATTTGGCACATACATACACAAAAATCTACTAATTCCCAAGAATTTTGTATACTATAAATTGATTTATGCATGATATTACTAAGTATATATGCCAAAAACTTTTCACATTTGGTTATTTCTGTTGAATTCCGTCGACAACGTTTCCCGTAATGAAATCTATTATCTCTTGTTTAGGAATATGACGCACAAGGAATCTTGTATTTATTTTTCTACCAGTAGTGAGCTATTTGTGTTGCATACATGCTATTTTACAGTTTTGAAAAATGCCGATTATTGTAATAATTTTGTTACATTATTTCGGAGTTAATAGACAATTTGGAAAAATTTTACAAGTGGCATCTGAAAGAGAGTGGTCACATCAAGCTACCAACGTGGAGATATTTTCGATATTTATATTTCGGTTAATATTATTTGAAAAGTTTGATGTTAAATCGAGTTGTACGTTTCTAATTGCCCAACCGTCCACTCTTTCAACTTTGAAATTGGCTCCCAAAAAGTGTATCGAAATTTGCATAAAACTGAGTATATTTTGAGGTGTAAATGCCAGCGTTAACGTTCATACTTAGTGATTTATGATGGTGTACGAAGAGTTATTTCGGTGACTGGAGGTAGTGACCAATCCGCATCACATTATTTGGTAAGATTCAATGTTGCTTTGGAAACTTTTTTCGTTTTGAGTTTCAAGGTAGACGACTTTGCTCGTATGCTCGTATTATTAATACGCAGTCAAATACAAACAATCACACCTGATTTACATTGAATCTTTATTGTACTTGCGCTCTACTTTTTGAGACAATCGTTGAAAAAGAAATTGAAGTTTCCAATTTGTCTCTTATATCGTTAATTTTAAGTGCTGTTCAACGAAGAGATGGTAGCGCGGTGGGTAGGATCTAGGTTTTACACCCCTGGGAATGTGTGTTCAAGTCCTGCTCGTGTGCTTTTTTCAATCTCTTCCTGCACAATATCAACAAATATATTTCATTTTATGCAAAATAATTCAAAAATAATATTTTTCGCCATGGTAATTTTCCGAATAAATTACAACGGCGAAGTATATTATTTTTGAAAAATTTTCCATGAAATGAAATGAAATATATAATAATTTGGGAATAATATGAGGACGAGTGCCGGTCGATTTTCGCAAATAAATTATAGCACCGTAAAGGTGACCTAAAAAGTGATAAATTATCTTAATAAAAGTTTTGTGAGATATGCCTCCCAGAGTCACAATTTAAGAAAAACGATTTTACCTTGAAGTGTTTACGTTACGTTCAAACGTAGTTTTGTTATGTATTTCATCGCATAAATACAATCTATAATACACTTATAATAACTTTTATCCTTTTTCTACAAATAGACGTTCAAATATTAATATAATTTTCAGTGATTTACCAACATTTTCACATTTTCTGAGATGTTAAAATGTATGACTTTCTAAATGACATTTGACTGGTAGCAACCAGTACCAACTTAAACAGATGAATATTTATATAATTCTTCTTATTCTTCCTCGAAGCGGTCTATTATTGAAGTTAAACGTTGGTTAAACGAATTGTTACCGTATACGCAAAAATTGATTGATGCACGAACTTGCGTATCCTTATGATTTTTTCTGTATTTGCTAGTCGGTACTTTAAAGAAATTTTTGTGTTAATTTATCTGGTATTTTACTGTTTTAGGTCATTGACTATCAGACGTGCGTATATATATATATATATATATATATATATATATTCTTGTTTCGTTTAGTTGTTTGTTTACTAATCGCTGTGTTTCATTGAATTATTAAATACATGTAAAACTTACAATTACAATGGATACAAAAATACGCTCTGGAAATATCTCGAATTCTATTAACAGGAAACAAAAGTATTTCAGTAGGAAATTTTCAAAGTATTTAACTTTAAAATTCGCCCAAGAATTAGCAGGGGAATATACAAATAAATACATACATCATCGACGAAATCTAATAATTTCACGCTCTTCTATTTCTGCTTCAGGTGCATTTACAACTTCCACGACAGACATGTTAGCAATTTTGTTGTAATTTGCAATTTCTTCTTTAATACGCTTCTTATAACACACAAACGATTCAGCCAAAAATTGTAATTCAATTGATGTTTACCGCTCGAAGTAAGTCAGAGAAAATCGACCACGTCCGCGTCCATCGTTGTGTTCAAGGTGATGAGCTCCCCGATCTTCGTCTTGTTGACATTTCCTAGGGTTCAATGGGTTATACAATAACCTTACTAAACGGAAAAAATCCAAAGTCCGATCCAATTTTAAGTCGGCACATCTTTTTCAAACATGTACCGAGCCAAATTTCCCGGAATATGAGATTTTCTTCGTCCTGTTGAAGTTATTGTGCTTCTGGCAGCCGGCCATGGGGACTCGATTGCATTGATATTAGCATCTGCTTTAGGACCTTTAAAAGTGAAAAAATGATTCACCGTGCAATACGAGGCAGTTATAGACAGGTCTTCCAATAATCGCTGATGACAGTTGTTCCCAATACAACCCATTCACGGATAATTGGAATCAACGTCTCAGCAGATATGCAAATAAAACAACAATTGGTAAACCAACTCTATACTAAAATACACTAAACTATTCAACGCGATCCAACCTGACCAAAACCTCTACGCTCCATACCATCAGACCTAAAACCACCCAACAATATCCGGCCAAGACCACACCACACCATCCGGCGCAAAACCACACCACCAGGCCCGAAACTACTCCACACCAGTAGCCCCAAATCCACTCCACTCCATCCAGCCCAAACCATCGCACATCACCAGGCTCAAACCCACTCCACACCATCCGGCCCAAACTATCCCACACCACCAGATCCAAACCCACCCAACACTATCCGGCCCAAACTATCCCACACCAACAGACCCAAACCCACCTCACACCATCGGGCTCAACTTATCCTACACCACCAGACCCAAACCCACCCCACACCATCCGGTCCTAACTATACTACACCACTAGGTCCAAACACACGCCACACCATCTGGCCAAAACTATACCACACCACCAGACGAAAACCCACAACACACGATCAGACACAAACCCACACCACTACCACCAGACTCAAACACACCATACCACCAGATCCAAACCCAATCACACCGCCAGAACGAAACCCACCCCACATCATCCGGCCCTAACTATACCACACCACCAGATCCAAACCTACCCCACACCATCCGGCCCAAACCATCCCACACCATCAGACCCAAGACCACCCCACACCATTCGGACCAAAGTATGCCACACCACCAGACCCAAACCCAAACCACACCACCACCCCGAACCCACCCCACACCATCCGGTCCAAACTCTTCCACACCATCCGGTCCAAAGTATACCACACCACCAGAACCGAACCAAACCCACACCATCCGACCCAAACCATCTCACACCAGCAGACCGAAACTCACCTCACACCATCGGGCCCAAAGTACCCCACACTGCCAGACCCAAACCCACCCCACACCATCCGGTCCTAACTATACCACACCACCAGGCCCAAACACACCCCACACCATCTGGCCCAAACTACACTACACCACCAGACGAAAACCCACACCACACGATCAGACACAAACCCACACCACTACCACCAGATTCAAACACACCATACCACCAGACCCAAACCCAATCACACCACCACACCGAAACCCACCCCACACCATCCGGCCGTAACTATACCACACCACCAGACCCAGACCCACACCACACCACCAGACCCAGGCGCAGTCACACCATCCGGCCCAAAGTATCTCACACTATCTGCTCTAAACTATACCACACCACTAGAACCAAACCCACTCCACACCATCCGGCAAAAACTATCCCACACCACCAGACCCAAGACCACCCCACATCATCCGGTCCAAACTATCCCACACCACCAGACTCAAACCCACACCATGCGGTCCAAGCCATCCCACACCACCAGACCCAAACCCAATCGCAGCATCCGGGCCAAATCCACCCCACGCCATCCGGCAAAAAACCATCCCACACCACCAGACCCAAGACCACCCCACATCATCCGGTCAAAACTATCCCACACCACCAGACCGAAACCCACTCTTATATTATATTGATGTTTGAACATATATTTGTAG
Organism: Chrysina gloriosa; assembly: GCA_038088585.1. Lineage (NCBI taxonomy): Eukaryota > Metazoa > Arthropoda > Insecta > Coleoptera > Scarabaeidae > Chrysina > Chrysina gloriosa. The sequence continues at coordinate 64,176,744 of CM076087.1, forward strand.
AAAAAGGATAGAAGTTATATAAATGTATTATAGATTGTATTTATGCGATGAAATACATAACAAAACTCAGTTTGAACGTAACATAAACACTTCAAGGTAAGATCGTTTCTCTTAAATTGTGACTCTGGGAGGCATTTCTCACAAAACTTTTATTAAGATAATATATCACTTTATAGGTCACCTTTACGGTGCTATAATTTTTTGCGAAAATCCACCGAGACTCGTCCGCAAATTTAGCCTATACTTGATAATATTGTGCACGAAGAGTTTCAAAAAAAAGGACATGAAGAGGACTTGAACACACATCCCCCACGGGTGTAAACCCTATACCTTATCCACTGCACTACGATCGCCTTGTTAAACAACACTTAAAACTAACGATATAAGGGACAAATGGAAAACTTCAATTCCTTTTTCGATTTTCTCAAAAAATAATGCACGTTAGGACAAAAGCTCATACCTATAATACATATAAGACCCATGAAAATCCTGGTGTTCCGCTTGTTAGCGACGAATAAACAAATGTAAATGGTTGGCACGAACGGATGAGCTGAACATACAATTATTTTACTCACTCGCAATGTATTGAGAAACCAACTTAATCCACTTAATCTGCTTTTGTGCAATCAATATTATGCCACACAATTTTTGTCCGCTTCTCGAACGTATTTACTATAATAATACTTGACGTGGTTGACGTATATCACGTTGCATGTGTCATTCTGATTACAGATGGCTTGATACCTGTCATTTAAGTTAATTTACAATATGTAATATATGCAATATGTCACAGACTCTCACCTGCGTTCTACTGCACGTATCGCGATGAAACATACATTCGACAAATCTGCATTGTAATACGAAAACAACGATATATGTACCATCGCGATACATGGAGAGAACACTGTCAAATATGTACGATAAGACGACCCACTGCGTATTAATATATAGATTATTAATCATCCCCCTTTTTGTAAGTTTATAAAACCCCAGTGTATTATAATTTAAATCAGTTTTTGTTAAGAGTTCCGCGGGAATATTACCCAGGATATTCTACCCCTGGCAAAAGATGTACAGTTAGTTGTAAATATAGTTTAGTGTCAGAAAATATTTGAAACCCCACGTTCGCGTCTTTTCTTTACCAATACTCTTACGGATTTACAACCCGAGACTTAAGCAGAAGTGTCAAACTCCAGCGCGCAATTCTCTACAAACTCTTTGTGTTCGTTTATACCATCCCCTCTAATGATGGTGTCGATTATATCTAAAATCTTCTTATTTTCTCTTAATTTCAGTGTGTACCATTTATCTGCATTCTTCTTTGCTGTATTTCTGATAATTTTCTTTTTTCAGTGAAAGCCGATTCTATTTTCCTTGGAAGATTGTTGTGAAACGCTGAAAATTGGCCTGCCTGCGAATCAATTATATTCCACGAATGTTCACTTGCTTCACTCAATATATTTTGTATTGTTCCAATACAAAAATCAATATCATTTATTGGTGGTCTGATATACAATGCGACTACTACCAAATTCGCTCTTTTGAGAAAAATACCAGTTGCTTCAATATTCATCTCCACAGACTATCTGTTAATATTAGCATCCTCTGCGTTAATTCCATCTCTAGTTAAAATCAGCACTCCACCATGCTTCCGCTTATGTCTACCGCAAGAAGCAGCTACTCTAAAATTTTGTATACGCACGTGGTCCACATTTGATACATAGTTAAGCAATTTTCAAACAATTGAACACATTACTAGGTTCAAATAATGTTTATTTTATACTTCTTGGTGAATTTAATGATCAGATAATCTTTTAATACATTTCAAGTTCATAAGGCGCTACAAATGTCACAACCGTGCCGTGTCCACAACCCCAATTTTCAAAACATTTTATCCCGTCGCGACTTCAATATTCAATAATAGAGGGAATAAGCTAATTCCATGTAAAATGCGTGACTTTATCTGACATATTCGTTGGACAAGTTTGTTCGATGTTGCACTTTTGTTTTCAATTTGTAACTTGACTTTGAAAAGTGTCCATGAGTTTTGAAAAATAATATACTTTAAATTATTGTGTTGGTACAGCCGTATTGCAAACTGCTTAGCGCCACACATACGTCGATTTTTATCAACAGGCGTCCTCGTAAGTTATTGCATTTAAATGATATTCTCAGAGTTATTTGTGTTTATTTTATAACTATACAAATATCAAAAAACGGTATATATCAAAAACTTGTGTCACAACCGTGGCACTTGTATCTCTAAAGTATAATGGTATTTATCGCGCATCAAATAATCTTTTCATGAAGTTCGCTAGTATAAACTCAAAAATGTTCGGAAAATATCTTAACCCAAAGTGCCTTTTTTAGTGGGCAATTAATTGTCAAAATGTCACAACCGTGGCAGGTTTCTTACTTCAAGGAAATTGTGATTTATTTTTCGATTCCTTGAATGTATTCGTTGAAAATACTGTCAAATACTAAAAAGGAAAGGAAACCGGTAAAATAAAAACAGTGAGTCAATTGACAGAAAGAGAAAAGAGGATCAGAAGAAAGAGACAAAATGAACGTAAACGAAAAGCACGATCCCAACAAGAAATGAACAAGATCAAGAGGAATCTCTTGGAAAACAGTGTCAAAATGCTATATCAACACAAAATATAGCTAGCCAGAGAAAAAGCAAAGAAGAATAAGATGAAAAAATCTTGGGTAGAATTCTATGTGCAAAGATAATAAAAAAATATCGCAAATTCGTCTTTGTGAAAAACAACATCGCTCTTATACATTCATCTAGAGAGATTCCATAAACAGAACACGCTTCGACCTATTGTAAAAGACAAAATTCTTCCAGTTGTTCTTGAAAAAAAAAAAAATTCGATGCTAACAAATCAACCCTTCGAAAAAGCTTGCAAAAGAAAAAGTGGATTGTCAACAAATCTCAAAGCGTTTCATGAATGCTAGTATTCTGGATCTTCACACTAAATTTATTCGAAAGAATTATCTTGGTATCAATTATTCTATATTCGCAAAGCTTCGTCCAGCATATTGCATTGCACCAAAAGTTACACATCAACACACTTGCGCTTGTTTCACTCATGAAAATTTCTTATTGCTGCTTTACACAAAATGAAAGTGATGCGCGAAAATACTTTGGAAAAACTATTATGCAGTATTGTGTGCAAAAATGATTGGAAGATTGTGTCCACAGAACCTGTAGTGCATGCAAAGAGAAAGACATTTTAATCAGTTCTGAGTCAGAACAGCTCAGTGAAGAAATGCATTACGTGAAGTGGGAAACTTTTTCTGAAGGTCGAGTTAACGGAAAGACGAGAAATCCTATTTCTGTGAAGACAACACCGGAAAAAAGATAATCTGTACTATAGAAAAAGCAATCACAATTTTTGAGGAAGAACGAGAAAAGGTTATGGCTCACAACTCTCAAAGGATTCATAAAAAAGTATGTGGAAAAGCTCTGTGTACTCTTCATACTGGAATGTTTTGTATTTCAGATCATTCTCAAGATTCTGACACGTTGTCAGAGTCGCTCAGACATAATCTAGCAGCAATTACAGCTCACGCTGAAAAGTAATGGACCAACGACCCCATACCGGAATCGCAAAATGCTCAATCTCATCACACAATATTTGTCTCGTTGTTATCTTCAATTTTCTTCAATTTCATACAATTTCAGCGAAGCAGGATATGAAAAAGGTCCAGCATATGGAATTAGCGGCACTTTGAAAAGACAAGCTGATGATCAAGTCAAATATGGACATGATATTCCTAATATCAATTAGTTTGTTGAAACTCCTCGACTTTGTGTTGGAAATATATATCTAGACCCCATGACAAGGGATGATATCGAAATAGTCGGTACAAAACTTCCTTAAAAATACATACTTTTACCGTGTTTGTACCATGAAAGTACATCAAAATACATGGTCGAGAGATAAACCCATATAGAGTTTAATTTGAAAATGAACCGTGAAATGTAAACACAGGGATCAAATGTATTATATCATCTTATTAAGGCCTTCACAAATGTCAACTGCGTGAATAGTAGCGACAATGTCACAACCGTGGTGACGAAATTTATAAATTTTAATATTATAAACATAAATTAATACTTGCAGCTCGTCCACTTTGGGGATATATTTTGGAAGTATAAAGACATACGAAAATAACAAAAACATGCAAAAACAGATCATTTCTTTCCCGGAATTTCAGACCAGTAAAACTGCGAGCTCGCGGGGAATCGACCATATCAATTTTTTCTTCCTGTAGATATATTGCTAAATGATCTACGTTATTGGCTATTGATTGAATATTTTGATTTAACAGTTTAATACATTTATATGTGCCTTTGTGGGTATTGTATATATTATTACAACTATTAGCAGCGGCAGCGACTGGTGAATCTATTCTATTACTATTAGGTGTAATAGTGGCGGTGATTCTCAAAAATTTGGATTAAGATGATGATCGTAGTTGTCTACATTTACATATATTAAATTATTTACATTAACATTTTTATTGGCTTTATATTGCATACCAGTATATAGCAGCCTTGGTGTTTAAATGAAAACCGTCTCTATTTCGAGCATTATTACCTAGCACATTATTAGTGTCTATACACCACCTTAGGTAGTTTAACAACTGGTACCATATCAAAAAGTTTTCTATTGTACTCATAAATTAGATTTAAAATCGTTTTATCAGATTTCATAACGCAGTCACTTGAGGAAAAGTTGCGCAAGAGACTTTTAATATCACAACTGACACTTTCGAAAGTTGCATTTGGCTTACTTACTATTAATACAGAAGTCGTACCTGTTAATAATGATTGAACAATTTTTGTTTTGTTTCTTACACGACTGTCACCAACAATAAGAATTTTATTCAGTATACTAGAGCTTGTACACTGCAACTGCCCTCTTGGCTCATTTGGTGAGAATGTCGTTTATTCCTCGTCAGTGTTGATCTTCGATTTCCTCTGATACAAACGTGCAGCCCGCTCCTGTGGTTGCTGTTTCAAACTGTTCCGATTTGGGACAGGATCTCCACTGTCGCTCCATCCCGATATGTTTTTGTCCACAAGGTTCTCTGCCATGCAGCATCCTTCCTCCGCAACGGGATCTTGTGCCTGTGCCAGTGAAACCATACTGTGTGTGTCAGTTCGTGTATATGCATGTGTTGCTCAATATTTGTGTCTGGAATCATCACGCTCGCTGAGTGTTCTGTGCAAATGTTCAAGTCTATTCATTTGATTGTAACACTTGTCCTTATAAAATTCCGTCTTTGTTTCTTGATTTTGTAATTTCTCTTCTACATCAAGGATGCGATAATTGGCAATCGCTAATTTGTCCCTCAACCCCGAAATCAATTCTATTTCCGTATTTTCCCCTTTACTATCGTCACTTACTACGGAGATGTAACCCGTATTGCTATTTGCTGTACTTGTACTTGAATTTTTTTCGCTCATCTTTTTGCTTTTTGTGCATTTCTTTTTTGCGAGCGTGTGGATATGCTACTGGACATGGTAACGTAACTGTGATTATAATAATTCAAGCGAGAAGAATCATCGTACGGACTAATTCCAGTATACTTTTTGTGATGTAGATGTTTTCCGTCTTGAATCTCTTATATATGGTAAATACAAAAACAAAACATGTATCTGAATTCGTCTGCCGCACCATGCAAATCATTAATTGCTTCTAATCGCCCATTGCATCAAAATTTCGACACGAGAGTCACATTACGGGATATATACCCTCTTCGCGACCACAGTAGTACAAGTTTGAAGTATATTAATGCACTGTAACCACAAATAAACGGAGCTATTCAATTTAGTTATTGACCAGACAACGGCAACGTTTTCTTTTCTTCTTCGTATGCTGGTATGCTTACTTCAAATTATTTCAAAACCTCACTAACGGACTACTCATGCACACATACTCGTGGCATAAAAATGGATACGCGGATGAAAGACCGGGATCCTTTCAAAATCCTGTAGAGTTTTATTTTGAAAAAGACGCGCAATCTGCGTCCTTGCGTAGTTTTTGTGGGAAAACCTAATATTGTCCGTTGTTTGTGGTGCAAGCAATATCTGTGCGTTGAATATTTTTACTGACTACCATTACTGAAGGAAGTGCACAGCATAGTTATTACAGGTACAATAGTACCATTTAATTATAATCTCAATAATGATATGACAGTGTTTAGTGTATAGAATTTTGTTTGTCTTCAATTCTGCCCCACTGTTTTCCGAAAATGTGTTACTGCTAAAAACATGTTAGTTACATTAATATTGCTCTATAGAATATCGAGCTGTAAATTTACAGTGCCCAAAATAATACTTCTCATACATTCTTTCAAACGGCCGCCTGTGATCATTTCAATTACATTATATTATATACAGTATTTTTGTTATCGAAATAATAAATAATTTCTAGATAAATATACATTTAGAACGACAAATGCTGACAAGTAAAGTTTTAATATGGTTTTCTTATATCCTTCTTATTACGGGGGCGGCTTGAGAGTTCATAGCCAACAGATGGCACCACTATCGAAAAACAGCACTAATTTGTAGGATACAACACTGGAAAATTAAACATTCTTTTTAAAAATCATTAACAAACCAAAAGTTAAAGGAATGAACTAGGGGTTGGTTATACCATCACTCTGAAATATTTCGTATATTCTGAGAAAACATGTTCCAAATACTTAAAATTAAAAAAAAAAATTGGTATAATCAAACAAAATATATTGCATAACCTTACCGCGATATTCTGTATGTGAAATTTGTAAGAATATAAACAATTCGGTATGTAAAAGAATAATTTGTATCGCCAAAGTAAACGTATGAGAGGCAGTTGATTTATGAGTACTGAAAATCCTGGTAAAAGTGTAGACATTGTCCGATATATGGCAAAATATATTATTCTAAAAATAAATGTCAACCAAAAAACTTCAACTTTTGATGCAGGAGAATTTCCTCATATACATATAAACACCTATAATGTGCCTTGTGACACATTCTTTTAGCCAACATTATGAAACAGAAAGCATATCTCTGTTTCACTTGTTGAGAGTACAGAGAAGTGCGTTTGCGTTATAAAAGTCAATGGAGTCCGCAATTCAGCGCTTTGGCGTTCAGCAGTTACCTAGCGGTTGTGATTGTGTTCATGTATTCTGATGTATTTCAAGCAATTATAGGTGAAGGTCTCATGCTTACCGAAACATGTATTCGCGATATTGTTTTATATGCAGCAGTAAACAACCATGTAGTTAGTGGAAAAGCAGACTGCAGCTTTCCCCAGTGACTTTTTGTGTTTGCTGGCTGTAAAGAAAAGATGATAGTAACGACAGATTTTACAGATTTCCAAATGTGCAGAGAAAGTGTTAAGGGAAAATTTTCCAGCATTGTTTATCACTTCTAGCATAGTAAACGTCATAATGAATAAAATTATTAAAAGACTGGCCTTCACGTTTAACACAGAAAGTATGCAAAAGCGCATTCTATTGCAGAATGTGTTGGATAATCATAATGTTGAACTGGTTACATTAATATTAAAGTTTTATTTAACTGTGCGACTGCATTATAAGGGTCGATTAAGATCACAGAAAGAGACAAACATTTGGCATAAATATATTAAATTAATTTTATTTAATAATCAATAAGTGTATATGTACTATACCTTGTTTCAAAAATAGAGAGACGAATTTTTGAACACAGCACTTTTATAGTAAATTCTGATTAGCCGCAAGCAGCACCAAATGACACTGGACCAATCCTTCTATAATCGTATTGTAGAGGTAATTCTATTAAATGTATTGACATTTGTGTATTACCGCTAGTTATTGTAGTGTTTATTATAATTTTCTGTTTTCTCTGCCTCTTTCGAAGTATAAACATATATCACTTCTTTTTAGGACTCTATAAATTTTATAGAGTGTAATTTGGACTTGGGGTTCGTTCAGAAATTCGTCTCTCTACTTTCGGAACAAGGTTTAGTTTATGTTAAATATTGTCTTGTCTGGTAACTCTTCCTTCACCAGATCGCTAGTTTAAGTTTTAGTTTAATGTTCTAGTTTGGTCTACTCGTATTGTGCAACATTTCGAGATTTTGATTAAGTTTGTACATTTAATTTATTATTTCTAAAATTACACCTTAGATTTTTATTATCTTGTTATGAATCCTATTCCGCTAGAAAAGAAAATAGTTCCTTACTTTTTAAACACTTTTATACAACTTTATTATATTGAAAAGCAGCGTAGGTGCGTTGTTCTGTCCATAGTTATAACACCTAGAAACAATTTCAAACGTTCAATCTAGTTGTAAGAAATGGAAATAAATACAAAACAAAATTAACATTATTCACCGTTAACATTTCGATTCAAAATTGGCCAGTTGGTAGAAAAGACCGATGTAAAATGTCATAAAAATGTATAAATTGAGGTTACATTATTCAAGTTATAGGAAAATAATATTCTCGAATGCCGCTAAACTTTTAATGTATTTTTCTCATGCCCATTTTTAAGCAGTCTCAAAGAGTGAGATGACACTTGTATTTTGTTTCACTTAGACTTTCTACGTATTGCAAGGTAGCTATGTCGCGTTATATCCCTTATATTTAAAAATAGATTACGTACCAGGTGAGACATCTTGATAACTACCATAACTATCACTTTTTCCCCTCGAAAAATCGAATCCCCACCACATAAGTCGCCCCCTTAACTATCTAGATTTGCTATAGAGCACCGTTTTCTACACAAAATCGACTTTATTTATGATAAATCTAAATAAAAGAGTTAACATATACACAGTGGAGGCTCGCCAGGGGAAGCTAAGTATTCTATTATTTTTAGTAAAATAAAATGTGTTTATTATCAATGAGAACAATGTTTAAGCATTAGCTATATAGTAAAATAGAGCAACTTTTACAACGAATTTATAAAAAATAGGATATTACTCATTTTAAAAATGGAAACAAATTTCCAATAATGCATGATACGCATAATCTAGTGCACGCACTACAATGGCAAGCGAGGAGGCTACCAAAAATTTGGCTCCGCCCCGATATTAATACCATTGCTACAATCGATGCGTTCTCGTAAGTGCATGTGTACTTTATAGGGCGAAAACCTATTAGACGAGGCTTGGCTCCAGTAAGATCGTACGAGATCGGCAAGTTGTTGTGCGTTATCATTCGTAAAACGTTCGCAGTTCGCACGTGTGCGATTCACTACTAACGTATCACTTTAACGATGTTTTAAGGATCTAGGTAACAGTCATTCGGTTTATGTTATTTTATGAAGTTTTGCTAGGTCATACATAGAAAATGGATAGAATTAATGAAATAGGGAACTGTGAAGATGTCAACAGGTTGGTAAAAAATGCTTTTAGTTCTCTAAACATAGAGACGAAATTAGACATCGTACAAAAAATTGAAAAATCTCGGTCTAATTTGTCTTTAGTACCTAACGACGGCAATCGGCAAAATTGTGATGTCAGTTCATTGCGGCACGCTAAATATAATTGGTTAAGGGGCGACTTATGTGGTGGGGATTAGACTTTTTGGGGGAAAAATGATAGTTCTGGTAGTTATCAACAGATGTCTCAACTGGTATATGATCTACCCATAAATATCAATGCAATGCGTAGAATGTTTTGCGATCTGAGTGAAACAAAATACAAGTGTCACGTCACTCTTGGAGACTGCTAAAAATTCGCAGTTTTATTTATACATTTTGATGACATTTTACATCGATGTTTTCTATCAACTGGACAATTTTGGATGGAAATGTTAACGATGAATAAATTTGTTTTTTGTATTTATTTCCATTTTTAGATTGAAAACTTGAATTTTCGAGGTGCAATAAATATGTTCAGAAAAACGTAAATAATTTGCTTTCTAAATGTAATATTAAGGAACTATTTTTCTCTAAGCGGAATAGGATTTATAACAAGATAATACAAATCTAAAGTCTAATTCTAGAAAATGTATATGGAAACAACCAAAATCTCAAAATGTTTCACAATCCGAGTAAACCAAACTAAAAAATTAAACTAAAAAATTGAACTAGCGGTCTGGTGAAGGAAGAGTTAGAAGACAAGACAATATTTAATATAAATTAGTACACATACACTAATAGATTATTAAATAAAATTAATTTAATACATTTATGCCATAGGTTTGTATCCTTTTGTGATGTTAATCGATCCTCATAATGCAGTCGCATAGTTAATAATACTTGAATATTAATGGAACCAATTCCAGATTGTGATTATCCATCACATTCTGCAATAGAATATGCTTTTGCATACTTTCTATGTTAAACGTGGACGCCATTCTTTTCATAATTATATTCATTAAGTCGTTTACTATTTTGGAAGTGATAAGCAATGCTGGAATATTTTAACTTAACACTTTCTCTGCAATTGTGCAAATTCTAATAACTTCTGTACTTGGGATAATCAGTTTTCCTCTCTGCGCATTTGGACATCTATACAATTTGTCGTTAGTATCATCGTTTCTTCACAGACAACACAAAAACCCACCTGGGAAAACTGCAGTCTGTTTATCCATTAAAATGCCGCGCATACATGTTTTGGTAAACATGAGACCTTAACATATAATTACCTAGAATACATCAGAATACAAGAACACCGGACTTGATTGGCTTTTATAACGCAAACGCACTTTTCTGTACTTTCTGTACAAGCGAAACAGATATCTTAGGTCTCCTTTTGTTAATCTGGACCCTTAGAACGAAATTCGATTCCGATCGAGGTATTCAAGAAATTCTTCGCACCAAACATATCGTTCATCATCACCAGCACGATTCGGTATGCGAAAGCCGTTCTTCAAAATTGGAATTCGCTTAATCCTGATAAAAACAAAGAGTTTGGAAAGATCTAACTAGCATTGAATTAGATGCATATATCGGAATAGTTCTAGCCGCCGGTGTTTCATACAATAATAGGCATAAGTCAGACTTTGTTCACAGGGAACTGATAAGACGCGCCGTAAAACTCTTTTGTGCAATATGTTCAGACCTAGTATGCCAACAACATTCAAAAGTAGATTATATTTGTTTCAGTTTTATAAATAAAAATTAATAACAGAATTTCTATCGCACTCCATCATAGAATTGCAAATAAACTCTGAAATAAGACATAAAAATGAACGGAGAAAAAACTACTTTCCACCTTTAAAGAAATTCTTTTTCAATAATCTCATCTGAGCAGGTAATTCAATGTTTATAAAAATCTCTGAGAACCAAAAAAGCCTGAAAATATATATCTGCATGGATATTAATACGATGCAATTCCAATAACTGAATATTTCCATATGAATACGTGAAAATACATAGGGGTCTGGCCAGACCCTATGAGGTACGTTCAAGAACATGTTACTCTTGTGCTTGCTGTTCCTTTTCTACAATTTTTCAATGAAACCTAAATAACAAGCGAAACGATGCTTGCAATATTCTCACACAGATTCATAAACAAACATGTTGCCAACCGTCAAGCGCAATTTCGTTATATCAAAAATAATAATTTGAAGGAGGTATTGGAAAATGCGTTCCAGTTTACTCAGGATATAACATTCGAAGGAATATTTATTCTGCACTTTATACCACTATTGTAGTGGCACATGAAATCATGTTCTGATAATGTATGTTCAGTGTTCAGCTTTGTTAAATAGTGTCAGACATATGTATGTAAGTTAATAATATCTCAAGTCAAGGATGAATTCCCTAGTGTATTTGTCGATGAACAGCTTCTTTTCTTAGAGATTTCAAAGCTGGTTTTAAACCTAAAGTGGAGGAAGAACTATCAAAATGCTATAATTCGGTGTTGTCTCTCCACACACAGTAACTGAGCAAGTCCTGTAGTGACTGTCTCAAAAAAGAATTCAAGTGATATTAGATTATGTGTAGATTAACATTCAAGGCCGCAACGTGTTGAAAGGGTGATGCACGCGCGCTGTAACTCGATGGGGCTGCAATTGGCCTTTTGGCCACTTTACGTGGTTTATATTTTTCTTAAAAAAAAACAATTACATAATTATCCGGTTAACGAAAATGGAAGAAGTCAAGGTTTTTAGAAACAACTTTTAACGATAATGGCGACTTTCTAAAAGCAATTAAAATGATTTTCACATTTGATCCAGTTATACGAGAGTATGTTAATCATAACAAATCTCAAAAATTTAATTATTTATATTAATAATTATTAATTATTTAGTACTTAATATTCCTTATTTGTCTTTTGTGAGCGTGATGAGTGTTCAACGAAACAAAAAGTGAATCTGATATATAATATTGACGGCAAAAATCCTTCGATTTATTGCAATACATATTCGAACGCAATTTATCACCAACCTTTCGCAATTTAACAATTTCTGTGAAAATTTTTCTTACTCTTCCGGTGTCAGTAGCATCAGGTGAACGTTCATTTTCTAAATTTTAACTTATAACAAATTATTTAAGCTCTACCATGTTGCAGGAAGGGTTATCTCACTTAGCAATTTTGTGTATAGAATATTAACTTTTAGATATTATTAATACAGAGGATATGTTAAAAGAATTTGCGGCAATCAAAGGTAGAAAAAAAACAACTTTTTAATTCTCAATTTCCATGTATGCACGTATGCATACGCAAAATTTTTCGCATTAAAAATGTAAATACCGTAGAATTAAGTAAAACAATAAATTATGTAAGCTTCCGTCCTGATATTTTGTATATAAAAACATTATTTTACATATGCAGTTACGCACATAACCTGCTTAATTTATTATTTTTCAATTATTAGAAGTTTCAAGTTCCTTTTGTTATTGTGATTTTTATTATACCTTTTCCTAATGTTAATAATGTTTAAATAAAAAGGCTTTGAATACAACATATTTACTTTAATTGATTATTAATAGGTTGTAGATTATGCGGTAGCAATGTGGCGCCAAATCTAGAGCAAATGAAAATGCATTTACAAGTTGAAGTTTTTCCTTGGCATTTATTGTCATAAAAATATATTTTGCCATCTATCGGTAAATGGCTACACTTTTACCAGGATTTTGAGGACTCATAAGTCAACGCCTGTCATGCGTTCACTTTGCGGATACAAATCTTTCTTTATATATATCGAATTGTTCATATTCTTACAAATTTCACATGTAGAATATGGCGGAAAGGTTTTGCAATATCTTTGTGTGATTTTACCAATTTTTGTTCTTAATTTGCAATGTTTGGAAATTGTTTTCTCAGAATATACGACATATTTGACATTGATAATATAGCGTACCCTAGTTCATTCCTTTCACTTGTTATAATTAAAGGGGGCGCTATTGTTATGTTTAGGGCCGGTATTGTTATATTTATAGGGCGCTAGATAAAAGATAAGGGTAAAAAAAGAAAGGGGGAGTCATTGATCTAGGTGTATCTGTATATTGACCCAACAACAAAGCAAATCAAACAATACCAAACAAAACGAATCAAATATACAACTAAATGCACAACGATGTCTGTGGGAGTACCTTGCTGATCACCCGGTATGTGATGTGGTTCGCAAGGACCGCTCCCTGCCTCGGCCGACGCTCGGCTCTTTCTCAGGGATTTGCCACAATATTTCATACATAAACAGGCAGAGGTCGAATATTAGAAACGACTTGCAAGCTTCCATTCACTTGCCTGGCGAAATATTCGTCATAGTGGGGGAACCAGCCGAAGAGGGCGAACCGACCCGATGTGCAGCGGTACGCTTTCGGCTGTTGCTTGACCCTTATCTGTTATAATACTTGTAACAGATAAGAAATTACTATTGAAAGAAAAGGTCTGGATCGAATTTCATGGTTGATTGTATTTGGCTTATGCCTACAACAGATAGATTTATAGGTATTCTTTTTTAAGTAATAAATATCCATTCAACACTTATTTTATTTTAATAAAGAGTAAAAATAATGTGGTAAAAAAACTATATAAACAACGATGACTTGAATGTTGGACGAATATTACATATCGCATACTGTTTGGGAACTCGGGCGTGGGATCTGGAGGAATTGGGGAAAATCGCAGTAGCATATATTAAAACAGCGAGATTGAGGAACTAGAGAAAACAATGATTTATTCCTGTCAAGAAAAGGAGGTAAAACCGTCCAAAGCTATAGAATACAGTCACGTATAATAATTATAATAGTAATAATGATAATAATAATAACAATAGTAATAATAATAATCATAATCATAATAACAATAATTGTATAGAGGCGTAACCTTCATATGGTATTAAACGACATCGAGCGTAATCGAGAAAATGAGATGAGGGACCCATAAATCTAAAATTAATGGAATATTTACAATTTCGAGGGATAACTTCAAAATCAAGAAGTATTGCGTAGCTGAAAGTTCTTAGAGGTAGGTAATAGAGGAGCTTTGCGAGCACAAGATTTGGCAAAAATTATTCAATTTTATTAAATCCGATTAGGAAAAGCCACAACAAATGTTCAAACAGGTATTAAAAAAGTGTAAGTTATACAACGTTTTTCAAAATTTAGCGGAATAAATGTTCAAAATGTTGGAAATCATAAGAATTCCCCAAATTCGTGGAAAAAATTCAAAACTATTCTTGAGGCATTTCCTCATCAGTCGCGTACAACGTTAAACCACGTTGTTTCTTGATGGAAGGTTTATATAACAATGTTGAAGACATTTGAGTTCATTGCTCCTCTGTTACCTCGCTGGCACGACCCGTCACTTTTTTATTTTTAGCTGCGACTTTTATTGCGACTAACGCTATCGCTCGACAAGGTTGAGCGTTTCTTGTGGCTCACAACATCTGTCAACGCGGAAAAAGTCCTCTCTGCCGCCGCGTTCGAGTGTGGCAAAGACCGTACTATACCTAAAAGACATTTTAATTGTGGATACTTGAAATCTCCACTTTCATATTTCCTAAACAAAATTTCTGTCCACATGTCATCAAATGACAACATGTCGATTTCTCGTCTAATCGAACCGTTTCGATATTCCGAGAACAAGAAACACCACTCCTTTTTCATTACGGGCTTATCAAATCCATCTTTTGTAGAACTACCGGATCTATCGTTTTGAAAAAATCTAGTATTGGTTTTATCTGCGTGTAAGGGATGCTCAATTCGCTTTCTAATCTAATATATTCTAACTCAGCGCTTCGTACCAAATTTTTAAAGTCATCGATGAATTCCTGAACTACTTCGGGAGGAACTTCCATCTACTGTTGCTATACCGTTCGCGAAACATTGAGCCTTGTGCTCATCTTTACTTGCGTGTTGATCTAAACTCGAAGTTCCCCCTCGACAGCTTTCTTTCACATCACACACAATACAGTGAAAGGAATGGTTGTCCTCAGGAATACATCGAATCCAGGACTTGTACCTAATATCGGTAGTCCACGCTAAGGTAAACTTATGAGAATAAGGCCCTACTCTTCTTTCCCTGAACCGGCGTTCCAATTCAGCAATGCCTCTCTGATGTCGTTTAGTTGCCACATGAAGGTTGAATTGGTATTCCTTCCGCAGTATCAAGTCGACGTCGCACACATTGCAGCAAAATGCATGCGGATCCCCTCCATTTATCTCCTGGAAACAACTGTTGGGCTCCATTGAACTGCGAGAGAAACTACAACGAAACTGTAAGTTACACGCGTTGTGTAGAGAAAGGGTTAACACAATTTATGAAAGGATTTGGAAAGTTGTAGTAACCAGAAAACAAAAAATGACAGTAAAACACTCGACATATATTTTTTCAAAAACTTACATTTATATCTGCCAATAAGCCTCGAGATAGGAATCTTCTTGTCGATGGATAACAGCCTGATATGGGTGTCAGCGGTTAGCTTGCAACTAACCTTAAATCTAAAGATTATGGCTTTAAATACTATTTGCATTATTTACTTTTTAATATCTAAGTACTTTTACCTATTATAATTACACTAATAACAAATAGTTGCATTATGTAAGTAATTACCTACCTCCCGCATCTACTTACCTTGTTGATCAGTCACATACCAATCACAAACCGACGGGAACCACCACTAATTAGATATTGTCGAAAATGTAATAATTTCTAACTCATCAGAGATGAACTCTTAATTACAGTTTTTGGTTTAGTACGGTCTTTGCCACACTCGAACGCCATGGCCGAGAGGATTTTTTCCACGTTGATAGATATTGCGAGCCACAAGTTCCGATGAATTTGGAAAACGTTCTATAACTTAAACTTTTTTATAACTTTTTGAATATTTGTTGTGACTTTCCCTATTCGGATTTAATAAAATCGAATAATTTTTGCCAAATTTTGTGCTCGCCAAGATTTTGAAATTAATCATCGAAATTCTACATAATTGTACATAATTATATTGTCATTAACTTTTGAAAGTGAAAACTTCGGTATAACTGGCAATATGTGAAAACAATACAACATGTGTGATGATTCGATAACAATTTACAACATGACGACAAATGTATGTGAAAGTTACATTAATTTAATAATATAATATGATTATGAATAAGATTATTATTATTATCATCATTATTATTACTTTGTAAGGCTTTTCCTCCTTTTTTATGCCAGGAATAAATCTTGTTTTCTCTGCTTCCTCAATCTCGCTGTTTTAATCTATGCTACTGCGATTTTCCTCCAGATCTTACGCCCGAGTTCGCAAACAGTATGCGATATGTAATATTCGTCCAACATTCAAGTCATCGTTGTTTATATAGTTTTTTTACCACATTATTTTTACTCTTCATTAAAATAAAATAAGTGTTGAATGGATATTTATTAGTTAACCTTCCTATACTCACGTCAAAATGAAAGACGTATACTATACTATATAAGTCGGTCTCACAGACCGTATGCGTGAGTATAGGAAGGTTAAAAAAAAAGAATACCTATAAATCTATCTGTTATAGGTATAAGCTAAATACAATCAACCATGAAATTCGATCCAGACCTTTTCTTTCAATAGTAATTTACTATTTCTTATCTGTTACAAGTATTATAACAGATAAGGGGCAAGGAACAGCCGAAAGCGTACCGCTGCACATCGGGCCGGTTCCCCCACTATGACGAATATTTCGCCAGGCAAGTGAGGGGAAGCTGGCAAGTCGTTTCTAATATTCGACCTCTGTAAACAGGCGGCCTTGAGTTGTTACTGCTGCCGGAGAAATACCGAAATCCGGCAGGATACCGATGGAAAAGGAGGAGTATGGGCGGCAAGTCATTCACATAGACGAGAAAATATAAAAAAGATTACGACTAAATTACGATCAACGAATTACTTCGCCGCGGCGTACGCTTATTAAAATCACCGCTGAAGGCGGATAGGTTAGGAATTTCGAGCTGAAGGCTCTATTGTAAGATGGAGAAATAAAATGTATTTATCTGTGTTGGAAATTTCCCTCGACGTCCTCGGTCGGAGCTGTGCCGCAGCCAGGTGTTCGGGCTCGTTTCCGTAGCGTGATGATATATCCGGAATTATCCGTTTTGCCTCTTCCCTTTTCGTGGATACAACATTCGAATTCCCACACGGGATCAGCAACGGGGGATGACACGCGAGATACTTCGATGATCCTCTACTATAAGAGATAATTCGTTGATGTTCGGATGCTCGTTCACTGCTTCCAGACCCCGACTCAAGTCGAATCTCTAACTAGTCTCCCTCTGCGCACGCCACACTTTTTCTTTTATATGATGCCCCCTCCCGCGGACAGCGTCGACCCTTGTTTACAACTTCACTCATAACGTCTACAACTCACAACATTACAAGATAAACAAAACAAAGTGACGACATTACATCTATTACAATTACGTATTTTCAAACACTCAATATAGTAGTTTTAATACGGTAGCACATATAGAAAACATAATATGTAACTCGGTAATTTTAATGTAGCGCCCTCTGTGGGAGAGCTGCACTTATCAAATGAGAATAGAGTAGGGTATCCGATTATAACACAATATACAATTATCATAGAATACAAATTTAGGAAAATAAGAGAAAACAAAAAAGGTGCAACACCCTTTCGGTTTGTTAATGATTTTACTAAAAAGAATTCTTAATTTTCCACATTTGTAGCCTACGAATTAGTGCCGTTTTTCGATAGTGGTGCCATCTGTTGACTATGAACTCTCAAGCCGCCCCTTTAAGGGATTCAATATATATTAATAAAAATGAATTGCTACATGTATGACGGAGCATCACTTGAGAACGGCTCAACCGATTTGGTTGATTTCTTTTTTGTTGTGTTCGTAATTATCAGGACAAGGTTTGTATGAAAGAAAATGTTTGGAAAATCCACGGAAAAGGTTGGAAATTTTGATGGTATTTTTATAAGAAATAAGCACTTTATATCAAATTTGACGTTTCATTACGTGAGATGAGGCACAGTTTGACAGTTCTGCGGTCTGGCTGTCACATATTTTCACAACAAAATAAGAAAAGGTGCAGATCTTAAAGGTCTTGCAACCAAGTCATTAAAAACCATACAAAAGAGAAGTGTGACATATTGCGAAGTGATTTCATTATATGAATATTGTGTTATCGGTGGTTTATTGAAAAGATTATTTTGGTGCCTTTGGAAACATGCCGCCAATAAGGCACCGAAATATCGGTCGGCGTACCCGCAACGCAAGAAAATTGCATGGTCGCCAAGTCAATAAGACCAATGAAGAGTGCAGACACCGTTTAGACGCAAATCGTATAAGAATTTCCCAAGCGCGATCAATTATGACTGCAGAACAACAGATACAGTCGAGTTTGACTCGCTCAATAGGAGATAACGTACAAAATAATTTGGAACGTAGACAAAACAGACGGCCAAATGTAACAATTCATGAACGTTTGACGTTCAGATACGATCCAACAATCGATTACTCCGCGGATGTGTCGGTCGACTTCGGAACCATGAGCACTGTTTGTCAACATTGCAATGCTTTGAGGTTTCAACATGAACCGCCAGGATTATGTTGTGCAAGCGGATAGGTCAAGTTACCACAATTGACACAGCCACCAGAGCCACTAGCATCATTGCTTTCTGGCCAAGAACCTCAACCGAAGCATTTTTGCAGAATATACAAAAGTACAACAGTACCTTCCAAATGACATCATTTGGAGCGAATATAACTCAAGAACAAGGTTTCAGCCCAACTTTTAAAGTAAATTTGTTTTTATCGCAACAGATATCATATACACAAAAACACAAACAAACATCAACAATTCACAACGTTTCAATAAAAAATTTGTTTTCAATTTTAAAGATTCAAGGACAAATCCACCATCGTGCACGAGCGTTGTTGCCGCCAGTGAATGATGATCACAAATTTCTTCAGGTTTATTTCCTTGGAAATTCTGATGATAAAATCAATCAACGTTGTGCCATCAGTCGTGGGCTAAAGCGAGAGATTATTGCACAACTGCAACAACTCTTACATGAACACAATGACTTGGTTACATTGTTCAAGATTATACTAGAAATTTCGTACAGAATAGTGATCAAAGCAGACAAAAGACCGGCAGGCGAACATGGAAGACGCTTCAATGTACCGACGATGAATGAAGTTGCCATTGTGGTTGTTGACGAGAATTTGGAGTCCCGTGATATTGTGATTCGACGGCGTGATGGTAATAACCTTCAGCGTGTCAGCGAAACCCATCGTTCGTATGATGCATTACAATATCCGCTGATATTTTGCCGAGGAGAGGATGGATATCACTTTTTGATCAAGATGATTAATCCATTAACCGGTACGTAGCAATGTTGTTGTACGTTTTTAACCGACTTAAAAAAGGACGAGGTTTTCAATTCGAGTATGTTCTTCTTTTACTCTTTTAATCAATACCTCTGCCGTCTGTGAGCCGACTTTTTCTTGGAAAGGCTTCATTTCGAGAAACAATTACCCCTATGGGTGGGAAAATGCATTGATTTTGTGATTTACAAAAGTTCATTCAGGTCAGGAAGCAAACAAAAGGTCAGCTCGATGAATTTTTATGCCTACCGCTTGATGATTCGTCAAAACGAGGACAATCATATATTGAAACGCCGCAGACTGTTTCATCAGTTCGTGGTTGATATGTATGTCAAAATCGAAACGGAACGTCTGACATTTATACGTCTAAATCAGCAAAAATTGCGTTCGGAAGAATACATCCATTTGCATGATGCCATGAATGTAGATGGAAATGCAGACAATGTCGGTCGACTTACTATTTTGCCAGCGACGTATATTGGAAGTCCAAGGCACATGCACGAATACGCGCAAGATGCAATGACCTATGTGCGCCAATACCGTCAACCAGACTTATTCATCACTTTCACTTGCAACCCAAAATGTATAGAAATCACACAGCTGTTACTACCCAGGCAATCATCCAACGATCGTCACGACATCACAGTACGAGTATTCAAGCAGAAACTTAATGCGCTCAAGAACTTCATTGTGAAGTATCATGTATTCGGAGACGTGCGATGTTGGATGTATTCTGTGGAGTGCCAGAAAAGAGGACTGCCTTATGCGCATATTCTCCTATGGATGGTCGAGAAAATAAGACCGGATGGAATTGACGCTATTATTTGCGCAGAAATTCCAGATCAGGAAAAAGATCCAGAGTTGTTTGAAGTTGTGACGGCGAATATGATTCATGGACCATGTGGCAATCACAACCGGCAATCACCGTGTATGATCGGAAACAAATGCTCCAAACGTTATCGCGTGCTTTGTTGGCTGACACAGTCACAGGCAATGACGGTATCATCGTCGCTCTGCAGAGGATAACAGCAGAACGATAAAGTTGAAAGTCAAGAATAAGGACGTTGTAGTCGACAACAGCTGGGTTGTTCCGTATTCGCCGCTGCTTTCAAAAACATTCAAAGCGCATTGTAATGTTGAGTACTGCAATTCTATCAAGTCCATCAAATATGTTTGCAAGTACGTCACGAAAGGAAGCGACATGGCTGTATTTGGTATCGCATCTTCTGATGCCAACGAAGTTGCGGAATATCAAATAGGAAGATATATTAGCAGCAATGAGGCGATTTGGAGAATCTTTTCATTCGCCATACACGAGCGTCACCCCACTGTAGTCCATTTAGCTGTGGACCTGGAGAATGGACAACGAGTTTATTTTACGGCAGCAAGCGCAGCGCAAAGAGCTGAACGACCACCAGCGACAACGCTGACAAGTTTCTTCGCGACATGCGCAAGTGGTCCATTTGCAAGAACAGTTTTACTCGGAGATGCCGAGGTATTTTACATGGAACGCATCATCAAAAAATTCCAACGTCGAAAACAGGGAAAGGCTGTTCCTGGATACATGAATGTACATTCAACCGATGCATTGGGGCGAATTTATACAGTTCATCCGAGCAATGACGAATGTTTTTTCCTGCGTTTATTATTGGTTAATGTTCGTGGACCGACTTCATTTGAATTTCTACGAACTGTCAACGGTGAGTTGTGCGCAATATATCGAGAAGCGTGTCAACGGTTACATTTGCTCGAAGATGACATCCATTGGGATCATACACTTGCTGATGCTGTTATTTCGTCTACTGCATATCAAATTAGATCACTTCTTGCCATTATCATTTCAACGTGTTTTCCATCTAACCCACTTCATTCATGGCACAAATACAAAGACAATATGGCTGAAGACATTTTGCATCGATTGCGTACAACAGCGAATCCTGAACTTGAATTTAACGCGGACATCCACAACGAGGCGTTGATTTCTATAGAGGATTTGTGCCTAATAATGTCCGGCAAGATGTTGCGCGAATTAGGAATGCCAGCGCCGAATCGCCCCATGCACGATGCATTCAATCGCGAATATGAATGAATATGAACGAGAACGACAATACGATCGAAATGCTTTAAGTCAATCAGTACGAACAAAGGTCAGAATTTTAAATCAACAACAGAGAACCGTGTATGATACATTGATAGTGGCAGTCAACGACGGCTACGGAGGAATATTTTTTCTCGATGCACCTGCCGGAACTGGCAAAACGTTACTAATTTCATTGATTTTAGCTTCGATTCGCGCAGAAGGTCAAATAGCGCTCGCCGTAGCAACGAGGACGAACAGCCCATTCAGCGTTCAAACTACCACTGAATTTGCACACGGTAGATGAACCGACGTGCAATATTGCCAAAAATCAGCAATGGCGAAAGTATTACAGAATTGCAAGATAATAATTTGGGATGAGTGCACGATGGCGCACCAACGATCATTGGAGGCACTCGGTCGAACGATGAAGGATTTGCGCAATAATCAGGACCTCTTTGGAGATACGATCATTCTGCTGGCCTGCGATTTTCGGCAAACGCTGCCAGTCATTCCAAAATCAGCAGCTGCTGATGAAATAAACCCTTGCTTAAAGTCATCAAATTTATGGACATACGTGAAAACTCTAAAATTAAAAACAAATATGCGGGTCACGTTACAAAATGACGAATCGGCGAAAGTGTTTTCCACACAATTATTAGACATTGGCAATGGAAAAATTCCGGTCGACGCTTCCACTGGCTTAATTTCGTTTCCGCCTAATTCTTGTCAATTCACAACACCGGAAGAAGAATTGATCACGAAAGTCTTCCCGAATATTGGTTCAAATTACAAAAACCAAGTATGGTTGAGCAAACGAGTTATTTTGGCAGCGAAAAATAAGGACGTAGACGATTTGAACATAAAAATTCAAAGTAAAATCGCTGGCCAATTGCATTCATTTAAG
This sequence comes from Chrysina gloriosa, assembly GCA_038088585.1. NCBI lineage: Eukaryota > Metazoa > Arthropoda > Insecta > Coleoptera > Scarabaeidae > Chrysina > Chrysina gloriosa. The sequence continues at coordinate 64,199,515 of CM076087.1, forward strand.
TCAATCGATTCAATTACCGATCCAAATGAAGTAGTCAATTATCCAATTGAATTTATGAATTCATTGGATTTGCCGGGAATGCCGCCGCACAATTTGCAGGTCAAGATCGGCTCGGTTATAATCATGTTACGCAATCTGAACCAACCAAAATTATGTAATGCAACAAGATTCACTGTTAAGAAGCTGGTGAACAACGTGATTGAAGCAACGATAATCATAGGAAAGTTCAAAGGCGAGGATGTTCTGATTCCAAGAATACCATTGATTCCAACCGATTTGCCGTTTCATTTACAATGACGATTAATAAATTTCAAGGCTAATCGTTGGAAGTGTGTGGAATAAACCCTGAATTGCCATGTTTTTCCCATGTGGCGTTATACGTGGCGTGCTCGATAGTAGGTAAACCATCGGCCCTATTCGTTTTCTCTCCAAACGGAAAAACAAAAATATCGTTCATTACCAAGCGTTGCGATGAACGCATTGCTTAATTTAAACTATTTGGAAAACAAAATATTGCTACTGCCATCGACAGCGTGTGTAAAGATGCAATTGTAATAACTAAGTTAGAGCAAATCGCAATAATTTAACAAAATTAATCGGCGTAACGTATTTTTAGCGTCACAAGATTTAGCTTTTCGGGGACACAATGAGAATTCAGATTCTTTTAATCGTGGAAATTACAAAGAATTAATCGGACTCTTTAGCAAATATGAACCTAGTTTTAATAGATTTGTTAGTAGTAATATTTTTGCCGGTACACCTAAATCCATTCAAAATGATTTAATACATTGTATTTTTTTTTGTACTAAAACAGGAAATAGATACAGAAATTAAGGAAGCTTCGTTTTCCTCTTGGCAAGTAGATGAAACTGCAGATATTTCCTGCAAGTCTCAATTATCAATCATATAACGTTATGTCACAAGCACTGTGGTTATTAAAAGTTTTTTGGGTTTTTTTGACACATCATCCGGTCGAACAGCTGAAGTTTTATTTAACCTTTTATTAAATAATTGCAAAAAATACGAAAATACAAAAATTTGTCGCTCAAACATATGATAGTGCATCTTTTATGGCAGGGTAATTAAATGGCTTACAAAGTAAAATAAGAACAATTGCTCCTCAAGCTCTTTTTGTATATTGCCACGCTCATGCTCTAAATTTAGTTTTGAGTAAAGCTTTTAATATAAACAAAGAATCTAGAGTTTTCTTTTCTAATTTTTTCAAAATCAACAAACGAACAAACATTTTAGATACAATATGCCACAGTAGCTTACAAACTAGCTCTAGTACAAGATGGAATTTTACATCGCGTGCAGTATTTACGGTACAATTATATAAAACCAGATTAATTGAGGGTTTTGGCTTTATAGTCGATAGTGATGATTTCATCTGAGTGTAGGACTAGAGCAGGGAATAGAAGTAACACAAACAGACGAGATAAGTATTAAGGAAGTAAGGGAAGCGATAGCAGAGTTAAAACTGGGAAAGACACCGGGACATGATGGAATTACTGCAGATATGATAAAAAGCCATACAAGAACTTACGATGATAATGAACAGGATACTGTTAGGGAGTGCACCAAGGGACTGGACAACAGGTATAATAACACCTATTTAGAAAAGAGGTGACACAAAGGACTGTAGCAATTACAGAGGGATAGCACTAACTAGCACGGTATCAAAGGTATATACTAGAATATTAGCAAAACGTATGAGAGATAAACTGGAATATACTTTGGAGGAAACACAGTTTGGATTTCAACCGGCTACAGGAGTAAATGATGCAATATTTATAATGAGACAAATAGGAGAAAAGGCAATAAAAGAAGACAAAGAGGTACATTTATGCTTTATAGACCTACAAAAAGCTTTTGATAAGGTTAATAGAGAGGACATATGGATGACACTAAGAAATAGAAAAATACCGGAATTAATAATAAGAGGAATACAAAGCTTATATAAAGAAACAACAAATTATGTAAGAACAAAACAGAGGAAATCAGATGTGTTTGCAACAACTAGAGGTCTCAGGCAGGGATGTATTCTGAGCCCGATGCTCTTTACACTGGTGTTAGATGAGGCAATGAAGAGAATAAAGATGAAAGGAATAAGAGCGTATGAAATAGGCTACTGGAAAATGAAAAATATAAAAATATCGGAGATATGCTATGCGGATGATATAGTTATAATTGCAAAGGACGAAGAAACACTTAATATGAATATACAGACTTACAAGGAAACATTGGAGGAAATAAACATGAATATCAATATAGAGAAGACTAAGACAATGATAGTGGGAAAGAATCCGCAAAAACACACAATAAAAGTAGCAGAAGAAATACTAGACCAGGTAAAGAAATTTAAATACCTAGGCTTAATATTATCAGAGGACGAAATTAAAGAAAGAACAACAGCAGGAGGAAGACTGTTTAATTGTATAAAAATACATTTCTGGGAAAAGAAGAGATACCGAAGGAGGTTAGAGTACAAGTATTCAAAAAAGTGGCAATGCCAATACTTTTATACGGTGCGGAAACATGGACCATGACTGAGAAACAGAAAAGAAAGATAACAACTGCAGAAATGAGATTTGTGAGAAAAATAGTAAATAAAACAAGAAGAGACAGAATTAGAGACATAACACTCAGAGATAACCTGAAACTCAGACCAATGGAGGAGAATATTGAAAAACCACAGCTGAGATGGTATGGACATGTGAGGATGCCGGAACAGAGAGTGGTTAAGCAGGGATTTGAAGCCAGGACGAGGAGGAAGAGATCGAGAGGAAGGCCCAGGCGGACGTGGATAGAGAACGTGATGGATGCACTGGACGGAAGGGTAGTATCGTGGGGAGAAGCTCAGCAAGCCGTAGCGGATAGGAAGCGATGGAGGGAAATATGCAACATTAATCCCGGGGGCTCAGCTTCACACACGCCTTACACCCCAGGACAGGGGTAGAAAAGGCTTAAGAATTAAGTAAGTAAGTAAAGTGATGATTTCAGAAATAATACCAAACCTATAAGAGGGGCGGTAGGATTACAAAATTATTAAACCAACACAAAATTTCGTTTTTATTAGAGACTTTTACATTGATTTTTGAACAAACCGAGGTTACATTTTCAATACTGCAGAATAAATTAACTGACACCAATTTTGCGCGTAATCATTTGTAGCCCTTATAAAACCTTTCCAAGAATATAGAAATAATAGTCGTTATTTTAATGATATATATAATAACTTGTATTTTGACACAAAACGCAGTCAGCAAAGGCATAGATTGTCTTATGAATCGGAAATACAAGAGTATAAACAAACGAAATTTTAGATACGGTGATCGCTGAGATAGAAGTTAGATTTCAAGATATGCAGAAGTTATGTTTCTTCGATTTATAGACCTTTGACAAATTCTTAATATATTCAAAAACTTACCCCAAAATTTATTCGAAATTTATGCCTATGAATTGGAGGTTTCATTGTGAAACTCTTGTATCCTAATTCGCTGTGCTACTTGGTCAGAAGTTTAGAGCATGTATTATCCCAAGATCCGAACGTTGCTAGCAGGCTGAGGTATGGTGTACGATTGTAGGGAAACACAGTTCTGACACATGTAGTATTCCTATGTCAAAAGAGAATTATGCGATGCACTTGCGGATTGACGCCTATAACTTGTCGCGAAGCTTTTATAAATTGCGAAACTATGACTCTCTCCAGCATATTTATTTATGATGTAGTTATGTTTATACGTAATGACCATGTTAATTACAGTTGTAATAACGAGTGGCACGATTATGATGCTCGAAACAAACACCAATCAGCTACCCCTGCTACAAGATTGACATTGTATAAAAAATCCCTTGTGGTGCTAGGTGTAAAGACTTATAATAAGATCCTTCCATTATTAGATGGCAACGCTGGTAGATTTGATCGGCAATTGCGTAGACTTTTAATTACCATATGTTTTTATAGTCTCGAAGAACTATTGGATTAGCGCTATATTATATTACACTATTACATTTATTACCATTACTATTGTAATCTTAACTACATATTTATATTTAATTTCATCCAACGTTTGTATTTCATTTCTGTTTTTCTATTCTTTGATTGTCTTTAGTTTACTAATTTTAAATTTTAAATGCATATATTTTGTTTTGTTTTGTTGTCTTTTCCTTTGTATTGGACCATTTCTACACTCTGTTAGCGAGTACTGGGAAATATAATATATTATTATTATTCTTGTTATTATTATTATAACTTAACTAGAGAGCAGTTTCTCAAAACTAAACAGAATTAAACATTACAGCCCAACATTATGAATCAGAACCATTAAAACGTTTCTCAATAAATACTTTTAGGTTAACTCGTATATACAAGGAAGTACCGGTACGCATGCGCCAGCCAGTTAATGAATGTATAATGCCGCAAATATTAGCCATTAACTTAAACCTCGACTAATGCAACCCATTACTTTAAGTGATAATTATGATTCTGGTTTTATTTTAATGCCGAGATGATAGAGGATTAATTTTGATTATGAAATCGGCCCTTCAGTAAGCGTACGAATGATCAAAACAGGAATATAATTTACGACAGAGTCAACTCGAATTTTAACCTAATCAAATGGTGCAGAGAAAGAATTGTGTGTTATCGGGTGTCTCAAAATATTTGTGGGCCCCTTTCTAATGAATAGAAAGGTAAAACGCGATTCATAATTATTAACAAGCTGTGAAAGAAATGTTGTGGCAAGTATTTGGAGTTCATATCACTTGAACCCACACCCTTTGAATCGTAGGCTACACTTCATCATTTGCGTCTTTCGTTGGTGTATTCCGTATTCTAACATTGTATGTTACTTTTAGACTTTAAGAATATCCAAAAAATTGGTGCATAAGATTGTCTACTCAAATCCCACTGTTTCCTTTTCCAATAATATGTACTTTACTGAAGTAAGGTCTAGGGTTCTCGTCACTCAAGTCCCTGCGGTGACTCCCTTACACTTACAATCTTCATCTTTACTTGCAACACATACAATAGTAGATAACCCAATTAGTCGCTTTTTTAGATTCACACATTTACAGTTTCTGACGGAAAAAAATGCAAATCTCTTTAAAGATCAACATAATATAAAATTAGGAAAATACAATACCTTGGCCCTCAGCAGGACATTTTCACAAACTAAATCAAAGACTCCATTGGAATTAATGTCATATGTTGTTTATAACCTACCACGTGGGTCTTGCGATAGATCATATATAGGCACGACAGGCCAAGTCGTCAAGAACCGTGTTGCTTAACACAGAAGGGACTGTGAGCAGACCAATCACTTAAAAACAGCCCTTTGCGTCCATCATGAAGAAACTGGACACTTGTTGAATTTTGATAATATAAAAATACTAGACATTGAACATAATTACAAAAAAACGCATGTTCTTGGAAATCTATCATATTAAAACCAACGATAAATGTCTAAATTTTAGAACCGACACTAAAAATCTGAGTGAAATCTACAATTTCCTCCTACACATAATCAACACCCTAGGGGGTGATTGGGTTGGTTTCGCTTGGCTCTTCTTCTCCTGGATTTAGCTGGTTTCGTCTTTTCGGCACATTTCACCGCCTTTCTCTCTCTGTAATAGATTTCATTGAGGTTATAATTTGTGGATTTCCTTTTAAATCCTTAGTCTGCTTTCCAAGTCATGGAATTACCCTGTTGGGCTCGTCACCGTGTTTGACTTCTCCGCATCCACATTCTGATACATCTTTTCATATTGATTGGACCACTGCGATTCCATCAAACTTTCCTCGACCTTTTACGGCTTTTCACTCGGATAATTTATATATTTTTACTTATTGACTTTGAATTACTTTTAACTTCGCACACTATACAGACGGATATTCCTGCAGTACACTTTGTTCCTTACTGTTTTATGTGTTCCCCTAATTTTGGAACACCATGTAGATCCTTTCGTCTTTTGGTTACTTTTGGGGTTTCGAGGATACCATCTTGACAGTTGTTTTCTGATTTCCTGTTTGGATGTCTTAAGTCACATGTTGTTCGACGTCCGCATGTTACACATGTCGAAGTTCTTTTTAAAGCGGAAAGTTTGCCTAAAACTTGGTAGGCTGTGTTTAAAAAATTTTTTTTTAAATATCTGAAACTTTTAAAATTTTTTAGAATATTAAAATTTAACTTTGTTGCAATATCCCCATTGTGTTATGGTTTTGCTTCTATTCTGTTTGATGCTGTGTTGCGGTTTCCCGGCTCTAATGCTTGTAAGCTACAATGTTTGTTCATTGTCTTTAGGTGACTCTCTGAAGATGAATTAAATATAATTCGAAAGCTTAGAGTTTGAAAAGAGAGCGCTTTTCTTTAATTCACCCTTGACTGCGATCTCCAGAAGTTTGACCACCTTTTTACTTTTGTCCTATTGTATGTTACGTCTCCGCTCTGGTAGAGTAAATTAACTGGCTTAATGTTCACTAAGAAGCTTCCATTTATTATTGTATCCCTAATACATGAAAACTAACAATAGCATTATATCTAGCTGTCTGTATCGTAAGGTTTATTTCTACTGCCTGTTCTTCACACCTGCGTCCTACATTGCTGGCCGCGTCCCATAATAGTACATACATATGTAACACGCCCCTTTTATAAAAATAAAGAGAACAAAAAATCGCATTATAAAAATCTAATTTTATAGAAGGTTTTATCATGCGACCGCTACGAGTTGCAATGTTGTCTCTCTGTGGAGTAAGAGGAATTTACCTATTATTATTGATAAGAGTCCTTCATGGTATGAGACATCGGTTGGTTGTTCCATGGAAGATTTAGGTTGACTTCCCCTCATAGGTGGTAACTGTTTCAGTTCCTTCAAATCAATTCTGTTTCTTCGATATTGTTCTTCGTCAGTCCGTACATTATAATAGATAGGACCCGACATGACAGTTGCGGGCTCCAACTCATGAATACCTTGCTGAACAAGAACAGCTTGACCTGGATTTAATTTTTGTCATGTGTTTAATGGAGCGATTATAATACTTTCTTTGATTATCCTGGTTTTCCTTTGACTTTTCCCTTATACCACTTAACGGGTATCGAGGTTCAAGGATGGTCTTTTGAACTAGTAGAGTAGTTCTCAGTCTTCTGCCCATTAACGGGCTACAGGGTGATGGAAAATCTTGGTTTGGTGTAATATTGTAATTTAATATACATAAAAATAGCTCTTCCGCATCTTTCAATACTTTGGGAAATAATGCTTTTACTGTTGGGATTGCCCTTTCGATCATTCCATTTGATTTTGTATAGCAAGGGCTAGACGTAGTTAATTTGATGTCGTACTGTTTAGCAAATCTCCATATTTCTAATAGGATGCCATTGGTGGTAAATACATTTTTTAATATTGATATTACGCTCTCTGCCGTTTTCTTTACGAGTTCATTAACGATAACGAATATTCTGTAGTAATCAACAACTACTAGACAATGAAGGGTTCCTAGTGACTTGAAATCTATTCCAAGGTAATCCAGGAATTTTGTGCGAGTTTAATGACTCTTTAATATTGCTTCTAGAGTATTGTTGGTATACAATCAATAGTTATTCCAGGCCAGAATATAGTCTCTTGAGCTAATTTTTTGCAGGATACCACCCCTTGATGGGCTTTATGTACTAATGCCAGGAATTCCGGCTTCAAAACTTCAGGTATTAGGAGTCTCTTTGGGTAGAATAATACTCCTTTCCGAACGTATATATCATCTTTTTATCTCCGCTGTAACTTCATTTTTATGCTTTTGGCCAACCGTGTAAAGCGTAGTGTTTTACTGTAGATAGGACTGAATCTCCATTAATGGCATCTATTAGCCCACTTTACTTTTCTTTCGTGGTTGTAATAATAGAGTAAACCGTTAAGTTATTATCTACGTACACGGTTTTAAGGGTACCTGGATTTGGATCACGACCCAAAGCGTCTGCAACTTGTATTTTCCTTCCAGGCACGCATTCAAAGTCAAATTGGTATCGTAGAATTCTTAGTGTTAACTTTTGTAACCTACGCGATTATATCATTGTTGAGTGGGGGTTAACGACACAGAGGCGTATTCTATAGCCTGACCAGATTCTTGAGACGATTGAAGCACGCGTCCTCATTTTCTGTCCATATCCTTTTCGCTTAAAAGGTTCCTAATTGTGCTTGTTTCTTACGATAGATTCGGGATGAACTTCGCTAAGTACCTTACCATGCCTAAGAATCGCTGTAAGTCTTTGTTGTTCTTTAGTACCCCCGTACCACGTATGGCGTGTGTTTTTTTCATATCTGGTGCTATGCCTTTATTACTTATGTGGTGACCTAGAAATTTTATAGCATTACCACAAAAACTTCGACTTTTTAAGGTTTAGTGGTAATCCGCTGTCCGGAATGTTAGTAAGGATTTTATCCAAGCGTACTCTTCTAGCGTACGTCCGTATAACAGTACATCATCTAACTATGTTATCGTTTGTAACACCGTCTAAGGGTTTCTGCCAAACCTCCGGAAATTTCCGGTGCCAATGATATTCCGTACGGAAGACGTAAGTAGCGGTATCTTCCCTAATAGGTAGCAATTGTTTGGTTGTCCAGGGATATTTGTAAAAGGCCTGTGAGGCATTTAGCGCTGTAAAATATTTGGCATCGGTATATATGTATTCAATATCCTAGGGTCCATACATACGAATGTATCACCATTTGCCTTGGGTGCGATTACTATCGATTTCACCCAATCAGTTGGTTCAGTCATCGGTTCAATGATTTTTCCGGCAACCATTTCATCGATTTTTTGTTTAACTTTATTCTTTAAAGCTAATGGAATTGTTCGAACAGCGCGCACTCATAGAATAGCACCATCTTTTAGAGGTATTACATTTTGAACATATTTGATATTACTCCAACTAGCGCTTACAGACTCAATATACTAGATTGAAGTCCTAGTATAGAACATGCAGTATTAGACTTCAAAACAAGAAAGACAAGGTCTATTGTACTCTCCGAACCATTTGACCGAATTTATAGCTATATGATCTTCGTCATCGTCTATATGGCCTTCATCATTGTCAATTACAACATTTTCTGTTATGTCATGCACAAACTTATTCTTACAGAACTTATAACAATTTCCGCGTCGCTCGCACTTACTACAAACTTAAAAATAAGCAGGGCAGTTTCCTTGGATGCGCAATGCAGTTTTTCCAATGAATTTCCTTCTGGCCGCGATCGTGTTGTCTTGAGGTCAATCGTGTACGTTGAGTATAGTTATTATGTATTGCTTCATTTAGCTTCAAATCGGCACTATGAACCAATCTTTATTGGATACGAGAATTTCGCATCCCTAACGCTAGTCAATCCCGAATCAACACGTCTTTTTCCTTAAAGTCGCAAGTTGAACGTAGTTGTCGTAACGCTGTCACGGACTGATCTACAGTTTCACCCAGTGATTGATACCATTTAAAAAATTGAAAATGTTTATACACAAGATTTGTCACAGGATTACAGTAACCGTCAAATTTAGCTGTAATCGTTTCAAGTTTGTTTTTATCTTCGACTGTGGTGTAGTCAAACGCATTGAAAATATGCAATCCCTAGGGGCGTCAAAAGATTGAGTAAAATTGCGGTTTTTACATCGTCAGTTTCCTTCGATTTACCACTTGCCAAAAGATATACATTGAACTTCTGCTTCTACAGCTTCCACTGATCCGCAATATCGCCTAAAATATATTTCTCCCGGTGTTTTACTGTTGCTACCCATTTTTCCAAAACATGTTTTTATTTTTAGAACTACGCAAGTATACGAAATTGAAATGGTACACTGTAATGTTTCCCCAGATACTTAACTGCTTTTTTAGCATGCTTTGCCGCAGTTACTATATAACCATGTCTCCTCTCCTGTAGAGTAAATTAACTGGTTAGGTAGGACGAGTCACTATAGTATGTTCTGTGTGTGTGTGTGTACGTAGCTTATGTGTTGCTTGTCTCAATACACAACATTCCCTTCACCTTATTTACACACATACTACATTTCGTACAATCATCTTAAAGATCTAATCTACTATTGGTTTTCTTATTCTTGGGGATCGTTGTGGCTCTACAACGTTTGGATTAACCGGCCTAGAGATTCCTGGTAATTCTAGGCCTCCTTCCAGTCTGCGATCTACTGGACAAACTTTTGGTTCTAGATTATCCGAAGTTCTAACGCTTTCCTCTATGTCCCCCTGATTCCGAGAAGGTGGTGACTGAAATTTCTTTAAAACGTTTGGAGTATTAAGTAGTAGATTAGCGGAGCTTATGGTGATATTGTTAAAAATATTTGACGCGTTGCACGGTTGTCGAAGCACGGTTAACTGAAAGTGCACTAAACGGTGAAAAATCATTCGATTTTAATTCTGCAACATGGCCGAGGCACAAAAAGGCATGTACAATTGAAATACGTCATCGACTGTAAAAACATTATCATTGTATAGCAAGTAATTAATGTTAATTAATAGCAAAGACTATAACGCTTTCAAGTCGAACAATCAAATTTATAGATGGATACAAAAAAGGTCCACTGAGATCCGCAATAAAATGTGTTCGGACTTGTTCATTAGACATCTATTGTTCAAGAAAATCAAGAATTTTCTGCCTCTAGCTGCCACTCTGTCCTCAGTACAATTTTTTACCAAATCATTCAAGAAATTGAGAAATTCTCACATATATATATATATATATATATATATATATATATAATGTTGATAATGAAGATTCTTGACCGATGAGAAAAGTCCAAACATAAAACTATGGCAGACGTTTCGAGGTTAATTAATTGGAACTAAGAAATGGCAAAATCGCGGTGAAGTTGACAAAGAAATCGTTGAAAGAAGAAAAAACTTATCCAGAAAGGTTTTCGCGAACAATTACGATTGATAGTCGATCAACCAAGGCAAGGGTATGGAAACACGAATGATGAGAATGCGGCAAGATGTTCTTTTGAGAATTCCACTGTTTCTTCCAGTTTAACGGGCGTTGACGAAGACTTGATAAGAAGATTTCACGTTATTTTATAAGTAATTTCTTGCGGTTTCGAAGTCCATACAGAGAAATTTGAGAAGTTTGCTACAGCTCGACTTTTTGTAAAGCTCTACCCGTGGTTTTACATGCCGACAAGTGTTCATAGAATCCTCATACACGGCCATGTCATTATCGATTCCGTTTTACTCCCAATTGGCCAAATGTCAGAGGAAGCGCAAGAATCTCGCAACAAACTCATAAAAGATACCGCGAAGATTTCGCGCGCAAATTTAGCAAGCAAAAACTTGGCGGATATTTCTCGAAGGCTTTTGGTGGCATTGGATCTGCGAATCTCTAAATTACGAAAAATACCTACAAGAAAATTCAAATTATTATTACACGACGTGATTGAATTATTAGTTCCGCCTTCAATTGCAGAAGTCACACGCGATAGCTTTAGTAAAAATGAAACCGACGAGGATGGAAGGATGGAATTGTAGTGATGATGCTTCTGATAATGAATAATTTTAAATGTTTTGGGTTATTTATATGAATTGTGAATTATTATTACTTACTATATAATTACTTCTTTTTCATTTTTTTACATCCTAAAATTATGTATCAATACACCAACAGCGTACCAGAAAACTTTTCATTATTTGATTTCAGTTGGAATAGGTTATTATTATTTATGAACTTCCCGCAATATTGGATCCGCCATTTTGTTTTTAGAAAAATGGAATTCAATTTGTAATCAGTGACCCGAAAAACTCGTTCTTGTCAAAGATGCGCAATATGCAACAATTTTCTCAGAAAAATGTTCGCCCTATATCCGCCATCTTGTTTTTGGAAAAATAGAATTCAGATTCGTAATCAGTGACCCGAAAAACCCTCCTCTGTCAACTTTGGCCGGGATAGAATCTAACCTTCACATTATGGCCAGTTTTTCTGAATTTTATCCCACAGTGCGTTATGTCGATGTCTTATATGTTTCTGATAGACCTACAGGCGTTTATGCTCGACGTCCACTACGAATGTCGATATACCCTTTTATTGAATGGCATCTATTTTTCAACATCCCCTCTAACTAATTTGAAATATGAAATAATATAAAATAATATAAAATATCGATGCTGGTTTCCTTCGGGTATTTAATTTTCTTCTTCCTTCTGTTACTGTTTATTATCAATCATTTCAGCTAGGCTAGTTTTTAACATACAGAGATCACATCCCGTGGTTTCCTGAGGAGTGTTACGGTAAGAAAATAGAAACCTATCGATTAATTGTTGCATTGATGGTCTTAGTGAATTAACCCTTGTTACCCGAATCATTTATCGTAGTGCACTTTTTATTTGTACTATTCGCTCAGCTGCTACATTCTTTGCGGCATAATATGGCGGTGTTAAAATGTGTTGAATGGTATTATGTGACGCAAATTCTTTAAATTCAGTTGATGCAAATTGTATTCCGTTATCAGAGGCTTTCTGGTAATCCTAATGCATTGAAATGTGTCTGTTGTCTTGTAAGATGTAGTTAAAGACATTACGGAAATGTTTATCCATTTGGAGTATGAATCAATTGTAATCAATAGATTATACGTTGTATTTAAATATGAAAATTGTGCAAAGTTGATATGTATTCGTTCCCACTTGCGATAAAAAACTGGCCAGTGTTATAATTGATTTGATTGTGCTTTTGGCGTTAATCTGACAAGCATTGCATGATTTAACACAACCTTCAATTTGACTATCTACTTTTCGCCACCAAATAAAAGGCAGTGCTAATTCTTAATCTTAACTATACCTTGATGACTCATATGCAATAGCTCTAAAATCTGTTCTTGAAAGATAGTTGGTGTTATGTATATATGCGTATATGTTTTATTATAATACAATTTTGTGACTGAGAAGTTATCGAGATGATATATTTTCAATATTAGAGAATTACACTGACCATCATTGTTATGAATAATGGCAATAACATGAATGTTATTTCGTTAAATTCCTATGTTCTGTTTAGTTTATCTTTGTTATTGGAAACCTTTGTTCGATACTTTTAGAAAGCGATATCGTTTCTTTATCTTTTGAGCATTATGACTAGCCAAGGTGACGTCAGAGATACTTTCGCTACGCCTAATCGAAGGTCTCTTTGTTTTGTTTTATTATATTATGTTTAGTTCTTCTTGACTGTAGCTATGGGTAGCTCGTAAACATTATTTAAATAAAAAGTGTACATACAAGTTTTCGCGAGTTTATTTCGACTTCAAGTGGGAGCTCAATTTTCCAAACCACGAAAGTTTACAGTTGGTATAATTACATCATGTCAAGTGGACCAGTTTTGAAAATTGTCCCGACTCGACCATCTCCAATTTGGCTGAAAATTTATACGGATGTACATGTATGTTTGAAACGAGGTTCTGCAAAGTTTTAGCTCTAGGTATATCTTTGAATCTTGCCTCTTGTACTATCCTTATTGCTTCAATGTTGTTTTTGGAAACAAAGAAAAACTTTATTCCTGTCAAATGCTCCTCACAAAAGTTGAATAGGTCGAGTGGGGTCAATACCTGGTTTTCAATGGGGCGCTGAAGACTCGCACGAGCAGCTGACCATTTGGCTGTCCCTCTAATTCCATCACATGGTGACTTTCTAGTATGTTAAATTTCAGCATCACAGTTACTGTGGTATCTTATTAGCGACATGACAAACTGTGCAAAATCTCCATATCTAAAAAAATGCTGTAATTAATGTTGATTTCGCGAAAGACATAGCACCATGTTCAAAGAGATTTTTCTTCCTTAAACTAAAATACACTAAAACATAAGAATATGATTCTGGTAGAAAAAAATCTGCTCTTTCCAGTGGTATAAAAATAAATGAATTTGAGCTGGTCCCACATTGAGATAGTTGACTTTGGAAATAGGTTAGATTTGGCTTTTAAGTGTTTTGTACCATGTTTGTGTGTTAATATCTCCACAAGTATGCGAGCCTTTGTTCTAATATTGCAGCAATATATTTTCTTGCCGGTGGGTAGTGTACTGGTAAAAGCAGAACCTACCAACTGTTTTTGCTTTTGAGTTGTACAGTGTTAAAATTTGGCTTGTTCATTACGCGACGTAATTTTAAAGCCACTCAATTTGTGATATATATATATTGGTTTGTGGATATTGATACTAAATTTTTCATGTTCACAGGCACAAGTTGAGCTAGTATGTTGAATTTCAGCATCACAGTTACCATAGTTCTGCAATGGCCACATGTCAAACTTTGCAAAATCGTCGTGGTTGACGCCGTGGGGTTGGTGGAACCTCCACAGAAAGGGCTGTGATGCTCCAGGTATATGATACCTAGAGCTAAAACTTTGCAGAACCTCGCTTCAAACATGTATTTACATCCGTATAAATTTTCAGTGGAATATACTCAAGCTGCCCTAAAAACTAAACCTAAAACTAAATTCTGTGAGGCATGTCGCATACATGTTCATATAGCATAAAAGAAAAGAAAAATAGTTAAAACAAGGAAATAATCACAAGCAAATAGCTAAGAGTCCCCCAACCAGCGAGCATACAGTTCAATTCAATTCAGATCAATTCTTACTTCAAAGAAAATCCTTTAATCGTTTTTTAAAGTATCTAAGAGTACAATCATTAAAAAGTTAGTCATCTCGTTATAGATCCTATAAATATTATAGGTAAATCCTCTTTTATAGAGAGCAGTCTTATGGATCGGAGGCGTGATAGATAGCACAGAGCCGCGTAGGTTCCTATTGCGAACTTTTCTACGAAATTTTATGCGTGAATATAGGTAACCAGGTATAGCACTTATGATAATTCTATGGTATAAAGAAGCGGCTGAGAGTCTCCGTCTATCAGACATATCTAACCATGACAATTGCCGAAAGCAATTGGAGATGTGATCATATTTACGTAACCCGCATATGTATCTGACACAAGAATTTTGCACGCGCTGAATTTCACGTGAGCTATCTCTATACAAACATGGCCCATACAACGCACAACAATATGTGAAATGAGAGAGCATAAGAGCATCGCAAAGATGCATCTTCATTTTACGATCTAGAAAGGATCTAT
Source organism: Chrysina gloriosa (assembly GCA_038088585.1). Taxonomy (NCBI): domain Eukaryota; kingdom Metazoa; phylum Arthropoda; class Insecta; order Coleoptera; family Scarabaeidae; genus Chrysina; species Chrysina gloriosa. The sequence continues at coordinate 64,214,615 of CM076087.1, forward strand.
GCGGATAAAGCAGCCTTAGGCTGTTATATGCCTTGACAACACAACCACCTACATGATCCCTAAACCTAAGATTAGAGTTCATTACAACCCCTAGGTTTTTAATTTTATCAAAAATTTTGATCTTCTTACGATCAATACCGCAGTCAATCACATCAATTATATTAGACCTTACAAATTTATTTCCGAACAACAGGATTCCAGATTTATTTGAGTTTATATGGAGAGAATGTTTAGTTGAAATTCAATGCAACTTACTCAAATCACTGTTGATTCTATTCACTACTGCTTCATAGCTAGACGGAGCAAAAGAATAATATAGCTGTGTGTTATCAGCGTACATATGCGAGTCACAGTAATCAAGCACCCTATTGAAGTCAAAACTATAAATTGTGAACAACAAAGGACACAGAATTGATCCTTGAGGGACACCACACCCAACCCGTCGAATACCAGATATCAGACCAGAGAGCCTTACTAACTGTGTACGATTATGCAAATAATCCTTAATCAAGCTCACAGCATCTTGATTAAAACCAATAAAATGAAGCTTAGCAGTCATCATCGCGTGAGAGATAGTATCAAATGCTTTAGTATATTCCAACAGAACCAAGGCTGTCAGTTCTCCGTCATCAGCGGTTCTGACAATGTCATCTGTGATATTAAGAAGGGCAGTGTCACAGCTATATCCAGAACGAAAACCAGATTGACCAGAAGAAAGAATATTGTTCGTAGCTAGATATAAATTTATTTGTGCCGAAATTATCTTCTCCATTACTTTCGAGTTGGTAAAATGCTTGTCGGTCGCAACTTACATGAAGGATTGGCCGTTTTAGGAATTGGTACAACCATCGCATTCTTCCAAGCAGTCGGAAAAATACTATTACACAGAGACACATTTATTATATGCGTTAAATAAGGAACTATTAACGGACAACATAACCGAATCATTCCAATATTTAAACCGTCCAAACCTGTAGAATTAGACTTAAAGTTTCCAACAGAAACTTAAGAACTTCGTTTTCAGTCACAGTAGAAAAAGAAAATCAGCTATCTACATTTAATCTATTAGAATCGTAAAACGATATCAGTGTTTGGTCATCATATGATGGCGGCAAAGAATCTATGAAAAATTATTGATGTAGTTAGGCTCTCGCAGTTCATAAGGTATATCATTAGTTCTTGCACTCATAATATAAAGCCGCCTTAACACCGTCCACAACTTCTTCGAATCATTTTGCCTGACTATGTGTTTAAAATAAGCTTTCTTTTCATTTTTAATACTCAAGGTTGTCAGATTCCTCAGACTCTTGTAGTAATTCCAATGAGCAGACAATTTAGTTCCCTTGAATTTTTGTTTAGCTGTATCTCTTAACGATATAAGTATTGAATATTTCCGTGATCCAAGGATCTCTACCTCTAGATACTTTAATATATTTAAGTGGAACATGCTGATCAAACAAGTACGTAATATTACAATTTAAAAAATCAAGTTTGTCATCTATATTGTCAATATAGAATATTCTATGAATAGAGACTTTCCTCAAGTCATTCTCAACCTCAGCATAATTGAATCCTCGAAAATCGCCAACCACCTTCAAAACAGGCTGAGTATTCACATGAGGAACCCTTAAGCTGCTCATACCCAAAGTATTCTGGTTTCAAAACAAATTAAAGTAAATTAACATTACGCATATACTCAACAATTGCTACCTACTATAAACATAAACAAAATTATATCATTCTAATAAGAAGGACCAAAAATTCAATCATAAATAACAACAAATAATATAATGATTGTGCACTGCATATTTACTGGTTCAATGTCACTAATACAAAACCATCCTTAGATGTAATAATTATATATTAAGACAATTTGAAAAATACAAAATGTTTTTACTAGAAACAACTATCCAACAATAAGAAGCAATCAATTAAATGCATATCGCCAAAAATAATAAAAAATAAAAACAAATATCGAAATATATTCAAAATAAAACTGTTTTTTTAAACACTAAACGAAGTATAAAGTTTTTGTATTTCTTAACTTGGAAAAAAAAGCCTGTGTATTGCCAAGCAAGTAAGAAAAGGGTGTTTTCACATGAACACGTTACAACAAACAGTTAAGATAAATTCAAATTAAATCGTTCCTATTGTTAATTATAGGTATTTTACCTTCAGTTTTGGTAAATATTTTTCCATCGTATGTTCAAACCGATTTACCCCCAGACTTGTTTGCTGCATGTCGCAATAGTTGATATCTACCTATTGTTAAATCTTCGTTGATGACAATCTGTGTGCCTTTCAACTTGCTTTTTTACTAAACACCAGTTTTTTTATATTACGGCTGATAAATTTAACAATTATAGGTCGATGGTTTTCGCCTTTATCGGGTAATCGATGACTATTGTCAATTAAATCAGTCGCCACGTCAAGTCCTAACTTCTTTTTACAAAGTTTACTTACGACAGCAATAGGATTTTCATTTTTTTCCTCAGGTAACCCAAATATTCGTAGGTTGTTACGACGAGAATATTGTTCAATTTGATCAATTTGTTTATAATTATCCCGTTTCATTACTGCCAATTGAGATTCAAGTTGGCCCACCTTTGCAACGTACTCCTTGATCTCATTCTGCAGTTTTAGTACTATTTGATCATGTATTTTATTAACTTACTTTTACTAACTTATTTCTTAATGGGAGTTTCATCATCTCCCGAAGCACCAGGCCGCGTTTGATTTTCAGAAGGCATTTGAAAGTAAATATCAACGACTCACAAACAACTTGCTGCAACGCACTCCAGAGCGACTATTCACCAAGACAGCCCATTTCTAATGAAAAGAAACATTCCTGAACTATTCTTAGCAACGTTTCTGTCGAATTATTTAATTCTTCACATGAAAAATCCCCTTTCAATCCTGAAATGCGACTTGGTCTAGAATTATGCATAAATCTCAGTATGAATGCTACTACCCTTTGCAATTTAGTAAATTTACTAAATCGTTCGTTGTTGTCCAAATCTTTGTAGGCTGTAAATACTATTGTGACAGGTTCCTTCCTTCTCCTTTCTATAACTGGAGTGGTCGTGATTGATTGTTGTGTGAGCCAATACTTCGAATCTAGTTTGAGAGAATCAGGTCCATACCACCAAAGACTTTGTTGCGATATGTGTTCTGGATTAGCACCTCTTGAGACAGTATCTGTTGGATTAAGCTCAGAATTTATGTGTTGCCATTCCTCTGCTGTTGATGGTTCGAGGATTTCCGTCACACGTTTAGCAACGAATTCTTTCCAAATTTTGGTTCAGCACCGATCCATGACAATACCATTGTACTATTACAACAGAATCTTCATCTACTAAACTGAATACAAATACCTTCACTAACTGTACGTCGCGTTACTAAGACTGCGCCACAAAGTTATAGTCTGGGTAGAGTATTTTTGGCACAAAATAATTCACTGCGATGTTTGCCGTTCAGATTCGTTGTTCGGATGTACAGGTATGCACCGTAAGCGCGTTCTAAGGCGTCACAGAAAACCGTGTAATTCAGCCTCTATAAAGTTCTTAAGAGTTACCTGTCTCGGCACGATGATATTATTTAGCGCTGTGAATTGTCTCTGGAATTGGTGCCACGATTTGAAAATATCTTCTGGTAGAGGTTCATATCAACCTACATGTGCTTGCCAAAGGCATTACATTATTAACTTAGTCCTTATCGTAATCCGGCTGATAAGACTCCAGTTGTCAAAAAATTTTTAAGTTGATGATAACATGCCCCGCTTAGTTGTTTGATTGAGATCTAAATTTACAGAGTAGCTTAACGTGTCAACTTCGGAGTCCCGAAGTAAGCTTAAAATCTTTGTGTCCATTTTTTCCGTTATGGTATATTCGCGTCGATTATCTATATCACAGTCAACTAAAGCCCGTTTATCACTAGACCTCCACTTTCTTAACCCTGCTGTTAGATTAAAAAAATATACGAATCTTGTAAGAGACCAGTTCGTCCATACTACACAAATGCAAATCTTTTATGAAAATTGATTGAATTCTTTAATGTAATTTATAAATATAATTATGAACCGTTAATAATTTAACTTGCCATACATTTATCGGCTAATTGGGCGCTCTAATGTGTTCATGTTAGCCCGAGCGTCCAGCGGGTTTGTGTTGTTGTATTTTCTGTTGTCGCACAACCACCTTGCAAAATGAATTCGCTTTTATCTGTATAAAGTTGTGGGATTCCCCTATTGACATTTGTCTATGAGAATAAATAATAATAATAATAATAATTTATTTGTTCAAAGTAACACTGTAGAAGCTTGCAAAAAATGTTCTTTTACAATAAAGTGTGAACCAATAGGCAACACCTGTTAAGGATTTAAAGACATTTTCAATAGACTCTTAAATTAATAGTTTTTCTATATATTAATATTATTCATTTGTTTTAATTTCAATAGATGTTTTTAGTTTTATCAATGTGTTAAAATTAATATTCATTTCTGTTTATGTATGTACTAAATAGAATAGAATAGTTTTATGTTTCAACTTTTGTAGGTGCTTGTATTATGTATCAAACATTATCTAAATTCATCGCCAACAAACAATGAACGCTTTCGATAATGCGTACCGAAAATCCTTAACATACAGATAAAAGATACTTCGTCGATCGGCTCCAGTACGAACGTACAAAGAGTTATTTATCAAGCCTCGACTACATACATGTGGCCCATTACGCATGCTACGAGTCGAAAAGGACCGACCGGCTACTTGAGTAACGTTCCCTGGAATTGTCGCTTACTTAGGTGAGGCCAGCGCGTTAGAAGAAAGCAATATCAGAAATTTAGCATGAAGCGATATCACCCGAATATCGTCTAGAACTGACCCGCCTCACCGACGACGTTCGTAGCTTTCTTCGTAAACCGCTGCTATGTACGAGATGTACAAAAATATTAGGGCCGGCCGTCCCTAGGCTTAATAGCAGAGACAGATCATTCGATATTTGAATACATAGATGCATAGAATATGAAACGTTTAAGACAAACGTATTTTAAAACGTTAAGAACAAGGCAAAGATATATATTTGAACTAATTTGAACAAAACGCATTTTGAAACGTTTAGTCACAAACGTGTGTTAAGTGGGAAACGCAAGTGCAATTCTTTGTCATTATATCCGAAAATAAAGACACAAGTAGAATACACGCCAAGTGCGTGATATTGAATATAATATAGTGAGTTGTGAACATTGTGTAAGAAAAAAATTTGACCTTGAAACCATATATATATAGGAATACGTATTTTTATAATTATTTTATTTCCTAGTAAATAACAATATGATCTGTCTAAATGTCTGTCTAAATGTGTTATATGTTATATGTCTATCTAAATGTATTTTATTGTAAAAATATGTCAATCTATCTGTTCAAATAAACCGGCATGAAAACAGAAAAGCCTGTTTTCTTATTTTCTATTTCCCACGCAAACGGGTAACTGTTTGGTGCTCTCTCCAAATCAGGAGACCGTAACAACACCTTCAGTTAAGCCATTTCGGCGCCCTGCTCTTCCAGATGTGTCTGTTGAAAATAAAAATAATAATGCATATGCACACTGTTTTGTTTAGTTTGTGATCTGATTTCGTAACACTTGCACATGTTTTTATACTTTGTGACCAAATGGAAAGATTATTTGAACGAAATGATATTTGTAAAGTGCTCAAATCAGAAAGTGACTCGGATACTTCAGATTCGGATATTGAATGTCTCTCGGAAAATGACGATATAAGCGATTTTGTAAACAAAAGTGAACTAGATGTGGCTATAACTAGTACTGATCCCTTGTTTATAGCAAAAAGCCAAATGGGATGGAGTGCTACTCCATTACAACAACCCATTGGAAATTCTGCTCAAAATACTAGTTCAGTGAAACCAGGTCGAACTAGATTTGCATTGATATACTGTCAGCATTTTTGTTCTTTTTTCGCCTTCAATAGAAAAAATAATCGTCGAAAATACGAATAATTACGGCAGAGTCAAATTTAGTGACAAATGGGCAGATATTGATGAAGACGTATTGCGTGCTTACGTTGCTATACTCATTCTTGTGGGGGTCTATCGGTAAGTAACTTTCTTTTTTATTTATTCAGTAAAATGTTTGATGAGTAAAGAATTTCGTATGACAGTGGAAAAAACAAAGATGTTCATGGTCTATTTGATGGACTTATGGTCGTCCAATTTTCCGTTCAATTATGTCTGAAGGTAGTGTCCATATGATCACAAGTGCGCTCCGCTTCGATAATGTGTCAAGTTGAAGACAAGTGCGTAGCAACGACAAGTTTGCTCCTATTCGTGAGCTATGGGAACATATCCTACTTCCAACGTTTTACAATTGCCATGAAAATGTCACTATTGACGAACAGCTTGTTGAGTTTAGAGGACGATGTTCCTTTCGACAATTCATGCCATCAAAACCAGCAAAATATGGTTTGAAATTTTGGTTATCGGTGGATTCGAAATCTAGTTACGTCTAGAAAATACAGCCATATCATGGAAAAGCTAAAAATGCAAAGCCTGAACAAAACCAAGGACAACGCGTTGTGTTGGAGTTGACGGGAGGCTTAAAGGGACAAAATATAACAGGCGACAATTTCTTTTCTACTTTTGATTTTGTGAAAAATTAATGGAAAGGCAACTTATATATGTAGGCCCAGTACGCCAAAATAAAACATTCATTCCTCCAAAGCTGCTGGATGTGAAAAAACTTCCATTATATACATCTAATTTTGCTTTCTGTGACATTGCGACATTAGTATCATACGTCAGCCACAAAAACAAAGCAACGATATTGATAAGCACAATGCATAGAGCAGCTGCACTTGATGAGAGTGGACTGAAGAAAAAACCGGAGATTGTTTCCTATTATAATTCATCAAAAGGTATGTTTTGTTGTTGCACGTTTACAGTTTCTTATGCTTCATTTCTTATAGGAGTAGACACTGCTGACCAAACGATGGGCTTGTATACTACTAAACGTAAAACAAATCGATGACCGAACAGTGTATTTGCAAACATGCTAAATACATCCGATTTGAATGCATACATACTTTTTTCTGAGATTGATGCTTCATGGTCACCGGCTGACCAAAATTGCAAGAGACCAGAGTTTTTACGGAAACTAGCACTTTGTTTGGCTAACGCACATATGGTCAAACGGAGTCGATTACCTCAACAACAGTTTTCAGCGAAATTATTGACTGATATACAAATTTCATCGTCGAATTTTGCAAGCTCTTCAAGTATTGCTTCTTCTAAAGCGTGCGCAAGGAAGAGGGGAATATGTAGTTGCTGCAAGGCTAAGTCCGATATAAAATTTGCGGAAATTTTATTTGCAAAACAAACCGCAAAATATTTTGTTCGGCATGTAATGAAACACAATTTCAATAAAAGCATACTTTTTTGTAAATAAGCTTAGTATTTTGTATTCTATCAAATTGAAATATTCAGTGGACCAAATGGTCCGTGATACAAGATAAGTAACTTTTTAATTTTTTCAGTTCAGGCTTATGTCACATACTTAAAACTATGGATTTAGGCTTGTTACAAAAATAAAATACGTGAGTCGAAAGTTCAAAGCAATATATTACACCATTAAAAAGTTATTGAGATTACAAAAAAAAAATGGTCCAAATGGGCTTAATCTAACAGCAGGGTTAAAGAAAAACATGGCTTTCGTAAAACGTCAGTAATTGTTTCTTTAATGTACAACGCATCCGTCAGTGTATTGGTTCGTGTTAAGTGAATATCGTAAATTATGTTCGGGTTCTTCGCGCCAAATAATTCTTTGAAATTCTCGGTCATTTGAATTTACATTTACTTGGCAATATATTTTTTCTATATCGGCGGTCAAAACAATGTTAGAATAATTGTAAATAAGTCGCGTTGTATGACTGTACCTACTCTTCATCCATCAATTAAAGACAAACCTGTCGTTATTTTGCAAGAATCATCGAAAACAAGGCGCAATTTCGTGTTGTACTGTCTTTTATGACCCAGTGGTGTGTTAAGTAATATTGTGTGTTCGACTTCTTATCAGGCAGGTTCACTTGCGTTATACGTCCTAAAGGTTCGTATTCTCGTAAAAAGTCTGTGTAAGCTGATATAATTTCGTTGTTTTTTAGTAATTTCCGTTCTAAATTTTTGAATCTTTGTGTCGCGATTTTGAGAGAATTTCCAAGAGCTGTTGCATTGCCCTTAAACGGAAGGGATATTCTATAACGACCGCTTGAGTTTTGGGTGTGTGTTTTAAGAAAGTGTTCTTCACATTCGTTAGCTGTTTGTTTTGTTAATTCGATGTCCGTGATTGTTTCTTCTTGTTTCCAAAAATTTTGCATTTGCTTGCGTACCATCTCGTTTGTAACTGTTAAATCGGAAATGTTTGAAGTATTCGTTGTGAAGTTAACCGGTGCCAAGATTTTCCATCCTAGTGTAGTTTTTTGTAAAACTGGATTTCGCGTTTCTAAATAAAAATGTCACTTTCTACATTACATTTTGATAAAAACGATCTCAATCTGCGTTTACTGGTTCCGCCATTATACTGACAAGGAAAGGTTGCCAACACGCACACACCAATTTGACTGAAATTTGGTAATTATGTAGAGCTAATAAGACTATGTAAGATGCCGCTTTCTGTTTCTGCGATTAAAGCCATCGAAGAAGTGAAAGCGGCCCTGAAAATTAGCCTGCTTTCTGTTTTTTTGCCAATCACTCTAGAATTGTTACAAGAAAAAAATATCCAAACATATTAGCACATAACGCTTCAAGAGGGCTATAGAAACATATCTGAATCGGCAACCCTTATTCTTAAAATAATTACCCCTTTCCACCCCCAACGATTTGCGGAAAGAGCGATTTCGATGAAATTTAATAACCCTTATTCTTAAAAAAAAATACCTTCTCTTGCCCTCATTGATTTGCGCAGACACCAATCTTGATGAAACTTGGCAGTTCTGTGGAACTACACCATGTAAAAAGCCTGTTTCTGTTACTGCTCCAAAAGCCTTTGAAGTGGTTAAAACTAGTGTAATAAATATTTAGTCATATGGATATGTGAGTTTCAACAGGGCTCTCGAAACATATCCGATATGAATCCGTTATACTTATGTTAGTTATATACATATATGTACTATGTACAATAAAGAGAAGATGACAATGCATTTAAAATGTAATTATTATTATAAACTTCAGTATTAACAACGTGTTAGACTCTCGAGGAGGTCAATGTGGTTTTCACCTAAATTTTGCTAATATCATTTATTGCAGCTACAGAATTTTCGCCCTTAGATTAAGGGCTTCCTCAGTGTAGACAATCTTGATATTGTGGCGATCTTAATATCACGGTTGCTTACACTGAAAATGCCCTAAAGCTCAAGGCGAAAATTCTGTAGCTGCAATAAACGATATTAGCAGAATTTAGGTGAAAAGCACCTTGACGTCCTCGAGAGTCTAACACAGGCATGGGCAACCTTTTTTGTAGAAGTTTTATGCTGTGAGTAATCTTGAAAATATACATTTTTGTAGTATCCTTATGATTCATTATGAATTAAGTTTAGACGGGCCGTGCTAATATGCAACGAAAGAATTCAGTAGCGGGCCGGACAAACCTTACTCGAGGATCGCATGTGGCCCGCGGGCCGGAGGTTGCCCATACCTAACACGTTGTTACTCCTGAAGTTTGCAAGTTACGTCGTACTCGTTACTTCTGCCGGAATTATTATTATATTATTATAAGAAGTTAACAAAATAAGACTAAAAATCAAATATGTACAAAGAATAGGAACCATAATAAGTTTCTAAAGTTACAGCAGGAAGAATATTTGTTCCTATAGAAGTATTAAATCACAAAGTATAATCATATGATGTATGCATTGTATATACGTATTTTGTCATTTCTCATAAAAATGATAATCTTCGTAGAAATGTTGGAAACATAAATATTGATTGCACCTTGCACATCTAATAAAGGCATATGGAGCACACAGGTCGAGTATGCAGATGCCACTTTTCCACCAAGTATATGCAAATAAATTCTGAAATCTCAGTGCAGACAGTTGATTGTGAACTAGGGATTGCATTTTAATCACGCGATTGCGTTGCTGCAAATCATGTCATAATTTTCGAAGATCACTAGATCTAAAAATTTTCTAACAAACGTTTTCCATATCCGAAACCCATGCACATCTAAGGGTTGAAGTGTACCTATCGTTTCTTTTTAGGGATAGTAAGTATTTCGACTTCTTTGTGAGTAGGTACACACGTTTTCAGAGAAGCCGGGCAATATCCGGTCCAGGAATCTAATAACAGAAGACTTCGTGCACCAGTATTTTGCAAATATATATTCTTCGCATTTACAAGGGTTCTTACCTGGAATAAGCTCTCCTTTACTGTGGGCCCAAACTGCCCCCCTGATTCCTTGAAAACAATAAACAAGGGAGATGCTAGGTTATCTGTCGCTGATATCAGTGGCAGTACTGTGTAACTGTGGATTGTAGCCGAAACTGATTGTGCAATATATTCCATCTTCTTCGTTCCTATCAAGGCAAGTGTACGACCCGTTATATATATATATTTCCAAGTTAAATCCCTTTTCATCAGTATTTATTACATTCTCTGGGCCATAGTTTTCAAAAGGCGGCTTAATTAACTCTATGAAACTGGCTGCCGTAGCTTGTAGCACATTGTTGACCATCCCGTATGAACGGCTAACAAGCTTTGTAATTTTCCGTGAAACTATCCCATATGCTTGTTTAAGGTGCAGTGTCCACTTGCTTGAGGCTCTAAAATTTTCAAGTTCAATTCCCGCATTAGCCTGTAGAGCCCAACTTCTTATATCCATATCGTAAACGATGAGATTTGCATCCAAACTGGCAGTAAAATGTGGAAGTGTATGTTGAGAAGTTTGCATGAACTTTTCACGTTTTTTGCTGCCCTTCTGCAATGACTACTCCCATCTATACAGTTGTCGTAGAGGCTTTGTTTTGCGCTTCTCCAAAATCTCACTGCTTTCTTTTTGTATTCGATATCAGTGAAACCATCTACATCATCGCTGGTACAAGTTTTTTCCAATTCCTCTTAAGTCTTCTCGTGAAGGTGGCTTATCGTCCATCACGATATCAGCAGCAGTTGGACGATATTCGTCGAAGAAATCCAACCCATAATTTGTCTGGAGTTCACACGAACTGCCTTGCACATTCCTGTCTATTATATCTTTAATAGCATCATGCAGTTCTTGTTCTTCCACATTTAGATTTCTGGTTTCTTCCCGATATCCAGAAGTAACAATTCGCAAATTCATTAGATTTGTTTTGTACACCGTGCTGTACTACAAAAACATGATACAATTTACAGTATGGTTGAAGACTATATATTAATCATACCGGGAAATACATATATAGTTTTTACACCTAAGCATTATCAGGTGTTCAAAAATAGAAAACGATAACCATTTCATCCAAAATACACATTGACCCAAAAACGTATTTTGTTCAGATCAATTAACATGTATATTGTGCATATAATAAACAACTATGACTTTATGCGTCAAAACAAAAGCGGAAAATATTTTTGCTATGATGTTTCCTGTGATCACCGGCATAAGGTCTGCGTCCATTGATAGTATAAACGCGTAGGTTTTAACTTTTTCTAAAATACATTGTCGGTCAGTAAATTTCTTTTTCTTGCGACAATTGTAATTAACAAAAAAAAACGAAACACAACCCAATATCCAGCCATTAGATGCTTCTAGATCAGACAGGAAAAGCAGCTTTTTATATAGTGCTACCAACTCTGGGGTAGTATTTTCAAGGATAAAGGTTACTAACTCAAACATGTTTTAATAGCCCTCCTGATGCGCTATATTTGCTTCGTTCAAGAATTGCAGAGTAATTGACAAGAAACATTCCCACCCTTGGGGAGCCTTTCACCCCTTCATAGGCGTTACTAATAACTAATAATTAACAAGTTTCATCGAAATAGGTGTTTCCGCAAACTGTTGAGGGCAGGAGGGGGTAATATTTTAGGAGTAAAGGTTATCAGTTCAAACATGTTTCAATAGCCTTCTTCAAGCACTATATGCTCATATGTTTGAATATTTTCTTCTTGGAACAATTGCAGAGTAATTGGCAAAAAACAGTACCATTTTTGGGGGACCCTTCACCCCTTTGTAGACATGATTGGCAGAGACAGAAACCGGCCTTTTACATACTTAATCAGCTCTACATGATTAGCAAATTTCATCGAAATCGGTCTTTCTGCAAATCTTGGGGGTGGAAGGGGGAAATATTTTTAAGAATAAGGGTTGTCCGATTAAGACATGCTTCAATAGCCCTCTCGAAGCCCTATATGCTTATATGTAATTATGAAAAGCAGGCCAATTTTTCAGTTACGTCTTACATAGTCCTATCAGCTTTACATAATTACCGAATGTCATTCAAATCGGTGTGTGTGCGCGTTGGAAACCTTTCCTGGTGAGTCAAATGGAATATGATTACCTCCGTGTTTCAGGTCTCGTCGCCGCTTGCGGATAGGCTTTCGGGTTTTAAATTCTTGCAACGGGTTTTACGCTGATTAAATCCCGGTCGTGGATCAAATGGTGCGTTTTGAGTACCTAAAAGATTGGTGTTTCTGTGGACTGTAACTTTTTCTGTGTGTATTTTTATTCTCGTTATTTTCGTCTCATAGCAACAAAGAACAAATACATTTAGAAAATCATTGCAATCAGATAAATCTAACAATAAGACAGGCTTGAACACTCGCTACGTTTTCATTTTCATATCGATTGATTTCGCTCGTGCTTCTCTGTAGGAATTTCAATTTCAGTGAATTTTTAATTTACATCGTTGTTGTAGTTTTCGATAGGCGGAACTACATATTTCTGGCGGAAACTGTACCTCTTTAATTTCACTTTTCTAATTGGTTGATGGATATTTAATTAGAGTTTATCTTCATTTACTTTGGTAGTTCTCCTCCGTTTTGGCCATTTTCGCTGTTTTTGCCGTCTTTCAGTTTATAAAATTCGATGGCATACGTCTACTCGCTTCACTTGTTTATTACTCAGCCTCCAGAAATACGGTCTAGTTTATTGGATTCAGTTGAGAATACCTCTGCGATGTGAATTTTTTAATTATTAGAGTTTGAATTCGTTAATTTGATAATCGGATTTGGAATCCCAACGGATATTTGGTTTATAATCTGCAGTTTCCTTTTTAGAGAGACTATAACCGTTTTTCTTCGCCACGAGGCGAGGTGTAATTAATGGCCTTCCAACAACTCGGGCCGTTCCTTTTCGTTCTGGTATACGTTAACATTATCGTTTACGTTATCATCTCGTTTTCGTGGGAGATTTTTAATCTATTCCATTCTACGTCATCTTGCCGACTACTTGCTTTGTACGTTATTGTGATCACGTTTCTCAAAGACTGTCGAAACTCTACGTGAGTACAACTATCTAGTGTATTAGACGGCCACTGACGTCTGGAGTTAACCTAGGTGCAATCTATGGTTCCCCTCCTGTGCAAGTGATACTAACTACTTCCACAGATAAGTACCCCGCACCGTATCCCTTACTATTCCAATTCAATATAAGATAACGTAGTCAACTCATTTTATTTATTTATTGCACCATATTCTGTAAAAGCTATCTTGTACAAAAATTCGGACGATGATGACGTCAACGGGCGATTCGCCGATTTTGATTGATTTATTTCTTCTTCCATAGATGTAAGTAGTCATTATAACTATTCGGAGTAGGTGAAGTTTCGTTGGTTCGGTAAGTTTCGGACCGTTACCAAATTTTGCTTATATTATGATTTGACTTGATTTAAATTTGAGCGTTTCTCTTTTCTTTAACTTTAAACAATTATGTCTTGATTTCGACTATTTTATTTACTAAGTTTAAAGCTGTCACTGGCACCTTTTACCACATTGATTGGGGTAATAAACAAAAAGCTTGTTTTTGTGAATTAGTGTATTATTGTCTGTTCCGCCTCAAAAACCTTACTTCTCCCTTCCGCGTTTGAGATACCGGGCGTAGTGGCCGAAGCGCAGTGGCGCCGTTGGCCACTAATAAGGGATTAGAGGAACAACGCAAGATTTGTTCTCGTTTTCTTTTCTTGTTTGTTTGGCCACCTTAATTTATTTGTGCGCGAAACACCACGCGGGTAGCAAGGGGTGACACTTGAAAACGTTTCCGTTTAAGGTGGTTGACCTGAAAGCCGTAAGGAAGCTGACAATGGAATGCTTTCTAGCTGCCTGAAAAACGTTAGTATCAAAGCACGGAAAAATGGGACAAATGTATTCTGATATCGATATTGTCAACGCCAACCGGGAATTAAGTAAGCAACCAAAAAATAAATCCGGCAACTTTGGACAATGAAAGCGTCGCGTGACAGATAAACTTTCATAGAAAACAATATGAACAATAAAAAAGCTAGGGAGAAACTCCGTCTGGAGCTATATTCATGAAAACATGGAATTTTCGGCATGTTGTCAGTAAATTTAATTGGGACGAAACTTTAGGCTAGAATTTTCCACCGTAATTAAATCATTAGGTAATTTACTGAAACTACTATATATACAATATTTAAATTACTTTAATGTTATTACACAGAAAAAGTGGAAAAATAAAAATCTACATAACTCTGACATCAATTACCTCACTGAGATTTATTTATTCGGCAATTTCCACAGAAACATATTCAGGGTCTGCACTGCACTCTACATTGCGTATACCAATAATTATCAACGGAGAGAATTATGCTTTATTGCGGACTGCAACCGTAGACCAGTTTCGTCCTTATTAAGACTCTTCAGTACGGTACAGCAGTCCGCGATAAACAAAGCATAATTACCTTCGTTGATAATTACTGGTATGTGCAATGTAGACTGCAGTGCAGTCCTTGGACAACTTTCTGTGGAAGTTGCCGAATAAATAAACTACAATGAGGTCACTTATGTGATTTTTATTTTTCAACGTTTTCTTTGTAATTGTAGCCCTTTCCACGGTCTTCAAACTATTTTTGTAAGCGTTATTATATTACGGGGAACACCTTTTATGTTCTTACAACCGACGATTTAGTTGCTGGCGTCATTGATAAGGGTGATCTTCTGTCATTTTCACCACACAATTGTCTAATTAAATTTAACTAAACAATTGTGCGATGGGGACTTTACCGATGTGATACAGTGCCGGCATAAAAACTGAGTTATTATCTTTTGTTCCTTGCCACTCAGCTGATTCGTTTATTTATAATGCAAAGGTATGTTGGCAAGTTCACCTAAGACTGTCAATGTTGCATGATATTATTTATCCTGTTAATAGTGTCATCAGATACTGGAGTCTTTCAAATTTTCTTCCCCAAACATAATTGTCCCTATTTCAGAGCAGGCAGGCAAAATGAGAGATCCTGCTATTGTGTGTCGTTTCCGTTTTCAGCAATTTTTATTTTGAATATTCGGAAACCTTTCAAAGTATTCTTAATTATTTCTTGTCACAGATTTGTATGTTCTGTTTGAAACCTACGCTTTAATTCAGAAGATGCAATCGCGCTATTGGCACGTTTCTGTTCACACATTTCGAGTTTCTTTTTCAACTTTGATCTCTCATGCGTCGCCACTGACTGTTTACAACTGCTTTGCAGAATTTCGTCGTTGCCATTTGCCATTGCTTGAAGGTCGACCAAAATCGGTTTATTCCAAGTAGATCGGTACGTAACCTACAGTCAGATAGCAACATCCTTAGGCATATAGGGAACTGCAATACGTTCGCTTTTTCGCGAGCGTTGAACTGTGAAAAGAATCTGTTCCTGATAGATTCTGCATAATTTGCCCGAAAATTAGAACAAGGCTCGTGTGAATTGGTGTAAGGAGAAGGTCAAAGAATTAGCCGTGGGAACTGAAGAATCCGTATACAACATCATAACAAGTGACGAAACTTGGATATATTCGTATGAACCGAACCGTTCCACAGTGAACTCAATCCCACAAAAATTGTTCGATCATAAATCACTTCCATAAAATTCGGAATGTACCGGGGAATTCACAAAACTAGATTAATCCTTTAAATGCTCATTCTTATAAATGAGCATGGCATGTATGCGACGCGTTTAAACAGCCGCCGAGCATACTGTATATTTCATCATGCTCCGTTGTCAACTTTTCAGATGTGTCGGACAAATATACTTCTATATATACTAGGATCGCCGGATGGTCGAAATTCGACCACAACAATTATATATTAATACGCAGTCAAATACAAACAATCATACCTGATTTACATTGAATCTTTATTGTATTTTCGAGTAAAATAAAATAAAAATCGCGCTCTACTTTTTGAGAAAATCGTTGAAAAAGAAATTGAAGTTTCCTATTTGTCTCTTATATCGTTAATTTTACATGATGATGAATTTTACAATATCATCGTCATTACTTGACGTGGTTGACGTATATCACGTTGCGTGTGTTATTCTGACACTTAAACTCATTTACAATATGTAATATATGCAATATGTTACAGACTCTCATTTGCGTTCCACTGCACGTATCGCGATGAAACATACATTCGACAAATCTGCATTGTAATACGAAAACAACGATATATCTACCATGCGATACATGGAGGGAACACTCTAAAATATGTACCAGAAGACGACCCACTGCGTATTAATATATATGTACATAGATATATGTATATATAGACTTGTTGGCGTACGTAAAAACAGTATTGCTAATAACGGTATACTCCAAGAAGGCCGCTCAAGTACTAGCACAAAAACTAGATCCCCATCACTAATCGAATTATCTGTAAAATTAGCATAAATTTAAAAATCCTTGGTCAAATTAGCAGTTTACTTTGGCGATTTGGTGGTCAGTTTATCAACATGGGTTTACCCAATTGGGTTATCCATTTAAGATAAGCCGGGATTAATGTCCCAAATGTTTGTTGAATTGACCTCCTTCGAAGGATATGATGAAGTTTATTGGATCGGTATAAGTAGGAGGAAGTAGCTGTGCATTCAGTGCATTTAGGTTTATAGAATACGTCATTTCGACGCATCTGACGCAAAATTTGTGTTTTTACACACCTGCCAAATTTATGGACGTGTACTCGTACATATAGGTATATATGAAATGTACGATACGAGTGTTAAAGGGAATGGTTAATAAAACAAAATATGACAATTTGAAGAAGAGGACAACAGAGATTTTCTGTAGGTGGCTCAGCAAGAGAAGCAAAGGTGAGTGGTACCGATGAACAAATTCGAAAAATGTTGGGAATATGAATGTTAGCGAATTTGGCAATCACTGAATATACTGTAGTACTTAGGTTTTATAACGTTCTACAAAAATGGACGTAAGTAAATTGCGGTACAAATTGTACAGAATCTTTTGACGAAAGGAACCTCTCAGTTAATTCCTTATTATTCCGTTTTGCGGAATGATTTCCTCGATCGCGATGAACTCTTGATTCCCGGGGATGTTACCCTCAATAATTCTATAAAATTACCAGTTAATTCGTTCATGTTGTACGAATACATCTATTTCCACTACACGCAAGATGTATGTTGCGATGAAATAAAATCTAAAAATGGTCGAATTTCTTAAAGTTTAGTTGAACCTAGCTTAAGCAAATGTAACATAAGCATTAAGCTGAGCAGATTGAGTTTACTTCCAATCTAAGAGGACATTGTATACCTCATATAGCGAATAGTTCAATCTCAGAATTGGCTAAGTACAATTAGGAAAATATGGGAAATTAAATTTTGGCGACCTTATTTCATAACATATCAAGCGACGAAGATCCGCACACGAGAAGTCTTGGTGTGATTGAAAGAAGGCGCAAGCAGCAAATTCATCGGACACATTTCACCATAAGCCGCTGCTTTCTGAGGAATTTTTGAAGCCATCAAACCGATTTATAAGGAGCTGAGCTGGGACGAGTTGCTATACCGTTGCTTCGAAGGCTACACGCAAAATAGCAAAAAAGTTGGCATGCTGGTGTTTGGAATTCTTACTCAAGTCGCAAAAAGTCTTAAATACATCGTATGATATTGCTGTGTGCATTTTAAAGGTCCAATCATATAATTTTTGTCTTGAAACCGATGTCAAGGGGATCAAATACGTCGGGCTGTCATTTGCAGCAAAAGAGACACGCTCTAGCACATAATGTGAACATGGAACGGTAGCTTTATGGTCCTGGAATAGCAGATTAATGATAAATATTTTAATGAGCATAGTTTTCAATTTTTCATGTCTATAAGACATTTCAAATCTTTAAATGCGTTTTCCTCGAAACAAGATTTTTAGTACGGCAGACAGCATAACTCCAATTTTTACTCTATTCATTCGAATTTTTCACAATATCTCTAAAATAACATTTTGAAGTGAAATACGTGCGGGATTTTCGATAACTTAATTTAAGTATTATTTATTAACAAATGATTGCCTTTTTGGTCGAAAATTGAATGTCTTATTTCAAATACTCGCCAATCACACAAAAATTAATATTTTAAAGATCCCCTACGTATTTTACTAGCTATAACCATGTAGATTAAATGAATCTGTTTTTAAATTCAACATACCTCGTGAGATAATTTTTTGTTTAATTCTTATATATATATATATATCCAAAACAAATTGTCAAACAAAAGCTTCTTTTTAGGTTGTTACAGTAGCGTTACCACTTACGAGGCACCATTCTATACCTTGCCTTTGATTTCCATCGTTTCATCGCCCGATATAATAAAACAATTTTTGAAATGGACCTTTAATTCTCAAGGTCCTTTGCCTGGTGTGACACGTTTACATTTGATAATCGCCGTATGGTATATAACGGAAGAGCAGGAAGGTAATACCACCCGAATAGCATCTTGAAATTTCTACGCTTTACATGTTCAAAGTGGTTGTTATACTAAAACATCTATCTATTTTTTCAGCGTTGTTTTCCATTCTGTTGTTACATACGCATTCCCTTGTGTGCTTACTTTATTTATTAAATTTGTTTGTAGATTGTGGAAATACATATTATTTTTATTATTATTATTATTATTAAAGTTTGTAAAGTTCATTCGTCTGTCACTAGGAGGCAGCATACTGCAATACATAATTACTCGTTTGTAAACCATTGGTTGTACCTATAGCATGACACATTTAAACAAACTATAACTTTAGATTTCCTTACCATATTGTTCAGAAAGTATCAAACTATATGCTTCTCCAGTACATATTTATTGAGAATTGTTCCCAATTTACGAGTAAAAGGAGTTATATATGTAAGAACTTTTACATTAGTTTTTGTAGTAAATACAGATAGAACATTTTTTTGAACTGCGTTGTTTCATTCCATAAAATAGGAAAAAATCTATTCTACGGGAGAAGCGGGTGATTTCGCCTATTTCACAGGCAAGGCGGATTCTCCTTAATATTCATAAATTAAAGACGTTTTCCAAAGCTCTGACTTCTAAATGTTTGATATATTAGAAATGAGTTTGATCTTATTGTTAGTATAGATAAGTGCGTTATATTTCCGTAATGTGCTAGCCATTTTATCTAACTACCGCGTGAATGCTGGGCTAATATAATGTAAATGTAAATTCCACCTCCCGTAAACACTTTTCGAATTGAGGGTTTGAAAATCCTATTCCATATACTTGTTTGATCTAAGTTGAAACAAGGTATCCTTATTGCTTTTATCAACAGGCTTATTCTAAGTTATATCTTCTACCAGAAACCGCAAAAATATTTTGAACACCGCGATCGTAAATATTTTTTGAGAACCGAAATTCCTTCCGTTACCTACTCGTATACATCATCGGAGAAAATTGTAATTCGACCAAAGTGCGGCAGCAGATATGCGAGACCTGTTGACCTTGTGTTCAGCGGAATACAGTCAAGTCTCGTTTATCTTGAGGCTCGTGTATTTTGAGTTTCATTTAACTTGGGAGTCCCGTTTATTTTAAGTTCCACGCTCCCCTCCATGTTCCACAATTTCACCGCCACGCTAGAATCTAGAGTGAGCTTAGAAGAAATGGGAGGGGTGGAAGTGACCCAATTCCAGTTGGCATGGCAACGGTGGCGGAAGCGGGGACCCCTGCCGATTTAGATAAACGAAACTCGTTCGTTTTGGAAGACTGAAGATAAACGAGACTCGACTGTAGTTGGAAATGAAGTTTCTTTAAGTGTCCAATCGGTTTCTGAAGAAACGCGTCCCCAAAAAAGTTTAACAAATTAATGGACATAATTCGCATATATATTGTTCCGTATACTGTTGTTGAAGACAAATAAAGCAATAGTATCTTGAGAATATGGTGCAGATTACAGCTATATTTGCGTCAGCGCAATGGAGGCAGGTGTTTTAATATGATTGCGGTATGCTGCAACATCTAACGACTTTTCCCATGTTAGTTAAAGTTTTTGTAAATAGTCGTTTTTGAGCATCTCTTGATATGTACTCAGATCATCGCAATTATGTACATCCTAGGTAAATAATTAAGTAAAGACAACTATAAAATAACTTTATATTTGTTAAAGAGATGGAATGACACAATTATTTTGGAAATTTTCTTTTCAATGTTCCTTTTTACAATCTGGATATAATTTTCTATGTTCTTGAACACAGCGCAAAAGAAACTGCTTCTGTTCTTCATCTGCGGTAATTAATCCATGAAAGTCCTGCATAAGTTTGATAGCTCTTTCAGCAATATCATTCACCGCCTTCAGAGAAAGAACCTTTCGTCGAGCTTCCACAAAATCAGCGTTTTCTTCCCATGAAGAAACGCTTTCCTGAAGAAAACTATTATTAATTTTTAAACGAGAAAACAAGTTTTTGCTCTTCACGGACACGAAATTATCCAAGGTTTTGCCTGAAGCGAAAAATAAAATTAATTTAAAAGAAAAATAATAGAAGATAAATTAAATTTTAGACAAAAATATATAACGACTTACCGTACAATGAGACAGATATCTCTTCCTTTAATGGAACAAATCTCTTCCCAAAGTCGGATAAACTCTCTCTTTGTAAGTTTGCTACAATATTCATCTTAGTTTGTTCATCGACTTCATTATCAAAAACTGATAAAACGGCAATTTCCTCAGATAAATAGGATAAGTGTCGGCAGAACTTGCTCAGAGCTGCTTTGGAAATTAATTTGTCGACTCTTTCATAGTCTTTTAACATCTTCAAAAAGCGCAAATCTTGGTTCGCTGCCTTCACTGCTGAACTGCATCCAAGCCAGGGCTTTACGTAAGCTGTCACAATAAATAAGCAAACGTCTTGCAGTGCTAGTTTGTCTTCAACGCTCATTTTGAACTGAGACTGCAGCAAACATATTTTTAAAGAGTAAATAGCTCTTGCCATCCATCTTGCTTGATGCACTGCACCAGGAGATCTGATTTTAAATTGTTTCTCTTCATCTCCTCCCAAAAAAATGATAGATAATTCAATCAGTTCTCGATAATCATCTCGTACAATAGATTTTTGGAGTTCATTTACGTAAAACGCCAGCAGTTCGCTAATAAACGCGTCACCAAATGCTGTTTGATAAAATCAGGGTACGTTTCGATGGTACTACAATTAAAACTTTTCCAGTTGTGTCTAAATTTTTTAAACAGGGGAACATCGGGACTGCTAGTTACTTGGGGGTATTTTGTCTCAAATACAATTTTGAGGACCAGTTCGTAAACATGGTGGCGACAAGGAAAGAATAGCAACTCTTTTTCTAGTTTTTGTTCCAGAAAAACACAAGCTCCATTCAATCGACCTGTATTCGACGCTGTCGTGTCACAACACATTATTTGTACCTTGTCATTAAGGCTCCAATCGTAAAGCGCGTTTGAAACAGCCTTGGCTGGAGCTTTACCAGAAGAACTCTCAAGTTTTGGCACAGCAAGAAGTTGTTCCTTATCTCCGAATGAAATGAGGATCGGCAGACGCTCTTCCTTGGAACTCCTTACATCTAAGTTAGGTAATAATTTACCATCCCAATGAACCGTGACTACTTCAGGCACGTTATTCTTAAAATCCGATTTTATAGATTCTGCTCTTTTCTTTCTCGTTTGTGTTCGTATGCGTTGAATGGAAGATTTATTAATAGGATATTCGTCACAACTAAGACCTAGTGCTTCTAGTGCCGTTTGAACAATATAAACAGAATCTCTTATGCTCAGCTGGCATCTATCTAATGCTGCAACTAACTTTGGTGAAATGAAATCCTTTCTTCCTCGTTTTGTTGTAGTTACAGACTGAGATGTAGGCAAAATTTCTTTCAGGCTTTCGTCAGAGCTTGAAGATTGATAATCTAGTTCTTGCGGCGGTAATAAGTCGTGTGAAACTGAAGATATTGATGCAATCTCTGAAGACATTTGCCTCAGTCTTTTGTTCTGTTCTAC
Source organism: Chrysina gloriosa (assembly GCA_038088585.1). NCBI lineage: Eukaryota > Metazoa > Arthropoda > Insecta > Coleoptera > Scarabaeidae > Chrysina > Chrysina gloriosa. The sequence goes on from CM076087.1 coordinate 64,237,045, forward strand.
TGATTTTGTTTGCCTTGTTCTTTCTTCTCTTTCAGCTAACTTTTTGTCTACACCCGCTAAATAACCCACACACCATGGCTCTCTTTGTTTCTGTAAGAATATCTTATCTTCCCCTATTTTCATTCTTTCGAGGGCATCGGCGTGCGCGATATCAAATAAGTTATCCAAATCCATTTGGAAATCCTCCTCGCGGCGTTTATAAACATCCTGAGGTTTCTTACTATTTTTGCAGCTCTCTCCAAACTTTATAGAGATCGACTAGTTTCTTTACACAGTTAGGTAGTGCTTTTGTAGGTATTCTTGCCTTTTCCCAAAATATAATACACTCCCGAATTACAAGATTTGCGCTTTCACTAACAGTCAATTTTACTTCGCGAATGTTAAAAAATAAAACTGCAAGAACTTGTCGATTCGACGGTAATTTTGCACCCGTTATTTGGTGATTTACGTTTCCCACTAAGAAAATATTATTTTTAGCACTTCTTAATTCCACTGACATCTTCGAATGATAAAACAATACGTGCTAATTACTAGACAAACTAAGTACAACTGACAGATAGAGCGCGTGCGCGCCACACTTCGTGCTCAGCTTGTATGAACACGTTTCGGCGCTAGTCGGCACGGGTTGCAGTGCTCGAAATATGGTAAAATTTAGTTTGTAAGTATTTTAGGGGCAAATGAACAAAACTACGGCCTATGCGTTACAAAATAAATACTTTGAAAAATAAGGGACACCCTAATATATATATATAATTAAATTTTTCTCGCTGCATTAAAATAAGGTCATATATATCGTCTTTAGATCTATCGTTTTGGGCTACTGTTTCGCATTTAATTCGTCTATAAGCAGCTGATTTAATTCTATTTAAAGTTGATGTATTTAGCAGGGCTGTAAGAAATATTTCTATATCTTCTGCTCTAACATTTAATGGTGTTATTTCATTTAATCTGGCACCAAGCAATTTTTGTTCTATGGATCTCACTTGTCTGGTTAGTTGGTTAGAATGGCAGAAATCTTTAGAAGTGCTAAATACAGCGACTTTGATAGGGTTCGCATTCATAGAGATCAATTTAAATTTCTTACAATCCAAATATTCGCCGTATCCATATATAGTATACGTTTTTAGATAATTACATTGTTTAAAAAGAAAAATACACATGTTATTTACAGATTTTATTTTCTCATAAAGAACGTATGTCGTCTTTTAAATCTTTTGTTCTAGCATTATATATTAAATTGTACTCTTGTTCATTTATGTAAAATGTTCCTTCATATACATACGTTGAATTTTAAGTTTTGAAGTAAAGACTGAGGGTAACTGTTACTTGAATTTTCGGGTAGTTTTATGGTATAGTGATAAAAGTCGATTATTAATAAGTGCTTTGTTTGTAACGTCTACTACATTTTCGTCTTTGAGATCACTCTCAATACATTCATCATAGAAGCTTTCGCTTGAGGGATTATTAGGTTCTATTGCTTCATCGATAGTAGTTAGTTTAGTTCTATTAAAATGATTATCGCTACTTACGGCCATCATACTACCAGAAAGATTTAATATCGCATTGTGTTCCTTGTCATCATTTAATATATTATAAGTTAAATTGTTCTGATTTTAATATATTGCTTCAGTACTGCCCGCTGAACCATTATTCCCTCTTCCTGTTTTTCTAATATTAGAAATTATATTTCCAGTATTACGTTTTATTAATAGGATTATATTGCGTCTATGCAACTTTCAATCGTCTCAGATGGTTTCAGGATTTCCTAATTTCAAACGTCTTATTTGATGCTTTTTAAGGTAATGCCTTTAAGAAATGACAACAGTAGTTCATATTGCTTAAAGTTCATTTTTAGAAAATTGCTAAGTATAAAGTTCAAATTTGAAAAGATTATCACTCCAAAATGCGCGTGTAATAAAGTAGGTAAAATTGATAACTTTACAAATATAAAGGATATAATGAAACAGTAGCGGTTGTGTGAAATAAATGCACTGACACCTTGGAAACATTAAATATATACTTAGTTTGCTACTGACGTTGTGCCGGCTAGTACCCTCTTCTAATTAATAAAAGAAAAGAAAACAACCAAAAGCGAAACACTATTAAAAGCTGCAAAAAAGGTAACGAAAAACACAGGGGCTTAAAGCTTGTGTTGGATTAAATATATTTATGGTAAATAGAGCAAAAAAACCTTTTCGATGTGTGACTAAATAATACGGTTGAAACAGTAATAAATAAAATTGATGTAAAACTGGACCGGCTTAGGCTCTGTGAAAGCTGAAATAAAAATTAAAAAGTGGCGACGACAAAGTTGATAATACCAAGCCCGTGCGAAATCAGCTTTAGTGTACCTCAGAAAAGGGCAATCAGCCAAAAGAAAATCTGAGTGATACAGTTACACCTTTGAGTACTGGTCCTACGTCTTGGAGCCTTGATCCGGCCAATGCGGTTAAGAACGGGCTGCGTCGAAACACAACAGCGAGCAGTGCACAGTATCACACACGGTTCACTTAACGGGTTACAAGTTACATAATCAATTCGCGTTCTAGCATCGAATCTACTAAATAAGGCACAAGTCGAATGTCACATGCGGATGTTAAAGTACCGAAACGCCGAGTTTCGAATGTTATGGGTCTAGGAACATTGATCGTCAGCAATTGATCGCCAGCAGTTTACCGCGCCGTCAATTTATTGCAGATGCAATTGAATGCCAGCAATTTACCATCGGCAATTGATCGCCAACAGGTTACCGCAGCATCAGTTTATCGCTTAAATATGTTATTTATTTATTCCAGCAAATATATATCATTTATATAAATTTATTGCTCCTTCTAATTGAACATAATTTTTTCTACAGACGTTATTTAAGAATTAAGTGCAGCTAGAAATGGAAGCTGTATTTAATTGGCTGCTATTTCCCAAAATTGGAATTGTGTAGTTACCACTACTTTAGAATTGTTTATAGAAGAAAATAATTGATAACTTGTTTTACCCTCTAGAATTAATGAGATGTGTTTGGTCTAACAATAAAAAGTGATTTTTTATTTAAGTTTCTGTCTTAAATTATGATTAGCATATTTCTGGAATTCTGTAAATTATTAGAGAATAATACGGAAATAAGAAAACGTATATATGGAGATATTTCAATTAATAGATAGATTGCGTATTGAATACTTCCATGGGTCACAAAAATAGTACAAAGAAATTAAACAATATAATAATTGGTTAATTTTAAACTAAGTTAATACTCCTATAACATTAGAAAACAGAAATCCAAGGTGTATGTTTACTTAAACTAAAAAACTGTAATACATATTTACAGTAGAGTATGTACATTACATATTAGTAAGAAATATGCGCTATACCTCTTAGATAATCAACAATATCATTTCGTCCATCGTGTGCACTAACAAGCCTTTCAATACGTTCATCACAATCGCGATATTTCTTATTCTTGTTGCCGGGATTACTTCCACTTAAATATTGTTCAATACGCATTTCGTTAACACTGTTGTCTTTTAATACAATTGATGAATTTCCAAATGTTGGGATGATAAGCAGTGACTTGTACCTCGAATTCTCTATGCCACCCTTCAACCGAGTTACTCATTCTCCTTCAACAACAAGCTGGTGTACGTTCCACATTTCATGAGCATACTTTGGTGGCCGACGAAAATGTCGTCTGGTTGGACGTCCAGTCCATGTATACTCAAAATAATCAACAATTTCTTGCGATTCTAGAGGAAAAACACTATTCTCACACAAAAGTTCAAAGACGGCCGTCACAGTAGAAGTGGGCACAAATGCAATTGCTGCTAAAATTCGCATATTTAAAGCAAAATTCGTATCAGTTTCATAACGGTGTTTCAATCCATTATTCTGAATGGAACGAAAAATACACAAAAGTGAAAGAAACAGCCCCGTTGCGAAGGGTCAAGAAAACTTCTTCTGCAAACATTCATCATCGCCGTCTCAAAATCTATAATTATTGATTACGGGGACATAGCCGATTCCAATACTTTCAACTGCAGTAGTAGAAATACATACGTTTCCTCAGATTTATTAGGCAATAATGCATGAACTAATGGAAGCGATATTTTGTCTTTCAGTCCATGTATTGCATATAGCTGATAGAAAAGTAAGGGAACAGTCTTGAAGGTTGCATCGGCATACCAATGTTCACTTCGGCTGCAACTGCAAATTTCCTTTCGTACTGAAAATTAGCATACGATTGTCCTCAGGTACAGAATCAAATTGTCCACTGCATGTTGTACATTCTTCTGCAAAAACTATGTCTCTACGATGCGTTAGTTGAACTGGGGCACCAAAGTTTCGATTTCTTATATTTCGGATTGTTCGTTTCATTGTATCTATACTTGGAAGCTTTGTGGCTGTTGCTTGCCTACAGGTTCTCGCGACATTTGAAATAATACTATGAGAGGTATTATTTGTTGTTTCTGCATCACTTCGAATGGTATCAAGAAGTGCTGCTGTTTCAACTCCTGCTGCGTCTCCACAATGATTGTGCTCCTTCCATGTTTTCACGATGGTGTTTTCTATCGTAGTAACTCGCGCGGCACACTTAGTTTTTCGGTAATTTTGACATCTCCAATGAATTTTTGTTTCATTTTGCGTGTCCTTATAAAACAAAAGTCCACCAAAGCACAATTTCGGCTTTCCTTTTTCTGATGTAAAGATTTTCATCGACATGATGCGTTCACAAACTTTGTTACACACTATGATATACGTTCTTAACACTTGCGTTCGAGATTGAGCACCGTTATAGATATTGTTGAATTATAGTAACAGGACTGACTTAATTTACCAAAAGTGGTGGTCTTATAACATTACAAAGAGAATTTCACTCATTACGGCTAGAGGTACATTTAACAATTAAGTAATGACATTTCGAGTACTATGACATTAAAAATGGTTTATAATTGGAAAGTTTTGTAGAAGCAAATATTACAATCACATGAATTGTAAATATACATTAAAATAACGGGCCACTAGTTTCAGGTTAAATTGTAAATGCTATACCTGAGTAACTGCATTGCAAAATTATATATATATAGATAGATAGATAAACTTTATTTTACCGTTAATAAACAATATATAAAGTAACGTCACAAACAAAGAGGTAGTTCATTATACATTAATTACAGGTAATACATTATATAAGAATGTTTGTGTGTGTGTGTTTACTTGTGTAGGTATATAAGTGTACGTACGTATGTATGTTAATATTGTTTAACCCTTTGACGACCAGAGGCAAACATACTTGCCCAGCGGTTTTTGCATCATATAATTGTCCACGTAAGAGATAGAGTAAATATGTTCAAAACTGATTTGTAGCGGAGGATTGGGGCAACAAAAATGTGGTAAGTGGTAGGTTCCTACCTGGCCCATTTGTTTGATTTTAAAAATCCTTTTTTTTAAATCGGCATAGTTTGGAACACGTTTGCTCGGAATATACGATATATTTCAGCTTGATAATATAACCATACTCGTTCCTTTGACTTTCGGTTCCTTAATGATTCTGTTAAAAAGAATGCTTAATTTTCAAGTTTTGTATCCTACAAATTAGTGCCGCGCTTTGATAGTAGTGCCATTTGTTGACCATGAACTCTCAAGCCACCCCTTAATTCACATTTTAAATACATAATGTATAATTACCAACGATAGGTTCAATAGGCATACACATTCAAATTTTTCGATCTAAAATACATGATATATATATATAAGCTTCTTTGCAGGGCTTTTAGGCCCAGAACTTCGTTACACCTTTCCATTGTTTCTTGTTCGTAGCCCTCCTTCTCCAGTCCAATATTCCCTTATCCTCCAGGTCCTCCAGTACCGCCCCTCGCGATCTCTTCCTCGATCTCCCTCTCTTTTTCTTATATCCTGGTGTTTTCCATGCTATCTTTCTAACCGTTCTCTTTTCGTCCATTCTCTCCATGTGACCCAGCCACTGTAATCTTCTTGCTTTGATGATAAAATCTATCTGCGGTTGTTTATAGGCTTCATAGACCTCTCCATTAGTTCTTCTTACATAGCCATCTTCGGTCTTTTTCCCTCCTATTATCCTACGAAGTATTTTCCTCTCCCATCTCCTTACTATTTACTCTGTAGATTGATTCAAAACCCATGTCTCGCATCCGTATAATGCCGTCGGTCTTATTACGGTTTCGTATAGCCTAAATTTCGTGCTCCTCGACATCTGTTTTGCTCTTAGTAGGTGACTCATGATTCCATCAATTCTATTGGCTTTACTCAGTCTAGCTTCAATTTCCTTTTCCTCCTCGCACGTGTTCGTTATCCGTACTCCCAAGTAAACAAACTGATTCACCTCCTCAAAATTCATATCTCCCAAATGTGTATATACTTTGAACTCTGCTCCTATTTTACTACCCGCTCCTACTTTCATAACCTTATTTTTCTTCTCGTTTATCTGCAGTCCCAGCTGCCATGCCTCCTCTATCAATCTCTGTGTTATTTCTTTGAGTTCCTTTCCGCCTCTGACTACAACAGCTAGGTCATCTGCGTATCCTGTTATTTGGTGACTCTTATACAATATGTCTCCGCCTCTGTTGAGTCTACTGTTCCTTACTGCCTTTTCCAGCACCATGTTAAAGAGCAGTGTTGAAAGTGGGTCTCCTTGTCTAAGACCTGTTCTTACGATAAAGTCTTTTAATTCTCCTCCTCTTGTTCTTACGTTGCACGTTGTCTTCCTCATTGTCATGATTATTAGCCTTTGTAATTTTGCAGGTATTCCGAGATCATCCATCACATCTATCACTTTGCTTCTTTTCACCGAATCATATGCCCTCTTAAAATCGACAAATAGAACAACTGCTGGTGTATTATACTCATAACATGTCGTCCATACTTCTTTAATTATAAATAACTGGTCCGTCGTCCCTCTGCCTTATCTGAAACCTGCCTGGTACTCTCCTATCTGCGGCTCTGCTATTACTTCCAACTTGGTTTTAATTATTGTCGCTAATATCTTGTAAACGACGTCCAACAGGGAAATCCCTCTGTAGTTATTACAATCTCTTTCGTCTCCACTTTTCAAGATTGGTATTATTGAAGCTTTTTGCCATCCTTCCGGCATCTGCTCTTTCCTCCAAATTTCCATTATCAGTTCATGAATCTTCTGTTTTAATTGCTCGCTGGCATGCTTAATATTTTCGATTGTTATCCCATTCTGTCCTGGACTCTTATTGTTTTTCATGCACCGTACTATTTCCTCTATTTCTTCCCGCGTTGGTTCCGCTATTCTTTTATCATCCTCTCTCAACTCTTGCTTTCTTTCTTCCTCCGCCTTCCTTTCATTTGTTTGTTGTCTCCAATTAAATTTCCCTCCTTATCTTTTATGAACACATGTTGGTTATATCTTTTTGCCCCGTCTTGCTTCTCTGTAAAAGTTTCTAATTTCCTTCTCCTTGTAATGTTCTTCTATTTTTGCGACTTTCTGTTCGTTAAAAGCCCTCTTCTTTTGTCTGTTTATCCTTTTCACACTTGCTCTCTGCTTTTTGTACGCATCCCTATCTTCTGCACTTTCTGTTTGTATTGCTCTAACCCTGAATATATTCCTCTTTCCGGTTTCTATATTGCACTCTGCGTCCCACCATGACTGTACCCTATGGCGTCTCTTGAATGGTATGGTTTCTTCTGTAGCGATTTTAATTATATTTTCTATGTTTTTCCATTTGTCGTTTACGTCTTGTTCTTTTTTTACTCTATTTCTTGACATCAGTGTACTTCTGCTGAATGCTCATTAACTGTAGCTTCTCCATATCAAACAATTTCTTCTTCCATTCCTTCTAATTTTTCTCTCCGTCTTCCGTATCCCTACCTCAATTCTAACTAGGAAGTGGTCCGAGTTTATATCTGCTCCCCTGCATAATTTTACCTTCATTATAACTTTGTGGTGTGCTTTCTCTATAATAACATGATCCACCTGGTTTGCATATCTTCCGTTCGGTGCCATCCAAGTCCCTTTGTGTATCTCCTTCCTTTTAAAATATGTGCTCATCACCTTCATGTTTTCTTCTTCCGCAAACGCAATTATTGTTTTTCAATTATCATTTTTTACCTCATGTTTACTCTCTGTTCCTACTATATCCCCAAATATGGGTTCTCTTCCTATTTTTGCGTTCATATCACCCATAATTACTTTAATAATGTGCTTGTTTAGTTTATTGTATTCATTTTCTAGTTCTTCATAAAATTCTTCTTTTATCTCTTCAGACTTTTCTTCTGTAGGAGCATGTATATTTGGTATTGCAATGTTTACTTCTCCTTGTAATTCTATACAACACATTTTGTCTGAAATCGGCTCAAATTTCACAACCTTTTCTTTCAATTGTTTGCAATAATATAATATAATACATGATATATGTATATCAAACAATTCACGACAATTGCATTAAAAAATAGAACGAAATATTATGTATAAAAATCAATGCGCTTGGCGATAATACACGGTTAAATCCAAACTCCCAGTATATACGAGAAACACCACTTCGGTTCAATAGGCATGATAAGTCAGCCGTTGCCACAATTATGTGTGTATGACACAGATTGTTCAAACGAAATCCAGAATAATAGAGTGTGTGTAATTCTTAACATTTTGATTATTGATGGAGGATCAATTTGAAATTCCATATAACAATATGCTATACTTCACATCCCCGATATCGTATTCTTTTGAGTTTTAAAGCGTGAAGACGTGTGACTGTGCTCTTGACTTTTACGAAAACTAAACGATATCATATCTGCATGTGATATTACACGAAAGGACTCAGGGTCGCCTCGGAATCGTACAACACTTTTTTGTATTATAATTAACAAATAAAATGGCATCCGACACTGACAACACAAACGGTAGCGATATTAATGCAAGGACACATTGAACTGTTTCAGGAAAATTATGCGAAAGATTACAAGGTGAACAGATCTTGTATAATACGGTAAACTGAGAAAAGCTGAATATGAAGAAAAGTGTAATAGTTGGAAAATACGAACAAATACTGGTTATAGAGAGAACTTAGAACAAACATATTTTTAACTAACAATAGATTGCTAATAAATCTAAATCAAACGAAAATATGTATATAGAGCAATACACTGGAAATGAAACTAAGAAAACCACAACAAACGTGCAAAATCAAGAAACAGATAGAAATTATAATTTATATAGGTTAGGATGTCAACACAAAAGTGGCTAGTGATCCAAGAATCACGACTTGGAACATCAATGGGCTCTTGCAACGTCAGTAAAATAGGCCAACAGCCATTGATCCATATATGCTCACAAGCGAAACTCACTTCACGAATATACCACGGGTATAGGTTACAAGGTATATCACACCACCCATCCAGAAGACTCTAAGACTAAAGGTGGTGGCATAATTATAATAATAATAATAACATAATCTAGCTGTCGATAATGCACGCACATCTCTGGATGAAAACATTGGAACGTTAAGCTTCAATTTTGAGATTGAAAGTTGGAAATCCCTGTCATTATGAATCGAATACCACTGTAATTTTTCTTGTTGAATATCTCTTCTCTAAGATAATAAAGTCATACCATGGCACAACGGTTATTCTTTTTCCGGCCGGTGAACGCAATCAATTCTCAAGGAAAGACACTTCAGGAAACGCCTGCGTATTCCGCCTACCATCAACGAATGAGAGGCATACAAGGGTGCCACACGATGCCTGCGTATTCAGGTTTATACTAGCTCCATAGAGGTCTTAAAAAGTCAGGATCTCTGAAGTATGTTGAAACTTGCATAATAAATCCTAATGCTTTGACAACCGAATCACACACTATTGCAATCTAGGATGTTAATGTGAATTGAGTATCACAAGTGATGCAAAAAAAAGAGTCCAGTGTATGTAACAACGCAGCACTTACTTATATTTAACATTAATGTTATATCCATGACACCAAGCAATATTTAAAGAAAGAATTGTATTCGTTTTCATTCATTATCTCTAACTCTTTCTACCTTTCGGTGTAAGGGTTCGAATCCACCGGGCCGCACATTTACCAATATACCGTACCGCTCCTGGGTCGCCTAGTGATACTTCCGTAGTTTTACCCGCATATTTGAGATAACAAACCCATTTTAGGGTTGTAAACTGCTACGCTCAGCCGCGACCTTCACCACTCAAGCACTAAGCGGGTAAAGTAAAGTTCTTTAAATAGCGATTTTGGTGCAATGACCAATAACAACAGAAAAGAGAGAAAATTAATAAAGCTAGTTCACACGCTTCGGCAGCCGATGGAATTCCAACGGCCTTACAGCTTAGCTGAACGTAATTATAAATAGGAATATATATACCCGCGTGACAGTACTGGACCCCCCACCCTCTTAAAATACTAATAAAATTAAATATAATACTAACTAATAACCGTAACAAAAAGAAAGAAACCTTCTTAACTCCAAAACAATCTGAATTTTCCCCCTTAAAATACTAAAATAATTGAATGTTCACAAACGTACAGAATTCCTAACTTAAGATTAATTACGAGTTTCTAGGGAATTGTTTCTCAAGAACTGAACGATACAAAATATAAATAAAAGTAAATAAGACTTAGCGCGAAGCAGTTTTCCGTTGTCGATTTTGCACACTGTGGTTTTCGGTATATAAACGGAAGTGGGCGAAGAAAGCGGGTTTTCTCGCCCGTGAGGAAAAGATATCGGGAAAATTCGCTTCTAGCTCCTACGATAGTTATACCAACCAATGCTAATTATACCAGCCTTTACTAGATCACGCTGGTTCTCTACTAGTTTACACTAGCTCACACTAGTTCTCTATAACAAAAGCAACGTGGACGATTAGTTTGACCAACAAAACGGTAACATTCTCTTCGCTGCGTCGGATTTCCGTTATATATATATATATATATATATATATATATATACATGTGTGTGTGTATATATTTAAAACCAAACGGAACTGTTCGATCGCAACGTTACAAACGGAATGCTTTACACACGCATCTCCGAGGCGGACCGAATCGGCGCAATCCGCGTCATTTAATCAAATTTACGAACGCAGCATGTTGAAGCGAGAGATACAGAGAATACAGAAAACTGTAACAATACAGAAAACCTAACAATTGGTGGTAACACAGATTCACTCTTTTGACAAGCTAGGAAAGGTGAAGATGCTGATTGGGACAGAATTGTCGTCGCAAATATTGAGTATTGGGCAAATGTCGTTACGAAAGAACAAACCAGTTTTATAGAAAACTCGGTTTAGCTGGATTCTGTCGGGACCAATATGTGGAGTGCAGGAACAACATACAGTCTGTAATTTCAGCCATGATCTTCGGGGTGAACTAACAAGATCTTGGAAAATCGAAAAATGTTTAAACGTGAAAACGAAGGGAGGGACCTACAAGCAAGGTCAGAAATAAAGAACAGGTACGCTGAATTCATGAATGAGAACTAAATTCTGGATAGTGTTCGATGCTTCCGCACACACACGCAGTGGAATCTCGTTAAACAACATTCAAATGACAAGATCAACCATCCAATCAGAATTATTCTCGACTTCGCTCAGATTCAGACAGTATCAATGTGTAATTGCTGGTAACATTGCTAAGAAATACCGTCAGATTTTGGTGACATCGAAACAGTGTTGCCTGCAAAAGATTCTGTAGCGAGAAAACAGCAGTAGCCCAAACAAAACGTTTGAATTGAGCAGTTTGGTATGGCACAACAACCGCGCTTTACGCTGCAATACGTTGCTTATGGCAATTAGCAGAAGAAAACAAGGATAGATATACATATGTTCAGTTTACGGAAATCATTAAATTTGATTTTTATGTTGAGGAAGCATCACTAATAGCAAAAGAAGTGTTAGACGTTTTGAAACAAAGACAATTTGAGTTACGCATTCTTTTTACTAACAATATTGAAACACTGAAATATGTAACCGAGGCAGATTGATTGCTCAACCAAGATCGTAATATTTGGGAAAAACGAAAATGCGAAGATATTGGCTGTAAGTTGGTACCCCAGTACTGACAGTTTGATGTAAGGGGTTTTCCAATAAGGACGAGTCCATGTTGAAATGGAATAAAACAAGCTGTGTGTGAGGTAATAACAAATTTTGTTTTCATTTGAAAGACCCATGTATGCCATTGTGTATGGAATATGACGTCATTCAAATGTTCGCCGCGGCTTCGCGCGGTGGCACGGATCTATAGGTCCAATTTTCAATGACTCTGCCGCATAGATCCGGCTGAATTTGAGCGATGGCCTGGGTTATGTTGACTTTGAGAGCATCAGTCAATTGCGACTTATTAGATAGACCTGTGACTTCAGAAAGCCACACAAGAAAAAGTCTAGCGGGGTCAAGTCGCACGATCTTGGTGGCCAATTCACGTCACCTACACGAGAGATAACCATACCCTCAAATCGTTCATGCAGAATGTCCATTGTGGAGTTCGCTGTGTGGCACGTAGTGCCGTCCTGCTGGAACCACATGTCGTCCGCGTCCATATCGTTCAATTTGGGCCAAAAGAAATTGCTTATCATTGATTTGTAGCGCCCGTCGTTGACGGTGATGACCTCACCTACGTAGTTTTCGAAAAAGTACGGACCAATGATACCGCCGGCTCAAATTCCGCACTAAACAGTAACCCTTTCTGGATGCATTGCCACCTGATGAACTTCGTGTGGGTTAGCGTCGGCAATTTTGCTCGTTGACTTCGTCATTCATCCAAAAATGCGCCTCGTCGCTAAAGATGGTTTTTCGGCCAAAATTAGGGTCCTTTTCCAAACGCCGTGTCCCAGTCAGCGAGCAAAGATCGTAGTTTATGGTCATTGACTTTGAGGTCCTGGGCTAGTGTGCAAAAGTCCGAGATTTTGTGCAGGACGAGGAAACGACTATCTCGGGTACCCCTGTATACCTTCACGGACAGCGGCGACGCTCTCGGCCGCTCAGACGTTCTCTGGACGTAAGGATGTTGGCCAATTGTTTACCGAACCGGTCGTCCCAAACCTGGCCACCAAACGTTGCAAAGTCGACTTTGAAGGGCCACCGTGCCCGCCGTAAAATAGGAGCAAACCCCGCAAGTTTGCACTTACGAGCACCCGTTTCGATAATAAAGTTCTCTCATTTGGATGTGCTGCTCAATCGTGGAACTTGCCATGGTGATTTGGCATCACGGACTTAATAATAAACAACAGATTTGACAGACACCGCCAAAATAACATGGCCACCACAGACTGTCAACATCGACCCGCCCTTATTGGAAAATCTTTTACAATCCAAGTCACGCACTTAACAATAAAAATACAAAGCGCATCACCTTGTCAAATATCACCCAAATATTTGATCCACTCGGACTATTGGGTCTATGCACAGTAAGTGCAGTGATAATTATGCAGTAGATTTGGTTAGAAAAACTCACAGACCACCGACTCAATGCTAAAACGTTATCCGATGAGATACATAGATACATATCTATTTAACACAGCAAGATTTGAGGGTGACAAAGAGGGTGCTAGATATCAACTACCCGCGAAATTTAAGATTATTGGCGGGATTTTAAATTAATATTAAATGTGCTTATCGTCGGTTTGAAGGTAAGACTGACTAAGTTATATTGTAATCCGCAATAAATTATTAACACATAAATACTTACTAGCATGTATTTCACAAGTATTCACATATTAATAATTAATTTCGGATTAGAATGTAACTTAGTAAGTCTTATCTTTAAACCGGCAATATATGTAGGGATAATAGGTACAAGATGAAAACAAAAATTTGAAAAGAAATTGTATATTACAAAGGAAAAGAAAAATGAATTACAGTAGCGTTTGACGTTAAAAAATGAGTGAATAATCAAATCAAAGATATCATAAGAAATAAGAAATAATAAAAAGCTCGAAGTAATACAATAAAAATATAAACAATATAAATGACTCAAACGAAAGAAATTGGATCCAGAACCAGGCCGAGAGAAAAATGAAAATATTACAATATGATGTAAACATTTTACTGATGTTGTAGTATTTTCAATTTGCTCTTCTTGCTACGAGAATTTTTTGGTCATGTTACTAACTGTTGAGTCTGGTACAGCACCAAGGAATACCGATATCACAAATTCCTTTAACAATACCATCCATAACAAAATTAAAGTGTGTTGAACAAGTAATCGAAGAAAAATCGATTATTTCTGATAAAAACTACAGCTTTCTTCTGAATTGTTGCTACTTGCAAATTTTTCAATTCCTGTTCTAATAAAGTAATTCCATTACCAACAGACACAACTAACTTCTCCCAAGGATATATTGATTTATTCTGCTGCTCAGAAAACTCTTTGAAAGAAAGAAATTGATGGCATAATAGTGAACAATCAGAAGTTAAAGCACTTACACATTTATCACAATTAATATCAGCGAGAATCCGTTTGGCAATAAAACCACTAACATAAGCCACTGATAAAATTCTTATATTGCCAGAAGAAGCAGCTTCATGTATTTCCTCGGCAATATAACTTATGCATGTATTTAAGGTTTCGTCTTCATTTACCAGATTACTTCTCTCAGTCACTTTAGCCTCGTTGAGAAAAGTTTGTAACTTATACGACTCTCAACATCTTGCTCACAATTAATTTCTTGCAACCTTAAATTTTTGACACCATTAATGATTTGAGTCTTTAAAGAAGTAACAAACTGCGGAATTGTTGGTTTACAAATTCAGCCACAACTGAGACGATATGCACCAAATAAATTTTCAGGCGTAGCCTGGTAAGAAGTTGGAGTCGGATGTTAATTATTCGGCAACTCTACATGTTTTGCCATATTAAAGTAATAGCTTTAACGGAGTCCATCCATTTAATATGTAATGGGAGTTTCCAACCGGTAATGCCACATTTCGACTTGGGAAATTGCTGTGTTCCAAATGTCGGCATGTTTGTAACTTCGGGTGACGCAGCGCCAGAGTGGCATCCCATCTGGTGGTATTCGGGCACTTCCGTTAAAGTTATCGTACAGCTCGTCGATATCAGGGATGAAAGCAGCAGTGCGCAGTGCCTGTTGTGATAACAGTCCTGACAATTGAAAATTTAAAGAATTATAAATACTAGTATCATTCATAGGTAGTAATTCTGACAATTTTATTGATCGAACTGTAAAAAATAGGAGTATGGGAGAAAATATATGTAGCACTGAAAGTACTGCTAATAATAATAACTGAATGCTTACCTCTCTGGATCCAAAATCTTCTTTTCTTCCTGAACTGGTTTAGATACTGCAATACAATAGAACTTCTTGCTCGAATCGTATATGGAGGAATCAAAATAATCCACGCGTGATCTTAAATTCTGCGTCATTTTGGATTACAAAATTCAATGCATTGAACCATATTTTTGCCCTAAAACATATTTCATTATTATGACGTATAACTCCAAAATAGACAATTAAATGGGTGAGTGGAAAAACAGTATAAGACGAGAAAAATAGTTCGCTGATTCAATTATATTCATCAATTAACTATAACTTCTATTCTATTGTTGTTTTGTACACTTAACAATCTAGAATTTTGATTATCTATAAATTTTATTAAAGATAGATAATTTTTGAACTATTTCTTTCATTTAAGATTATGTATATAAATCAATACGTACCTCTCAAAATTCCGCGCAATACTTTGCTACTGCACATATTTGCAACTTCCATACACCTCTTCCCATACAAAACACATTTGTCGCCCATTTCGATGATAAAAAACTGTGCAAGACGGTGAAAGCGGTGGAAAATAACGAATTAAAAAATCAAAAACAATATATACCGACGCTGATCCACCGCCAATGTATTAATAGCAGTAAGTACGACTGTCTACGATTGTGGTCGATTCTTAACGAATCCCGGTCATTATTGTGCCACCTGCCAAACATTGGATTCATACCGACAAAGAAGGGGCATATAATCTCTTTAATTAGGTAAACAAAGAGAATTATAGCGGACCATTTTCCGTATTTACTTGGAGATCTGTAGTAATCTGTGGAAAAACTTACCTGGGATGGTTACTATAGCGAATACACTGAGGCAATGCAGTCACGTCATAACCACGTCACCACACTAGATAAATGCCAATCCGAGAATGATTAATGTTTCGGTGGGATAAAAACATTATTATACATGATTATAATATGAACATATTATCAAATTATGCCTAGAATATAATCAGAACAGGATTGTTGATAATTGTTAAATATTTGCCATAAACATGCGTTTTAACGAAGTAAATGAATTTTTCAACGTTGGTAGTTGCTTTCTTGTGCTCATGATACGATGCGGCGGTAACATAGACCTTATAGTACATGGACTGCTACTTCAAGCGAAAAAGCGGCACCAACAAGTGACACCAGTATGACGTAGTCACGTCCGATTACGCGCTAGCCGATTTATGACGATCTTATCACGTCGAACTCGGAACTGTTCCATTGTTGAATGTTGATGTGATTAATGCTGTTCTAAGAGGTGAGAAATATGGCTGACTATTCATGCTATTGCCTAATTTGTGGGCATACAGCGGATAGTAAATTGCAAGGACTATCTTACCACAGATATTAAATTATATAACCTTAATCCTTTCGTTAGGGTAGTCGACCATTTTCACGAAAATCAAAATACATTACCGCTCTCGTATAAAGTTCGTTGCAAAATCATATGTATATTACGGTTCGCACGCACCACGAAGAAAAAAAAGTAAAATTGACAAACATGTAAGACACTTTCACACCACAATTGTTCTATTCAAGCACCAATAACTCCAATGTACTTTTTCATGTATGTATAATTATACATTAAAATTAAATACCGAAATTTTTTCGATTTAATTTTTCCAACAGCACCTTACATTTACCTGAACCAAACTAAGCTATAAACTGAAATAAAATAATCGAAACCCAATTAAAGTAAGTGAAATGATACTACACTAGACTTAACTCAACTAATAATTAACTTAAATAACTAAAAACTATTGACTAAACTTAACTATCTAAAAATTACCGTTTTCCAATTTTCTTTTCTACGGGACCATATTTCATGATACGCGGTTTGTGTGCCGGGGCATTCGGCGAGTCGGCGCATTGATACAGACAGACGTGACTACGTCATACTGATCTTGTATGTTGGTTCCACTCGCTTTGGCTGGAAAGCATAGGAGGAGTAGCAGTCCATGTACTATAAGGTCTATGGGCGGTAAGCGGCTGGGCACTTCGCCATTTTGCTTTTAGTAGCGTTTGTTTACTATCAGAAGTAGAAGTTTGCGTTTAAAGTTAAATATTAAATCGATATATATATATATTAGTTTAGAGTGTAGGTTTGTATATTTAATATTAAATATTTATATGATATGCATACATATATATTTATATAATATCGAGTATTTCTAATTTCTAATTATAGGTTAAAATATACCGCTATGCCGAAAGCATTTGGTTCTCAAGCAAAGCGATTAATTGCTAATGTAGTAGATTATTTTGAACAAGAATCTGAGAACTTAGGGCCTTTATTACCAGTGAACTGTGTCAGAGAGGTAAGGTTTACAAAATACAATGTACTCTTAGTAAATATTAATAAATTATTAATTCATAGAGAGCTAGTAATGCACTGAATGTCAGCTTGCGATCTGTTGATACAGTCATAAAAGCAGTGAAGGATAAAGGTACTCCACACAGTCCAAAGAGAAAGAAACTGCGAGGAAAACCTGTGCGCGATATCGATGATTTCGATAAAGTTGCAATCAGGAACATAATGTACGAAATGCGTGCTGAGAGTAAGTAACATTTTAATATTATTATTAAAAATTTAGCCGTGAATTTGTATTATAGAAAAACATATTACTCTACAAAATTTGCTAGAAAGATTGTCTGAGAGAAATATCTACAAAGATAGTCGTAGTACGTTGGGCAAAATATTAAACGATATTGGCTTTCGGTACAAGAAAGATGATCCTCGACGAGGATTGATGGAATTGCCACGTATTGTAATAAGCAGGGTAAATTTTTTGGAAACGTACATGAAAAACTTAGGATCTCCAAAGCTATTACAATGTGTTTTTCTTAACGATAATAATTATTTGTAAGTCTTCTTCTTCTTCTTAATCTTTTACCCTTTCTACCTTTCGGTGTAAGTGTTCGGAGCCACCGAGCCGTATATGAACACGCATATACCGTACCGCTCCTGGCCCGCCCAGTGGCATTTCCTTCATTTTCGCAGCTTATTAGAGGTACCAGATCCATCTTAGGATTTTAAACTGCTACGCTCTGCCGCTACCGGGTCTCGAACGCCGGCCCTTCGCACTGTGAAGCGCGAGTTTTACCACTCAGCCACTGAGGGGTATATTATTATTATTATTATTATTATTATTATTAGTATTTGTAAGTCATGGCATGATAATAGTACGAAGAGCATAAGTAATATAAAGGGAGAAGGAAAAAGGTAAACAATTCCTATTTCCATATACATTCTGTACATTAATCTTATATGTTAGGTACATTGTATTGCATGCTGGATGTGAAAAAGGGTTTATTGATGGAGCCTCCAGAATATTTGCATCTGGCTTAAAATGCTTAGACCACCATGGTAAGTTTTCGGGACTGGTTCGAAAACCAATTATTAAGCAGTCCAGAAGAACCGTCAATAATTATTATGGATAATGCTGGTTATCATAGTATGCTGAAAGATAAAATTCCGAATAGTTCCTGGAAAAAACAAGACATTCAAAGTTTGTTAGCAGACAAAGGCATTAACACCAATGATCTTTTGAAAGTACAACTGCTTGATTTGGTCCAACAACAAGTATTTAATCTCTCCATCTTTCTAAATAAAGTTATATTTGGGTTTTGTAGGAATAAACCTCCTAAAACGTTTATAATAGATGAAATGGCAGAAGTAGATGGTCATCAAGTGCTAAGGCTTCCCCATACCACTGCATATTCAACGCCATTGAACATATCTGGGGTATAACAAAAACATTTTATAACAACAATATAGGACAGGCAGGTAGTTCAACTACGGCAGCTATAGACACATGGCACAAAGCCTTGTCCACCACAAGACCTGATATTTGGAATAATACTGTTAGGCATACTACCAGTGTAATAGAAGAATGGTGGAACAGAGAAATTGGGTTTGATAGAGAAGAGATGGAACCATTTATAATAAACGTAGGAGATAGGAGATAGTTCCAGTGGTGATGATAGCCATTCTAGTAACTAATATAGGATTATATAAGTTGAAATAGAAAAATGAATCAGACAGGGGATGAAGAATGTTGCTCGAAGTTCTTTTAATCATTATGCTGCCAACCAAATATTAACCAAATATGCTAATGCCGAATGATTAAATATTTTGTGTTCGAAATATTACTTTAAAAAATGTACATGGAAAGATATCAGATTTAGTGTTCCGTAAAAGACTGCATGTAATTTATAATTAAATAATTTTAGTATAAAAATTTTGCTCATTAATTTTATTATGTAATTAAGTGAAATAAGTATCTTTTAATTCTTGGAAAATGTTGACTTATGTAATAGTATTACAATTGTAATCGTTCAAATCAATGCAATTTTAATTATAGATGAGGCAACTACATTAACGTTAAAATGACAAACCTCCGTAAAATATTTTTACGGTACATCAGGTGGAGTAGGTACTATATGACGTATTAAATACGCTATGAGGCTGCATTGCCTCGGTATATTTGCTATGGCTAATATCCACAATGTTTGGAGTAATTTTATGAACGAGTTAACTTTATTGAATCATCGAAAGATTAAGCGAGTGGTGACAACCCTAGCCGCATTGAAACACATGAATTTTCTGAAGGTATAGGTATATTGCATATATTTAAGAACCGTAAAACAAAACGGTGAGATACACGATGCAATTATTATGTTCTAAATCAAAAGCCTAAAAAATTAAAAAGTTAGAGACTATTAAACTTACGGGCGGAACAAAAATAGGACAACGGCGCTTCTAGTGTTAATGACTCTTCCAGAGCTAGACTGTCAACAACTTCCGATGGGCAGGCTAACAAGATATCATCACCCGAAACAGTGTCAACAACATTTTTGGAGTCACTGGCACACAGAGTACTTCGCAGAGTTACAACAGCGCACAAAATGGAAAAAACTAAACGAAGAATTAAAACTGGTTTCGTTGGCCGTTGTCAGAGACGATAATTATCCACCACTCAGATAGAAGTTGGGGCGAGTTACTCAACTATATCCGGGCAAGGAGAGTGTAAGTAAGGCAGCCAGCATTCGCGCCGTCAATGGTGAAATTAAGAGGGCGTACTCCAAACTATGCCTACTTATAGAAGCAGAACAATGACGATTGCAAGCTCACGAGAGTATCCAAGGCCGAGGGCATATTTAGAATCAATTGTAGATGAAATTGTTATTCATATTGATCATGTACATTTAAATCTATAATAAAAACCGCGCTGCACTGAAGCCACCACTCTTGATCAAACGTAATGAGAATTAAAGATGGCTAAAAATAATAGAATCAAGTATGGTGTTACCAGTACACATAGTAACAGAAAAATCTGTCATTATTCAATACACACTGAACAAAATTCATATTAAAAATTTGAGTAATTCATAAGAGGGAAACCTTTGGGTAAGTTCTCTTCGGCTGTTTTCTCCTAACCCTTGAACATATTAAGATCTCAACAAAGATTTGTTGATATAGGGATTTATTGTGTTTGTGCAAGCGCCCAAAAATTAAAGACATCGGATGACATCATAGTGCATATGGAATGTCGCCGATGTTTACGTTAACGGGGAGGGTACAGCCGCTCACTAGTCATCGAAGGGATGATCGAGATTCATTCGATTTCGAGTACTTGAGTCAATGAGCCGCTATCTTTTTCGACTTTATTACTTCCCATATCAAGCTGTTATTGTTATCATTTGTTGTTCATTTATTATTATATTACTATTATTATCTTTATTTGTAGCACATTTCTAACATCAGAAGTGGGATATTATCCAAATATTCGTCTAGCGATTTAAATCAAAAATGTCGGAAAATAATTCTACTTCCGACACCGCCAGCTCGGCACAACTATTTATGGCAGAATTTGTGAAAGCGTTTTGATCTACGAGAACCGCACCGGAGCAGATCGATTTACCGATGTTTAGATCAGAGGCTGATGACGCCTCTAAATGGTTAAGTTTCGTTGAGGATATTAAAAATGAACTTGGATGGTGAGACATACAAACTTTGGTAAGCGTTGGTGGCTTGAGAGGTGGAATCCTGACATGCGAAATAGGGCAACTTTTCGCCGCGACCTTTAGAAGCGTGTCCTAGCAAACGTAATCTTGGGCGCCTTGTAGAGGAGGCTCCATTTTATAACAGTTCAAGAGTTAACACGTACGAATCATATGTGCATGAGAAAGTAGCCTTACTAAAGATTTTGCGCGCATCATGGAAAGAAAACGATTAAGTTGAACTTGTTGAACATGGAATATCAGAACTAAATGTTCGGAATGCTAGTGTAAATCGTAATTGTTAAACCGTTGCCGAACTTTTAGTTTATTTATCTTCTTTTGCAAAAACTGCTTGCAATATTGATACCAATCCCCAGAACCTACAGAAATTGCAATCTCGTAAGCGGACTTACGAAGAACGTAGAAAAACTTGGCAAAGTAGGTCATGTTCGTGCGCATTGCCGTGCAAATCGAATTTCATCTGGCTCAAGTTCCAATACGTCTGTAACTTCTAAAGCTAATACTGTTTGTGCATTTTGTGCTAAGTCCAGTGATACTGTTAATAATTGCTTCACTAAAACTGCTATTGATAAAAGAAAAAGTGTAAATTTTTGTTCCTCGAGTAGTAAGGGTGATTGCAAGGACTGTGGTGTAATTTACTGACACAAATATCACATCGGTAAACTCCTCACCACACAATTGTTTATAATAAAATCGGTGACACGTCTTTCGCTAGCTCGAGGCAAGCATCTTCAACAACCGTATAAACCGAAGTGACAAATATCTAACATTAAAAATTCTACAACATGCATTTTTACACCACTTTTTACTGTGACCATGTGGATGCACATTTTCCCAAATATTTTCCCTCTCGGTGATGACTCGGACGCCTTTTCACCCCCGCAAATTCACATATTAAGTCAAGCAGACGGCCAAGGGAAAAGTACCTGCTACCCGAAGTTTGAACGTTCGGCCCCGCGTCCCGATTTAGAAGATTTATATTTTTGTGTATGTGTATGGCTTCAAATGCATCGAGTTCTCGCGGTGAATCGACCTGTCTTATCAATTTTAAATTTTCCATTTTTATGTCGTGCCCTGTGTCGTGCATATGCTTCGCGATACTTGACGAGTCTATCCTGCCGTAACGATAATGTTCTTTGAATCGTGTAGCTATTGCGCGTCTCGACTGCCCTATATATGCTTTATCGCATTCACTACAATTAATTTTATAGATACCCGACCGTTGTTCCGGAACTGTTTTGTCTTTCGGATTACCTAGAAGATTCTTTAAGGTGTTTTTAGATGTCGAGCCCACCTTCAAGTTTTGTTTTTCTAAAATATTGCTAATCGTTTTTGAAAACTTATGATGCGGTAGTTTTATAAAATTCTTTTCCCGCGTAACTACCGGAGCCAAAGTCGTTGAAATTCTTATATGGGCTTCTCTTTTAATTCTTTCTAATCGTTTTTCAACGTCTTTTACGGAGTAACCGTTGTATATAGCTATCTTTTTGATATATTCTAATCCTTTTCGAAACCTATATTGTGTGAGCGGGAGTTTAACTAACCTATTGAGTAAGAAATTGATAAAGGACATTTTATGTTGCATGCAATGGTTCGAATCCGCCATTATAAACCTATTAACGTTTGTACTTTTCCTGTAGACGTCCACTTCTAATTTATTATTACTATTGTTTCTAATAACTAAACTATCTAAAAATGGGAGACGATTATTCACTTCTTCTACCGTAAATTTGATTGTGTCGAATTTTGAATTTAGTTGTGCTAAGAAATTATCAACCGAACATTTCCTGTTATCGAAAACAGCAAAAATATCGTCCACGTATCTAATCCACACTCTAGGAAAATATTCACTATCTCTCCTCATCGCCATTTCGAAATTCCTCATAAATAAATTAGCGATGAAAGGAGATAAGGGGTTTCCCATGGCTGTACCTTCCTGTTGTATGTACATTTTGTTATTAATCTGAAAATAATTTTGTTTCATGCAAAGCAATGTCGGCCTTTTATATTCAGCTATTCGTACGTCGTCGATATTGTTCATTCTAAGAAAATCCATTAAGTCTAAACTTTCATTAATCGGTACGCTGGGGAAGAGTGAACAAACGTCGAACGAAATTAGAACTTCGCCTTCTTCCAACTGCATTCCGTTGATCTTCACGAAATCTACTGAATTTTCAATCTCTAAGCTAAGGTATTCGTCCTCTTAGGCAAAGATCCGGTCGAAAGCATGCTGTTTACCCTTTCAAAATAATCTAATTTGTCCATGATCACAATTTTATTCCCTTTATCCGCTTTTAGATAAAAACAGTTTCTTTTTCTGAGCCCTTTAATAATGTGCATCTCGTTTTTAAAGTGCCCATTCGTTTTTGTTTCTAAATTTTTCCTAATTCTATTTTTGCAGGCGTTCCTAACATATTCTTTCGTGTTCGAATCTAAATATTTTATACCCGTTTCTATATCCGCAATCAGTTCTTTTATTGGTGTCTTTCCCCCGTTTACGCTATGTTTCAAACCTTTATTTAAGAGCGCAATTTCCGCATTAGTAAAGGTCTCGGACGATTGATTACATATTAGTGGTGTATTTTCAAACTCCTTGACGTGCTTATTACTATTTTTCTTTGGGCACAACTTTCTGAATTATATTTGAAAATAGTCCGTAATTACGATGAAAACAGTTTCCAAACGTGGTGTAATTTTCAAACACGCGTTAAAGAACATTGTCAACATAGGTTAAAAACAAAAATGTATAACCAAAATAGAAAATTCAGAACTCGATGCATTTGAAGCCATACACATACACAAAAATATAAATCTTCTAAATCGGGACGCGGCACCGATTCAATCTAGTTTATTCCGATTATTATGATCAAATGAAAGAATTTTAACTATAATTTAATTTCTTCGGGCATTAAGCAATTCACACAATGTACTTGTAAATCTTTAACGTTCAAACGTCGGGTAGCTGGTACTTTTCCCTTGGCCGTCCACTTAATATGGGAATTTGCGGGGGTGAAGAGGTGTCCGAGTCGTCGCCGAGAGGGAAAATGTGCATCCACATGGTCACAGTAAAAAGTGGGGTAAAAATGCATGTTGTAGAATTTTTAATGTTAGAAATTTGTCACTTCGGTTTATACGGTTGTTGAAGATGGTTGCCTCGAGCTAGCGAAACACGTGTTACCGATTTTATTATAAACAATTGTGTGGTGAGGAGTTTACCGATGTGATATTTGTGTCCTCAAGTAGTAATACTCTTGATGCGGAAATTCAAATCGACAGTCAATCTTTTCGGGGCTTACTTGATACGGGTGCTGATGTATCGCTGATATCTGATAAATTCATTCACCTCTTTGAAAATAAATTAAAACCATGCTATGTTCCGTTAAAGGATATTTTTACTGGAAGTCTTATCGCAACTCAAATGTTTATCGCGCACGCGCATATTACTGGCGAAGATGCGAAACTCACTTTTTCTTGTACCAGATCATCCTCTCGATTATGATGTTTTTCCTGGACGTGATGTTTGTCAAGACCCATCCGTTAGCGTAATTACGAATCATGAAGGTTCACGCATTGTACGACGTCAACCTCCTGGCATTCATAGAATTTTCAAATTACCTGATGCGGAATTAACTAATATAGTTGTTTCTGATAAGTATTGCTCTGCCGTATATGACGTTCTTAATAATTATTCTGAAATGATCACTACTGGGAATAGCATTGGCATCGTAAATAATGCTACTGTTCAAATTCGTTTGAATAAGGATATCGTAATCAACCGACCACCCTATCGGTTAGCTATTAATGAACGAGCAGCTGTACGAGAGATTATCAAGGATATTTTGGAAAATGACATCAATCGCGAGAGCGAATCTCCATTCGCCAGCCCGGTTAAACTTATTAAAAAGAAAGGGGTCGCTTATCGTATGTGTGTTGATTATCGTGAGCTCAATGCTCATACTGTAAAAAATCGATTCCCACTTCCGCGTATAGATGATCAGTTAGATAGATTAGGCAAAGGTTGTTATTTTACTTCGCTGGATATGGCTTCTGGGTTTCACCAAATTCCGATACATTCCGATTCGATCCCTATGACAGTCTTCGTAACCCCGGAAGGTCATTACGAATATCTCCGAATGCCTTTTGGCCTCGCTAATGCTCCTGCTGTTTTTCAACGCGCCATCAATAAAGCTTTAGGTCGCTCAAAAGACACCATTGCTCTAGTTTACCTTGACGATATTTTGAGACCTTCGCTAGCACCTCAAGAAGGCCTAGAGTTATTCTCAAAAGTACTGGAAGCCTTACGTCTTGCTGGGTTCTCCCTTAATGTTGTAAAATGTAGTGTTCTTGAAACTTCAATAGAATACTTGGGAAGAGAGATTACAAGTGAAGGTATAAGACCTGGTAAACGTAAAATACAAGCGCTTATAGATTCCCCCTTCCTTCCAATGTAAAAGAGGTGAGGCAATTCATGGGTCTAGCAGGCTATTTTCGTAAGTTTATCTCTCAATTTTCTACGCGGACCGCTGCTATAACAAAATTAACAAAACAAAGTCAACTATTCGTATGGTCTGGGGAGCAAGACAGTGCACGTGATTATGTAATTAAACATCCAAAAGCTCGACCGCTCTTCGCTGTTTTTAATCCCGATTTACCCACAGAATTGCACCCTGATGCTAGCAGTTTGGGCTATGGCGCTATTCTTATGCAAAGGCTTGGTAATGTTGTTCGTGTAGTAGCCTACTTCAGCCAAAGAACGACTGAGCATGAAACAAAATATCACTCATACAAATTAGAGACGTTGGCTGTATTTAAAGCTTTAAAACATTTCCGAGTTTCTCTATTAGGCATCAAAATTTCTACAAAGATCTCGTCCCACGTGTGGCACGATGGTGGATGTAGATGCGAGATTTTAATTTTGAAATTATTTACCGAAAAGGTAGAAATCCAATCCCGAGAACGAGTTAGGAAATTACTTCATTCCACATACACAATTCAAGTAACAGTAAACGGAGGGATAATAAGGAATTTTCACGCCGAGATTTCGTCCTTATTCATCGAGACTCCAAGATGCATGTTAGCAAAACAGTATATGAATTCTTGGGACCATACGAAGTCCTAAGTTGTCTTGAAAGTGACCGACACGAGTTACAAAAGGTGGGTACACTAATATCGTCCCAAAAGCGGCCAAGGAACAGCTTAAACTCTGGCCAAAGGATTGATCACTGGCCTGTGATATGGAAACCTATTAAGCATGCTTGACATTGACGACCCATCCGTACCTCAACAGTAAATGTAAGTTTTTATTCAACATACTTTCAGTAAAGTAGTTTTGAGAATAAATTTTAATGAAATGTGTTCAAGCGGTTAATTATTTAATGCATTAATTGCTTGAATGTAAAACAGAATATATGTGTTAGGAGTTTTCCTGTGGCCAGGAAAAGCCAAGGTTTAAAGGTACCTTGAAGCATGAGGTCAGCATACTCCCATGGTAATTAATGTTTCGACTATTAGGAGTTTTCATGTGGCTAGGAAAAGCCGAGGTTTAAAGGTACCTTGAAGCATGAGGTCAACATACTCCCAGGATGCTTAGTTTTTGTTGTGTTTGAAGTCATGAAGAAACGTGCTTTAAAAATGTCTTAAAATTTTTAATAATATGTGTATTCTTTCCCTGTTAGAGAGGGATAGAATAGGAAATTGGTGATGCGTGTCAAACGTAGATGGTTAAATAATTGGTGAAGTGCTTTTGTTATTATCTGTTACAGTTATTATACAGGAGGCTTCGAGAGCGAAGCTCACGTCAAGTTGGCCGTGTTAGAAAACGCACGAGTACCAGGCGTAGGGGATGATCGAGATTCATTCGACTTCGACTGCTTGGGTCAATGAGCCGCTATCTTTCTCGACTATATTACTTCCAATAGCAAGTTGTTATTGTTATCACTTGTTGTTCATTTATTATTATATTACTATTATTATCTTTATTTGTAGCACATTTCTAACAATATACAACTCAAGCGAATTTGTGAAAAATGGATTTTGTCAAAATTGGGTATAGATCGTCAGCTAAGTATGGGGTATCGGTAGGAGCTATGTAAGCTTAGATTACAACTTAATACTATGAGCATCTACAGTTGTATTAAATGGTCGCTGGGTGTTCTGGAAGTCTGGCTGACCTCTACCACATATCCGTCGTTAAGTAATACCGCCGTTATAACAAATGGCCGTCTATATTTAGGAATGAGCTTTTTGTTCACACCAATAGTTGTGTCTACATTTGGTATTACAACATAGTCTCCTATGCTA
Organism: Chrysina gloriosa; assembly: GCA_038088585.1. NCBI lineage: Eukaryota > Metazoa > Arthropoda > Insecta > Coleoptera > Scarabaeidae > Chrysina > Chrysina gloriosa. Next base: position 64,264,637 of record CM076087.1, read on the forward strand.
CAAATAGTTGCTTCTATATGTTTCTTGTCATAATAGGCTTTGGGTTTTCTTCATGTTGTCAATAGCTTTGCATCTAAGTTCTTCGATATTCCTTTCCTCTTTCTGGGATTCCATTAAAACATCTCTTAACCTATCCGTGACCTGTCCTCTTTGAATAACACCGAATAAAAGTTTGGCTGGCACTTCCTAAGTTGAACAATTTCAGGTATTATACAAAGTAAACTCCGCTTCTTCTAAGTCTTCTAAGTTATCCCAGATGATGGTGGTATTGCATAACTTCGCTAACATAGGCGTTAAAGTTCTAATTACAACTTTCACTTGACCGTTAGACCTAGGAACGCAAGTTGCTATCAGGACATGTTGGATATCAAGTTCCTCTGTAAATCTTCTAAATTCAACAGAAGTGAAACATGTGCCTCTATCAGAAATTATACGTCGTGGCCTACTGTACATGATAAAGTACGGCCGCAAATTTTTAACTACTAACTTGTGGTAGATTTGCAGGGGAATAATTTGATAAATTTCGTAAATGGGTCTATAACCACTAAAACATGTCGATGGTATTGTTTTGATTTGTTCAACAGTCCTGAATGGAGTATATGTATTGTGTCAAATGAGGTAGTATCTTTATGAACGTTGTGTAGAAAATCTTCCTTTGAGCCATATGTAGAGGAGTACATAATGTATTTCAAGTTTTCCATATAACTCCTAATTCTTCCTTTCATATTCGGGAACCAACATACTTGCTTGATATAATCCATAACCTTTTCTGTACCTAAATGGCCCATTTCTTCGTGGATAGTCCTAATCACATTTACAACCATTTCTTCTGTAACATAAAATATAATTTCCCATTTTCGTTGCTGTACACTGATCCATTTCGAAGCTCATATAGAGGTAGCGGTCTAGTAATTAAATGTTCTTTAATCTCTTCAATTTTTGGGTCACTTGTTTGCTTTATCCCAAGTATCTGCTCGAAAATGTTACCGTCATTTACAATAAGATGAGAATGGCGAAGTGCATCAACATGTAGCATTTTGTTGTTTGGACGATAATATCATTTGTAATTAAAGTTTTCTAAGCATAGTACCCATCTCATAATACATGGTACATCTTCCTTCTTAACAATCATACCTACACAAACAATCACAATCAGTCAGAATTTTGAACGGGATTCCATGTGAATAAGTGTAAAGTCGTTCTAGAGAATTCATAATAGAAAGGCATTCTAATTCATCGGAGCTATACCTGGATTCTGTGTCTGTGGTCCTCTTGCTGTAAAAAATATAGGATGCATATTACCATCAGTTTGACGTTTCAGAAGCATTGAACCAAATCCATGGGTGCGAGCGTCACAATACAGTTATGTTTCGGCTTTGCGGGGAAATATGCTTAATACAAACCGTTCAGACAATTTGGTTTTTAGAGTTTCAATTGCTAGCACTTCGTCCCTTCCAAATTTCCATTCAGCAAACTTCCTAGTCAGATACTACAAAGAGAAGTTAAGTTAACTGAGAAGTGGTGAATAAACTTCCTGAAGTAGGACGTTAAACCTAAAAACCTGTGAACTTTATGCACATTCTTTGGAATAGGATACACTTGAATAGGTGTAACCTGTTCGTTACTAGGTTTAGCACCTTCATTGTCAACTAAATATCCCAGATAGTTTATTTGAGTTTGTAGATAATAAGACAATAAGATGTAGTTTATTTTGAGAGTAAAACCTTTTCTAAGATGTCCAAACTTTTCCTAATAGTTTTAGTTGCAATAAAGATATCACTTAGAGAGATATCATTATGAGAATTTACTTAATTTGTTAAACAAAATTGCACCGGCCTGGCTTTTAATTAATGACATAAAAAGCATAAATTATTATAAATTATATTTATAAATTTTGAGAAATATTTAACATGAAATAAAGATAATTACCTAGTGTTGTGTGTGTGCGAGTGTAATTTCTTTTATTCGATGATGGTTCTTCCTATGTTTCCTCTCTTGAATTCCCTCTTCGATGTAGCTCCATTTTCTATGGATTCTTCCCTCCCTTAACTCCTTTTTTCGGTGTGGCTCTATTTTCTATGGATTCTTCCCTTTTTTAAATCTTTCTTCTTCGGTGTGGTGAGGTTCTTTTATTCACTGGTACTTCCTTTTAAAACCCTTTTGGTCCAAAATATATTTTAAACTTTTTGTTGACTTATCTATCTTATCCATTTTCTTCGTCGTGAACCAAACAAACTTTTTATTTTTTCCGGAAACCAGAACTACACTACATTATTTCTCCGCTGTCCATGAACTAATAACTTTATTTCTACTTACATTTTTTCTCCCATTAAACGTCTCTGGCTGGAGTTAAAATAAGGAGCTAATACCCGTACGGTAATAAAATGCTTAAAAGGTTATGTGCGTTGTATAGAAAAAGTATAAATAGAACCCAAAAATAAATCGAATATCATTTGAACATAAACATCACATAAGTTTCACATAAGTTGGGACGAATCTATACCACATGATATACATCACAGATGGAGTGGCTTCTTAAATACATTGCCATCAATAACTTCGATTCAAATTCCGCGGTATGTTCTACAGTCATCCATGTGCTCCACACAGCTTCATGGTTTTGCAGACGCCTCTGAAGGGGCATATGGCGCGTGTGTATATGTACGCACGGTTAACGACGCTGGTAATGTCTCCGTGAAACTACTTTGCGCGAAGTCTCGAGTTGCTCCATTACACAAGGTCACGCTTCCCCGCTTAGAATTATGCGCTGCAACATTGCTAACTAAACTAACGTCAAAGATTAAAAGCGTGTGCGATATTCAATTTGATTCGTATTTCTACTGGTCCGATTCAACTATCGCGCTTAGCTGGATTAAATCACATCCTTCTCGATGGCACACATTTGTAGCAAATCGTGTAGCGAATATACAAGCTATTACTAGTATCGAGGAATGGTTCCATGTGGTATCATCTGACAATCCAGCTGACTTGATATCTCGGGGCACTACACCAAACATATTGTCACATTCGTCACTTTGGTGGCATTGTCCCCAATGGCTATCTGAATGTTCAACGGACTGGCCTACTCCTTCTGTCAGCTCATGTCCGAAAGATATTTCAGAAAAACGTAAAAGTGTCGCATTGCACATGCAAATTATCGAGTGGGAGATATTTAATAAATACGGTACGCTTAACAAATTGCAAAGAATAGTAGCATGGTGTCATCGATTTGTTGCGAATTGCCGTAAACCTTCAAACGAAAGATTGGCCCTCTCACTCCTCTGGAAATAAACACTGCTCTAAAATGTCTAGTGAAGTCAGCTCAAGTACAATGTTTTGCTTTAGAAATAAAAGAATTAAACAAGGGGGATCATCATAAAATAAAGGGTGATATTTTATCGCTGAATCCTTTCTTAGATGATGAAAATATACTGCGCGTTGGGGGAAGATGTTCAAACTATTCTTTTAACAAAAAGCATCCGATTATATTACCTAAAAATCATCCACTCACCGAGCTAATAATTAAACATGAACACGTGAGACTATTACATTCAGACGCGCAAACAGTTTTAGCATCCCTTCGCGAACGATATTGGCCAGTCGCAGGCAAAAATTTCGTTAAGAAATTGATACGGAAATGCGTCATTTGTTTCAAAGCAAATCCTACAGCTTATCAGTATCAAATGGGAAATTTACCTAAATATCGTGTCACTGCCAGCACTACTTTTTATAATTGTGGTGTCGATTATGGCGGACCGCTTTTGTTAAAGGAAAAGAAAACACGCAATACTAAAATGGTAAAGGCATATGTATGTTTATTTATTTGCTTAACAACAAAGGCAGTGCATCTGGAATTGGTAACAGAGCTTACAACGCAAGGCTTTCTTGCCACGTTGCGCCGTTTTGTATCTCGTAGAGGTAAACCCTATGCTATTTATTCCGACAATGGTACATGCTTTGTGGGAGCTAAGAGGGAATTAAATGATATGCTGAAACTTTTTAATACTACCAAGCAAAGGGATGAATTAGTCAATGCTGTATCTCAAGAAAGCATTATTTGGCATTTCATTCCACCCCGCGCTCCACACTTTGGTGGTATTTGGGAGGCGGGCATGAAATCCACTAAAGCGCATCTTAAACGCGTTATAGGTCAGACGACATTGTACTATGAAGACTTTTACACTATTCTCACACAAATAGAAGCCGTACTGAATTCCCGTCCTATTTCTCCGCTCTCCAGTGACCCTACAGACCTAAATCCTCTTACTCCCGGACATTTTTGGATCGGAAAATCTTTGATGTCTATCACGGAGCCAAGCGTCTTGGATTTGAGAAAAACCACCCTAAGCCACTACCAACGTCTTCAAAGGTTGTCTCAAAAGGCTGTCCATCAACGATGGAGTAAAGAGTATATTGGAGAACTGCAAACACGCTGCAAATTGAAGGAAAGAGGGCCTGAGCTATTGCACGAAGGTTCTCTTGTTATACTACGGGACGACAACTTGCTTTCTATGTGTTGGAAATTGGGACGAGTCCAACGTCTTCACCCTGGCGAGGACGGCATCACACGAGTGGTAACGATACAAACCTCCGACGGCATAGTGAAGCGTGCGGTGCGGCAAGTGTGCGTTCTTCCGGTTGAATAATTCAATAGTGGCGATGACATTGAAATACTTCAATATTTCAAGGCGGGCGGCATGTTCCGGACCCCAATTTGTCATTAGATTTGTTGCCATGATTTTTTAATGTATTTGTTTTTTTTTTTTTGTTATAGATGTTTCACAACATGTGAACAACATTTACTATGAATTTTGATATATTGAATTGTAATAAATAATAAATGTTCTAATGGTAATTAACCATTTGAGTATTACTATAGTACAATATATATCAATATCTTATTCTGTTTCAAAAGGTCTCTAAGTACTAAGTAAATATACCTCACAAATGCTACTGGACTATTCTTTAGACCGAAAAGTAGTTCTAGGTATTCATACTGGCGCATAGGGGTCACAAAGGAAGTATACGTTACTGGTTCTATATGATGACAGACACCCTTCAGGTCTGATAATGTGAAGTATGTTTTGTTGTTCAACTGATTTCATTGATCCTCTATGAGCGGGAGTGGAAAATTGTCGCGTAAGTTAACTTGTTTAAATTCCTATAACACAGGCCTGAAAAAAAAAAATTTTAAATTGTTTTAACTTTAGTCACTTATTTTTATGTGTTTTTCAGTGCTTAACTCAAAAACGAAACCTATCTTTTTCTATCACGTAGGGCTTTTTTTCACAAAAAACGGATGTCTTTTAAGAATAGTAAGGCAAATAAAAAAATTATGGAATATATTACTTTATTTTACATTTTATTAAAATCATAAGTACCCACACATTGTTTATAAAAGCAACTCCAAATTAGTAAAACTAAATGATCTTCTTGTGTAAAAGTCTTTGTAGTAACGTCTTCGCTTCCCATCAAAACTTCGTCTTTCTGTTTTTTTCTGCAGTGGGATCGCTGGAGACCGTCTCTTTGAGCATTCAGCAGTAGTCCGCTATAATATTAATATTCCACCTTCCATGATATCGCTTAATAATAATGATAATGCTTAATTGTCCATAATTTTAAGCGTAATTTGTAACTAAAATGTGCGTGGTGGTCTTTTTTCATTATTTTTCCCGTAATTAGCGCAAAAAGTACTATAAAGATCAGTGATTATATTTTAAACAATTTTTCTATTGCAGGCCTGTGTAATCGATGCACATTTTTGACGTATCCTGAATCTTTTTAGCTACTAATACTATAGGGCTGCTGTATTCCGAGTTACTTTTACGTATTTTACCTTGCTCTAGTAAATTATCTATAATCTTATCGACTTCCATTTTCTTATATTGGGATAACCGTCTAGGTCTAGACTATTTAAGGTAATAAAGCGAATGCAAAACAAATATCAATTTTTAATTGGACAAAAAAATACATACCCAGTCTAATGTTTTCGGCACTATTCTAACAGATGTTCGAAATTGCTGCCACCAACCTCAATAAATAAACGTACTCGGCGTAGTAATGAGTCACGCACAAACTGCAGCGCATTTTGTTGTCAAATTGTTCTTATTGATGCATTTATACAATTTCCTAATTCTTCCACGTCATTTATTTGGATATTAGAAACTAATGGTTTTAAGTCGCGACACAAGAAAAAGGGAATTTATGTCGGGTGACCAAAGGGGCCAAATAATCGGTCCTCCACGGCCTCTCCAACGATTTTCGTATGTGGTTTAAATGACAGCGATCGTCTACGCGGAAATGGAGACCTTATCGTGCAAGAACCAGATCTGTTGCCGAATATTGAGCGGTATTTCTTCTACTAATGGTGGTAACTCACTTTGTAGGACAAGTTAGTTTGTCCAGAAAATTCTGAAGCATTCATGGTTTAATAATAAAGATATGTATTATGCGGATCCATAAATTGAAGGAACATCGTCGTTGGTAATGAAAACCCCACATACCATTGGAATTCTCCATTGCTAATGATGTCTATTGGGCGTATTCATAGTTTCTTCGGGAGCAAAATATATAAATACAATAAAATTATCGTCTGTGCTTGTTTCTAATAGCCATTCACAAAACTTCACTTCCCTGGGGATAATGACTTGGTGGTAAAGCGTATACTCATTGAAAATGATAAGGATGGAACTTATTTGTTCGCCACACAATTAAAGAAAGCAAATTAAGTTGCGCTGAAATTTGGTGGGTACCTATCCTAGGATGATCCTCTACTAAACTTAACACTGCTTTCGTTTGCGTTCATTTTCACGACTACCATCCCGACGTGGTCTAGGTAGCAGGATCGTGTGCATGTTGAACAACATCAATAAATGTTTGTGCAGCCTGTAAATTTTGGATTCGCCGTAAACAAGTACGATATATACTAAATGCACATTAGTATAGTAACGAGCCACATCAATTACTTAATGCCCAAGTAGATGGGACAAAACTATATATTGAAGAACTTATAAAAATACTAAAAAACGGAATACAATTACCTAAGACAACTTGCGAAGTAACCTACCCTGCGGTTAAAGTGAGTTGGGTGTAAATGATTTAAATTTATTGCTTCGAATTCAACAGCCAGTAACCAGTAAGTTGTCAGCGCTTTACTAATGAAATACTAGTCCTCCGCTTACGGTGTGTTATGGGCATTGCCTTTGAACGCGAATAGTAGCGTCCCAAAAATATAAACTAGATAACAAAAATATCTTTTACCCATTTCTAGTTAACTTATTATGGGTAAACTTTTGACCCGCCACTTTTTTAGATCAATTATAGAACAAATTTGAGATTTAGGAGCAACAAATTTCTTCGGTGAAATATAAAATAAAACAAAAATATAAAACACTATCACCACAAAATTGTTTAACTAACTTAGGCACCAATTGTTTCGCTAACACGAGCAAACCATTGTGCCGACTAAAAACGCAAAATTAAACCTAGAAACTAAATGTATCCTCTTACTTACGGTCATATATATCTGCAAAAAATCGAATTAAACTGTGAACGACCACCTACAACGATCCGAATCACGAAAACAGCCTGATTATCTCCTAACAGTTACATTCTTGGTTCAACATATAACGGAAACTGGCAGAGGGAGAGTACAGTCCTTTAACCCACATGTAGCACTATCTATCTGGAGTGAAATGTAAGAAAATGTGCCGATGATATTTGATACTACATGAAAAGATACCTCTGTCATCCAAATTCCTGAGGAAAGTTTTTAAGTAATTGCACACCGGGATGCTGATGTTACCTGCTTATAGAGTGAAAAGTGCGGAATTAATGCGCACAATATCTTTAAATATACGATTTATATATTTACATATATTTTGTTACGTGTTAATAAAATTATAAGATACATAGATAGATATCAGCCAGCTTTGAATTAGTCTTTAATAATTATGATTTGGTTATTAGTGTCAATATTATAGATTGCAAATGATACACATGCCGCTATCTGTTATGTCACAGGTTAAGTTCACAGTTCTGTTAAAAACATAACTACCGCTACTACCGGCTGTCTAGCTAATTTCATTGGTTGAAGGAATTGTTCTTGGCCTTGTTTTTCCCTCGGACAAGACGACAAGAGTTCTGGAAAATTTACTCAATTAGCTGAACTATTTTGTGGTTTCTGAGTGAATTTGGATTTTATCAACTTTAACCTCGAACTAGCTACTTGAGATTAGTTGGCGAAATCTGAAGAGTAGATTTTCCTAGCGTAATAACTTACGGATTATATATCTTCCGCTTCTCAAAACAACTTGGTCGTACTTTGATGAAGTAGCGTTGTTTTGCACGGCAGGTGGCTACGTTAAGTTTAATTCCTCTAAATTAGATCTCTTAATTTGCTAAAGGAAAATCATTTGCACACTTAGGTACACGTAAACTAATCCATTATATTCCGGTTTTAGGCGTTTTTTTGTGTTTTATGTTGGACTTTAATAAAATTGGTTTGAGATCCACTAGTGTTTGGCTGTAATTTTGGGGTTAATATCTGCCAGGCGTACATATATCACTTTCCTCCAGAATAGAACAATACTTACATTTGTGATGCCCCAAACCCAGAATTAGGATTTGTAAGTAACCATTAAGTGTCGAGATTAGGTTACCCTAATGTCTGAGTAGCAGGATACACCACGTTCCATAGTTAAGGAACGATACCGTAGCCTACCCCTTTGGTTTAGTACTATTATATTTAGGTATAAATTATTTCTCAGAGCGAGTAGAATAAGATATCGTATTGGAAGTGGGTGCGCACCTAGAAGTCATAACGCTGTCAGTAATTTACCGTATTAGCCATATATACTAACAAATACCTTACTTTTCTCTTCAGGATTTAGCATATTGTATCAATCGTTTCATTTATTTACTGTGATAAGTTTCAATTTTACAATAGCCTAATCATTGTTGTTTTCCAGATATAATATTAGTGGATTACAGGATTAGGTACAAAAGGTTCTAAAGATTTTGAAATCCTATTTAAGTTTGAAGGATTACTTTGGGATCAGAGATTAAAACTTGTAATATTTTAATCGGTTTAAATTCTTTCTTTTTTTTGTGGCTACATGTCAATCAATTAATGTTTTTTTACACTTATTGAACTGGACGCTGGTTGAACGTACTTTGCTTCTCTTTATACAGATATTCCATCGATATTTAAAGCAAAAATAGTGTAATCATAAGTACTATTTAAGTTGTGATTTTGGTGCCATGAGCGCTGTAACAAAATATTAGAGAAATTTTGGTAACAACTTTGATTTTGAAAACACAAATATTTAAAGAGAAAGGAAATAATTAGAAAAACGACTAATATAAAAATGATCAATATAAAAATTTCAGAATCGATATTCAAAATTTAAGTAATATATATAGTAATTTGTTTAAATGACCTTTCCATTTTATAGGACTCGGCTGGGTTTTTCTGAATGTTTTTCGTTAGTCCTAACATATAAAATAAGAACAAACGTTTGTTTATACATACAATTTTATATTTCACCGATGAAGTTTGTACGAAAATGTTATTAAGTAACGTTTTGAAATATAAGCTGTTAAATCTTTTTTATTTTATTTTAATTGACCTAAAAAGTGACGAAGAATATTCAGAAAATAAAAGAAACAGGAGTAGCACTAGAAAGATAAACAAACATCGGTATGCTGACACTGAGCCATATCGGTAAATTATTCCCAACACAAATATTTAATAAATCCGATGACACGTGTTTTGCTAGCAACAAGGAAAGAAAATCTTACCATGTCGAATTGAATTTGGGTTGCCTCGTTGTTAGCGAGATATCTGTCACCGGATTTAATTAAGTAATTGTGTAGTGAGGAATTTAGCGATGTGGTGTGGTGTCAGTAATTCCACACCACTATCCTTGCAATGTCTGTAAAGCGGTGTATTAGCAATGTGGAGCTAATTGTAGGTACATACAAGTTAGGTGTAGAAATTTGAAGATGCAATTCAAGTGGTACTACTCCTTATATTCCGCTCTAGCTTATTAAGAATTAACGGAAACCAAAGCACTAGAAAGAAATTGATAACTAAGTCTTTTCTTTTACGAACATAATGAAGTAACAAATCTACATGACAAGTTCAAATTATATATAAAATATAATTCAATGAAAATCAAAAGGAAGACACAGTCTCTCTTAGATAGGAAATTCCATCTACCAAACGACTATCTACAAGAGGATATCCTTGGAAACTTAAAATAACATAAGATAAAAGATACATCCGCCTACTTAACCCATGACAAATAAACTCAACCCTATGGTTGAGTCTATTTGTTAGTGTTCGGAGTAGATCAACTCGCCAAATAATTTGTACACTAATCCAGGGTTTCAGCATTTAGCTGACATGAATAACACAATTGGGCAAACCCATGTTAAACAGCCCAACATATCTCTAAACCAAACAGATGATTTGTGTGTGGATCTATAGCCAACTTACACATAAGTTCCGTTTAGCAACCCAAAACTGTACAATTTTGGTGTTGCGTTATTATCTTAACTCCTTTCTCGATGTGTAGCACGTACTTTAAGGAAAACTCATACCACCGGTTGGGAAACGCCGATCTAGAACTATTTTTGCTCCTTGACTACGGTAAATGATAAATTGTGCAATATGTATTGCAACTGCGCAACCAATGCACCTCTAAGGGGTTCTAGTGGATATCTATAGGATTCATCTAATTCTGATAATTCTCCACCTTCAAATTCCGAATTGTCTGTACCTAAGTTCGACCAGTTTTGATAATTTGGATTTTATTCCTATCCTTTATGGACGTACTGTATATAATTTTGTTAGTTTTTTATTTCTTAGAATTGATAGAACATAGACTATATGTCTACAATAAATCAAGTAGAACACAAAATTGTTTCTCCTAATGTATGGGGTTGGTAATATAAATACATGTAGATACTCCTGTGCGCTTATTTAGTTCGTAAACTAGTATTTTCTCGTTGTTCTCTTTTTGCGGGGTGTAGTTTGCATCAGTTTTTGATGTTTACATCCCATACTGTACCAATTTCACTTTTATATGAAATGGTACCGCCCCCGATACTTCTCTTTACCCGACCTGTATCATTTACATACAGCGAGTCCTTACGGAACCCTGTAAAAGTTCAGGTGCGTCTTGTTTTACGAAGGCGCAGTCTGGTATACAATATACACTGCTTACCCTTCCATCTATCTATATAGTCAGTGCATCGTATGAATATGGACCCACTATACAGAGTTATTCTTCGTATTTGGGAGGAACTATGACCATGACGCTGCTGCAGGTCGATCTTACACCTCATGGCATCTAGAACACATAACTGTATGGCAAAATAATTTAATAGGTAGTACAAAAACTTAGAATCACCTACCTGAAAAACTCTGAATTTTTCCGCTGGCGAAATTAAAGAGAATTTTAGAGTAACACTTAAAACATGCCAAATTGATCAAATATCTTATAATGTAAAAGTCGTTTTAATATAGACACTGCAACTTTTTGTGTGTTGATTATAAATTTAACTTTAAGTGTTAACGTATGCCACTGTATTACACAGTGATAGAACAAAGATGATGATGATGAATAACTTATCAAGCAGCTCTAAGGATTGCTATGAAAGCAATTAGCACCACTCTACACAAGCATTTGATTATCATTACATGTGATGAAAAATGGGTGGGATTCCGGAAAACACCAGTAATATAAGAATGAAAGGTTTGTTCAGGAAAATCTGACACGTTTCCATTGCAACAATGGAAAAACGTGGTACTGTTAATACTGAATTGTTCAGTACAGTCTGTTTGCTTTCAGTTCCCTACAATATTGGCGAAATAGGTCCGACAGGTAGTTCGTCTTGCATTTTGTCAAAGTTAGGAATCACACTACTGTTCCAACGATTGAGTACTTAAATTCCACGAACATTGAAATAGTAGTTCACTTGCAATATAGTTCGCATCTGGTACCTAATGATTTCCTTGTTTTCACGAGTAAAAGATAAACATCCTAACGCCCACTGCTTGGGCATTATATTTCACAATGGCTGAAGAAGTGATAAACGCACTTAGAAATTAAATAACGGGTCAAGATTAAAAATATGTTTTGGATATTGCTTTTCATGGATGCAAAAATGCATTTACAGAGGGAAGTGTTTTGAAACATTGAAACAAATAGGCTTTGTCAATACATTGTATATTCCGACGGACGTTTACAAAGTTCTCGGAATTTGGCTATAATTTCTTAATTTTGTAAATGTTTGTCAAATTACAATGTAATTTTTCAATTAAACCTGCATACAGAGGTATATTGTAGTATGATATTGTAGTATGAATTTTAGTTAATATTATAGAAAGCAAAAATTATTACAATTAATATTTACAAAAATTTAGTATTATATTAACAAAATAATGAACAATACAATCAAAATATATTACCTAAGTGTGTATACGTGTAATTTGTTTTCTAATTCTTTACTTCTCTCTTTGTCTTGAATTCTTTCTTCACTTCTTTTCTTTGTGAATGCCCTATTTTCAGATAAACCAGTGTCAATAGTTACCAATTCTGTTAATTCAGATATATTTCTCTTTATACATTCCTTTTTTCTTCTATTTTCATTTTCATATGTAATCTCGATATCTTCTAACCTTACATTTATTTCATTAGATTTACTTGTACTCTCTACTTGTTTGTTCAGACTGTGCCCCAGACCATTAATAGCACATGATAACTTATTTAACGAAGACATTAGTTTTTCTAACGCCCTTTCTATTTCCCCCTGTTCTGTGTCATCTTGATGTTTGTTTGACATTTTAAAATTCTAAATATGTGTATAATACAATGAAATGAAATTAAATCAATTTAAAAACTAACTTTAGGTTCGCAAATGCAATGAATGAATTTAGGTTCGCCCCACGTTCTGTGCGCCAAAAATTGTAGTATGATATTGTAGTATGAATTTTAGTTAATATTATAGAAAGCAAAAATTATTACAATTAATATTTACAAAAATTTAGGGCTAAATATGAGGACGAGTCCCGGTCGATTTTCGCACAAAAAATTATAACGCCGTAAAGGTGACCTAAGAAGTGATAAATTATCTTAATAAAAGTTTTGCGAGACGTGTCTACCAGAGTCACAATTTCAGAAAAACGGTCTTACCTTGAAGTGTTTACGTTACGTTCAAATGAAATCTTCTTATGTATTTAATCCCATAAGTATAATTTATAATACATTTATAATAACTTTTATCCTTTTTCTACAAATATGCCTTCCATTATTAATATAATTTTCAGTTATTTACCAATAATTTTACATTTTCTGAGATGTTAAAATGTATGACTTTCTAAATGGCATTTGACTAGTAGCAACCAGTACCAACTTAAATAGATGTATATTCATGTAATTCTTCTTATTCTTCTTCGAAGCGGTCTATTATTGAAGTTAAACGTTGGTTAAACGAATCGTTGCCGTACACACAAAAATTGAATGATGCACGAACTTGCGCATTCTTATGATTTTTCCTGTACATATTTATTAATTCTTTTTGTCGCGAGGTTGTTTTGGATGCGTATATCGTACATAAAGAAAAGTTAAGGGGGCCAAGTAAAATCGTAGAGATAGACGAATCCAAATTTGGAAAAGAAAGTATAATCCTGGATATTTTGTAGAGGGGCAACAGCTGGTGTGGTGTAGTGTGGTGTGGGTTTCGGTTTGGGTTTGGTGGTGTGGTATAGTTAGGGCCAGATGATGTGGGTGGGTTTCGGTCTGGTGGTGTCGTATAGTTAGGGCCGAATGGTGTGGGGTGGGTTTCGGTCTGGTGGTGTGATTGGGTTTGGGTCTGGTGGTATGGTGTGGATTTGAGTCTGATGGTGTGGGATAGTTTGGGCCGGGTGGTGTGGTGTGGGTTTGGGTTTCGTGGTGTGGTATAATTAGTGCCGGATGGTGTGGAGTGGGTTTCGGTCTGGTGGTGTGGTATAGTTAGGTCCGGATGGTGTGGCTTGGGTTTCGGTCTGGTGGTGTGATTGGGATTGGGTCTGGTGGTATGGTGTGGGTTTGAGTCTGGTGATATGCTGTGGGTTTGAGTCTGGTGGTAATGATGTGGATTTGGGTCTGCTTGTGTGGGATGATTTGGGCCGGATGGTGTGTGGTGTGTTTGGGTCTGGTGGTGTGGCGTGTGTTTGGGTCTGTTGGTGTGGTATGGGTTTAGGTCTAGTGGTGTGGGATAGTTATGGCCGGATGTTGTGGGGTGGGTTTCGGTCTGGTGGTGTGATTGGGTTTGGGTCTGGTGGTATGCTGTGGATTTGAGCCTGGTGGTAGCGGTGTGGGTTTGGGCCTGGTGGTGTGGGATAGTTTGGGGCGGGTGGTGTGGTGTGGTGTGGTGTGGTGTGGGTTTGGGTTTGGTGGTGTGGTATAATTAGTGCCGGATGGTGTGGAGTGGGTTTCGGTCTGGTGGTGTGGTATAGTTAGGGCGGATGGTGTGGCGTGGGTTTCGGTCTGGTGGTATGATTAGGATTGGGTCTGGTGGTATGGTGTGGGTTTGAGTCTGGTGGTATGGTGTGGGTTTGGGTCTAGTGGTGTGGGATAGTTTGGGCCGGGTGGTGTGGGTTTGAGTTTCGTGGTGTGGTATAATTAGTGCCGGATGGTGTGGGTAGGTTTCGGTCTGGTGGTGTGGTATAGTTAGGGCCGAATGGTGTGGGGTGGGTTTCGGTCTGGTGGTGTGATTGGGTTTGGGTCTGGTGGTATGGTGTGGATTTGAGTCTGGTGGTAGCGGTGTGGGTTTGGGCCTGGTGGTGTGGGATAGCTTGGGCCGGGTGGTGTGGTGTGGGTTTGGGTTTCGTGGTGTGGTATAATTAGTGCCGGATGGTGTGGAGTGGGTTTCGGTCTACTGGTGTGGTATAGTTAGGGCGGATGGTGTGGCGTGGGTTTCGGGGTGGTGGTGTGATTAGGATTGGGTCTGGTGGTATGGTGTGGGTTTGAGTCTGGTGGTATGATGTGGGTTTGGGTCTGGTGGTGTGGGATAGTCTGGGCCGGGTGGTGTGGTGTGGGTTTGGGTTTCGTGGTGTGGTATAATTAGTGCCGGATGGTGTGGGTAGGTTTCGGTCTGGTGGTGTGGTATAGTTAGGGGCGAATGGTGTGGGGGGTGTTTGGGTCTGGTGGTGTGGCGTGTGTTTGGATCTGTTGGTGTGGTATGGGTTTGTGTCTAGTGGTGTGGGATAGTTATGGCCGGATGTTGTGGGGTGGGTTTCGGTCTGGTGGTGTGATTGGATTTGGGTCTGGTGGTATGTGTGAGTTTGAGTCTGGTGGTAGTGGTGTGGATTTGGGTCTGGTTGTGTGGGATGGTGTTGGGTGTGTTTGGGTCTGGTTGTGGGGGGTGTGTTTGGGTCTGGTGGTGTGGTATGGGGTTGGGTCTAGTGGTGTGGGATAGTTTGGGCCAGATGGTGTGGGGCTGGTTTGGGTCTGCTGATGTGGGATAGTTTGGGCCAGATGGTGTGGGGTTGGTTTGGGTCTGCTGGTGTGGGATAGTTTCACTTTTCTTTCTGTATGATATACGCATCCAAAACAACCTCGCGACAAAAAGACATAAATATGTTCAGAAGAATCGTAAGAATACCCTAGTTCGTGTATGAATCATTTTTTCCATATATGGCAATTATTCATTTACAAACGTAAACAAGCAACTAAACGAACCAAGAATATATATATATATATATATACGCACATCTGATAGTCAATGATCTAAATCAGTAAAATAGCAGATAAATTAACACAAAAATTTGCTTAAATTATCGACTAGTAAATACAGAAAAATCATAAGAATACGCAAGTTCGTGCATCATTCAATTTTTGCGTGTACGGCAATGATTCGTTTAACCAACATTTAACTTCAATAATGGACCGCTTCGAAGAAGAATAAGAAGAATTACATGAATATACATCTATTTAAGTTGGTACTGGTTGCTACTAGTCAAATGCCATTTAGAAAGTCATACATTTTAACATCTCAGAAAATGTAAAATTATTGGTAAATTACTCAAAATTATATTAATAATGGAACGTATATTAGTAGAAAAAGGATAAAAGTTATTATAAATGTATTATAAATTATACTTATGGGATTAAATACATAAGAAGATTTCGTTTGAACGTAACGTAAACATTTTAAGGTAAGACCGTTTTTCTGAAATTGTGACTCTGGTAGGCACGTCTCGCAAAACTTTTATTAAGATAATTTATCACTTTTTAGGTCACCTTTACGGCACTATAATTTTTTTGCGAAAATCGACCGGCACTCGTCCTCATATTACTCCAAATTTAGTATTATATTAACAAAATAATGAACAATACAATCAAAATATATTACCTAAGTGTGTATACGTGTAATTTGTTTTCTAATTCTTAACTTCTGTCTTTGTCTTGAATTATTTCTTCACTTCTTTTCTTTGGTCTTTCCCTTTTATTGTACTTCTCTTTTCTTTGGTCTGTTCGTCGTTTGTAAACAACAACTTCTTTTTTGATGTGGTCTGCTTCTTTTCAACCCTGGTATTTTATATAACTTTTATCTGACTTTTTTCGTCGACCATCCCATTCCGTCGCTTTTATCAACAAACTTAATTTTTTCGTCACGTCGTTATAGCAATTTGGAATTCTAGATTTTTATGTTTCAAGTGTATGTGTGTGGTATGTTTACAACGCTTTTCTATAAAATTTACATCTTTTATTGATAATTTTACTAATGGAGTATTACCATACTACAATATACATATCTCAATGTGAAACAATTTTTTAGACAGTCGCGAAAAACCTTTTCGGAGTCTCTGCAATCGACCTATTTATAACAAATACAAATAAGATTCTACATTAATTGTAACATATCTTGATAGACAATCCTTAAAAGTGTTTCTCTCGCAATCCCCGCATACAGTAAGCATGGCCTTTCCAACGGATGAAACTGGACGTTCTTCAAAAAGTCCCTCCTTCTGGTGTGCCCCATTCTCCCGACCGATGCTTGATCTCCGAAATGGAGTAAGATATCATGTTTCATCAGCGGCTATTATCTGAAACCAAACTTGGTCGCAGTAACTTGCTAAAAGCTGTTAAAGTTCACGGCGTGCCTCGGAATTAAGTCTGTCGGACTGAAATTGTGTTAAGGTCCACACATTCGTTTAAAATATCATTAACTTATTCTTACGCTAACACTAGTTTCACGTATAGTTATTCGGTTATCATCTTTCAATAGGTTCTCTACGGCAGCAACGTTTCTTTTTTCATTTACAGAGGTGCTTGGCCGTCCGCTGTGCGGAAAGTCTTCTGCCGTTCTGTCAGCTGTCAACGATCGAGTCATCGATAGTCTGTAGTTTGAGATTCTGCTGACTCCTCAAATACACCTTGCAGTATTTGAACGATTTCGGTTTCACACTCACTCTCGTCTTCCATGGTTGCAAAATCAGTGGTACGGAAATGCGCCTACGTCAATTATACTAAACAATATTGCACAAGATAGCTATATAAACTGTCAACTGTCAAGTCTATGCCCAAGAGCGTGATCTATAGGATTTATTTGACTAGACCCAATTCCTAGGACATCAAAAACATCCCTCGTACTTAGGGTCAGTGGGAACCCAGCCATTGTATATATATTAATCTTGTTTAATTAACTTTTAATTGGTTCAGCTTAAATCTTTGTCCTTATCTCTATTATTGTATATTAGACAATTTCTGCACTTTTTATTTTTATAAAACTTTTTTGAATGATTTTCTTACTAAATATTTGCACCAGTAGGTAGATTCTTTTATGTATTAATAGTTTTCGTACAATAAATTAAATAAATAAAATAGTGGAAAGCCAAATTAAAATATATTATTTTATACTATATTTTCTTTTGAATAAAGGTATTCAAAATGATCTTACTTTTTGCGCCTTGTTGTGAAATTTCATCGGGTATTGAAAACAAGGATTTAGTGTATGATGACTTTGTTTTATAGTCTTATTGCATCAACTAATACGAACGTAATTAATCTGTTAGATTTTTGTTAAAATAACTTAAAAGTAAGGATGGTATCAATCAATCAATAATAATAATAATAATAATAATAATAATAATAATAATAATAATAATAACAAATGACCAATATAGAAGATGTTTATAAGAAAATAATTCTCCCGTTCTGGCAGTAAAAAATGTTGCCATTTTAAGGCTCACTGGACTAGATCGAACAATGTAAAACGCGAGTCCACTTCACAATCATATTTTTGCATTTGAAGCAGTGCTCGCGGTTTCCATGTGTTGCTGTGTATTTATCTATGGAGCCCTCGGAGTAGATTTTAGAAAAATTTGATGTTTCTTTAAAAATTAATAAAAACCGTTGAAACGCCAGTCTACCCCACGATCCTTATTTTTGCACTTGAAGTAGCGCTGTTATATTAATCTCCGGAAGTCTGGAAGTAGATTTTTGAAAATGGCTCTATTCTTCTATAGACCTAGCGGACCCTGTGCCTGGCAAAGCAAAATAAGAAATTTTTAAAATAAGAAATTAAACACACTGGTTTTTAACAAAGTTGATTTTTGGCTTATACTTATTCTACTTTTATTTCTATTTGTTTATAATATAAATCCTATGTTTTAACTTAAACTATCGCAGGGCTCTTTCGTAAACGACGTTTTTTGTTTTGCCCTGAGTTGTAGTGTAAATAAAGAGAACTGATGGCTTGCCGACAGGTGAACACGATACATATATGTAATTGACCGTGGGAGAAGCATGGATATTCCAAATCAATTCCACACGATGCCAACAATTGCCCCTGCACTTTACTTATTGTCATAGCAATAATGTGGTCCCATTACACAATCGAGGCTGATTTAAATTTCGGAGCATAATAATGGGAGCACCAACTTTTAATTGTAAACGATGAGGTGGAAAATCTGGTAAATCCGATGAATTCAAAAATTCTGTGGGATAATTAACAGTGTCATCTTGATTTGTAACCGTGTCAACTGATTGATATGTTACAACTACCCCAGGAACACGGGCTACAATATCTGCATTCAATGCACCAACGTCCTTGTTTTTCGCAGCCAGTATTGCTCTTTCAGATAACCAATTGTGATTTCGATAATTTTTCGCAATGTTTGGAAAAATACTTGAAACCAATTCTTGTTTTGTTAGTGCGAAATTGCAAAAGTTATCGGGCAAAATCAGTAACAATTTGTCCATTTCCTATCGCCAGTAGTTGCGTAGAAAATGCATTGGCCGATGGATCATTTTGTATTTGAACTCGCACATTTGTAGTCAAAGTGAGTGTTTGTAGGTGTCTCCACAAATGAAATGATTTTAAACATGCCTTTATTTCATCTGCTGGTGTTGAACGCGGAATCACAGGCAATGTTTGACGGAAAGCACCAGCCAATAATATCAAAGCGCCACCAAATATTGTTTGACTATTCCGTAAATCTTGCAAAGTCCTGTCCAATGCCTCTACTGATTTCTTATGTGCCATTGTGCATTCATCCCAGACAATTAATTGGCATTGTTGCAAAACTTTTCACATTCCAGAATGTTTGGATATGTTACACGTAGGATTTCCATTGGCATTCATATTGAGGGGTAACTTCAGAGTGAGCTGTGCGACCACCATCTAATAACGTGGCGGCTCTTCCAGACGATGCAAGTGCTAATGCAATATTACTCTGTGATCTTATAGTCGCCAATAGCAAGGAAATCAAAAATGTTTTCCCAGTGCCTCCTGGGGCGTCCAAAAATACACTCCCCTGCTTTGATTTCGTACAACTTTCCATAATGGTATCATATGCATGTCCTTGTTCTCGATTCAATTTCGGCGAATTCAAATTTATAAATGTGTTCAATTTATTTAAATCGTATCCCAAAATCGCCTCCTTTTTGATATACATATAGAAGTCAAAACAATAAATTTATGGTATCTTGAAATTTATTTATCGCAGACATGCGATTTCTGATTTCAACCAAACTTAACATAAACCATATAGGTCCCAATACCTACCCTGTGTATAAGTTTGGTTGAAATCGGTCGAGGCGTTTGAGCGTGATGCGGCGACATATGTAAGCCCAAAATCGCCTCCTTTTATATATATATAGATTTTGATAACATATTATTAAAGCTACACAACACTTTACTCTTTACACTAGATAAATTTTGATGATATATGACAGCACCTAGTGTGGTCGTCATAATCTCATTAGGTGCGACCTTTTCGTTTGCCAGGTAATTTATTCAATTACATGAAAATTTAAGCCCACATTTAAAAGGGTGGCTTTGGTACCGTAAATACAACAATACATAAATAAATATCACAAATAAAAATTTAACTTGTAAACAGATAAAATTAACATTGTTATAATTATTCGTTAATTTTAGTAAGTAGGTATGCATTTTCACACCACCCGTAAGAGGTGAAATAATGTATATTGGTTTCAGCAAGTCTATTTCCTATTTCCGCTAATAAATTAATGCAAAATACCTAATAATAGTTATAAATCTTTCTTGAGTATTTTTCTTATCGGCTTGTGCCTGTTACATCTTGAACGGACTAATTCCGGAAGCAGGGCTTTGAAATAAAATTTCTGTAAATGTAACACCATGTTTTCATTCGAAAACTGAATGTTTGTTTTTACAATGCACTATTTTTTATCCTTTTGAGTAAATACTACAAAACAACACATTTCACGTTTGGTTATATTAAACTGTCCTTGAACTTGAAAATATTAGTTATGTAATTGGTTTAATGTAATATTATTATCGTCATCATCGTATCTCGCAAAAACAAATTTTTACTGGCACTCCCTTCTCCAACATTTTTCGAGTCGAGTATGGGCATTTTACTTCAACACATGCATTGGAACCAATAGGTCCATCCGGGATAATGCTGAAAATCTTTTATTCTCATCTATAAACAAGCCACATTTTGTGTTTTACCGTATCTGCTCTGTTAGTTGTCGGCCACATTTTACAAACGTTTCCAAATTTACTTGCTGTTATTCTACATACACACTCTCTCTCTCTTCATGCCATCCTGGATTCGAATTTTGGCCAAATATATTTTTTCTCTCATGGCAATATATAGCTGTGTCAGTCAGCACATTTAAAATTTGCAATTTTCTATTTTCAAAGTCCCTTGCCATACCCGGAATATCTGTGTGATCATCTTCACTTTTGCGCACATAGTCAGAATCCGCATTAGCAACACGGAATTTCCTTTTTGCGACTCTTTAGGCTTTGACGCTATTTTGTTATCAAATGTTGTTGTATATTTTCCAATTTCCCCCCATCAGTTGTTTTTTTCCAAAAATTTACTTAGAAACTTATCCTTATTATTGAAACTGATTACAACACCATAATTTATTCTCTTTCCCCCTACAAACTTATTTACCAATGAATTGTACGATTCCGCCAAATAGTTAACTAGATCATATAATAAACTCGCCGATAAATTTGTTACGCGATTAAAACTTTGCATAAATGGACCGTATAAAGAAATATATAGAAATTCATTGTAAATTATCCTATTTGCTTGACCAGCCTCGTTACAAAAATAAGTATTACATTTGCTATACGTGGCACCTTTAAATTATCATTTTTTAAATTTTAAATTTTCTTCCACATTGGACTGTCTTTATTTTTACTCTATTCCAGGTATGGGCAACCTCCGGCCCGCGGGCCACATGTGGCCCTCGAGTAAGATTTGTCCGGCCCGCTACTGAATTCTTACTAAACTTAATCTAAACTTAATTCATAATGAATCATAAGGATACTACAAAAATGTATATTTTTCAAGATTACTCGCAGCATAAAACTTCTACAAAAAAGGTTGCCCATGCCTGCTCTATTCCATAGTACCAGTAATCGCTGTTCTAAACTTTTTTAAAATTATTACTTCAAATATTTCTCAAATTTATATCCGTTCTTGGCGTTTTTGCAATATCTCTGACTCTATTCCAATAATTTCGCAAACCATGGTTTCGGCGTTTAATCTTTTCCATAAAACAGTTTCGCCCATATAGTTTCAAATCGCGAATATTCTTATATACGCTACTATCGCCATCTCCTATTATTTTATCGTATATTAAATCATACATCTCTACCGATTTTCGACAACCCTCCACAAGTTGACGTGCGGTTCCAATTTTTAAAACATTAATGGCCGCATCCTGGCTTTTTCAATTTTTCGTTTTTACTGCATACAATACATAACTTATTTTTAACACATACATTTAAAATGTTTCCTCTCCTAGCTCGAATAATACAAGCAACACTCGTCAGTGCACTATAATTATTTTTATAGGACGTTTTACGCGATGCAAAATCTACAACATATAAGTTAAGGCTCGGTCAAACAGAAAGCGGACTGTCCGCAGTCCGTTGCGGACTACGGTTGTCAAACAGAATGCGGACAACTTGGGCGGAACAGTATGAAAACAGTTGCGACCAAGTGCGTCGAGCAGCTCCTCCGATGAAGAAGAACTTCTTCTTCTGTTAGCTCTGAATCAAGCAAAGCGAAAATGGGTATTATATAATTATTTGACACTTTTGTTCGGGCAATTTTTCATAACTTAGTGATTCGGGTTCGACAAATACATCGTCATCTAAACTATCATGAGTAATAATTCTCTCCAAACGTGATTCAACGGCATTATCAACTACTTCGTTTGTGTTTGCGTAGACTGCCGAGGATCCCTTCCATTTTATTCAAAAACCGCGTTGCTAGGCCTTTTTGCTTGTAAGCTTACATGATATAATGGGTCTTTTTCATCCGTGACCAATTTTAATATTAATAAGCAATATCTACGTACGGTGGAAAGGTAGGGAGTGTATCTATAGCTCATTTGGAACGACACCAAGAGTGCACACACTATAATAAACTTTCCCTGCTACAAGAACTCAAAAAAATGATAAAAGTCATTATGAATTCTATTTTGAAAAATGCTGGTCAAGTAAGGAGCTCACACGTTGCTCATTTTTCATGTAATTAGGTACTTGCGATGGGTATAATTAGGTACCTCATAATGCCTGTTAACACACTCATTTATTTTATATTAACCATAAGAAATTTTATAGCGACCAGTTAATAATAATTATTACTATTGCTTACTGTCAGTTTATCAATACATATGTATATATTGCAGAAAAGATAGCAGAAATTGCACAGTATGCATAAAAAATAAATCAAGGAGACAAGAAATAATTGGTCTACTGTCACATTTAGGTCCTGCACGAAAACCGTTTGAAGTGGTTTCCGTAGATACGATCGGTGGATTCGGCGGCTCACGATCCACTAAGAAATACTAACATCTTCTAGTAGATCACTTCACGCGATTTGCTTACACAGTAACATCAAAAACACAAAATTCAAGTGACTTCATCAAACTAACAGAAAAAGTACTCACAGAGTATAATATCGAAATGCTTCTGACAGATCAATACCCAGATATAAATTCCAAAGACTTCAAAGATTATTTAGAAAAGAAAATTATCAAAATGACGTTTACGGCGGTAAACGCACTATTCTCCAATGGGCTAAACGAAAGACTTAATAAAACTTTAGTGAATAAGATTAGATGTGCAATGAATGAAGAAAATAAAAAATTTGCGTGGACGAATACAGCGCATGATGAAAAATACAATGAGACTGAACACACAGTAACTGGGTTCAGCCCAAAATATCTATTAGAAGGGGAAGATACCAAAATTTTACCGAAGGGCAGGGGGAGGGATATCAGGAAAATATTCTTTCATCTTATTGAACTTGGCGCATAAACTTGATCGGTCAGGCGTCCTGTTGTACCAGCGACGTTTTCCCAAGGAGGTGACACGTGGCTGGTGCAAAAGTAACCGAGTAATCGACAAACATCCTCTGTGAATGATAACTTTGAATGTTGTTTCTTCGATATTACAGGTACGATTTATAATTAGGATAAGTAGTATATCAGTATGTTTATGTTATTTTTGAACCCAGACCTCATTGTGAATCGTATTGTTTACCACTCAGCCAGTAAGGGGCTTTACTTTTGATAAACTTGTTTATAATGCAGTCTTAGATAGAATGATACTCAAGCGTTCAAATTATAATTGGCGTTTCGCAATTCCATGTCTGAATCATTGCATGCGTTAAAATTCCACTAGTTGAGCTCAGTGAAGAGCTCGGTACATTTTATGAACATCGGTGCAAAGCACCCCGCTGGGATGGTTGAAATAATTGACAGCTGCCATCAGTTGTTTGCAGAATACCAGTACTACATGAAATTCGAAATTTTATCTGACTCCAATCTAGCCTTATACGAAATTCTTCGAGTAAATAACAATTGAATGTTGGGAAACGTTAATTGTATTGTTAACACTAAATAAAACAAATCCTTTGCTAAGCAAATACAATTTTAAAGAAAGGGTTCAAAATGCCATCCACTGACTTCCTTACAATAAGACATCCTATGTAGAAACTATTCTTGTGCATTTTGAATCGTTTTCGGACTAATTCTGCGCATTTAATCTCTACGACGATGCAATTGTTTAGCAAAATTTTGTGTTCTGGTGACGTTGATCTTTAACTTTAAATAATACCATAAAAGTTGGGGGTCTCGCGGGCCACCCTATTGGTCCTTGTCTGCCAATCCACCTCCTTGGAAAGCAATTGTCTAGAAAATCTCGAATACGCTACGCATAGTGCGAAGATGCGTCATCCTGCTGAAACTAGTTGGTATTATCTGGCAGGTCTGAATCATTGTAATTTGGAAAGACTTCTGCAGGAGGCGGAACAACGTTATTTTGCAAAAACTGCATCTTGCGCCTGTGAGAGTTCCTTCAAAGAGAGAAGGGCCTACTATTCTATTATCAAATATTGCAGCATTGCATTGCAACATTTAATTACTGCTGGTTTTGAGTATATGCCCCGACCGTCTAATGAAGATTTACCCGACTTCAATATCTGCAATTTTGACGATTCACTGTGCCAGGCACATTGCCTTATCCGAGAAAAGTAATAACCGATGCAAACTTTGATTTGATTGGCACAAATCTATCATAATTTCATAAAACTCTAGTCACCGGTTGGAGTCGTCTTCATAGAGTTAATTTACGAATTGAATTTTATAGGGATGATATATTTCCATCGTCATAGTATGCAACACTGTTGTCTGACTAACTTTGTTGTCTAATGGAACAATTCAAATGTATTGTGACGATTCTCTTTCATACTTAATAAAATGTTCAGTTGCAGATCTTCACTTACTTTTGGACATCAAGATTTTCGAATACTTTTAACATCACCAATATCTCGAAATTAAATCCTGTGATCAATCCTGTATGTAACAGTTAAATGTGCCATAATACTTAAATTGCAATAAGATTCCTGTAACATTAATATTAAGAATTCAGTGTAAAACTGACACTTTGTAATGATTTGTACCTACGTGATCTGTAAAAACCATTTGGCACTTCGAATAACAAATTCGGAAAACGTCTTTGCTAGCAAGAGTTTTTGCTTTATTCGACCTGTATTACGTCTCCTAGCATTCAAATCGTACAAGAATAATTTCTGCAAAGGCTTGTGTATTGTGACGAGGTCGGTGGATAACAGTTAAAATACTTCCTTTAAAATTGTATTTGTTTAGCAAAGAATTTCTTTTTATTTTGTGTTAAGAATAAAATTTGCGTTTCCTGACATTCAATTGTCATATACTCGAAGAATTTCTAAAGTAAGATGGCAACATTTTATGCTGTCAGTTCGGTAATGAAAAGATCTGTTAAAATCAAGGAAAAATGGGGGTTGCTGCTTTAAAAACAAATTCTGTGATTACTCAAAACCAATTGACGGCTGAAAATCGACTGTCACCCAAGAAAATGTATTTTTATCTAATAAAATTGACCTGTCCAACAATTTCTTCCGGCAAATTTTGCTTTCGCTTTTACTGACAAGGAAAGGTTCCCAACCCGCACACACCGATTTGAATGAAATTTGGTAATTATGTAGAGCTGATTAGACTATGTAAATCGCCGCTTCCTGTTTCTGCGATTAAAGCCATCGAAGGGGTGAAAAGCGCCTGAAAATTGGCCTGTTTCTCGGTTTTTGCCAATTACTCTGGAATTGTTTAAGAAAGAAATATCCAAACGTATGAGCATATAGCGCTTAAAATTATTAGAGTAACTTCGGGTATTGTGGAATAGGTGGGTAATGTGGAACCCCCTTTATTTCATAAAATTAATGTTATTTAGAAACTCCCACTGTACGCTAATAAAGCTTACAGAAAAATATTAACATTACGCTGTTGGCTATTGAATTGGTCGCACCGTTAGTTTTCAGTTGATCTTTGAATGAAAACATATCCAGTCGACTTTTTTGAGTGCGTACTCAAAAAGTTATTTTGTTTAAAATATTGAGATTTTGTTTGTGTTTTTTTTTTTACAAATATTGCAAATAGTGAACTAAATAATACTTTTAATTGGTAAGTATGTTAGTTTAATAGGTTTTTTAAAATTTATTAGATTTGTTTTAAAAATTTACTAATCGGCTATTGTGGAATACCTGAAAGCGGGTATTGAGGAACCGTATTCCACATTACCCGTTTACTAATTGGATGTTTTTCTTTGTAGCAGCAAATTTTTAATAATGCCAAGAAAAGGGATCAATTAGAAAATGGGATCCAGAGAATCTGAAGCAAGCCGTCGAAAAGGTTAAAACAATGAAATGGGTATAATCAAGCCTCAAAGACCTTCAATGTTCCTCACACAACACTTTATAGAATTGCAAGAAGCGAAGCCAGCCTCACCGATCTTTTGTCAACACCACTGAGATGAAAATCAGTTTTAAGCAAAGAAATGGAATCTGACTTGGTGAAACCTCCTCTTGAAATGGAGAGTCGTTATTGGGGACTAACTCGGAGCGATATGAAATCGCTTGCGTTTGAACTTGCAAAACGAAATGGCATTCATAATAATTTTTCCGTTATGAAAGAGTGTGCTGGCAAAGACTGGCTGTACGGATTTTTGAGACGACTTAAAAATCAGTTAAGCATAAGCACACCAACTGGTACTTCATTTGACAGAGCTAAAGGCTTTTCGCGAGAAAATGTTCAATTATTTTTTGACATCCTTGAAAGCAACCTCGTAGGGTCACAATATCATCCTCGAGTGATTCGGCGACGGGTTTAATTTTACAAGACTCCGATGGTGATGAACTTTCCCTGATATTCCGACAAATCAAGATATAGATAAATTTCTACTTAATTGAATTTGTTTTTATATTATTATTTTGTTTCTGGTAATGTGGGATACTATTGTACATCACCCACCTGGGAGGTTCCACGTTACCCTCCAATTTTTAAAATGGCCATTTTCATGGTGCCTCAAATTTTATACCTTTTTTTTAAATGGTAAGATATTTATTTTGTAAAATCGTCTAACCAAGACATTGCCACCACTCCTATGAAAAGTTTGCTAATACTTTTTGAAGAGCGCAAAAACAAAAATAGAGGTTCCACAATACCCGAAGTTACTTCCTCCTCCCCCTCCCTCCTCCCCAATTTGCAGAAAGATGGATTTCGGTGAAATTTGGTAATTATGTAGAGCTAATTGAACTATGCAAAAGGCCGGTTTCTGTTTCTGCCAGTAACGTCTATGAAGGGGTGAAAGGCTCCCCCAAAAATGGTACCGTTTTTTTGTGAATTACTCTACAATTCTTGCACGAAGAAAATATTCAAAACAAGGACATATAGCGCATCAAGAGGGCTATTAAGACATGTTTGAATTAGTAACCCTTATTCTTAAAAATATTACGCCCAGAGTCGGTAGAATTACATAAAAAGCTGGTTTCCCTCTCCGATCTAACAGCATCTAATGACTGGATATAGGGTTGTTTTTCGTTTTTCTTTGCCAATTACAATTATTGCAAGAAAAGGAAATTTACTGACCGACAATGGATTTTAGCAAAACTTAAAACCTACGCCTTTATAGTATCAGTGAACGCAGGGCTGACGCCGGTGGTCAAAGAAAACATCATACCGAAAATATCTTTCCGCTTTTGTTTTGACGCATAAAGAAAGTCATAATTGTTTATTATACATACCATATCCATGTTGGTTGATTACGATAAGAGTAATAGCCTTTAAGTAGATCTGTTTGAATCAAAATAAAAATATTTTGTCATTTTAACCGACATAAATATGTTATTGTATCAATGTGTTTGTATTTTGGATGAAATGTTTATCGTTTTCTATTTTTGAACACCTGATAATGCATAGGTATAAAAACTATATATGTCCCGGTATGATTAATACAGGGGTCTCCGAAACTTTTCAGCCTTGGGGCCATACTGATTACTTCAGTGAGTTCCAAGAGCCAACACCGTTTTAATTTGCCTGCCAGTATCTATGTATAATTCCTAGACTAGTCGCCGGGTACGCGCCCTGAGCGAGCATACGCTTGCTAAATTCGCTAGTTCAATCACTATTGTGTTGTACTGTATTGATACTTGCCGACATGGTGGTTACACGCGGAAATAGGTAGTGTACCCTCTCTATCCATTGCTAACGCGCTCGAATCGCGTTGAACCTCGTTGGTTCTAGAAAGTTCTGGTGTATTCCACTCACTTCTAGGTGGCAGTAATTGGAATATAAAAACGCTAGCGTCGCCATCGCGAGTCATTCCACCTAGGAAACGCGAAGGAAGCGAATCTGTGTGTTGTGAAATAAAGTAGTAGTGCGTAACTCCTTAGCTTAAAATGTGTTTGTGCGTGTTTAAAAGACATCTTCGTAGAACTATTTTGATTTGACTTATTGTTTTTGTATGCGATTTACTAGTATGAAAAAGAAGCGAAAAATAGACTGTGAATGCAGGACTTTCAAAGATGAGTGGAACTTTCAATATTTCATAATTCAGTAAGAAGTTCAGTAAGAAGGCGCTATGTTTGATTTACAATGAAACCATAGCCGTTTTCAAAGAATATAATCTTAAACGTCATTATGAAACAAAACATTTTAAAAAATTACTCAAAATATACTGGAAGTTTGCGGACAGAAAAATTTGAAGCTTTGAAGCGCGGATTAAAATTGCAGGAATCTACGTTTAAGAAACCTAATACTGAACAAGAAGCTACAAATCGTGCCAGCTTTCGTGTGGCTTTTAAAATCGCAAAACGTAGAAAACCATTCACCGATGGAGAAATGATCAAAGAATGTGTAATTGCAGTAGCCGAAGAAATGTGCGCCGAAAAGGTAAATTTATTTAAATCTGTCAATTTGTCAGCAAACACCGTGGCTCGGAAGGTAGAAGCAATCTTGAGTGGTTTTCTCTGACCTTGGATGAGTCAACGGATGTGTCAGATACTGCTCAGGTATTGATTTTTATTCGAGGAGTAGATAAAAGATATGAAGTGTATGAAGAACTTCTTGATATTGATAGTATTCACGGCACGACTACTGGTGAAGATATTTTCAAGGAAGTTGAAAATGTCATTCATAAAAAGAACCTTCGTTGGAAAAATTTGAAATCTATTACAACTGATGGAGGCAAAAACATGTGTAGTAAAAGTAAAGGAGTGGTCGCTCTTGTGTCAAAGGCTGTAGAAAATGATGGTGCTTCAAAACCGTTAGTCTTACATTATATCATTCATCAACAGTCTCTGTGCGGAAAATGTTTGGATATGTCTGAAGTTCTAAAACCAGTCACATCAATTGTTAATTTCATCAGATCCACTGGGCTGAATCACAGAGAATTCCACGAGTTTACTGGAGAGATTGGAGAAACTGATTTACCATATCCTATTGCCGTACGCTGGCTTAGTTGCCGAAAAGTCCTTTAGCGCTTCTTTGAACTTCGAGCAGTGATCGAAATTTTTTGAATGAAAAGCATTATAATTCATCCGAATTACAAAATAGCGAATGGCTGTGGAAATTAGCATTCTACGTCGATTTGACAAAACATATGAACGAACTGAATTCGAGGTTGCATGGAGAAAACCAGCTTCTCCCTGATTTATACACTAATATCAAATCGTTTCGGCAGAAAATAATACTGTTTCAATCACAATTGCGTAAAAAGTGTTTCACACATTTTAAAACATGTGAAATATTCGGCCACACTACTGAAACTCAGTTTCCCGTAGATTTTGCAGTCGAAGCTTTGAGTGCTTTGAATATAAATTTTGATACTCGTTTCTCAGACTTTGACGTCATTGGAATAAAATTAAGATTTTTCAAAATTTTTTGATACCGACATTGAAGTCCTAGTCCCAGAACTTCAAATGGAAATTATTGATTTACAGTGCATTGATATATTTAAAAACAAATATCAAAACTCATCTTTGTTGGAATTTTATTCCACTGGCACAATTTGAAAATTTGCATAAATTTGCTCGTGGGCTGTTTTCTGTTTTTGGTACTACTTACTTGTGTGAGAAAACATTCTCCAAAATGAAGTACGTAAAGAATGTTTACAGATCTAAGTTAACCGATGAGCATCTTAAATTTCTTTTAATAATTGGTACAAGTAAAATTGGTCAACAACTACAAACTATTGTCAGTGGAAAATCACAACTACATAAATCTCATTAGTATTTTATATGTTATAATGTTTATATATATTTATTATGTTAGTTGGATTCATTTCAATTATTTGTTAGTTATTGTGCTTAAGTTAAATTTTCTGCGTATTATGCTTGTCATTAAGCTTTACCTAGCAAGTAAATAAATCCGAGTTATTATCATTCTGTGTTCTTTTATCCAACTTATCACAATAACAATAAGCTGTTAGCTGTCGCGAGCCGGACTGATAACACTGGCCGGTCGGATTTGGCCCGCGGGCCGTAGTTTGGGGACTCCTGGATTAATACATACGTCTTCAACCATACTGTAAATTGTACTGTGTTTTTGTAGGGCAGAATGGTGTACACAAATCCACAAAATATAATGAATTTCTTCATTAACATAAAAATCGATCGTATTCGATCGAGTAGACTTGTATATACGTTCTTTTTACCGTACTAAGTGCATATATCTGTTTCGTAATGCCGATCGGCACAAGATCAGTTGCCGAGAAATATGAATAATACGCTAATCTAATCAATTTTATGAAGGGCGACGGTTTTAGTGAAATCATATGAAAAATCGTAAGTACAGAAATCGAACATTTACAAAAGGTCATTATTGAATTAAAAGACGAAGTCTGATCATTAAAGAAGTCAAATTTGGATATGATTAAACTAATAACAGGCAAGGATTTCGGTCGAAGGAAATTTGCGTCTCAACATTAGCCAGGAAGTTTTTTATGCTGCAACCACCAACTCAATATCACAACAACAAAAACATAACCATCAACAAAAGCTAGTGAGCTTGACAAGTCAGCCTCTGTTGCATTAAAAACTAATAGCAAAAATTCAAAGCCGGAAATTCGTGTTTCTAAGAACAACGATACAAGGTCGTTGACAAAGGAGAACTTGATAGAAGTAGTCCACACTAAACCGCAGAAACTACGAAAAATAGTAATAAACGCACCATTACTGGTAGCTCAGTTGTTGCGACAGTGGGGACGGTGTATAAGGAAACCTCACTGTTCGTATCTATAATTAAACCGCACACGGACATACATGAGTTCAAATCATACATGGTGTACTACTTTCCGGAGACTGGGCTTGTGGAATTGAAATCAACTTAGCCAGATGTGTATAAGTCATTTAAGGTTACCATCGACCAAGACCATCTTGAGGCTGCTATGGATTCTGCTAAATGGCCGGCGGGCTGGTAGTAACGCGGTCTTTTTATTGGCGCAACACAACTGATTTTAGTTTATCTAAAAATAATATCTGTAGTTTGGGGTCTATGAATTCTACGAATTGACTATTGTTGAATTGCCAAGCATTGTCACATGAAAAGTCTGATATAATCAGCAGCACCTATTTAACTAAAACCGATTTCAACTTTCTCTGTTTCACAGAGATATGGACCTCAAGTGAATCACTGAGGGCTTTTTATTTTCAGAACTTTGAATTAGTTATATTTTTCAGTCGATCTACAATAAAGGAGGAGGGGTAGCTATATGGGCCAGACAAAACACAATAACCAAACAAGTAAATGTGGATGATTTTTGCGTGGAAGGTATTGTGGAATTTTGCAGTGTATACTGGGCTTTAGACAGAAATTGCAAATATTTAATAGTTCTTTGTTATAGACCTCCTAATAACATTAAATTCCGCTTGTCCATATTTTTTGAGAAATTATCAAACTTGCTTGATCACTTATTTAGCATTGAAATACATAAACCTACGCGTGATAAACATATTTTAGACCATTTTTATTTCAATCGAAATAATGATAAGGCGCAAGTAACTGTGGAAGATAATTTCATATCCGATCACAATCATACACGTAACTATACCCTTCGCAGATACAAAAACGGCAATCAGTCGTTCTCCTATAATATACAGAAGGAAAACTAGTAAGAAAAATATGGATAGCTTGTACAAAGATATAGTAGAAGAAAATTGGTGTGAAGTTTATAGTGACAGAGATACTGATATCTCGTTTCAAACTTTTTATAATGTTGTCACCTACTACTCTAATCTACATTTGCCTCTAGTAACGATTAAAACAAGACCGGATAAAAAGGGATGGGTTAATGATTCTATTGTTTCATCTTCCGAAAACGTCAAATAATTATTTCATCTAAAACAAAATATTCCCAATTATCCGAAACGTACAAAACAGTTAAGAAAAAGCATGCACAGTTGCTACGTGAAGTAAAATACTCGCACTACCAAGCAAGAATTAACAATCACTCTTTCAAAAACAGCGTGGTCGATAGTTATAGAGCTAAGCAATTCTGAGAAAAAGACACGGAACATTAGCATCACAGTGAATAATAACCTTATTACGGATACTAAGATCATAACTTATTGTTTCAATTATTACTTCAGAAGTGAAGTGTTCCCATTAATTTAGCAAACAGTTTTTCTAATAATGCTAATGATTATCAATTAAACATTCCTTATGTTCAAAATAGCATATTCATAACTCCTGTGCGAAGTTTTTAACATAATAAACTTTCGTTTAAAAAGCAAATATTTCTCGGGTAGTGATGATATACCAGCATGTGTTGTTAAAAACGTTACGTCTCTCGTGCCTGTGCTAACCCACCTAATTAATATGTCATTTGGGCAAGGTAAATTTCCAGCAGCTCTGAAAATTTGTAAATTAATGCCCATTTACAAGGGGGAACATAGATATTCTTGAGAACTACCGACCACTGGCAATTACTTCTTGCCTTTCTAAGATCTTCGAATATTCATTTCCCCTCAGATTTGAGTCATTGTTAAACAAATACAACGTAATTATATCCGACCAACACGGATTTAGGAAAAATCGCTCCACAATAACCGCATTAACTAGCTAAAGGTGTGTATCTTACCGCACTGTTTTTTTTATTTAAGCAAAGCCTTCAATTGTGTCGAGCATAACATCCTGCTCGATAAACTGGAAGCGTACGGAATAAGGGGCACAGCATTGAGACGAGTGAGATCGTTTTTAGCATATAGAAAGCAATTTGTTAGCCTAAAACACGGTCTGGATAATCACATATATGATTGCACATCATCTACGCTGTCAACGAATGTAGGTGTGCACAGGATTCCATTTTTGGACACGTACTTTTCCATTTATTTGTAAATGATTTATTTGGACTCAGCAATGACACTGCTATTAGTATTTATGCAGACGATATCATCTTACTGGTAAGTGACACTGATGACATTCAACTAGAGGCCAAGTGTAATAATACCATTAAAAATTTTTCCAATTGGTTTAACAATAATACGCCCACTGTTAACAGTACGAAAACTGTTTACCTAAAATTGCATCCTTACCAGTACACACTCAGTTCTAGTTTCGCTTTAAATTTATGTCTAAACAACGAACGTCCCCTTTTCAGTAACAAAACCAAATTTCTAGGCATATGGATAGATGAGCTTCTGAATTGGAGGTGTCATTGTGAAACTTTTATATCCTAATTCGCTGTGTTACTTGTTCAGAAGTTTAAAGGCATGTATTATCCCAACAACAGCTACTTGCATTATAACATTCGTACGTTGCTTTGCAGGCTGAAGTATGGTGTACGATTGTAGGGAAACTTAGTTCTGGCACATGACGTGCTCCTATATCAAAAGACAATTAGCGAAGCATTTGCGGATTGACGCCTACAACTTCATGCCGCGGAGCCTTTATAAATTGTGAAATTATGACTCTCTCCAGCATATTTATTTATGATGTAGTTATGTTCATACATAATGACCATCTTACCTACAGTTGTAATAACGAGTGGCACGATTATGGTACTCGAAACAAACACCAATCAGCTACCCCTGTTACAAGATTGACATTGTATAAAAAGTTCCTTGTGGTGCTAGGTATACAGATTTATAATAAGATCCTTCCATTATTAGACGGCAACGCTGGTAGATTTGATCGGCAATTGCGTAGACTTTTAACAATTAAACGTCTTTATAGTCTCCAAGCGCTATATTATATTATACTATATTACATTTATTACCATTACTATTGTAATCTTAATTATATATTTATATTTAATTTCATCGAACATTTGTATTTCATTTATGTTTTTCTATTCTTGAATTGTCTTTATTTTATTAATTTTAAATTTTAAATATATTTATTTTCTTTTCTTTTCTTTGTATTTGACCATTTCTATACTCTGCTATCAAGTACTGGCAAATACAATATATTATTATTATTATTATTATTATCATTATTAATTATTACTTGTGAATATCCGAGAAGAAACAAGAAATCCAAATGTTAAAGAACAAGAACTGCATGATGCTATAAAAGACATAATAGACAGGAATGTGCAGGACAGTTCCTTTGAGTTCCAAACAAATTATGGATTGGAACGACGCTGCTGATGTCATGATGGACGATCAGCCACCTTCACGAGAAGACTTAAGAGATGTTATACAAGAAGAATCGTATCAGCGATGATATAGGTGGTTTCACTGATATTGAATACAAAAAAGCAGTGAAATTCTAGAGAAGCGCAAAGCAAAGATTAATAAAGGTAGCAACAGTTCAACAACAATTTAGAAGAGTTAAGTCACTACAACTATACAGATGGGAGTAGTCATTGCAGAAGGGTGGCACAAAACGTGAAGAGTTCATGCAAATTTCTCAACATACACTTCCACAGTTTACTGCCAGATTGGATGCAAATCTCATCGTTCACGATATGGATATAAGAAGTTGGGCTCTACAGGCTAATTCAGAAATTGAACTTGAAAATTTTAGAGCCTCAAAAAATATATAGTGCACTTTAAACAAGCACATGGTATCACTGAAAATTACAAAGTTTGTTAGCCGTTCATCCGGGATGGACCACAATATGTCACAAGCAACGGCGGCCAGTTTTATAGTTATTTAAGCAGCGTTTAGAAAACTATGGCCCAGAGAATGTATTTAATACTGACGAAAGCCGATTTAATTTGGAAATACATTCAGGTCGTACACTTGCTTTGAGAGGAACGAAGAAAATTGAATGTATTGTACAGTCAGTTTCGGCTGCAACCCACAGTTACACAGTAGTTCCACTGATATCAGTCAGATAAACTAGCATATCCCTTGTTTATTGTTTTGAAGGAAGCAGTAGGGCAGTTTGGGCCTAAATTAAAGGAGAACTTATTCCATGTAAGATCGCTTCACATTTGATAGTTTGTAAACCATTGTAAATGCGAAGAAAGCAATCAATTGATACAGATTCCATATTTTTAGGCATCAAACATGAAAGTTGAAGTTTCTAGTTCAGGAAAATTGACTACTCATTGGTTTGCAACCATATATTTGCACTTCGTGCACCAGTATTTTGGTGCACGAAGTCTTTTGTTGTTAGATTCCCGGATCGGACATTGGCCGGCTTCTCTGAAAACATATATACCTATTCACAAAGAAGTCGAAATACTTACTATCCCTAAAAAAAAACGACAGGTATACTTCAGCCCTTAGATGCGTATGAGTTTCGGATATGGAAAGCGTTTATTTAAAAATTTTCAGATTTAGTGATCCTAGAAAATTATGACGTGGATTTGCACCAACGCAATCACATGATTAAAATACAATCCCTAATTCACAATCAACTGTTTCAGAATTTATTTGCATATGCTTGGTACAAAACTGGCTATCTGCATACTCGACCGGAGCGTTTCGAACAGCCAGTGCAATTTACCTTCACTGCTGACGATGCTACCTTTTCCCCTGTGTGCTCCATATGCCGAAAATATGCCGAAAATATATTAGTTGTGCAAGGTGTAATCAATATTAATGTTTCCAACATTTTTGCGAACACTATCGTTTTCATGAAGAATGACACAAAATACGTATATACCATGCATGCACCATATAATTGTACTTACATAATTACTGAGTTTCATCGAAATCGGTCGTTTCGCAAATCATTGGGGGCGGGAGGGGTAATATTTCTATGAATAAGGGTTACTAATTCAAACATACTTCAATAGCTCTCTTGAAGCGCTATATGCTCATATGTTTGGATATTTTTTTCTTGAAACAATTCCAGAGTAATTGCAAAAAACGAAAAACTGTAAAATTTTTAGGGGCGCTTTTTACACCCCTTCGATGGTTTAAATCGCAGAAACAGCAAGCGGCATCTTAGCTAGTGTTATTAGCTCTACATAATTACCAAATTTCATTCAAATCGGTGTGTGCGGGTTTGAGACCTTTCCTTGTGAGTTTACTCCATACTTTAGTGTTTGCAACCTGTTTATACATTCAGAGATGAAATCGCTATTATCTTCTATTATCCTATTAGCTTAGCTTAGCTTATTATCTACAAGAGAAAAACCGACCGGAAACCGATAAGTCTCGAGATGATTTATTTGTGATGCCATTGAGCTACTTGGTCAACATATTCGAGAAATTAAATACCTTGCATTTCAAATCCAAAGAGTAAACACACAGTTGGATACGAATGATGTATTTATTGCTTTTTATTGTTTAAATTTAAAAAAAAAAAAAAGAAATGTTTCCAAAGGTGGATGAAAGTATTAAAACTTAATTAGTCACGCTAGCAACTTATGTTAAAGAGTACTTTCTTGCTGACGACAACCTGGTAGCAAATTACGAGTACACTAGGAGCCCATTTCAAAATACTTCTGTCTTTCAACTGCCAAAAAGGAAATCTTCATATAGACTTCATAGACTTCACGGCAAGTGGCAAAATCAAAAGAACATTTAATAATAAATCACTTTTGAATTTTAGGTAGGGTGGGATGATAAGCTTTCTGTATTTAAAACAAGAGCATTTTGTGTACTATTTCCATTTTCAATATCCTGCGGTGGCTGCTGTGAAGACAAAATATAGATCTCAGCTAATTATAGAAAAGGAACTCGGAGTGTCAATTTCTAATATTAAACATTCTTTAAAGAAAATTTACTCTGCAAGAAATGCCCAGGGGCATCACTAATAATCATTAAACTTATTTTTAGTTTATTATTGAGTATTTACTGTTGAATTGAATTAATTACATTGTACTGGTACAATCCTATTATAAGTGTGTTATGTCAATGTAAACGTGTAGTTTACTTTTTATTGTGTCAGAAGGTATTTTATTGCTGTACTTTCAGTAAATTAAATGATTGTTTTTAATATTATTTTTTCCTACTTTCTTTTCGATATGGTCGCGCCCCCAATTTAGTATTGTCACCCCCTAGGGGGCGCGCCCTATAGATTAAGAATCGCTGGCATAATCTACATTGATCTTTTGGTCAAACATTTTTGATAACCATTTGCCGCAAAATTTATTGATATACGTTTAATTTTTGTTTCCTAAGTTCTGAATAATCATTGAAAAAGATAAAAGGTTGGTAACTAGGCTAGGCAGAGATAAAATTTTCGCGATTACGTAGTTTAAACTAAAATCATAAGAAACGCGTATCCAATTCAAGTATTTAACTTAGTTTAGTAATAAATATAATTAAAACACTTAAATTACATGAATATCTTCTTCTTCTTCTCGTGAATTGTTATGCTTTCCGGCGTCCGATTTTAATAATTTAAAGCAAAATGTGCACCAGAAAATTGGTCGCACATTAATTAATATTAAAAATAATCGAACCTTAATATTGGTATTCATACGTAACTCGGGTAGTAATTTATGTACAGCTGCTAATGTAGCTGAACCCTATCTTGTAACACTTTTTCTACTTCCAAAATTGTTTGTTCCAACGAGAAGTATATTGCTCTCAAGCAACACTCAAACATATATGTATGTACAACATAAAATGAGTACTCACATCTCAAAAGGTTGTAGTTGTCGTTTTATTGACAATTTCATCCAAATATTGAAAATTTAAATAAATTGGTTAGAATAAATAAAGGCTTTTGATTCAACGGAGAAAGTAAATTACAGAATGCACACAGAAAAAGGGAAACTACAAAATTTGTACTTTGTCTTTCTGTCCTTATTGTATAACGTAACATTATTAATTACCCTTAAATACTTCTCTTTTTAGTGAGTAGTAATAAATTATTGATATTATATGTCATAATATCTATTATTAAATTATGATATAATTTAATGCTCGAATGAGATATAAGTAAAAAATACATCGATCAGGAATTTATTAGTGATTGTGGTGTTAACCGCGTTATAAGAGTTTCATATTTGCAAAATTCTTTAGAAGACGGTGTATAGTATACTTTCTGTTCGATATGAGACTAGCTGGTGTATTTACTCAGAGGCACTATTCATCACAGTATACACTGCACGTGTTCGCCAGACGCGTTTGTGCGTGTATGCGTCTTGACAATGCCTCTCTACACATGATGTCCGACCCGTGCGATATACGTAGATATAAAGTTATAAACAATATTATTAACCGCTTCGATTGTATTAGTACCTACCTTGAGATATGCAGTACATTAATTGCCGAGGAACTTTGAGTCCGGCGGCCAAGCAGGCCGCGAATGAGGCCGAAAAGTTGATGGCCATTTCCACCTGTCTGTTGGTGCATAAACGTGAAGGATAGCCAACGGCAGTTTCTTCTATTTAGTCGATATAGATAATTTTGTTGTATATGGTTTAGATGACGCACAAGACTTTGAATGTCACGGATGCCGTTCGTTGTCGTTGTTATTGCGGCAATAATTGTCGCACTTAGGCTGCATATTTCGCGGTTAGTTCATCAGAGACGGCGTAGCACGGGGTTGCTGCGACGTCACATCACGCACCACATGGCACTTGCACTGTTAACACCGGGCGGACGGGCGCGCTGCACTCGCCGATGCAGTGTCCATTTACGAAGCAGCAACAACGTTCGTTGCCGATCGCTCTTGCATAAAATTTCGCTCGAGTTTTTGTTCCGTGGCGGGGATCACATCATCACTGGTTCCCGCTCTCGGCTCGACAAATGACGATTTCATGTTTCGTTTTCTACGTTCTATCTGAGAAGACGGAGGACTCACTCGCACACTCGCCTCAGCACTTTGTATAGGATAGACATTCCGTGTAGAATAATAATACAGCTTGGAAGGCTGTACGACGGTGGTGAATAACAGCAACAGCAACAATGACCGTGATGTCTTCTCTCGGAACGGAAAGCACACGAGAGCGAATGCTGTTTTCTCCCGTAAAGATGACAACTACGGCGTCAAACGTTTTACTGCTACCCGCGATATTTCGTTCTGATGTTGGTTTGCCTTGCCTGTTGCCCTACCCGCCCGCTGCTGTGCTGCTGCTGCAACGGCTGCTTCTTCTTCTCTTTACGTCTCCCCCTGCGTGCACCCTGTGTGCAGTCTGTGAGAGACGGGCGACCGCCCGCGCCTCGCCGCTCGTCTCATGCTTGTACCGTCTCTCCCACCTATCGTAGAATGCACGTGCATCGCGCCGGCCCGCTGCACCCGAATCAATATCACACATTATCACAAAAAACCGACCCGACTCTATCTAGGAGCTTTGCACCTCGCGAAGCGACGACCGATGGCGGCGACGGTGACGCTGTGTCAGTGGCTAGAGGAGCGGCGTCGATGAAGGCAAACGGTAACAATGGCTTCGACGAACAACTTTATTTCGACCTGTTTTGTAGAGTCTACCGACGGTAGGTCGTGATGTTGTATCTTCGTCTCACTTACCTTCTCTCGCTGCAAAGGCATGCATGTAGTAACAACGTTGACTGGGGCCGCTGACCTACGCACTACTTGCTGCGAAACTTTGACACAATTTCTGTCGCCCGCCTTCACCTACATGACCTTGAACTATTCCTTTTATATATGTTTAATACCTGCGTACACTAACTAGTCAAGCGCAGATATAATTTATTGTCGCTTTAGCTTCTAACTTGTTCACAAATACCGTTAATTGAATAGATGCATGTAATCTATCTCACTGTAAACTTAATTTACTGCACATATACACATGTATGTATTACTGTAAACCGATCCTAACATACTGTAATTCCTATTAACTAACTTATACAATTTAACAGAAAGTTTTCAAATAATTTCTAACTGGTGAAAGCGATTGCAAGGACTGTGATGTGTTTACTGACACTATATCATCGGTAACCTCCTCACCACACAATTGTTTCATGATAAATATGATATAAATTTTGGTGAAGCTTTTTGCTTCAGAGTTCTTCAGACACACAAGAGTTCGACAGCGAATCGTTTATTAGGAAACAAATATTTAACAACAACAAGAGTCTAACTTGAAACTAACGAATAAGATCAACCGGCACGGCGGCAATACCACGCTAGCTAGAATATTACAGTAATAATGAATCTAAACAGTGATCTCTAGTATGTAAAATATCCCAATGCCAGACCAATGATGCTTATCAGTTGGAATGCGTATGTTTAGTATACACCTAAATATATAGACAATATACATCTAATTACATAATCGATGCGTTACTCATGTTTAATCTACGACTTTATATATAGCCCATATATATCATGCACTTTGTCACTATTTACATATTCCTCCATCATTAAAAATGAACAATTGAAGAAACCTCAATTTGTTAAATGTTTTTTGGTGGTTTTCTTCGGCTGGCCTTCTTAATTAATTTCGGGTTTCCTTGATCTTCAAAACAAAGAATGACAATGATTACTGATGCAGTTATGATGATTAATATTCTTTCAGAAAATGAATGTTTTTGATGACGACTAGAGGATTGTTCCTAATGTTGTCGGCCAGTGCTTTGACACATCTAATGTTTGCTTGGTTGACGTGATAAATCTGAAAGGTTTCTCTTTCCGTCCGGTTTGGTAAGGAGATGTCCCAGTCGCGTAAAGTGAAGACTTTCTTAATTGGTCAAAAGCTTCTATTCTTGACGTTAGTTACTGCAGCCATCCCCGGTAATAATCGATGGGATGTGGATGATGAGAAATCAGTTGTGTTCACAAGAGGAGTGAATGGTGACCGGTTTCGTGGTGTTCCAGTAAGCCGTAGGATCGAACAATAGTTATGGGGTGTACGGTATCATAGTATGGGTATTGGTAATTTCGCCACCGAGTGTCATTAGCATAGTAATCTTACGAGCAATTTCGCCACTGTTTTTAAACATCCGTTAATCCCACCGGTATTTTCGCCACTGTACTTATAGATAACAATTTTTGCCTGCGGATTATTTCTACCTACCCACATCTGTGACAACTTTTAATAATATATTATAAAAATAAAACTGCAAATTTTAGACTAAGTATTATGTATTGAAAACACAAACAATTAAATTGTACATCATGTAAACATGAAATACTAACTATATACGAAAAGAAATATATTTAAAAAATCGTAACCTACTGATTTTTTTATTATTGTATCCCTTCATTACATTGTTTTTACATGTTTGTTTGTTTTTTACCTGGTTGCTGTGTATTTTGACTTTCAAATCCAATGTTAGATGCCCACCCAATTCAGACGTTAAGTGAATTCTTGTGTTTAATTATCTACTAACGTTAAGTAGGTTTTGGCACCCCTTTTGAGAAAATGCTCCAATGTTAGTTCTCACGATATCTTCAGTAATAATTTTAAGTCACCCCGATGTTAAAAGCCCTCATCCGCGGAATGTTTATATAACTGTGTCCGCTATGAATGTCTGGCGATCCACTAAGTAAAAACTAAAGAATTATGATAACCATGTGTATTACAAATCTACATGTTCTATCTGACCTTTTAAGTCTCCTAACAAACTTTGCTTTAAGCCGCTCCAATCCCGTAAAATAGGGTGATCGCCGCTCCAATAGCAGGATTGCATCCCTCCTAATAAGGCGGTTCCTTAAGAATGTTAAGTTACATAAAAACCTTTACTTAGAATACAGAATTCCGTAATTAATTTTCAGACGCTGTATAAGATCTATTGATTAGGCTACGTGTTGTAATTACTCCGTTTACTTGCAAGTAAATAGTGATAGTTTCAAGTAGTGTATTTTTATTCCCCTACTTAACCGGTCACTCTTCAAGAAACGTAAATAAAGTGGTAGTATTCAACTCCGACGAGAAGAATCCAACATATTTTCCTGAAGACGACTTCAGCACGGGTCCAGGACAATAATAGTATTTCAGCCCTGTTAATCAACTTATATCAAGATCGTAAATCGTTAGACCAGTTGTTAGAAGAATTAAATCAAATTCAACAAGGAACTAATGAAAACGTGTCCCAAATTTTACAAAAGATTGGAAGACGTAACTTCACGCATACTTGCAATCATTTATTCCACCGAAAGTAACGAAATTAAATTACAAGGTAGAATATCCATGATTCAAGACATGTCGCTTAATAGATTCATTTACCACGCACAACCCAACATTTCCCAAATGCTTAGATATCGTGTATTAAGTTCAATTAATAATGCACTAACTGCCGCGATTATGGAAGAAAAAGCGTTAAAGAATAATGTTAACAAATGTAAGAATTGCAGGCGTACCAATCACTCAACACAAAATTGCTTCCATAATAAACAAAATAGACCAACACACAAATCAATTAATTATAGTTGCAACACACAACATTAAAAAAAAACAAAAAATTCGGTCATTTAATCGAAGAATGCCGAGAAAGACAATTTAATAATGCAAGAAACGCATCAGGTCCCTCAAATTCGCCCAATCGGACTAATTCACAATCTATTAATTTCCAACAAAATTTTCGCACAGCGAGCGAATCTCCGAATCCACCAATTGTAACGGATATAATACATTCGTTAGACCAGTTCACGATCTAAATATTTCCAATTCCTTTTTTCGACTAATGATTTGACCTATGTAATGTTTCAATCAAATCTTTCTATTTCCCACATTTCAGGCAACTATATCGTGTTGTGTGTTGTTCTCGAAATCTCGTGTTTTTTAATCGCCATAGACGGACTACATAGTTCAAAGTGTTATTGTCACATTCCGCATAGTGTAACGAATCGAGTGATGTCATTTATAATGCAAAAATTCCACCAGAGTAAGTGTAGAAATGTATTAATTGTACATGCATGGTCTCTATGTGAACGGGATCGGTGTGTTTTACACTCATATAAAAATCCTCTAACGAAAACGCTTCACTATTATAAAAATATTCGCAAAACTCAGAAATAAAGTTATATTCAGGTGTTTGGTATCACTCAAATATATTAACTAATAATGTCAACTACCAGATTACAATCTCAAAAACAAAAAAATGCCAGTAAATTGGATAAAAATAAGAAATCAAATAATAGTTATTTGACAATTTCTTCTATACAGGATAGTGATGATAAACAAACTGAAAGTAATATAATAACTGATATGAGGGATAAACTAGCAAAAAGCGATTCTGAAATGGTAGAATTGAGGGATGAATGGAATAAATATAAAGA
This sequence comes from Chrysina gloriosa, assembly GCA_038088585.1. Lineage (NCBI taxonomy): Eukaryota > Metazoa > Arthropoda > Insecta > Coleoptera > Scarabaeidae > Chrysina > Chrysina gloriosa. Next base: position 64,308,560 of record CM076087.1, read on the forward strand.
AAACGAAATCTCACTAAATCATAAAATAGATTATTTGTCTCAAAAAATAAATGTCAGGAACTGCTGATATCAGAGCTACGTACTACTATCGAGAAGCTCAAAATTAATACTAAAACGGTTGTGAGCGAATCAGACGCTCAAACGTACCCCATACATACCAGAGATGTTCACCTACAGACCGAATATATTGGAAACTTGGATTTAAGTGGTGGAAATGCAGGATTGGGAAATCAGAGGGGTGTAAAGAACAAGACTGAGCTTCAAACTAAGAATAGAATCTTATTCCTTACAGATAGTCATGGGCGGCATTTGGCTCGCAATACTCGAGAAAACGGTCCAACATGTGTGAAATCGTTGGCAGCGCTCAAACCAAATGCAACCCTAATGAAAGTGATAGAAGATGTCAGCGCTCTAACAAAGGATTTTACTAAAAACGACATTTTATATGTTATGGGAGGTACTAACGACAATTATAAAACCTTCGATTATGGAGTAATAGATAGACTTGTAGAGAAGACTCGTCACACAAACGTTATTTTAGCTAGTATTCCATATCGGTATGATAATAAGAGCCTCAATAATGAGATATTTGTGGTAAATTCTAAAATAGCAAAACGAGTTGAATCCACCGAGCATGTCACATTTCTAAATGTAAATCTGGACATGATTAAGTCTGACTACACTGTAAACGGTATACACTTTAATCGTATAGGAAAGAGAAGGATAAGTCGCAGTATACTGGAAGAAATTTTTAAGATTACTAAAGCAACATGTGAACAATATACTGCAACAACTGAGATTTTGCGATTGAGGGGTCCGGCTTCAGGCGAGACATCAAATTTTTCGCGAAATCTGAAGATCGGATGTTTAATATATTCCACCAAAATATCCAATGCATTAGCAATAAATCACTTCAACTAGATGTGCTAGTGCATGAGCTTAAGTTGAATCTACTGCTAGTGTCCGAGCATTGGCAGTCAGCGGAACGTCTCGAAATGTGTAAGGTGGAAAATATGACTCTTCTTCACTCATACTGTCGAGGTAAATTTGAGCACGGTGAAGTAGCGATATATGGTACGATTGGAAAAAACTTTCTATACAGACCTCTCCCAAATATAGAAGATAAGTGTACTAGTGGGGTAATCGAGTGTTGTGGGGTCGAGATTATAGGTCGAGATATAGTAATTCTTGTCATGTATCGTGTGCCTGGGAGTGATTATGGGTTATTTCTTGAGGGACTGCAGGATATGTTGGAACTTGTCTGTGATAGCAATAAAACCGTTATTATGGGCGAAGATTTTAATATTGATGTTTCTGTATTAGATAAGGACACTTCCTCTTTCTGCGACTTAATTAATTGTCACGGATTACGTATTTTAATAAATGAACCAACTCGTGTGACTCCCTCGTCCGAAAGTTGTATTGACAACATATTAATTAATAAATTTTCCAATAGTCCTTACGAAGCCAGCGTGGTAAAAACATGTATGTCGAATCCCTATGGTCAACTATTGAAATTACAGCTGTCTTCCGATGAGCTTGGGACTAGTGTTTGTAGAACTAGGTTATTCTCAGCATCGAATATTAGCGATTTCAGCCGTTGTCTAGAAAGTGAATCGAGGGCTGATGTTTTGAGCGAGGATGATACTAGTTTTGCTTTTAATAAATTTAATCAGACTGTTCAGCATCACTTTTTAAACTGTTTTCCATTAAAAACGTTCAGTCTGGTACTAAAAAATACTTTAAACTAACGCCGGAATTATTGGAGGTCAAGCAGCACTTGTCCTTGCTTGGAAGCCTAAGCAAACAATATCCTATTTTTAGGGACACGTTCGCAAAACTTAATCAAAGATACAATTTCCTTTTAAATGATCTAAAACAGCAACAAATACATAACAGCCTGACCCATTCATCAAACAGGACGAAGTGTATGTGGGGTATTATAAATAGGGAGCTAGCGGGGAGAAGCAGCGGTAATAGTAACTTCATTAAAATACAGCAAAATAATTCTTATCTCACTAACGAGGGAATTGCTGCAAACTTCAACAACCTTTTCGCATCTTTTGATGATGATTCTAATCGATCCCTACCGACTGCGGGAGAATCTCCGTATAAATTTCGGGCTAGAACAGAAGTGAAAGATTCTTTCTTCTTTTCACCAGTTACGCGAAAAGATATAGAACAGCATATCACTAAGTTAAAATGTACACAGTCCGCGGGTGCAGATAACATCTCGAACAGTTTGATTAAAAAAGTAAAATCTCATGTTTCCGTACCTTTAGTGCACATTGTGAATAAATCGTTTGAGGAAGGTCGTTTTCCAGTAGCACTAAAGCATATTAAAGTCATACCAATTCATAAAAACTGGATAAAGAATCTTTGGAAAACTATCGTCCAATCTCTTTAGTGTCAAGTTTTCTAAGCTCATCGAGAGTGTTGTGGCCGAGAGACTCTATGCTTTCCTAAGACGGCATAATATTTTGCAACCCTTTCAGCATGGCTTCATATCAGGTAAAAGTGTCAATACAGCACTAGAAAGATACATACAAACAGCTGTATCAGCATTGGATAGGAGGCTCATACCAATAGGCCTCTTTGTAGACTTTAGCAAAGCGTTTGATACAGTAGATCATGAAATTCTATTGAATAAATTAGTAAGTTACGGAATTAGAGGGTCGCACATGATTGGTTCAGATCTTATCTCACTGGTAGAACTCAATACGTGGAGGTGAATTCTTGTAAATCTAAAGATCTCGCAGTGAATGTAGGAGTCCCTCAGGGTTCCATACTTGGACCGATTTTATTTTTATTATACATAAACGATTTGGTGTATTGTATTGAAAATGAAAACACGTTAGTCGTAAATTATGCTGATGATACTAATGTTTTAATAACAGGATAAAACGAAAATGAAATCTCAACTAATCTTAGAACAGCTTTTAGATGTATTCAGCAATGGATTTTCAAAAATAAATTAATTATAAATCATGACAAAACAAAAATCATTAATTTCAGTAAGAAATATCTGTTAGAGCATGTCTGCTTGGATCAATGCAATGCATCGGTTCCGGTCTCAAGTTCAATTAATTTATTATGCCTTACCATAGATGATCGATTAAAGTGGAAGGAACATGTTAATTCTTTATCTGGCAGATTAACAAAAGTGGGCTTTGCTTTGAAAATATTATCCAAATTTTGTGATCTGGATATTTTGAAGGCACAATACTACGCATGTTTTCAGTCTATGGTGAAGTATGGAATTGTGCATTGGGGCCATTCCGAAGGTACGCAACGCATTTTTATATTGCAAAAAGTGTAATCCGTATTATGGCCGGTCTGGGATCTCGGGATTCCTGCAGGAATGCGTTCAAAGAACTTAAAATTTTAACAACACCATCAATGTATATATACGATTGCTTATGTTTTGCCTATAAAAATAAAGAAAAATTCAGCGGGGCAGAGCATCAATACGAAACCCGTAATAAAAATTATACACTGGTTGTGGACAGGCATTTCACAGCAAAATACCAAAAACAAATTAATTATAATGCTTGTAGATTTTTCAATCAATTAACAGTTAAAACTAAAACTTTACCTACATTCAAAACATTTAAAAATACTATAAAGAAAACAACTAATTGAGAGGGCAATTTACGATATCGACGAATTCTTTGGTTTCTGCTGGTGAGAATTTATTTTATTTTATTTTATGTATTTAGTATTTATTCCTTTATCTATTTAAATGTTTGTTTGTCTATTCATATTTTGCTTGTTTGTAATATATTTTATTTTATAGCCTATTGACATAGTGCATAATTCTGCATGTACTCGGGACTATTGATCATTTATTTGTATACGTTTGTATAATAAATACTGACCATGTTTCAAAACATTGTGGATTGCAATTGCTTTTTTGAAATAAAGATTATTATTATTATTATTATTATTATTATTAAATCAAGCTAAAAACGATGACAAAATCCTCAAGTTGTTAGTCGACACAGGAGCCTCTATTTCTCTCATTAAGGCTTCCAGTTTGAATAATATCACCCTTAACAATAGCAATCCAATCATACTCAACGGGTTATCACCCAATAACCCAATCTCGACAATGAGTAAAGTAGAACTCAATTTGCAAATCCACAACAAAGAATTAATTTCCAAATTCCAAGTCATCGACTCACATACGAATATTCCCTTTGATGGACTTTTAGGCGATTACTTCCTTCGAGACAAACGAGTTCAAATAAATTATGCTAATTCCACTATGCTCATCAACTCACCGACTACTTCTAGTCCTCTGTATCATAATACACCTCAACATACTATTTCATCAATTACACTAAATCCGAGGTCAGAAACTGTTGTGCCAATCGAAATCAACAATCATCACAATGTAATTGAAGGTGTAATCTATAATCAAAAAGTTGCAAACGACGACTCTATACTGATTCCGAATGGTTTCGTGCGACTTCGTGAACAAAGTCACGCTTTAATCACGATAATAAACAAATCAAATACGAAACGCATAATCCCAGTGCCAGAATTCAGTATCGAACAAATCCCCAAACAAATTTCAATTTTTAATCTAGCGAAAACGAATCCTAGTAAAATCGAAAGAATAAAAACGTTACACGATAATTTACGATTAACTCACCTAAATCCGGAAGAAAGAAATTCAATAAAAAATATATGTGAAGAATTGAATGATATCTTTCATCTACCCAATGATGTTCTTGCACATACATTCTACATCCGACGAACATCCTATTCATGTCAAAACTTATAGATATCCTGAAGTTCACAGAAATGAAGTTAACAAACAAATCGAAAAGATGTTAGAGCAGGGTATAATTAAACCCTCAATGAGTCCATAGTCTAGTCCATTATGGGTGGTCCCAAAGGAATTCGACGCGTCCGGTCAAAAGAAATAGCGAATTGTGATCGACAAACGTAAACTAAATGAAAAACCATAGGAGATGCGTACTCCCTTCCGAACATATAGGATATATTAGATCAGTTAGGTCACGCGCAATATTTCACGACTTTAGATTTCGCCAGTGGTTTTCACCAAATCCCAATGAATCCGGCTGACGCGCCTAAAACCGCCTTAACTGCACCTAAACATCATTACGAATTTCGCCGAATGCCATTTGGTCTACGCAATAGTCCAAGTGGTTTCCAACGGTTAATGAACAATGTCCTAACAGGTTTAACACACAATCAATGCTTCGTATACCTCGACGACGTAGTCATCTACGCAAAATCGCAAACTCAGAAATGTATTTTCGAAATTACGCGAAAATAATTTGAAACTTCAACCTGACAAGTGTGAGTTTCTAAACAAACAGCGTCAATATCTAGGTCATATCATCTCGGACAAAGGTCTACAGCCTAATCCTAATAAAATCGAAGCAGTACAAAATGTTCCTAGATCAGAAAATCAAAAGCATATCAAGATATTTCTAAGTATGGTAGGTTATTATCGTAAATTCATTAAAAACTTTTCCTCTATTGCAAAACGATTGACCAATCTTTTGAAAAAGGACGTTCAGTTTAATTGAACGCCAGAACAAGAAAAGGCGTTTCAAACACTCAAGCAAAAATTAATTGAGAAGCCAATACTCCAATATCCTGATTTTTCTATACCTTTCGTTCTCACGACAGACGCTTCTAATGTCGGCGTAGGCGCTGTCCTATCTCAAATAAAAGACGGGGAGGATTTACCTGTAGCTTATTATTCACGCACACTCAACTCCGCTGAATCAAATTATAGTATTACGGAAAAAGAACTACTAAGCATTCTAAATTCGGTTGAACACTTTAGACCAGGCATGGGCAACCTTTTTTGTAGAAGTTTTATGCTGCTAGTAATCTTGAAAAATATACATTTTTGTGGTATCCTTATGATTAATTATGAATTAAGTTTAGACGGGCCGTGCTAATATGCAACGAAAGAATTCAGTAGCGGGCCGGGCAAATCTTACTCGAGGCCGCATGTGGCCCGCGGGCTGGAGGTTACCCATCTATACTTTAGACCATACCTTTACGGTCGTAAATTCACCATCTTCACTAACCATAGACCACTACAATGGCTCTTCAATTGTCAGAACCCCTCATCACGTCTAGTACGTTGGCGCTTACGACTAAGCAAATATGAGTATGATATCAAATACAAGCCAGGTCGAGTCATTTCAAACGCCGATGGTCTATCACGATTATTACCAAACTCAACCGAAGCGTTAGTAAATCTTGCCCAGGGTAATGACCCCACTTGTCAAGACTTTATTAATTACCATTATATGAATAACGACGTGATTATTTTTGATAGAACGAATGATCTACTCTCAAAAATTAAAGATCCTCTACTTCTATTTTGGTCTCAAGATCTTGATGAATCAGATCAGTATTCATATTATATAAATACCAATTTCCAATTAAATGACTTAACACCTACAATAAACGGTGCAAGTAGATTGACAAACAATCACCAGGAATTTTATTTACTCTTTGGTACTAATCTGCATTTTGATAACTTCGAATATAAAGACATTTTCTCGTGCTTATTAAACTGTAAACGGCAATTAAAAGACAGAAATATAATTTTCATTCCTTGTGGAAAGCATCAAAACATAAAGTCTCCTCAACTATACGAAATGTTTAAATTTATTTTCCCAAACAACAATATCAAAATATTTAACACAAATAAGGTAACCCCAAAGAACCGACAGGAAATCGACATTATACTACAAGAGAATCATGATAGTAAGTTATCTGGTCACTACGGATTTAATAAAACCTATTCCCGGATAAGAGAAACTTATTTTTGGCCTTCAATAAAATCTGACATTAGGAAATATATAAAACATGTAAGTCGTACCAAATCAACAAAACAAATTTTAAACCTACAAAACAACCTATGGTCATTATGAGTACCTCCGGAAAACCATTCGAGAGACTTGCTTTGGACATAGTAGGTCCACTCCCAATCACTGAAAACGGTCACAGATTTCAGTTCAAGATAATCTTACAAAATTCAGTGTCGCGGAACCAATTCCAAATCATGAGTCGATAGCAATCGCTAAAATTCTCACCAAACTAATCACTTATTTTGGAATACCCCAATCAATATTAAGTGACCAAGGTCCCGACTTGATGTCACATTTAATTAAAGATTTGACCAACATATTCAAAACGAAACATATCTCTACCACACCATATCATCCGGAAACGAATGGAGCTTTAGAGAGATCACATCTAAAGCTCAAAGATTATTTACAGCATTACATAAAACCCAATCAAACAGACTGGGACGAATATATACACTTTGCGATGTTCAGCTATAATTGCTCAGTACACAACTCAACTAATTACAGTCCGTATGAACTTTTATTCGGAAACAAACCATATCTACCATCGTCAATTATTCAAGAACCCAAGCTACAACATACCTATGACAATTATGTAAAATCTCTAAAATATAAATTAAATACCAGTTTCGAAGTAGCCCGAGAAAACATTTTGAAATCTAAGCATGTCAGCAAACAATATTATGACAAGAAAAGTAATCCTACATCATTTAAAGTCAACGATCTCGTATATGTACAAAATAAGGCTACGAACTCCAAATTATCAAAAGAAATTAACACCTAATTTCAAGGGTCCTTACAAGATAACGAAAATATTAGACAACCAAACAGCGGAATTAGGAGTAGGCAAAAAGAGAGTTAAATATCATATAAATTAATTAAAATCTAACTTTTCAGATGATGACCCTAATGATCTTGCTATTTCCTCCACTTCTTGCTTCTCTAATAACATGCCAATCAGAATATGAAATTACAAAATTAGATAACTCCAGCGGGCTTTTCTATAACCATTTAGGTCTCGCTAGAACTTCAAACAACAAACTAGTTTTATTAACGTTCCTTAATATCTCTGTATTAATCGAAGCAAAACTAAAATTAGAAAGTTCATATCAACAATCAATGAGCTTATGTATCCCTACTCTAAAACACAGAAAAGAATACAACCACATTAGTCTCTATTGCGATCAATCCCTAGCAATGATTAAAACTCAATCAAAAGATATCAATGGCAAAGATGATATACTCCAACACTATCTAGGAAAAACAACTAACCGTGAACGATGCGGCATAATAAATGGCGTGTCAACAGCTTTAAACTGGCTGATCGGAACACACGACGCTGAAGACGCCCAGTACTATTCAGATAGTATACACTCTTTATTCAATGAAAACAAGCAAACTCAGATTCTACTTAAATCCCAAATACAAATAATATCAAGCACCCTTCAAAATTTTAACAATTCATTCTCTTCCTTAAAGGATAATGAAGGAAAACTAAATGAAAACATCAATAAAATTAACAAACTAGCTAAGGATACTACCCCTAAGTCTAACGAATTACTTTTAGAAGCCACTATAATAGAACATATCACATCACTCAGTTCTCCTGTAAATTCACTTCATAATGAAATTGATAATTATATCAATTCAATTAATTTAGCCAAACATGGCGTATTATCTCCTCAATTGCCCACCGAATTCAGACATTAGGTGAATTATTGTGTTTAATTATCTAGTAACGTTAAGCAGCTTTTAGCATCCCTCTTTAAGAAAATGCTCTAATGTTAGTTCTCACGATATCTTCAGTAATAACTTTAAGTCACCCCAATGTTAAAAGCCCTCATTCGGGGGATGTTTATATAACTGTGTTCGCCAGGAATTTCTGGCAATCCACTAAGTAAAAACTAAAGAATAATGATAAAAATGTGTATTATAAATCTACATGTTCTATGCGACCTTTTAAGTCCTCTAACAGACTGCTTTAAGCCGCTCCAATCCCGTAAAATAGGGTGATCGCCGCTCCAATAGCAGGATTGCATCCCTCCTAATAAGGCGGTTCCTTAAGAATGTTAAGTTACATAAAAACCTTTACTTAGAATATAGAATTCAGTAATTAATTTTCAGACGCTGTATAAGATATATTGATTAGACTAGGTGTTGTAATTACTCCGTTTACTTGCAAGTAAATAGTGATAGTTTCAAGTAGTGTATTTTTATTCCCCTACTTAACCGGTCACTCTTCAAGAAACGTAAATAAAGTGTTAGTATTTGACTCCGACGAGAAGAATCCAACACCAAACTTTGTATTTTTATATACATACTGACTTGAAATTCTTTAAGCCTTTCTAAAAATACAAACAAATTCGGGTTCGTTTTGTACATAGAATCATTAAAACTACGACGAAATGATTCGCATGCATTAGTTGTACGTGTTCGGTGAAAAAGGTGAGTCTCCTGAAATGTATGTGTCAACTAAATAATTTGAGGATGTTTGTATTCTATCATTTTTAGGCATTATTTTAAATAAATCCATGGCAAAGCAATGACCAACTTCATCGGGGTCTAAATATGTTAAAGTGAATGAAATTAGACGTATTGTTATATTCTTTGATTAAACCACACTCTTGTATTTTCGGTACCACGCTTGACTGAAATGGAACCAACTAATAATACGAGCATGAGGTAAAATTTCTTCAACTGCTTTATGTATGGCTCGCTCACAATCCATTACAACCTCCAAAATGTTACATTTATTTTGAATTAAATTTAACAATTTTTAACCTATTTTCCTGTTTCTTTGGTAGTAGACAAAGTAAAAGTGGTATAGAGTGCCCATTTGTGAAACAACAAATGGTAAAAAATTAAAAAAGTGAGACGTGCAATAATTCAAAATATCATCAATATAAATTCGTGTTGCACGCGAATATTTAATTAGAATGAAAAAACAGATTCCGTTTTAGAATACTTTTAATAATCTCGGATGGTTTCTCGTCCAATCAACGGCTTTTGCATGAATCATTGATAATTTGTCGATTCAAAGCGACCAAATTGTGTTCCCCATTTGATTTCTTGATAAAATTAAATTCAATTTCGCCAAGTGTACAAACAGTGAAATTGCACTTCCATAAACTCTCTTCACTTGATTTCAACTTTTTTGAATACTGAATTTATAATTATCAATTACTAACATTGATTTGCCGCGGTACTTCTTATCATTTTGATGTCCATTCTGAAATGTTTAGCGAACCGAGACTTGGTAGATACTGAAAGGTAATATCTTGTACGGGCAAACAGCGATTACGACACACTAAATACGTACATATATGTATATACCGAACCAGTCATATGTTAGCAAACGTTCTATTTGTGTATTTGTGTATGTATGTATATTTCATCAATAACAGGGGACAGTAGTGAATAATGTGCATTTAAAGAAAGGGTCCTTAACCCTTGAGACTGTCACATTTAATATATTGCTTTATGGATGTATTATATGGAGGTATGTAAAGCCGCCGCAACAGCGGCAAGAAAGTCAGTAAGGAAATGTACGTTTAACCAGCAAGTTGCTTTATTTCTAAGTAGTTTCCTACCAATATAGCTGGCGCAGTCATCGTAGGTATTTCGCAATAAGTCAATCGCGATCTTATGTTGATACCAATCATTAAGTGAAAGGAGAACTTTCTTGTTATTTGGAGAAATAGCGGACTAGATACGGAGCTTTATCGAATAAAGTTGCCTGCTGACATGGCTGTACACAAATAACGTATCGTGAGGAGCCGCTTAGAAAACATCTTTAACATAGTGCACAGTAAGTGGTTCCATTCCTTAAGTAATTCCTTACTCACTGACTATCGTAGTCACGTGCCCTTATTGGACAAGTCCTCACTTTGGACGAGAATCATTAATTGATCGACAAACGTATGAATAGCAATTCGGAATTGGAAAACCTATAGCAAAATCTAGGTAATTTGAATATAGGTATAAATAATCTTAACGTAGAGTTAACACATTTATTACGGCATGCGACAAATTAAATAGCTTGCACTTCACTTGGACTTTTTAAATAACGCAACAAGAAAAAACAAAACTTTTAATATAAAACTAAACTAAATGGCTTGAATTTAACTTGGGGGTTTTAAATAAAACACGAGCAAGAAAAACAAGTCAAAAATTCGAACAGTAATGCTTTATTTCTTAAACTGACCATACATATATACGTTCGGGTTTTTATGTGAGAAGTGACAAGTTGTAAATTATTACTTTTGTGAGGCGACCTTTTCTGTATTAGTCAAGTTATTTCTTAAGGCTAGGGGTGTACAGATGGGTTTCCTTAGTCAATGCACATAAAACCATTACGTCCGTGAGGCGACCTTGTCGATATTTGTAAGGTTACATAACTGACAATATTGTACAACCGTACGCAAACCACAGCAGTGAAATTAGGCAAATAATTTTTCAAATGATCATCTCTAAATTAAGAAGTCGCGCTGAACAACTTATTTCCGCTAGAAATGAATTAAATACATTTCCATTGGTCAAGCAAGCAGTTTTAGATTATTTTGGTGACAAACGAGATTTCACGCAGTTAGCTTCCGAATTCCAAAATTTTAAAATTCTCCATACAGAAGACCCCATTCAATTTGGCCATAGAATTCAAGAATTTGTCTTAAAACTATTAACAATAATGCGACCACATACATAAAAAGAACATTAGAACCTCAATTTACTTACTTTAGAAATATTTTTTAAATCTACCTAATGGTAGTCAACTTATGGTACAAACACAAAAATCAGATTGTTTAGAAACAGCCATAGGATTGACAAATGATGCAATTATCTTCCAAGATAGGTCTAATCAAGTAAAAAATCGAAATAGTTATATCCAAAAATTTAGTTTCCAAAGCTCAACTCAAATATATCAAAATTCAAATTCAAACCAAGCTGTTATTTCCCCATTTAGACAATCAACGGGGTATTACGACTATCCGCACCTAAATTAACAAATTAGCTTTCCCAGATTTTCTCCAGTTAATCCACCAACACCATACCGGACATTACCCTATATACCACCGCACCGTTTTCCAGATCTGAAACCTACCTAAACAAAAACCCAACAAAATAAACAACAACCTACACCTATGACTGGAGTCTCAACTATCAAACACGCGATGCCTATCGAATCAGAACTAGAACCACCGGAGTTATTTAACGAAACAAACAATTTATGGTATCCCCCAATTTACCCAACTATTGAGAACAATAATTTGGAAACAGGAGAAATTAATAATGACGAGGATATTTCAGTTTTCAACCTCAACAGACTCAACGAACTGAAAACATTACCGTATATAAAATTAAAAAACACACACAATTAAAGCTGTTAATCGATACCGGTAGTAATATTTCAACGATAGACCCAAGTATAGCACTAAATATTTCTCCGATAAAATTTATGGAGAAACAAATGTTAAAAAGTTTGTTCAAATACCGCGCTTCGAGGAGTTTAAGCACAATGGATATTTAGATTTTGCCATGTTTAAATTTCGTAATTTCTATGATGGTATTAATGGAATAAATGAGCTAAAAACATTAAATTTAATGTAGACCTAAAGTTATGTAACCTTACAAATATCGAGAAGGTCAGCTCACGGACGTAATGGTTTTATGTGCATTGACTAAGGAAACCCATCTGTACACCCCTAGCCTTAAGAAATAACTTTACTAATACAGAAAAGGTCGCCTCACAAAAGTAATAATTTACAATTTGCCACTTCTCATATAAAAAACCCGAACGTATATATGTGTGATCAGTTTAAGAAATAAAGCATTACTGTTCCAACTTTGACTTGTTTTTCTTGCTGGTGTTTTATTTAAAAACCCCAAGTTAAAATCAAGCCATTTAGTTTAGTTTTATATTAAGTCTTGTTTCTTCTTGTTGCGTTATTTAAAAACCCCAAGTGAAGTACAAGCAATTTAATTGGCGCAGTCAGTACGATTCGAAGAACTTGCAGATTGATGCTCCCAACGAAGATGTGCCTGTAAGGTTGATTTTTATCATTCATCTTCGAAGAACCAACCCCAAAGTTTGCGGCAGAGAAGATGGGGAGGACGACGCCGAAGAGCTGTACCTGCACGATCGGATCTCCGAACGCTGAATTAACAGTAAGGGCCGGTTCTACAGTAGCACCTTAAGCCAACGCTTAGTAAAGCCTTCCCCGCAGTTTAAACTCTCGCTTAAGCTGACATTTGTTTTACAGTGCATGGTTTAGTAAAGCTAGGAGATACAAGAAAAGTTTTGTGTTGGTAGTGTTGTATTTATAGTTTAGAGTAGGTATGTAACCTTTGACATGTTGTGGGCCAAACTTTAGTGTGCAAATACGTTCGCGGGCCGCGTTTAAAAGTAGTACATTTTAAAGTAGTGTTGTAGTGTTCATAATTTTTTGCGATAGATATCAGACATGAAATAATACGACAATGTTATTATAATATCAATTTATGAAAATAACAAAATGAAATAATAACATTATAATTAAATCGTTAAATTTGGAATTGTTACAAACTACGAAAGTTAAATAGCGATACCGAAATCAATGAGACACTTGAGCTTGAACTTGGGAAACTAATCCATCGATGTTTGGATTAATTCCACTGATACAAAGACGTAAAGAATTTTCCAAACTATCGTCAGTCAGCCTTGTACGATATTTCGATTTATTAACTTTCATCAGTGAAAAGATCTGTTCGCATTTATAAGTACTGCCAAATGCACAAATCAATCTTCTTGCGAATTTTCTAAGCTGCGGAAAATGGTCTTCTTCGAGGTATTTTTTGTAGAAATCACACAACTCCACGTCTTCAAATTTAGATTTTGGGAGTGAGTTTTCTTGAATCTCGATCAACTCCATTTGCAAGTGTATTGGAGCATTTTGTACATTACTTTTTGTTGGAGTAGCAAATAAATTGAAACAGTCTTCCATGTTCCTGAAATCGCTAAATCTGTTCGAAAATTGCTGCGACAGTACCTTGAGTTCTTCAGCATATTGAGTATAAGCAATATTCTCATACGCAGAGAGCGTGGTGAAATGGTAACTGTTTCCAGACAGCATCTGTGCCTCCCACAAGCGGATTTTATTCTGAAACGCTTTCAAATGGCTGTAAAAATCATTAACTAACTGTCCTTGTTTTTGAAGTTTCAAATTTAAATCATTCAAATAGCCAGTAAGGTCGACCAGAAATGCTAAGTCACATATCCATTTTGGGTCACTCAATTCAGATAGTGGTTTATCTTTTATTTGCATGAAGTCTTTTATCTCACTTATAAGCTCGTAAAACCGTTTCAGCATTTTACCTTTGCTTAGCCATCTGACTTCAGAATAATATGTTACGTTGTCATATTCGGCTGATATTTCATCCAAAAACGCCTTGAATTGACGATGGTTAAGCCCTCGGGATCGAATAAAATGATGGTTTTTACTACCACATTCATAACATTCTGGAGTCGAATGGACTTAGAACACAAATTCTGTTGGTGGATAATGCAGTGAAGGACTATCAAATCATCTTTTTGCACATTTAATTCAGTTGCTTTTTCGTTCAAAATTCCGACGAAACCTTTACGTAAGCCGACCATAGAAGGTGCACCATCTGTGCATACTCCAACTAATTTTGACCATGGCAAGGCAAAACTTATAAATACCTTTTGAACTTCATTAAAAATGTCCTCTCCTGTAGTGGTTCCTTTTAGCGGCTGTAAAGCAAGCAATTCCTCAGTAACAGTGAACTCTTTATCAACATCTCGAATAAATATAGCCAGTTGAGCTGTGTCCGACAAATCGGTGCTCTCGTCTAATGCTATGGAAAATGATTCAAAACCAGCCATACGGTCAGTCAATGTTGTTTTTATATCATTAGCCATCATTTCTATACGTCGGACAACAGTTCGTCTTGACAAACTAATTTTTTCAAATTCATTTTTCTTTTCAGGACACAAAACACTGCAAACTTCTAACATACACTCCTTGATAAGTTCGCCTTCGGAAAATGGTTTTAATGACTTTGCCAATTTTGAACTAACTATAAAACTAGCTTTCACAACATTATCAAGTAGTGTTCTTTGTTTATGAAACATTTGCTGCTGCTTTTCCAAATTTGCAGTAAGCTTCTGGATTTTCTCTTTTCTTATTTGTCCTGTCAGTGAGTGCAGCGTAGGATGCTTAGTTGAGTAATGCCTCTTTATATTGAATTCTTTCATCACTGAAATGGATTCATTACGCAGCAAAGAAATGGGCTTATCATTGTGCAAGATAAAAAAGAATTCTTCAGTCCATTTTTCTTGAAACTGGCGACCCTCTGCATCTACTTTTCGTTTCTTTCCACCAGACATCATTTTCGTATACAAAATGTAATTAGAAAGCACCCAAGATGCACACAAAGTCACAAAGCTAATTGACGGCACTAGCAGTTCGCTAGGATATCGCTCGTCTAAGTTATCGCCTCGGTAGCTCAAGTAGAACTGAACTAAAGTTCAGGCCATCCACCCGCTTATATAGGCGAAATGAAGGAATGATCTAGAATCGTCTAGTGTAGAACAGTTGAGAAGAAATAATCTTTTGTTGCGCCGCCAGTGAGGCGGCAAACATCGAAGGCTTTGATGTTTGCCGCCTCACTCTTTGATGATCGCCGACACTCGCCTTGCTCGCTTACTTGATTCCGTGAGTTTGTGTAAGTAGTGTAATTTTAATTTTCTTTTAAGTTAGGGTTTTCAAAATGTCTCGCGGGCCGGATCAAATCATACAGCGGGCCGGCTGTTGCCAACCGTGGGTTTAGAGGTTATATTCATGCTCGCGCGTGACAATTGTGCACTTGTCCTTTCTATTTACTTTCTCTCTCTTTCTTTCTTTGTCAGTTTTATTTGAAAGAAATATGTGAAAATATCATAGAAATATGAACGACAGCGACTGAAAACATACAGCAAACTTTAACAGAACAAACATATCAATTTATGGAATTAGTATAAATGTATAATAATTAATAACGTGTGAACAGTTGGACAGGATGCATTGCCAAAAGGAAATAAAAAATTTGGGATACTGTAGCATATATGCAAATAGTGGTAAAGTTTACAGGGAAGCAAATTAAAAAAAGTAACGACAAAAAGTTTGGTGATGAGAAATGCAATTTACGAGCGATAGCTTAATTTGAAACGATTGTAGAATTTAGTATCTCCCTAGATATTAAAATGAGATTGGCCGCGGACGCACCGTTTTCGGTCGTCTTTGAAATGCTACAATATTTTGATATAATTCTCGTTACGAAAATCATTTTGATGGGCAAGCATTCTTATTAAAAAATTATATCCGATTCTTGTCCGGTGTGGAATTAATTCAAATTATTTCTTAGAGGATTAACATACGATGATAATTTATTAAACATACCTGCTTGTATAACTAAAGTAAAGAATCAAACCGCAGAAATAGAAATTCGAAACCTCACGGAAGAAAGTCAAATTTCAGTATTACATCCCGATTTTCTTGAACATTCTCACCTAGAAACGATCCAACAAATAACATAACTTGGAAACGATGTTTCTATTCAAAATTTACGAACCAATCACTTAAATATAGAAGAAAAGGAAGTACTAAATAAGATTATTAATGAATTCTCTGACGTTTTCCAGAACAATTCCGACAAACTCTCCTTTACAAATAAGGTGAAGCATGAAATAAAAACAATTGACGATAGATACCCACTTCCGAACACAGACATACTTGACAAACTCGGACACTGTAATTATTTTACGACTCTTGACCTAGCTTCAGGTTTACTAGAATTAGAATCGGTCCCTAAAACAGCTTTTAGTACAGAGAACGCATATTACGAATCCGTTAGAACGCCTTTCGACTTAAGAAACGTGGCCGCGACGTCTCAGCAAGCAATGGATGATGTACTCAAAGACCTACAAAATAAAATCTGTTTTGTTTACATGGATTCAAGAACATATATCAAATTTAAGAAAGATCTTTAAAAAATTATAACAAGCCAAATTAAAAATACAATTGGACAAATCAGAGTTTCTTTACAAATCCGCCGAGTGCCTCGAACATGTAGAAACTGCCGAAGGTATCAAGCCGAATCCTAATAAAATAGACACGATGAACAAAGTTCCGATTCCTAAGACCGTAAAGGAAATAAAATAATTTTTTGACCTCATCGGCTATTTCAGACGATCCATAAAGGAGTTTGCTCATTTAACTAAACCTTTAACTCAATGTTTGAGAAAGAACGTTCAAAACGAACATACGCCGGAATTTATCAATTGTGTGCAAATTTGTAAAAGTATTTTAACTGAAAACTTTATATTACAAAATTCAGACTTTTCCAAACCCTTCAACGTAACCATAGACGCGTCTAGTTATGCAATAAGTGCCGTTCTATCGCAAGGTCCAATCGGCAAAGACCTACCTATAGCGTTCGCGAGCCGTACATTAAATCCTGCTGAAAGTAATTACAGCACTAAAGAAAGAGAGCTCCTAGCAATTGTCTGGGCTGTAAAATATTTCCGACCCTGCGTTTATGGTACTAGATTCAACATCATTGCAGATTATAAGCCATTACAATGGTTATTTTCGGTCAAAAAACCCAACTCTAAATTAGTACGTTGGCGCTTAGAACTCGAAGAGTATGAATATAACATCGTATGTAAAAAGGGCAAACCTAACACTAATGCTGGCGCTCTTTCTAGAGTAGAAAATCATTCATTAGATCTGATTGATAATCAATCAATCCTTGTTAATTTAGACGAAAAAGAAATGCCACATTTAGACATTGACGACGTAAACCCTATCTTACAATTGAACCAAATACACAAAGCTTTAGACATTATTGAAAAAGCGACTAACATGGCACCTAATTTAACACATGAAAATGTTTAATACGATCCTGAGATACCTGACGTAATAGTTGAAGAAAATATTCAAATTAAAGCACCAAACGAAATTCCAAACGGTAACGATATAAATTCCAATTTTACACTCCCCTATACCAAAAAATTACTAAATACACAACCAAATCAAACCGTAATATGTAAATCTCCCTGGAACTTATTTCAGGTCAAATTTGAAAAATATTTAACCAAATGGGATATACCTGGCTCTACAGCGAAAATCTACTGATAAACGAAACAGATCTGGACGCGATGTTTTATAAGCTAGTGAAAGAATACGCACGTCTCAAACAAGCGTATTGCATATTGCTTAAATTTTCTCAAGTCCAAAAACCATTTATTAAGTTTTTACAAAAGCACTTTCAAAATAAGGGCGTTAATATGAAAATTACTAAAGCAACGTTAGAAGACTTAACTGACCAAGACGAACAACAGCAAAGGTTAAAACATATCACGAATCTAAGACGTCCCACCTCGGAATAAATGAAAATATTTCGGCAATTAAGAAATATTTCTACTATACAAATATGGCAAACGACGTAAGCAAGTATATCAACTCTTACGAAATTTACAAAAAATACAAAATACTTCTACGAGGGATATTCAAAGAAAGTAACGTATGGGCCAACACTTGTCGGCAGCAAACCATTTCGGCATTTGTATACAGATTCATTTAAAACCGCAAGTGAAAGTACTACTACTAGAAATAATAATAAAACTCGAAAGCACAAGCAACCTTTTGTTAAATTTAATCGTCATCAAATTATTAATTACAAGAAAGTATTATCCAACGAAAAGCTATCCACCAAAGACAATTGAAACCAACGAGAAGAATTTTTGTTAACATAGCGACGATGACGACACCGATCCTGACAATAATATTCTTTTACCCTATCTATACAGTAAATTGAAAAGATAGGGAAAACATACCTACATAATTAAAGCAAACATAGAGATTTCTATATATGTAAATATTAAATATTAACCGATTTCTTTAGTCACATGCGTTCATGATAATAGATAGGTAAATTCACTAAGAGACTTCTTGAACAACTACTTACGTAAATCAGTTCTAATTATTATTATATTTTCTTAAAACTCCAACATCGCAAATGCGTTAAATCGTAACATCAATGATGAGATATATACCGCATACAACGTTCGTTACAAAAGGACAGCTTTTGATTGCATTAGTACCGTCAAATAATTCTGGATATATAAGTAATTGACAAGCAACAATATAATTTGTCAATTTGCATCTACTACATACATAGTACATCTAATATTCAAACACATGAACTTGAAAAATACTGACCGCATTAGATACAGAATACAATCGCGATTATTTACTGCAGTTCAGTGACATTATTCCTTGTTATTCACTTTATTCAGCTAGCTTCGTTGTAATAAATGACGTAATATTGTTCAAAATACAAACAGTCGCTCTTCATTCGATGTGCCCTGGAGATGGATTCATTATTGCATCAACCGTTGCGAAGATTCACCCCACGAAGAAATTTGAAATCTACTCGGGTTCAACAGAAGTTTGGTTCATCATTTCGAAGTAAGAATTCTACAAATCTTACCCTCCACGAAAAGGACGTCACACATACATGTCAAGGACAAAATGAGCAATTCATGGATCACCCTGTTTGCTCATCTTAGAGATGGAGGAGTTATGTAACCTTACAAACATCGAGAAGGTCACCTCACGGACGTAATGGTTTTAATAATAATAATAATAATAATAATATATTTAGTACCCACAGGAAAATCCCAATTACAGGTAAAATACATTTCATAAACTAATATTAAATCTATATATCATCTCAAATCAAATCAAATCAAGCGCAGCAAGCAAACACTTGGCAATGATACACATAATGCTGGAATGAATACGTGTCTAAGCAAGTTGACTGAAGTGGTGGTAGGCATGGTTCATTATACGGGTCAACGTATCGGCGAATATGTCGCAAACTTCGGATATCTGATTGAAGTAGGCACACAATAGCGATATAGGAGATCTTACTAAAACGTTAGTCCTATTCGCGTCAATGTAAAAGGTTGACAAACATCTAGAGTTAGACCTAGGTACATGAAAATTTAGTCTGTTTAACAACTTTGCATAGTCAACCCCACCGTGTATCAGAGAACCACTATCCTCCTGACCTGTAAGGGTAAAGCGTTGAATCTAGCAAGTAGTAAATTATGGTTATAACCTCTTACCGGGTAACAACCCTCAGCCTTAAGAAATAAAAATTTAAAAAATTTTCTTTGAACAGACTCGATCAGTTGAATATGGACATTATAAATCGGGAACCATATAAGAACAGCATACTCAAGTCTAGACCGAATAAGAGAAGCGAACAAAATGTAAATGGTGCGTGTGTTTCGGAAGTCTCGACAATTTCGAACATCATCGTGCACATGACCAGTAAACGATAATCTTGCATCAAATAAAACACCTAAATCCCTTATTGAAGTAGAAACCCTTAGAGCAATATCAGATATTTGGTAGGAATATACGATTGGTAGGTTTTTTTTGTGTAAGTAACTACTACACATTTCGCTATATTCAATGCAAGTCCATTAGAATCACACCAGGAAGATATACAATTTAAACTGTTCTGCAGCGACAAGCAATCCTGGATGGAACCCACGACTGTATAGAGCTTCAGATCATCCGCAAACATTAACTTTTCACAATACACATTGTCCAAGATGTCATTAATAAAAATTAAAAATAATAGTGGACCTAAGTTCGAGCCCTGCGGTGCACCTGATGTCTGATCAAAAGACTGGGAAACATAGTTTCGATACCTGACAGAAAATGTTCTTCCAAATAGGTAAGAGTGCAGTAAGCTGACCAGGGACGCAGAAAAACCGTAGTGCTTCAATTTATGGAGCAAGACATAGTGATCAATACGATCAAACGCTTTCTGGAAGTCTAAATAGATCGCATCCACCTGGCCTCCACTATCCACAACCTCCGACACAAACTGGGTAATGCAAGCTTAGTCTGTAACAGTTGATCGCTTTGGTATGAAACCATGTTGAAGTGGTGAGATATAGTTTCTAATTGCAGAATACAAATGCTTATGAAGAATCGTCTCAAAGATTTTAGAAAAATTACAAAGCAAAGATATTGGCCTATAATTTTGTACGTCTGATGAGTCACCCTTTTTCAAAACTGGGCTGACGTATGGGGTTTTCCAGATAGCGGGAAAATTGGAAGTCTGCAGTATTAATGCAAATATGCGATGCAGAGGAGCAACAAGCACAGGCGCGCAATCCCTCAAAATGAAGCTTGGGATTGAATCAGGCCCCGATGTATTAGTGTTTTTGGAATGACGTAAAACATGTTCGATATTGTCTAGAGATAACATAGGAACCGTAATGGTCGTATTAGCAAATTCATTAAGTATTGGTAAATGCTGATTTTGAGATGCAATGTAGACAGTGCTAAAATATTGTCCACAGGCTTCTACAATAGTCTTCGGGGACCTGTACTCCCTGCCCTCCTGCCTCACAAGACTAGGTATACGAGAATGTCTTTTACTGTGGAGATAAGACCAAAACTGTTTAGGCTCGCTAGTCAAGACTCCCTCAACTCTAGCAATATATCTTGCATAAGCAGTGTCTATGAGTTGTTTATCCATCCAATTTGCAACCAGGGTTCGCTATCGTCAAGATCTTCTCAACCTGGGAACGGTCGTCCCCATCAACTCCAGTGCCAGACGAACCCCTTGACTGCTCTGCAACACCGAAAATAATAACATTCCTACTTCTGGACTGCCTATCCATCACTTCTTGCACCACATCCTCAAAATTTGGAGCAGCACTTGGCAATTTTAGGTCGACCAACTTAGAATCAAGATCAGCTCGCAGCTTTGCTATTTCTGTCGCAAATTCGTCACGCATGGAAGCAAGTAATGTTTTCAGATCGCGAAACTGCGCCATGTTACCACTACAGGCATTGCAAACAAACTTGATACATTTAGACTTAGCACGTGTCATCTTCAAATCATTCTCCGACATACCCACGCAAGCCAGATGCAGCATCCCTTGGCACACATCACACTGTGCGGACAAATTGGACTTGCCAGCAGAAGCTCCGCAATTAGCGCAAGTCGGCATTCTTGATAGACAGAGGAAAGGACAATGGAAAGGCAGACACAACACTATTTCGGCACCCAGGGGCCGGTCAGGGTGACTAACCACACAAACACACAAGGGCGGCAGGCCACGGAAAGGACGACAATAGAGAACAGAGGAAAATGAATTTAAAAAATTAGTTTAGTCCGAGCCTGCTGAACGTATGCAGATATCAAGATAAGAAGCGAGTCGGACAAAAAAGACCAACATCGAGCGATGCGATATATTATAGATGCACTAAAAGTTTTTAAACGATTTAATTTGCGTTAGATGAAAGTATATTTGCAAGATTGATACTTACTAACATACGCTGCACGATAATAATTTGAATTACAATACTTTATAAAATTTTCCGACGCAAAAACACAAGAAAAACTCGATCGAAACACCAACGGCACAACAGACAGACCTTATTGAACTTATGGCTCGAATGCAAATGTGCATTGACTAAGGAAACCCATCTGTACACCCCTAGCCTTAAGAAATAACTTTACTAATTCAGAAAAGGTCGCCCACAAAAGTAATAATTTACAACTTGCCACTTCTCACATAAAAAACCCGAACGTATATACATATGTATGGTCAGTTTAAGAAATAAAGCATTACTGTTCGAACCTTTGACTTGGTTTTCTTGTTCGTGTTTTATTTAAAAACCCCAAGTTAAAATCAAGCCATTTAGTTTAGTTTTATATTAAAGGTCTTGTTTGTTCTTGTTGCGTTATTTAAAAACCCCAAGTGAAGTAGAAGCAATTTAATTCTAATCAACATGAGGTTAATCCGCGATGATTATTCAATACCTATTGTACTGAGAATTTAGTTAAATTTCTTAAACAAAATTGCACCGGCCTAGCTCCTAATTAGTGATATAAAAATAAATTATAACAAATTATATTTATAAATTTTTAGCAATATTTACCATAAAATCAAGATAATTATCTAGTGTTGTGTGTGTATGTGTGAGTGTAATTTCTTTTCCGAGGATGGTTCTTCCTATATTTCCTCTCTTAACTTCTATTCTCGATGCGCCTAAAATTTCTATCGATTCTTCCCCTTCTTAGATTTTATCTCCTGCGGTATGGTGAGGTTCTTTTATTCACTGGTACTTCTTTTTAACCTTCCTATACTCACGTCAAAATGAAAGACGTATACTGTACTATATAAGTCGGTCTCACAGACCGTATGCCTGAGTATAGGAAGGTTAAAACCGTTTTATTTCAAATATATTTATTGAATTATTTGTTGACTTATCTATCCTGTCAATTTTCTTCGTCGTTAACCAAACAAACTGTTCATTTCTTTTGGAAACCAGGACTACACTGCTTTATTTCTAAGTTGTCCACGAAACGAAAACTTTAATTCACCTTGACTCCAGTTCGTCTAGGTATATCGCTATTGCAGAAACCTTTATTGAATGTCGATGTATCCTTGGTTATTTCCAGTAATTTCTTATGAACTCTTGCGATGAATAAGTGTTGTATGTATGAGTCTGTATGATAACAATGCTTTTTTATTCATTAGTATGTGCTCTTTATAAAGTTTGATAATTTTATTTCTAGTGACATTGGTTTCTCCCATTAAACGTCTCTAGCTGGAGTTAAAATAAGAAGCTAACACCCGTAGGGTAATAAAATGCTCAAAAGGTGGTGGGCGTGATATCAAAAAGGTAAATAAAACCCCAAAATAAACCGTATGACAATTGAAGACCATAACTCCAACATTAATTGTGAATATTGATATATTGAATTGTAATAAATGATGAATTTTCTAATGGTCATTAACCATTCTAGTATTACTCTACTACACTATGCGTGAATTAAAGCCACAGTCATTTATTATACCACCTAGAAGTGGAGTTTTGAAATCTCTTAAAGTGAATTACATTGAAGGAGGAGTTTTTTTGCCCCGTGATTAAAATAAACGATAAAGTGAGAATTCAATCTGCGATTTTAAACGTTAAAAATGGCGAGACAAATACGGAAATTAGTGATGAAGAGCAAGAAATATTTATCGATACAATTAACATAGAGCGACTTCCAAATCTTTTCATTTGCAAACCACATATTCCAGAATTAGACCATATTAATTACTTAAATAATTTAATTAGAACTACACACCTAAATTCTGAAGAGAAACAAGAAATAATAAATATTTGTAAAATAAGGATATTTTTCACAAACTGAATGATCCGTTCTCTTTTAATTCAGAGGTAAAAAACTTTATTCCTTTCAAAGACGAAACATCCACTTTTCTTAAAGCCAGACGTTTCCCACATGCTATTAAACAAGAAATCTCCAAACATATAGACCAACCCTTAGAGAATGACATCATAAAGTCGTCTTAAAGTCCATGGGGATCACCTCTTCACTTAATAGAAAAGAATATAGATGCATCAGGTAAAAGAAAAACTAAGTTAGTTATGGACTACAGAGCTCTAAACGATAAACTATCGATGACCATTACCCATTGCCAAAAATAGAAGATATTCTCGATAAGTTATGTAGATGCCAATATTTTAGCACATTAGATCTTACGTCGGGATATCATCAAATCCAGATGCATCCGGAGAGTACCGAACAAACAGCATTTAATACCGAAAATATCCGATTTTAACAAATCATCCCAACTTACAACTGATGGAAGTAATTTTGCAATTGGGGCTATTTTATCTCTAACAGTCATGCCATAGCATGCGCTTCAAGAACATTAAATGCCGCGAAAGTAAACTATGCTACCATTGAAAAAACATTTCCGCCCGTACCTCTATGGCAACACATTTTCCATTTGCACTGATCATAAACCCCTTACTTGGCTATTTTCCCTTAAGCAGCCTAACAGTCGCCTTATGCAATAGAAATTGAAATTAGAGGAATATAATTACGACATTCATTATACAAAAAGTAAACTCAATCAAGCCGACCCTTTATCACGTATTAAAATGTAAACCAACTAGAAAAGTAATAAGTTTGTGCAGAAAATAGTAATCCAAATAACTTACGAGATTTCGAAGAACAAACAGATAATAATACTATTCATACTTGTCAAGGTGACACAGAAATCGAAATTCCATTAAATTAAAAAAATCCAATTAGACTATTCAAGAAATATTTCTCATCCTATTATTCGACACAGCAAACTATTTGATAAACAGTGGTACTACAGTGTTACTACATAAATTTACCTGAAAATTATTTCAGGTAAATTTATGTAGTAATCACAGTAAAATAGAGAATCTTTTAAAAAATTATGTAGTACTTAAAGTTAAAAACACAATATATTTTGAAAATAATGATATCGCAAGACTAATCATTTTATTAATCCAAAGAACTTTCAGAAACAAACTCAAGGTCGAGATTGTTTTAAAATTTGTCGAAGACATTGAGAACGAACAGGAACAGCTTGAAAAAAACTAAATATCAACACGACAGTAAAGCTAGTCACAGAGGGATTACCCAAGTATTGTCAGTCTTAAAACGCAAATATTATTTTCCCAACTTAGATAAATTAATAACTGAATACATAACGTGGGCTTAAGATGCAAATGGCCGAACTCCACTTTTAGCTCAAAATGATATTTTAAATTGATCACGTGTATAAAAATTATGCGCATCGACTGAAACACGCCTAACTGCCGAAATGTCAAATATGCCGCCACAAAACACGACTCGAATCTGGCCTATCTCCTGCCTATTCTACAACAATACGCGATTGGCATAATCCCAGAACGGCAGCAATAAATGAACAGAAAGAATATTTATCAAATTTCTTTAATATTCTGCTAAAACTAGAATCACATTATTGTCGGAAATCAACCAAGAGATTGTACATTGAGAGAAATTGGCAAACAAAAATGTCGATTTTACAAAATTGATTGGTGAAAAGAAATGAATCAACACCAGTATCAATTGCAACTTTTAGCAATGATTTTGGCGATTTCAATTTAGCACTCTTTTCACCCAAAAATGAATGCGACACGTGTGTAGGATACAAAGCTGGTAATGTTGATGAAGCTACCTATCAAGAACACCAGGAGAAAAAGGAGGAGGCGCGAAAGCCAAACGAATTTGACAAAAAGAAAGAATATGTAAGAGTTTTTACGATGGATTTGCAATCGGTCGTAATGAGCGCGAAATCTAATGTTAGTGCTCTTTACTATAAGACAAAGTTAATTGTGCATAACTTTACAATTATGGATATTTAATCCTTGGACGGATATTGTTTCCTCTGACACGAGGACAATGCTGCACTAGCAGCCAACACATTTGCTACTATTATTTACAAGTTATTTGAGACGTACATTATATCGGAAAAAGATTCTTTTGAAAAAGCAATTTTACAGTGATAGATGTACGGGACAAAACCGAAACGCAATTCTTTCCAACGCACTTTTGGATCTTATACATAACGAATAAAATCCTAATTGAGCAAAAGTTTTTAGAAAGAAAGGCACTCTCAAATGGAATGCAATAGAATGATTCAATGCACTCCACTATTGAGCGAAAACTAAAAACCAGAACCCAGCAGACTACGTTAATGTTTGTGAAACTGTTCGCATAAATCCTAAACCCTACAAGGTGGAGTACTTAGATCTTAAAAATTTTCAAGGCCCCCAGTACATCAGTTCCATACGTCCAGGCAGAACAGCAGGTGATCCGACTGTCACTAACATCAGAGCATTTCAATATAATGAAGACGGAATGCATTTCAAAATTAGACATTCAGAGGAATGGGCACCTTTGCCTTATAGATCGACAAAAAGAATAAGAAAATTTGGAATCTAGAGGAGTCGCCGTTGATGTATTCAACTCCTATACCAATTAGATACAACAAGATAAGCTGCAACATTTAACGGATGTTAAAGCTTCTATTCCTCAGGACTTTCATTTGTTTTATGACAGCTTACCACATTTGTAAATCTGTTCTTGTTTTCTGTCACAGAACGAATAGTGATATAATATATTATTAGAATGTTACTATTTTTTTATGTTTTCTAAGTTTATTTTTATGTAATAAGTAATTTAAGTTAATAAGGAAACAGGTACTAGCTGCCTATCTTCTTCGGACAAAATACATGTATATCGCAAACGACCTAACTCCTGGATTTTCATAAATGAAATCCATTTTCGACAATAACGATTATTTTTTGTAATCCACTAACAAACCAATAAAATTATTTCCCAAACGATATTTGTCTTATTATACTTTCACTTTCTGAGTTGTTTTTGCATCTCCTCAATAATTTTCGATTTTGAAGTTAAGCCAGTTACATCTTAAGCCGACGATAAACCACTGCGATATTTGCACTCGCGCTAAATACGATAGAAACCCTCAAAAGATGGCCCTGCAGCTAACTTACATTCCAAACAACTATTTGAAAACCTCCATTTAGATTTATTATTCACATCCAAATACATCATATTAACCATTGTGGACTCATTTAGCAAATATGCCCAGGTCTATATTATTCCAAATAGAAATGCTCAAACAATTTTAAACACTATGGTAAATTACATGTCGCATCATGGAACACCATATAAAATTATAACAGATTTCTGGTTCAGAGTTTCAAAATAAGTTGTATCGGGAATTTTGTAAACTTCATAGTATAGAAAAACACGTAACTTTGGTTGAAAATTCACAGTCCAATGGCTGGGTGGAACGGTTACACAGTACGTTACTTGAAGAATTACGCAGTTTGAAAATAAAAAATCCCGAAAATTCATTTGAAAACAATTTGTTGAACGTAATTCTAGGATATAATAATAGTATTCATGGAACAACTAAATTTACTCCATTCGAAATAATACACGACCAAAACAACATTTACTTACCTAAAGATATTAATGCAAATAAGATAATTGAGGACTTTATTCAAAATCGAGCAAACAATATTAAACTAATTAACACTACAGTCAGGAATAACATGAAATTACGAAAAATAAGTATTTGCCAGAAAACGAACAAAACACGTAAAGAACCAGAAGATATTAGAAAAAACAAAATTGTTTATGTTAAGCGTAAAGCCCGACGCCAAAAATTAAGACCTCGTTTTGATAGAAGTAAAGTATCATAATTTTAAAAAATAAGGTTACGTTCAAAATTAAAGGCAAAAATAGCAATACTAAGTTCAAACGCGATACGGTAAAACGGAGAAAAAATCACTAAAGTCAATATTGTCGCAGAGGATGGAGATGAAGTTCCCGTTTTTACTCCTAATGATCCCTGTCGTTAATAGTTAATGAAGAATCACTAAATGTTACAAATCCAGGTTCATATCGATCAATCTATCATTCTCTTTAAGATCGACTTTCCGATTATGCTTAGGTCTTTACTTTCATTAATCCATCTTTATCCTGTATCGTATTAAAATAACCTTATCCTATTACCTGAAACGTGCTTACGTTTGGAGCCTAATGAATACGCCTACTGAAAATACAACTGTCCGGGATTGGAAGTCAACTACACCCGCGGAGGGGAATTACAACCTCAAAGGGGTGAAACCGCTTACTTAATCTACACCAAAACAACAACCGAAATTGCCGAAAGACACCAGTCCAGCCAAGTGAAGTAATCATAAAACAACCGACGAATGGCGACTTGTTGTTGGTAACTAGTAAAGAAGTTAGCGTAGTTTTTAATTCTGTTGAAACAGAACTTTCGAAAATATCTGAAAATGTAGTAATTAAAGTGTTCCTAAATCATAGCATAGAGATAAATCTCCCTCAAGATCTACTCTAATGGTGGAGGAGTCATATACAGCCTGTCCCAGAATTGCTGGGACATAGAGCTACCACGTATTGTAGAGGTCAAAATAAGTCGAATGGACGCAATTTATATATATACCAAAATGTATCGTTTGTCCGTGAGAAGAGTTCAAAGTTTAATTTAAAAATCACGTTTTTGTAAGCTGCTCAGAAGTGCGCGAAACAAATTTAATGAAATTTGGGAAAAGTACATTTTAGAGGATTACCCTACTTTCAGTAATCAAAGATACCAAAAGGAAATTGTAGAAGGGTGAAACCACCCTCACCCCTGATAATGTTTTAAAATTATTTCTTAGCGGTGGTAATACGGTTCTAAGCCTTCTTTTAGCGGGAAGGCTTATTCACCTCTTCCTTTTTTGACTCTTATAAAAACTCCGTATTTCGCATAGTTTCGAAGGAAAAAAATATTTTCTCAAATACCTGACCTCCATCTTCGTTAATGCAGAGGTCAATTCGGCGTAAAAAATTGAAATGCACCCTTCTTAAAACATCGTCGTTATCTCCTAGTGCGTTTACAGCATTTTGAATTCTGTCCCACAGTTGTTCGGAATTATTAATTTGAACTTGGTACACTTGTGTTTTTAACGCTCCCCAGATGAAGAAGTCTGAGGGATTTAAATCTGGAGACCGCGGATGGTATTGAATGGGTGCTTCTTATCCCCTACCAATCAATCTACCAGCAAATTATTCATTAAGATATTCTCTTACGGCACGTGCAAAATGAGGTGGCGCACGGTCGTGCATAAAGAACCTGTTTCGACGCAAATTAAGGGACAAGTCTTCTGGCAAAATTTCTTGTAGGAAACGAATGTAAATAGCGCCATTTAAACAATCAGGCAATCGGGACGGCCCAACCAAAAAAATGTCAATAATTCCGACCCAGACATTAATTTTAAATTCTCTTTGATATCTATCTTTAATAGCATGTGGATTTTCATCTTCATAAATATGCTTATTGTGTAGGTTCGTCATGCCACGACGTGTAAAACAAGACCCATCAGTAAACAAGATATTAGTGTGGAATCCGTTGTCGACTACTCAGCGCTCCGAACAATTTGTGAGAAATTTAAACGTGAACCCTGACCAAGTGGTAATAACTCTTGGATTAGTTGGATGTGGAATGGACGAATTAATTGATTGCTAAGAATCCATCTTACATTGCTTTTTGAAATCCCAGTCTATCGTTGCAATGTTCTGGTACTAGTCTCAGGATTGTTATCAATGATTTGAAGAACAGTTTCTTCCGCAATGGGTGTTTGGGCTTGTCGAGATCTTCCAGCGTTAATTCTGATTAGCTTCAACATTCCTGTTTCTCGAAGACCTCTTTCGATTCGGGCAAAAGTTTTGTGATTTGGAATTGTCCGGTTTGGACACCTCTCTTGGTACACGCCTAACACTTTCGCGGCAGTTACCTTGACAGTATCCAAGAACTAATAGCACGTCTGTCTGCTCATTAAAAGGGAAGTCCATATTTGATAGCTGACAAAGTAATTGCAACAACAGCAGAAATAGCAATTAAAGCAATAACGGTGATCGCGATAAAAACAATACAAAAGCAACTGAAAGTGAACAAATCATTGAAATTATTTACTGTCAACAATAAACTGGGAAGATTATGAATTTGTTTCCTCTCAAAATCATATCTTATGTCTTTGTGTCCACCGCCAAGTAAATTTTGTATTATAATTTTATTAAACCTGCACTAAGAATGTAGGTGATCAGTATTTGAGAAAACATTTTTCCCTTCGAAACTATGCGAAATACGGAGTTTTTATAAGAGTCAAAAAATGAAGATGATGAATAAGCCTTCCCGCTAAAAGAAGGCTTAGAACCGTATTACCACCCCTAAGAAATAATTTAAAAACATTATCAGGGGTGAGGGTGGTTTTAACGCTTCTACAATTTCCTTTCGGTTTCTTTGATTACTGAAAGTAGGGTAATCCTCTAAAATGTACTTTTCCAAAATTTTATTAAATCGCTTCACGCATTTCTAAACAGCATACAAAGACGTTATTTTTAAGTAAACTTTGAACTCTTCTTACGGACTAACGATACATGTTGGTATATACATAAATTGCGTCCATTCGACTTATTTTGACCTCGACAATACGTAGTAGCTCTATGTACCAGCAATTTTGGGACACGCTGTATTAGTAAACTTTCTATTTGTATATTTGTGTATGTATGTATATTTCATCGGTGACAGGGGACAGTATTGATATGCGTTTAAAAAAGGCTCCTTACCCCTTGAGGCTGTCACATTTAATATATTGCTTTATGGATGTATTGTATGGATGTACATATATAAAGCCGCCGTAACAGCGGCAAGGAGGTTAGTACGAAATTATAGGTTTAACCAGCAAGTTGCTTTATTTCTAAAGTACTTTCCCACCAATATAACTAACCCGCACACTCGATAAAAATTCATTAGAAATATTGGGGCGACATTACCTCAGGAATTAACGTTAGAAGCAATAACGAGAGGATCAAGATATTTGGTGGTGACGAAATTACCTATCCGCTATAGTATAGTTGGTTTGATAAACGGGAAGGAATTGAGAATAACTATAAAGATGGGTTACAATAGGTACATATATTCTGAACAATATAATATAGTCTGAAATCATGATGTCGGTTGAGAAGAATAAATAACAGATAAATAGTCGAATTTTGGTACAAGATAATGGCTATGACTATTGCACAATATATTTAATATGTTTTTAATGTGTCGAAGTTGTTCTCAAATTCACGGGGTTGAAGGGGATTCATGCGTTAAGCTTTTTGATATTTGTGATTTTAGGGAACCAGTTTCCTCCTGCAGACCAGCTAGCACTGCCTTTAGACTATTTAAGTCAGTGCCAATTTTGATACAATTATGACAGTTCCATGTGGGGCCTGACTTTGAGTTGATTTTCTTTGCTTCAACAAAGGTAATTTCCGCGCAATCTATACCATAAATTCCACTACACACTGAACATGCAATTGATTTATTTTGCTGTAAATTTTTGTCACAGCAAGTACAAAAAGGCATTGTAAAGATTTAGGAAATAAAAACAAATAAAACAAAAGATATCATACATGTTAAAGTGGCGAGTAAGGACGGAAAGGATAAACCTCTTCACACCAACGGGACCGGTCGTGGTGTCTAACAAAACACAGAGCGGATGGCCGCGGATGCACGAGTAAGAAAGAGATATGGGAAAGAACACCATAAAAATATATGCAAATAAGAGTGGCAAAAAAGTATATATGGAAAATAATATTGTGTAGGTACTTACATTCAATTCAAATTTTAAATACAATTAACCGTAATACACAATAAAATTTATAAATCACGAAACTAGAAATGTTACTGTTTACAACCGTACAAACTAGAATAATTTCGTTACAGTAGAATCAAGAAAAATTAAGTAGATTCAGGAACGAACAACACGTGGCCGAACTATCTATACGTCGGTAATATAGGCCTTACCTACTTAACGGAAGTATAGAATTTTTGATTCCTACTATTTTGATTAAGTAGCAAGGATAAAAGCATATTATCATTGTTAGGGTCGATAGTATCGTCTTGCTGATGTTGATGACCTGAAACAACAATTTTCCTTTTGGGGTTTTAGCTGTCTCTGGCGAATTATTCTGTTGGCGCATATTATTTTGTTGTCACCTTTAGGTATGGGATTTCCAATTTGAGAAAAGCGTTTTGATCCTTTCTCGTTTTGTTGTTATTTTTCGAATATAAAGGTTGGTGTACATCTAATGAGAGAAATCATATACGATGATGGTTTTCTCGTTTTAAGTTTTGTCTTTATTTGCGTTCTAATTTATTTTATATTTGAGTATGTTCGTTGATGTAATTAGTATTTCTTTTTCTATTTTAGTATATTCAAATGCGTTTTTAAAGTCCAGTTGACCTTTGGCAACTTGAAAAGGTGTGCAGCCAGTTGCAGGGTGTGCTATTATTATAGAAGAGAATTGCGTAATTCATCAGGTTGGTAATATCTTGATGGAGGTTTTCTCCCCTTAAAACAAGAATACTTTCTAAAGTGTATTTTAATTGCTGCATTTAAAAATAATATATATAAAAATAATTATATAGTCTTAGTTTTCCCTGTTGATCATCGGTGGTAACAACAACTTCTAACATGGAACGTGTTAATACCACAGAAAAGGTTTTGTTTTGGAAATACTTTTGTATAAAGTTTATGAAACGTATATACATATATTCTTTTTCTAATTTTGAAAATATTTCTTCTAATTTGGTTTGATTATGTAATAAATTTGAATTGACCAAATGTGTCTCCTTTTATTAAAAAAATTTTCGAAATGGATTTGTAATTATTTAGTCGAGGATTTATTGAGGACAATTTATTTTGATTGAATTCAGAGTTCTTTCTGTATACGGAAGTTCGAGGAGGTGGTCTTCCATTGCGGAATGAGCAGTATTGCTTGCCGAAGGTCGTCAGATGGTTTAACTTGTATGTCTTCATAGATAATTATCGTAGGATGTTCATAATGTTGTAATGTTTTCGGAGGATCGATTTCTCTTATTATTGACTACAGTTGATCGAAAGAAACTTCGTTGGTAATAATTTGATCTATATCGCTTCAATCTGATTGCATAGAATCTGACGAATCTAGATTGGCAAGTAATAACTCCACTTCTGTTCTTACTATAGTCTTAAATTCAATCCTAGAAGAGCATAGGGATTGGTGTTCATTTTACCGTTTTTGTAGATTTAGTTTTAGTCTCCAACGCACAAGTTTGGAGCGTGTATCTTTAACAGAAAATAAGTATTGTAGAGGTTCATGATCTCTGACCAGATTAAATCTTGTGCCATACACATACGGCCCAAAGTTTTTGCTGTCCAAACGACAGCTAATAGTTCTCTCTCTATAGTGCTGAAGTTACATTCAGCGGGATTGATTCTGCTAGCGTAAGCTATCAATACGTCTTTATCTATGGGTCCTTACGATAAGACAGTACCTTATTATGTCATCATTTAACATTTCGTGTACTTGATTTTGAACTTCTGTTTTGTGAACATAAGGGCATCTACAAGCTTTAGAATATATAGGAATGTAGTTGATTGTTGTGATCTGATGTTTGACTTTGTTGGTGAACGCTAAAAGGTGGGATTCATTACGAAATATGTCGGAAAAGTCTTTAATATCTTGCTCTGGGAAATTCTTTTCTTCCGAATTTAGGTGGTCCGTTCCTAGGTTTTCGAATAATGATATGTGGTGTAAATGATTATGATTTAGGGTGTCAATAGTTTCCATGTGATAAAACTTATAATCTTTTGAATTAGAAAATGTGCCGAACTTAGTCGTACAAGAGAATCGTAACACCTATTTTTATTAATAACCTTATAGGGGTATCCGAAAATTGTGCATATGGTATTAAACTCATATTGCTTAATTCTACCTGGGGTTTTCTGAATGGCAAATTTGTCAAAAATTCGAGTATTGTGGTTCATTGCCATTATTTTCTACATTGATGTTTGTACATGTGAGAGGGATTCGATATGAATTCTCTCAAAATGCACGTATTACGCATTTTTACAGTCATTTAAAAATGCGTAATACGTGCATTGTGAGAGAATTCATATCGAATCCCTCTCACATGTACAAACATCAATGTTCAGACGATATATACATAACATTTGTATACGAAATTACAGCTCTTGCAAAGCCGTACTGACGAGCGGTATAACCGCGAAACGTACGTCTACGGATGGCAAGAGAAGATCAAAATTTTGTAATTATTTTCTACGGAATGTGCAGCTGAGCGCGCAGTATTTTGATGCTAATTAGTGTATTCTATGGAATATTATATTTCAGAATTATAAGAAGGATTGTAATTAGGATTTCCATATGATTCTTCATCATAATTTCCGGCATTGTGCAATTCTTGTGAAATAATTTTTTTTGACAAGTCTGTTTACAGGAACTCCGACTTCTATTTGCATGACCTGATAAAGTATCCATGGGTTCTAAATTACGGCGTTTAAAGTCATTTCTTAAGGCAAAACTAGTTTTAGGGACGAGGTTTTCCAAAAACTTGTTGATTGGTGGACAAACGCTGTCTTATTGGTCTTCTTTGGATGGGAATTGGTTGTGAAGAAAAAGTGTTTTGGTGAGGAACAGTTCGATTGAAGCAGGGTTGTTTTGGGACCAGGTTATGCGCTACTGCGACTGGATGGTTTTCCAATAGTCTAAAGTTATTTTATGTAGGAAAAAAGGAGTTGTTAGGTTGGAAATGTATTGTTGGATTTTGTGATGGAATGAATTTATGATCAAATTGTGTAATAGGTTTTGAAGTTTGGTTTTGAGGAAATTTACTAAATGGTCGTGAATTATCTGTTTTCTTGGAAAGACTCTACTACTTCTGTTAACAAGTTTAACAAGTGAGTTCGGGAATTTAGCGCTCCCGAGGTACCCGAGCTAGAACCCAAACTAAGGTGTAAGGTAACGTGCCGAGAGTTGTGTGGCCGCAGTGGTGTGCGGTATTTAACGTTCCGCTGGGGGCACCAGGCGAACCCGCTTGTAGTTAGCCTTACCCGATCAAGCGGGGCTCTGATTGGGCGGACAGATGCTTCCCTGGCTACTCCTTGTATAGCTACGCTATGTAGAATTTCCAAGGCTAAAGTGCAAAAGCTTGTGAAACAGGGCCACGATTTCATACAGGCCAAAAGGGCCATAATCAAGGCCAACTTCACTAGGCATGCACAAAGGGCCAGGGTAGTCTAGATAATTAAGTTAGGCCTCAACGAGGCTACTAAATATAAAGAAAGGACGGAAGTCCAAAAAGGCGGAGCCGGAGGGCAGTACTCCCGCAGGTCTTCCGAAAAGCAAGAGGCCAGAAGGTTTTACCTTCAAAGAGGCTGCTTTGGAGAGGATCGCGGTAGTATGCAACAACTATCCGGTCACCCAGATGGAGCCGGTAAAGCTTAAGGCAGGCCAAGACTCTATTATGGAGGCATATAACAACATTACGGAGCAAGGGCTTCAAATCTGCTTTACAAATGCACGTATATGCGGAAGTACCGCTCTCAAAGCTGTTAAGTCTAATTAAAGGAATAAAGCTGGAGAACGTACTCTAAGGAGGCATGAGGACCACAATAGACCTGGAAAGGTCGCAGTGGAAGAGGCATCAGTGCCACCTCAAGTAATCTAATCGAATCTAATCTAGTCAATCTCAGTCTACTGTCCGAATATGTGACGAGTATGTGTAAAGAATTTGTTTCATTTTGGTTAATAGGAATCCTATTCTGTTCGCCAGTCAGTAGAGAATCCGTATAAAATTTTACTTCAACTTTGGATTTTATTTATTCTATTCGTTCCAAAAAATCTAATAATGATTTATTTTTGTTACCAGCCATTTGTAAAAATTAACGTGTTAGGTTGGCGCCATAATGTTCCCTTAAGGCTACCGTTCTTTGTGCCCAAGCTGGTCTACACATTAAGATGTATAAACATTATGTCGCAACTAAGAACAAATAACGTTAAAAACTAATTCATTCAAGTTATCATTTGTCCTACCATACGTACTATAAAATTTGTCCCATCTATTGATGAAAGAATCTAACTAATCACTTTTGTTATTAATGTAGGAAAATGTCTGCTATACTTTTTGCAGGGCAAAAAGCTGAACCTAAACTGGGGTTGATTGTATTGGTCAATGATATTGTCTCGAATATATTTTTTATTTCTTCAATTTTTAAATCCTAAAGTAAATCAACTTGTTCAGAGTACTTGTCGTACAACAAGGGAATAATAAAAGTAAATAACGGAATCTTTGACTTACGTTCTGGAGATTTGACGATTCGATCGGTGAGGTGCAGCTTGTCGGCGTCGTTCTCTGCGATTTTCTTCCCAATCCTCGGGGCGTGGTTCGTAGAAGCAAATAGTGGAAACTAACCTCTTTGGGAGTTCTCTTATCCTACTGCCTTTGCCAATTTTGTTGAAGTTTCTTGCTTCAGTCTTGTTGAAAAATAACACTCAAGAATTCGACAACGAATCGTTTATTAAGAAACGAATATTTAACAAGAACTTAACTCAAAATTAGCGCATGGGATAACCGGCACCGCGCCAATACCCGCTAGCTATGATACTTCAGTAATAATGAATCTAAAAATGATCGCTAGTATTTATAAAATATCGTAATGGTGTATATTAATTGGAATGCGTTGCTTGTTTAGTCTACATCTGTATACATAGTCACATAGACAATACATATCACGCGCTCTGTCTCCACATAACTAAATGCGTTACTTCTGTTTAGTAGTTTATATTTGTATATATAGGCAATCTACAACGTGTCCCAGATAACATTTCCAACACGGGGATCTCGCTTATTGTACAGTATATAAGTTTGGTTGAATTATACAAATTGTTCCTGAGGACTAACGAAATTATACAATATTCTTCAATTTTCAAATTTCCATGTATTCTAGGATGAAAAAACGAAAAATGTCAATTTTTTTTCTTGTAATAACTTTTTCGTTCTAGTAGATACATAATTTCTTTTCACATTTTCTTAAGATACTTTTTATGTAGAATTTAAATATTGACTTGGATCTTTTCCTGCACTTTTCGTCTTTTAGTTTTGATCCCTAATTTAAATTTTTCTTATGGAACGTCAGGTCGGCTTTGAAATAATTGAACTTCTTTTTTATCCTCTTGACAATGATGATCACATGTATTGTCTATTTTTAAAGATATTAAAGAAAATTGAAAAAAAAAAATAATTTATTAATTTTATTTTTTATTAGTGTAACGAAAAGTAGGCCGTGAAACATAAAAACATAGTAGTCTAATGTCGTTTAGAAATTATTCTTTGCAGAATATTTGTGTATCAGCAATGGCTTCATTTAGTAATACTGAAAAATTTTATATGTTGAATTGTTGGCTGTGAGGCTGTATCCTGAAAGCAGGCAGCCCAGTCTTCGTACGTATAGAAATTTGGTAGTTAATTTAAAAGAATATGGTTCGTTTTCCAAACCTAACAGAAATCCGTAATTAGTGAATGACAATGTAACATTAAATGTATTACAATCTGTTATGGAAAATCCTTCAACATCTGTTATGAGTATACCGTTCTACAGGGACTTACAGTTAGACATGGAGATCGGGAGAGAAGAGTACAATAGTAGGTATGTTAACCAATGTAAGAATAATGATAATTTTCCTGCTTCGATTTTATGGTATGACGAACGCAGATTCACAAATAACGGTCTTTTTAATAGACATAATTTTCACTTTTGGAACATAGAGAATCCTGACGTTCTAAAGGAAAATCGACAGCAAGTGCGATTTGGTTTTAATGTCTGGTGTGATATTTTAGGCACTAAACTTATTGGGTCCATATTTTTTAACGAAACACTAAATAGTGCAAGGTATTTGAATTTACTACAAACTGATTTGGAAAATAGACTTGATGATTTATATTTGATTGAAAATATTAACATCAGCTTCCAACAAGATAGCGCCCCACCCCACAATTCAAACATAATCACTGAATACCTTAATAATCGTTTTCCAAATTTGTGGATTAGTAATCCAGGACCGATTTTATGGCGACCTAGATGCGCAGACTTGACGCCCTTGAATTTTTTTGTTTGGGGCTACGTAAAAGATCGGGTGTACGTGAAAATATTTAATAATGCCGAAGATCTACGTGAAGCTGCTCTTGCAGCATTTGGTAGCATTACACGCCAAAAGCTACGTAATGCGATTACGACGACAATACACAGGGCACAATTATATTTAGAACGGAATGGGCAATTGTTTGAACATCTTTTATAATTAGATAATTATCTCCATTACTATTACCTGTTTGACTATCTTTGTTTTCTATTATTTGTTGTTCTCTTGTATACCATGCCTACTTTTCCTTAGATTGTTTAATAAAACACATTTTTTCAATTTTCTTTAATATTTAAAAAATAGATAGTACATGTGATATATCATTGTAAAAAGGATGAAAAAGCACGTTCAATTATTTCGAAGCCAATTTGACTTTCCTTAAGAAAAATTTAAATTGGTGCTCAAAACTAAAGAACGAAAAGTGCAAAAAATCCAAGTCGATATTTAAATTCTATATAAAAAGCTTCTTAAGAAAAATTGAAAAGAAATTATGTATCTACTAGAACACAAAAGTTATTACAAGAAAAAAAAAATTGACATTTTTCGTTTTTATCATAAATCCTATAATACATGGATATTTGAAAATTGAAGAATATTGTATCATTAGTCCTTAGGAACAATTTGTCTAATTTAACCAAACTTGTATCTTTTACAATAAACGAGATCCCCATGTCAGAAATGTTATTGGTCGGCTATGAAATAATTGAACGTCTTTTTCATCCTCTTTACAATGATAATCACATGTACTGTCTATTTTTAAAGTTATTAAAGAAAATTGAAATAAAATTAATTTCACTGACGTTGCTTCACCGACGACGTTCGTTCGCTTTCTTCCGATAACCGCTGTTTATGTACTAAGCGTACAAACATTTTAGGGCCGGCTTGTTCGGCACCTAATTGGCTGTCTCCGGTTTAAAAGTAGACAGATCGTTCGACCTTTAAATACATGGATGTCTATTTAGAGAGGGAAACACAATCTTATTTTCGAAAACCTCTCTCAGCTTCTTCATTAGATATAACAATGAAACTTTCTGGAGCACATAATGTTATCCTCGTAGAATAGAAAGAAAAATTGTTTACTTCGTTCAGCGTTTTTTGTCAAATTTTCAGAGGGCGCCAAAGTCAAGTCCTCAAGATGTGTTCCCACGGCGGACAAACAATCTCCGAATTGGCACGTCTGAAACAAAACAGGAAATGGCATTTCAAAGAGGAAGGTTTGCCACGTGGTAATTCACCACCGTTTGCCAAAAATCGATAATAGAAAGAAAATGGTGGCTATTTGAAGAAAATTGTACGAAAATCGACCTATTTTT
Source organism: Chrysina gloriosa (assembly GCA_038088585.1). Taxonomy (NCBI): domain Eukaryota; kingdom Metazoa; phylum Arthropoda; class Insecta; order Coleoptera; family Scarabaeidae; genus Chrysina; species Chrysina gloriosa. The sequence goes on from CM076087.1 coordinate 64,348,248, forward strand.
GCAGGGTTTGCGTCCTATAAATTTTTACACTATAAATTTTTAAACTATAAATTTTTTCCAAAAATGTGGTGAATTAGCGCACAAAACACCTTATCAAAGAGTCGTACAAAGTTTCATGAAAATCGATCCAGTGGTTGCGGAGATTGTTTGTCCGCTAGTTGAAAAAGTGATTTCCTGAAAATCGCGTTTGAAGTTAAGGAATAATCAAGTTTTAGTACTTACAGTGGTTCAATCAGCTATCCCTGGACCATATAAAAGTACTTCAGAGTCCTGTTCAGCTTCTTCTTCCATTTGTTTGTTCTGTTTCTTCGCCAGATGACTTTCTTTCGTCGCCGCCTAGCTTTTTCTGCGTTCCAAATGCGTTCTACGTCCTTTTTCATTGCATACTCATACGAAGCATATCCTATCGTGCAGCCCATGGTCTCCATCATTTTAAGGGGTATCATGTGACCTTCATTGAAGATAGCAGAAGAAATATGAATGCCTAATTCAACAACTTCCTTGAGTACAAATGTGTGTTTGGGCACGATTGCCCAAGGCGTTCTGTTGTAGCACTCGTTGTTATTTTGTGTGTTATTTCCTAAACAACGGGTAAGAAGTCCTTCATTGGTTAACTCTTCGAAGACGGGGTACACATGAATAAACGAAACCGGGAGTAGGGATTCAAAGCAAGCACTCGGCGCTCTCCAGCTGTCGACCGCGCGATCCGATTTGTCCATACACACACCGCTATAATTTTTCTTCTATTACGAATTTCGTCACAAAATCTTAAGAAGTGGAAGTGAAGTGTGCGTGAGACCAGCGAGTTGAGTGCACGTATTCGTTGTTCCTCTGGAAATTGAAAGATTCCGGAGGAATTGTTTAAATTTGTGGTATTAAGTTCAATAGATCGAGGGGCCCTATTCAGTTAAATTTTTGGAATTTCCTTTTTCTTTCCTCTTGTTTTCAGTTTCTTCATCATTCATCATATTGATTTTTTTGGTTTTTGTTTGAGCTGATATATATTCACAGAGCCGTGTTCCGCAGTTTTGGACTTTGGACAGGTGTTTTTGTAAATTTATAAAGGATACAAAGAGCAGACAAGATGTAGTTGAAATAGCTAAAATATTGGAAATAGATCTTGATGTATTACTGATAGCATTAACTGAGTGTAGCAAAATAGTCAGGACAAACAATTTAAAGTCACGTCTGAAACGACTAATTAAAAAATTAAAAAAGCCCTTGACAATTCAGAGTACGATACAGATTATAGCTCAATTCACGGTAGTTTAAGTGATACTTCAGAACGCTAATGTTTTGTTATATGATATGAATTTCATTTGTAATTTCGTTCCCATTCCCCTTTTTTTCCTCATATAACATTCACTGCTAAAATTGATGAACTTAATATTGTTCAATGGAATTCACAATCGGCGGTTTCAAAGCGTCCACATTTAGAATATATGGTACTGAAATATAATATTCACATAGCTGTTTTGTGCGAAACTTGGTATAAACCACAACAAGACGTTAAATTTAGATGTTATAGCATCCTGAGACAAGACCGAAATGATGGGTACGGCGGAGTAGCCATACTTACTCATAAATCGATCAAATTTCTTCCAGTTTCTATTAATTCTCCTGCTAACCTTTCGATTTGTGGTGCTTATTTTCCGCAGTTTGATTTTGCTATTTTTTCCATCTATCGCACAATCCAGTGTAATTTATCTTTTGCGGATTTGTTCGCACAAATTAACCACCCTTTTATTATATGTGGTGATCTTAACGCGCACCATCATTGTTTTGGGACTTCTAAAAGTGATAACGCGGGTAACATATTAGTAAAAGCCATCGACGAAGTGGGATGCCTCTTTTTGAATGATGGTACTCCAACTAGAATCTGCCGGCCTGGACAAGCCCTTTCAGCCATTGATATCACTTTATGTTCTCCTAGTCTTGCGCCACGTGCTAATTGGAAAGTTTTAGATGATTCATTTACCACTGACCATTACCCTATTCTTATTAATTTGCAATCTCACGGGATAACTCATAGAATAATATACCCTAAATATAGATGGAAGATAGAAAATGAAAAGCTTAGTCACTTTTCCGCCTATTTGTCCAGTAAATATCCAGATATTATTATCTCTGGGATAAGTCATATCAGAGATAAGGTAGACTTCCTTGTAAATGCAATAACTCAAGCAGCAGATCACACTTTTAAGGTTAATCATGCTTTCTAAATTAAAAAGAAATCAGTGCCCCCATGGTGGGACGAAGAGTGCACTAAAATTATTGAAAAGAGGAAAGTGGCTATCAAGGAATTTAAGAAATGTCAGACTATGGAAAAATATATAAAATTACAACAAATAATGGCATATTCAAAACGTTTTCTAAAGTACAAGAAGAGAAATAGTTGGAAGTTATTATGTAACAATATAACTAAAGATACGCCAGTTAATGAATTTTGGAGAACAATTAAAAGGTTTAAAAGAACTGAGATAGTATATGAAGCATTAGATAAAAGCACAATGAATGAAATATTAAACAAGATAACCCCAGACTATGTAGCACCGGAAGTTAAATACTGCTCTTCAAACTCAACAGAACATTTTATCCTAAATCACTTTAGCTTGCAAGATACTGCTTAAAGATACTTCCCCGGGAAGTGATGATATCAGCTACAAATTACTAAAAACCTACCACACAAGTTCAAATGCATACTTCTTGGAGTATAGAATGAAATGTGGCTGAAAGGCAGCCAAGTTGAATCTTTAAAGGAAGTTATTATTTGCCCGATCCTTAAAACAAATAAGCCTGCTAATTTAGCTGATTCATACCGTCCCGTAGCTCTTATGTGTTGTATCAGTAAAGCATATGAAAGGATGATAAAGGAAAGATTAGAATGGTGGATAGAATCAAAGAACGTGCTACCTTCTGCCCAATACGGGTTTCGAAAATCGATCGGTACTATTGACGCATTAACTGTATTTGTCTCAGATGTGAAGCTGGCATTAACTGAAAACAAATCTACCTCCTGCATGTTTCTTGACATTAAAAACGCCTATGGATGTGTAGATCTTAATGTATTGGAAGGCAAGATAATTAATATCGGAATACCTGCTTCAGCAGCCCGAAATATTGTCAATTTATATCGTGACGTAAAAATTTTTGTCCGCGGAAATTCGAATGAAAGAGCAGGACTCAGATATTTGTCGCATGGCTTATTACAGGGATCATGTCTCAGCCCGATTTTATTTAACATATATACCCATGATCTGCATACTATTTTCAATGTACCAACTAACATAGTACAATATGCTGATGACGTCTGTTTATATACATCTAATACAGATCATAAAGCCCTTGTGGAAAATATGGCTATAATTGTGGGTCAGTTAATAACTTGGTTGGATCAGAATACTTCGGAACTAGCAACATCTAAAACAAATGTTGTGTTCTTATCTCGTAAAAGACATCAGTATAGTAGGAAAATGTGAAAAAACACTAAATCTAATGAGATGGTTAATGAAAGTATCTTGGGGTTCCGATTTTAACACATCCATAAATATATATAAAGCCTACATTAGATCAGTTTTGGATTATGCATGTATGTTGTACACGGATACTAGCCAGAATAATCTAAGGAGGCTGGACATCGTACAGTCTAAGGCCCTTCGACTGTGCGTGGGTGCTATGCGAAGTACGCCAACCAATGCTCTTCAGATCGAAGCCCGTGAACCCCCGCTCTTTTTGAGAAGAAGATACTTAGCAGTTAAGTTTATTTACAAGCTGAAAGTCAATAATTTGGAAAACATATTGAAGAAAATACGCAATATGGTCAGCGCCGACTTTACACATAAATATTGGATGAAAAAGAGTTCGCCTATTTTAGCGGAGACCTTTGTTACCACAGCCGAGTTTGATTCACGGATATACAAACCCTTACATGGTGAACTTTCGTATTCATCGTATTATCAAACAATACATAGATGTTAGTTTTCCACCATACATTGGACAGCCTGACCATGATAAATCCGTGGACTCATTCATATTGCAGTGCCAACAAAACTGTTTGACTATTTTACGGATGGTTCCAAGAGCAGCCACGGATGTGGAAGCGCATACTATGTACATAACACAGGAATGGGCACATCATTTAAGTTGGACTCGGCTACAAATGTTTTTACAGCTGAGGCTGTGGCTATATTTGAGGCATTGGCATATGCGAAACATACTGATTTTGGGATCGTAGTAATCATGACCGATTCTGCCAGTGCCCTAAAGGCGATTCACCATCGTAAACACATATCCAAAATGAATCCTATTTTAGTAGACATCATCAAGATAATAGCTGAAATGACTCAAGTAGGTATTTACACGGGTTTGTATTGGGTTAAAGGTCACAGAGGAATTAATTCTAATGACATCGTAGACAAAATAGCAAAAGAAGGCGGCATTACAGGAAGACATTATGGACCCGTACTTGGTAGTAAAGAACTATTACAGACAGCTAAGCATCTATTTCTTAACGAACAGTGGAATGCCTGCTGGTCATCTGCATATGAGGTCAAAATGATGCATACATACACCCCAATGTGGAGAACAAGTACTGGTATATGGACTCCTCCGTTTCTAGATTTGCTCGTGTCACATTAGCTAGAATGAAATTCGGTCATGGCCAGTTTCCTGCGCACTTGTGCAAACTGGGTCTGATCGAGTCACCGGAATGGTCTTGCGGCCATCAAGTGGCTGACCTTAATCATATTTTTTGGCGTGTGCAACCCACAACAGTGTAATAAATTGCCTGTACGAGACGGTTATACAGGAAAAATCCCACTTCCAACTAGTGTTATTACCCTACTTACAAGGGAAGATCCCGAACCCGGAAATTCAAAAAAATTTGAAACTTTGGGAATATATACAACATATATAGGTGTGCTATACGCAATTTTTTTTTGTGCCGACATTCACTTTGAAGGGGTGAAACACCCCATCGAAAATTGATGGATTTTCAAATTTTCTCCACACAACTCCAGTAAAAAGAAAGATAGAAGATAGGTGTAAATGCAATAGTTGCAGCATACATCAAGATCTTACAAAATATGTGTGTATCATATATACAGAGTGTTCCGTTAAGCCTTGCGCTTATACTGTAGATGTTTCTGTAACAATACAAAGAAAAGTTTGAGATATAATTTGTGTGACTTTTTAATTCTGCTTAAAACTATGTAGGGTGTTCTAATGTGCAGAGTGTTCCAGAAGTAAATATCACCCTATCCTTGGTTATATCTAACAGAACTTCATATATTGTATTATAATATATATGTATATATATTATTAAATACTTATTGCAAGGAATGATCTCAATCCCGCAAATTTAAAATATGAAATTTGAGAATATGTAAACCACATATAGAGGTGCGATACGAATTTTTGCTGCAAAGTTAATGAAATTTACTGTATATCTTTGCGGTACTATATTTATTAGATAAGCCGACCGACGTTTGGTGGCTAAACATGGATAGTCACACAGAGAAATTATGCAGGAAATATCAGCAGTGTCAGCTCGTAGCGAGACCATCAGCACCAGAACCTATGAAACGATGGAATTTACCAAAATACCCGTCGCAACACGTTGCGTTGGACTTTATGGGACCGTTACCGTCAGGAGAATATATCTTGGTGGTAGTAGATTACTACTCAATGTATATCGAAATAAAATTCATGAGAAGCATTGTAATGTAATGTAATGTAATGAGGTGGGGCTGACCCAAAATGGCCCTTTGCACTGCGACCACGTTGATCTATTGTGCTTCCCCTTGCTTTTATTTGTTTAATACGTCTAGGAACAGGATCAGCTCCTTCAATTGGAGTGTTAATAGGTCCTCTGCACTCAGCGTATATGCATGTAGTATTCTGTATCTCCTGTGACCCACTGCCCCACAATTAGTGATCAAGTGTTCCATTGACTCCTATTCTTCACCGCAGAATCTGCAAGTGTCCGTGCTGGATAAGCCCATTGTGTAAGTTTTTGTTGCAGATATAGTGGCCTGTGAGTGCCCCCGTCAGTGTCTTTAAGCTTCTCCTGTCCAGTTTGAGGGCGAGGTCCGCCCTCCTAGCATCGAAGCTCAGATACTTTTTAGAATGTTCCAGCCCAGTGGTGTCATTCCAGTGGTTTGTTGTGATGGATGCTGTCCATTTCTTTATGTCTCCTTTAAGGAGGGCTTTGTTAAACCCAAAAGATGGGGTAGGTCCAGTAAAGTTTCTCCCAGCCCCTTTTTTTTTTTTGGTAGATGTCGGCCGTCTCATTTCCTCCGTACCCCTCATGTCCTGGTACCCAGACCAGAGTGATCTGGTTCTGAGTCGCCAGCTCGTTAAGCATGTTGTGACATTCCAATAACATTTTGGACTTAATTGTACAACTGCTTAGCGCCTTAAGAACTGATTGGCTGTCCGAGAATATTTTGATTCGTATTCCCACGTGTCCCCTTTCGGATAGGATTCCTACAGTTTCCAAGATTGCGTATAGTTCCGCTTGGAAAATTGTGGTGTCCTTGCTCAAAGTTATTGACCTGTGTGTTCTAGGCCCCACTATTCCTGCCCCTCTCCTTGGAGCGTTTTGGATCCATCTGTGTACCACTTTTGCGATCCATCCCGCAGCCATCTTAGGTTGGCGCACCACTCGTCCCTTGTCGGGAAGACGACCCCGTACTTCCTATCGAAGCAATACATGGGATCCATGTGGTCGCTTGCTTGAGACTTACTAAGTATGTCTTCAATTCCCTTCAGGATTGTAAGATGACCAGTAAGGTTACCTGCCTTAAGTTCTTCCCTTCTGTGGATGGAAATTGCTTGCGTAGCTGCCTCCTCTTGCACAGCCACTTTTAGAGGTGTCAGGTTCAGAAGAGCTTCCATGTCCGTCTTTGGGGTTGATTTCATAGCCCCTGTGATGCATAGGCACGCAAGTCTCTACACCCTGCATAGCCTCGATATGGCTGTCTCCTGTTTGGTTTTACCCCAGCATACCATTGGGTTATTTTGGGGCTCAGACCCCAGGATCTACCAAGTAGTTGTCTTGCAGTCCAAAGGTATTTTGGGGCCTTTTTAGCACTGACTCGAGGTGCAGTTCCCAGGTAAGTTTTTTATCCAAGATAATTCCTACATACTTCACCTTATCGCTAGCGACGACTTCGATGCCGTTTACTTTTAAGGTGGGGATATCTATCACCCTTTTGCTAGTGAATGGTACGATAGTTGTCTTCTCGGGGTTAACTGATAGCCCCTCCAGCCTTCACCATCCCCATGTTGTGTTCAGGGCATCTTGCATCCGTTCAGCAATCGTCCCTATATGATTACCCCTGATTATTACAGAGATGTCATCCGTATAACCAATGGTTCTGTGTCCCTTCGGGTTAAGGACCCTAATCAGATTATCAACCAATACCGACCATAAAAGGGGAGATAATACCCCACCCTGTGGGCATCCCTTAACCGCAGTGACACTGAGATCCGTAGATCCGAGTGAGGCTCTAATCAGCCTTTGATTCAGCATACAGCTGACCCATTTTACTATCGCTGAATCAACTCCTCTATTAGAGAGTGCAGTTTCCATTGCGAGGAAGTTCGCATTATCGAAGGCGCCCTCAATGTACATAAATGCACATAAGGCTATCTCCTTGGAGCTTAAGACCTTTTCGATATCTAGAACCAGTTTATGTAATGCCGTAGTAGTTGATTTGCCCTTCTGGTAGGCAAATTGACGTCCATGCAATGGACTCAGGGAGAGTACCTCCACCCTAAGGTATTGATCCAGTAGCTTCTCAATTCTCTTCAACATAAAAGAGGATAGTCTGTAGGACTTGCGAGATTCCGGGGTTTGTTCCCTCCCTTGGGTAATGAGAAGCATTACTGCGGAGAAGATGATTAAGGCGTTGACGAAAATGCTTAATATTTATGGGTATCCAGGATAGATACACTGTGATCAAGGTAGTCAATTACGAAGTGAAGAATTTCAACAACTTCCCAAGAATTTGGGAATCTTCATGTACTACTCAACACCTTTATGGCCTCAAGCCAATGGAGAGGTAGAGCTGCAAAATTCTTCAATATTAAAAAGACTAAAGATCGCAAACTATGAAAAGAAGAATCTTAAGGAAAATGTAAGCAATTACTTATTAATGTATCACACAACACCGCATTCATCGACACCGAAAACTACAAGTGAATTATTTTTTGGAAGAAACTTAAGAAATAAACTGCCATCTTTATGTAAAGGAAGACCAATAGACAACGAACAAATTAGAGACACCAAGGAGAAAGAAAAAGGGAAAGAGTATGCTGACAAAAGAAGAAAAGCAAAGGGCAGAGAACTAGAAGTAGGAGATATAGTATTACTTAAAGAAGAAAAGAAAAATAAATTGACAACTACATTTAGTGATGAGAAGTTTGAAGTAATCGAGAAAAAGGGAGCAGAAATTACTGTAAAATCACCTGATAGGAGAATAGTAAGAAGAAATTCTCAACATGTAAAGAAGTATGAAAACTGTGACTTAAAAGGTGACGGTGAAACGGAAGAGAACAGTGGACAGTTGAATCAAAGTGAGGACAAGCGAATATTGAGACGATCTGCAAGAGAACAAAAATTACCGGAATATTTAGCCGAATATGAAATTGATACGGACGTTTATAAATAAGAAAAAGGAATTATGTTTATATCGTTAATACTAATATCTATTGATAACTGTTAGTTAAGTTAAGGAACGTTTATGCAAAAGTCAGATATATATTTTTCATTTTAATGGAGGAAAGTAGTTTTAGTGGCTACACTAGGGTGGTTTTATAAAATTGATTTTCGATTTTTATAGGTGCGCACGTCTAGGATTGTGCCTTCTAGTGTAAAAATACTATTTTAAAAGTTTTAGCTCAATTGGACTTTGCTTTCCGGTGCCAAAAATGCCCCGAAGTTTTGAGATGTTATTACTACTGCTTTATATTTAAATTTAACTTTTATTCCCGAAAGTTCTAGCATCTCTAGAATTGTTTGCTATTTTTCTGCTTCTGACATCTTCTAGTTTATTTTTTAAACATATTTACACATTGTGTTCTAGTAGAAAGTACAAATCGGGGAACCCCGAATTTTGACGTGATGCTCGTAAAAGACATTAGAGAGATATATTCATTCTTAGTTGTTTGTGTTAAGTGAACAGTTCGGTTTAAGAAATATTAAGGTATTTAACCAGTTAATTAATTAAGCTCAAACGTTCGTGTCCGAGCTAAAAGTCAGATTTATTTAATTGGACATTCATCTCAACAAATAACCGGCAACAAGCTGCCATCTATCCACCAAGTATTAAAGTCCTTATTTTGCAACATACATAATGTTGGATTACCTTTCTGTGATGCTGCAAAACTCACTTTGAAAGAAGTTTTTGTATTCTGGGAGAAAGCTAGGATACCTTGTCAATTGCAAAAAAATGCTGTTCGTAAAGTCGAGAAGTTGTATAACGAATGGAGAGCACTTCAGAAAAGTTCAACATTGAAGACAAAAAGTCAAGAGTAAAAATCTCGCATGCAAATCTAAATTGCTTGATTTGTTCGATGTAGCAGTAGAAAATGCGATTTCCAAAATGGCCAACCAGGAAGACATTGCGTTTTTGATACATCAGAGAATGAAAAGACGTCCGGGCCATATGGAAGGTATCGATTTGAAGGCCACTCTAGCTGAAGAAAGGAGAGAAGCAAGAAAAGCAAAAGTAGAAAAGCGGCTATGTCGACAGATGTCACGAGAAAACGTTGGTAAGTTTCTGCCATATTGACCCAAGCTTTATAAACAGGTAATGCTTTTGAAGCTCACTCTTGAGTATGTTATAAAGTCTATATAACGTTCATTAATTTACTCTTATTTGATGTCAGCACTTTTTCCCTCCCGAAATGACATTTTTCTTCTTCTTTCCTGCAACAGAAAATGTAGAAGAGATTTTATTCTCTTCTGAATCAGAAGTGGAAGAAATAGCCTCTGACGATGTATTTATCGACGAAGAAAAAATCGAAAAACCAGATACATCGATTAAGAAAAGAAGATACACTCGCGGATATAAAAAAGTAATAACGGAAAAGCTATCAATATTGTTAGATAGGTGCAACATTTCTGATAGAAATGCTGTGCGAATAATTTTCGCAACAGCTGAAAGTCTGGGTTCAAATATCGAGGAATTATCTGTTAGCAGAAGTACTATAAGCAAACGCAGATTATTCTTTCGAAATCAAAGAGCACAGAAAATCAAGGAGGGGTTTCAAAAATCAAACTTGGAAGGAACTGTTGTTATATTATGTTATGTTATATTATGAACACTTGTTGTTCTTTTACTATACATTGAACTCGCTGATCATATTAATGAGACAATACTAGTGGCACAAAATATCACTACTAAAAGCATCCTTAAAAAGGAGGAGCAGCCTGTGTACTGCATTCCCTAGAAATATCTGCCGACAATTACATTAATGTCTGACAGATGCTTAGGGATAGACATAGTAATCGCTGGACCGGCGGAATCACTCGTTTCAATCACGTCGATATCGATGACACCTCGCTTGCCAAAATTAGTTTTAACATCAACATTGCCGGCAAAAGACAAAAAGGCCGACCAAACAAGCACTGGCTGGACACACTGCACTCCGATCTCATTGCCGCTCGACTCCACCCGGACCAAGCTCATGACTGGGACAAGTGGCGGGCCCGATCCAGAAGAGCCGACCCCGCAACAAAGCGGGACTGAGGCTAAAGGAAGAAGAAGATAGTAATCAGAGTGTCATTATCCAAAATCACCTAAATGCAATATTGCAGAGTTGCCGTGTTCAACGAAATTTAATTATGAGTTGCTGTGTGAAACGAAACTAAATTGTAAGTTGCCGTAATGCAGTGAATGAAAATGTTGTTAACACCTTACGACAAACACTACACGGAGGGTTAAACCACAAGCCCTACTTGCTACTTACCAAGCAACGCAATAAACATTGTTGTTACCACTCTACGACAAATACTACACGGAGTGTTAAAACACAAAATGCTACTTGCTACTTACCAAGAATCATAATAAGCTCTAACATCCTTAAAACGGTGTCTTGAGCATTGGAACGATTTGCTTGTATTGATTATATCTTCAGAGCTAGATAATAATACCCTCATAGAATGAGAAACTAAAATACAATCCGTCGAAATGCCTTTTTAAGAAGCTAACTCATTTCCTTCCACATCAATGTCATACCCTAGCAGCAATATCAAGGTTACCACCACTTACAAAGCGAGCACAGATAATAAACCGACTAACATTTCACGTGCCTATTGTAACGATGATTATTTGATCTACTTGCATATGTAAAAGATTTTGATTGTACAAAATCTATTAGATACAACAGGACGCAAGCATACTTGCAGACTACTCCTAATTTGTGCTTCGCAATTAAATCTGATGACCAAAAGATGGCAAACACCCTACGGGTCAAGCAGAGCAAAAGAACGTTACGATGCAAGATAACGTAACCAAGGGGAAGATGGTGATAATCATACAGCAAATGTCACACAGTCACTAGCTGCATATATTCGAAATCTGTGGACATTGTGTCTCCAATGCAGGAAATAAACCTTTTGGTTATTAACTTTACGATAGATCGCAGGTTCTGCACTATGGTGTGCTTGTACATTCCACCTTCTACGCCACTCCAACAATATGTTGTGCTGTTTGAATACCTTGACGCGGTTTTGAGTGGAAACAAAAACGTGATTATCATTGGCGATCTAAATATACCAACCTATTATAATTGTATTACACATGGTTCACACGACAATACTGCAGTTCAGCTGGTTGGTTTCGCGAACTATCATGACTTAAGACAATGTAACAATATTCTGAACTCCAGTGGTAGGCTGTTGGATCTTATGTTTGCTTCTGAAGAATTCGCAATTTCCGTGGAGAAAAGTCTTGATCCTCTAGTGCAGGTATGGGCAACCTCCGGCCCGCGGGCCACATGCGGCCCTCGAGTAAGATTTGCCCGGCCCGCTACTGAATTCTTTCGTTGCATATTAGCACGGCCCGCCTAACTTAATTCATAATGAATCATAAGGATACTACAAAAATCTATATTTTTCATGATTACTCGCAGCATAGAACTTCTACAAAAAAGGTTGCCCATGCCTGCTCTAGTGAATGAGGATGTATACCATCCTGCTCTGTTTTCCTGTTTATCATTTGCTGGTAATTCTACTGTAAATTTCGAAAATTGTCAAAACGATGTGTATGACTTCAGAGGTGAGAATTTTAATTATTTGTATAATGCCATAGCTAATGTGGATTGGGATGATTTTGAAAACTCCACCAGGCAAATGCATATTAATGAAATGTGTAGCGAATTTTATTCAAGATTATTTGCATTGTTTAATCAAAATTATCCGATATGGTTTACTTCCGAGATTATCAAGGATATCAGGAGGAAGTGTCATTACTTCAAGCTGTATAAAAGACACCGAAGTAATTTTTATAGGGAGCGAATTCGACTCATTCGCTCAAAGATTAAAGCTAATATCAAAGTAAGCTATCCAGCTTACATTGGAAACATTGAACGTCAGCTTAAGGGGAACCCTAAAGGGTTTTGGTCTTTCGTCAATACAAGACGGGGTTGTTCTCATATCCCTGGTTGCATGGTATATAACGAATCAATACTGGACAAACCAGACAAAATAGTTGAGACTTTTGCCAAATATTTTAGTATATCATATACTGAGCGGGGAACAAGTCAAGATATTACTTCCGGAAATAATATCTACGATAGAAATATCCTACGGATTGAAGAGGTTTCAGATCTTTCGAGATCTTTGGAATGCAGCCAAAAAGTTGGAAGGCAATTTAACCACGGGTCCAGATGGTATACCCTCTTTTTGGATAGAGACTGCATTTCGTGTTTAACTGTCCCTCTAAGATGTACATATATTCAATGCTATCTTGAAACGGAATATATTTCCTGGCATGTGGAGGAAATCTAAAATAACTCCAATGTTTAAGTCTGGCAACAAAAACTGCATCCAAAATTACCGTCCTGTCGCTGTAATCTCAAATTTTGCGAAGATCTTCGAAACAATTTTGTACAACAATATATTTCCATATGTTAGAGTCTTAATCCACAGAAATCAGCATGGTTTTATGAGGGGCCGTTCAACAACCACAAATTTGTGTAACTTCACTCAATTCGTATCTGAGGCAATCGACCAGAGGAAGCAAGTCGACATCATATACACAGATTTCAATAAGGCTTTTGATCGCATTAAACATGGCGTGCTTCTGGATAAACTGCATGATTTCGGTCTACATTCCAATTTGATTTTATTGTTGAGGAGGTACTTAGAAAGCCGAGAACAGTACGTAGAATACAATGGATTCAAATCCAAGCTGTTTGTAGCATTGTAACATTGGCCCATTGATGTTCTTGATGTTCATTAATGACATATGTAGAGTGCTCTCGTCACTTTTGTATGCCGATGATTTGAAAATCTTCCGTGCTGTTACTGATGTTAGTGACTGTTGTGTACTGCAACGAGATATTGATGCTTTGTTGGGATGGTGCCGTAAGAATCAACTGGACTTGAACCTTAGTAAATGTAAGACTATGACTTTTACTCGTAAAGCTGAGTATATTGTGTTTCAATATAAAAGGAGCGAAAATGGTCTGGAACGTTGCTCTACATTTAAAGATTTGGGAGTGACTTTTGATATGAAATTGACATTTAATAGGTATATTGGTTCTATTTACTCTAATTAGAACATGTAGAGACTTTAGAAATACAGTCGACGCCGGCTAAAATGGACTCGGTTAAAGTGGACTTTCGGCTATAATGGACTTTCTTGCGTGGTCCCAACAAAAATGTATATTTAACATTAATAATATATCGGTTAATATGGACTTGAACTTCTTTTAATATGGACTTTTGAGAAGTCTATAATTAGAAATTTCCAAGAAAAAAACATAAAATCCAATTCGATTTATTTCCAAGTAAAGATATAATTAAAAATTTCCAAGAAAATATTTAATAGACGCATAAAATTCAATTCGAATTATTCCAAGTAATGCTATAATTATAAATTTCCAAGTAAAATACATACGGATTTGTACATTATTCTGTAACTTGTTCCTTCAGTTTAAAATTGTTCTCATCGGTGTTCGGTGGTGTTAGAGTTCGGTTTTAAAATGGTTAAGCGAAAAATGTTATCATTAGAAACAAAAGTGAAAATTATACGGGCAGTTGAAAGCGGTATTAAACAAAGTGAAGTAGGTGAGCGTTTTGAGATAAATAAACAGACAGTTAGTGCAATAATAAAAACAAAAGACAAAATTTTGGATGATTTTAAAAAGTGTAGACCAGAGACAAAGAAGGTAAAAAAATTGAAAGGCAAGATGTCGATACTATACTATTGAATTGGTTTACTGCGAAGCATGGAATGGGCTTTCCGATCAACGGTCACATTTTAAAAGAAAAGGCAAATCAGCTTGCAAAGCTGTTAGAGCCTAATTCAAACTTTGAATGCAGCGATGGTTGGATTCATCGATTCAAACAGCGACATAACATAACCATTGGCAAGATCAGTGGAGAAGCTGGCGCTGTTTCTGAAAACGTAACCGAATCGTGGCTAACGCAAGAGTGGCCTAAATTGTGTGACGGATACAAACAGGAAGACATTTTTAATGCCGATGAAACGGGCCTTATTTATGAACTTTTGCCGTCGCAGACGTATAAATTTAAGGGTGAAAAATGTATTGGGGAAAAACAATCGAAAAAACGCATTACCATACTTCTGTGTGCAAACATGAACGGCTCTGAAAAAAGAAAGTTGTTGGTCATAGGAAAAGCTATGAAACCCAGATGTTTTAAAAATGTATCGAGACTACCTGTGAAATATAAAAGCAACAGGAAATCTTGGATGACATCCATCATATTTGAGGAAGAGATGACAGATTGGGATCGAGAGCTACAGAGATCTAACCGCAAAATTTTACTGCTGGTTGATAATTGTCCTGCCCATCCAAAATTAGAAAATTTAAAAAACATTAGACTTGTGTTTTTACCACCAAACGTTACGGCCATCCTCCAGCCCATGGACCAGGGTGTTATCAGAACATTTAAGGCACACTACCGAAAACTTTTATTACTAGACATAGTGCAGGCCCTGGACAATGAGAAAGAACCATCTACGACACTTCTTGATGGAATTCAGCTTGCATCAAAGGCATGGAAGCGAGTATCAGCTGCCTGTATTAGAAATTGTTATCGCCATGCTAATATCTCGGATTGTCATAATTTTGAGGAAGAGGTGAGTTGAATTTTATTTTTACATATGTATACATATGCAATCTAAAATAAAAATTTTGTTGTTTCAGGATAATGTACCTATCGCTACTTGGCTAAAAAACAATAATATAACGGAGTATGTTAAAGGTCTAGAAAATGTGGAGGACTTTATTCAAATTGACCGCGATCTTATCACCTACGAAGTACCAGACGAGGTCGGTCTCGTAGAGCACTTTAGAAGGGAACAAGCAACAAACAGTGGTGTAGAAGACGAAGGAGAAGCCTCAGATGACGAAGAGCCAAGATCTGTTCCATCAGCTGCTGATGTGTTACAACACATTAAAGAAATTGCGTTCTACTTGGAAAACATTGGTGATAACGCATCATTGATCCTTGCTGAAAAACTAGAACAAAACCTTTTTTTTTTAACTTTCTTAAAAATAGAAACAAGCAGTGTAAAATAACAGATTTTTTTATTAATAAATAATACTTCTTAATCTAAATCTTATATGTTATTTCATTTTAAACTTTCTTTTGTGCAAATGTTATGGCCTTCTTGTGTAATGGACTTCTTTTAAAATGGACTAAAAATCATGGTCCCCGCAAGTCCATCTTAGCCGGCGTCGACTGTATAGACACTATCGTTCTGTTATACAATGCGCTAATACGCAGCAGGTTTAAGTATTGTAGTGTTGTGTGGTCACCTCAGTATTATAAATATATACATATTTTGGAAAGTGTGCAACGGAGATTACTGAGGTATCTCTATTATGTAAGATTTGGGATGTATCCGCAGTTTAATGTGTCCTACGAATATCTACTGCGAGAATTTAGTTTTATATCATTATATAATTGCCGGAAATTAATTGCAGTCAGCTATTTATTTAAAGTTATCCACAATATAGTTGATAACTCTTCATTTCTGGAACAACTTAATTTTATTTACCTAGATCTAGTAGCAAAAATTCAATTACTTTCGTTAATCGCATTACGAATACAAACCATTTTTAAATTCACCATTATGTAATATGTGTCGCATTTATAATTCGTATAACTATTATTTAGATATATTTCATTCTGATTATGATTTGTTTATGAGCTCAGCTAGAGAATGTATGTTTAGCTAGTTTTATTTTTTTGTATGAATATGTATACGCGTATATGGATGCGAGTGTATATTGTACATACTTTCGTCCCTGGACGGTTATAAGTTGCATTTTTCCTTTAAACTTTTTTATTAATAAAAATAACCTTTATTTAGATTTGTATCTGCTGGGTTATTAATAAATATTATTATTATTATTATTAAATGTATACTTGATATCGAAGTCCCCTATGGTCTTTGTTGCAAGATCTAAATATAAGCATAAGCATACAGTTCCCACTCTCAAACGAGAGTACACAAAATTTGTAAAATATATAGAGTTTGGACATGTAGGACCATTAAGTGTCTCCAAATTAACATTACCTCATTTGTATCACAAAATGAAGTATCGTCTTTGGCGGCTAAGCAAAGACAACCAGTGAATTATTGTTAAACGACACATTAATCATTCATCCTGAATTACAAACAAAATCAGATCGAATCGACACACAACGTCGGTCAATAAAATAAAGTGGCATTTTATACATCCTAGATCACCACATTTTGTGAGACCTATTAGCAGGCAGCAGGAAAATATATCAAATTACATTTAGCTAGAATTACTGGAAAAGCTACATTAATCTACGAAGAATTATATACGCTATTACTTCAAATAGAAACAATATTTAACTCGAGACCTATTACACCAATATCAAATGATGCGAATAATCTGTCATTGTCACTCTTTTGTATTTCTCAACTGGAATTGCTACCACAAGCATTCCCGAGCCAAATTTAGCCAACGTATGGACAAATATCTTATTAACCTATTCAATATAAAAAAACAATATTTGTGGAGGAGATTGCGAAAAGAATATTTAAATCAAATTCAGTACCATAATAAATAGCGAAATCATGCTGGAAGTATTTTAATTCCTGATAGCTTGGTTATCTTCCGAGAAGTAAACACTTTGTTACCAATTTGCTAATTCCAGTTTTGGAATCGGCTGGCGTTGTCTCGAAAAGAGAAGCCGGAATAGGAGAGCAATAAAATAAAAAAGATAAGCACTTGTTTCTTGGCGTTTTATCCAAAATTCCTCCGTTCAGATACGTCTCCAAAAAAGCTCGTGCTCCACCTGCGGGAGGCCGTTAGCTCGCGGTGCTGTGGGTGCGGGTTCAATCAGATCTAAACAAAAGAGACGGCGCCACCTGCTCAAGATTTATCTCCCTTCGGAGCGTTTGGTAAGCAGGAATCCTGGTTGACCGGTAAGGGGAGGTATCAGATCCGAGAGGTTCTTCAAATAACCCCAATGAGACAACAAGGTTTGAGGCGAGACCACGTATATTAATAATCAGATAAAGTGAAAGGTTGAAATTTTACAGGATTTAAATTTTTTTAAGTGATATTAAATTTGCTAACATTTACAGAAATGAACACTATTAGTGTTTAGACGCCGAGAATGTCGCGTCGCGATCCCAACAGAGAAGAAAAAACAAACATTATCGAGCTACCTACGCCGGACGAGCGCGACCGAACGCGAAATAGTTCTACAAAGGTAAATCTCAATTTAAAAAATTAGTGAGGCGCGAACAGACTTCGGGCCAAAAAAAAAAAAAGGAAAATCTTACTACTTTAAACTAGGCAAGAACTATAAAAAAATTATCTCGTAATTGAAAATAACATGTGATCGCGCATTACAAAACTAATGAATACAAGATAATCTCGGTACTCACATTCAAATAAACCATAGAACTAATAATAAAAAAACAAGTTCGTACTGACTTGAAATACCCCCAATTGATTTACGTGTAATTTTTCCAAAACTCCCTATGCTCCGAGTTTGCTTTTGCGTCTGGCCCTCGATTCTAATATGGCGTCTCCACGTGTTTCCGGTGGGGAAAATGTGTGCCGTTGTGAGGAGGTAACCACAAAAAAGGAATGCATCAGAAATCTACCTCTCAGCGGGAAATCCAATAAAACTCTTAATGATATCCAAAAAGAAATATTACGTGTATCCAAGAAAATTACGTGTATCCAGGAAAAAAGTTACGTGTATCCAGAAAAAAAAAAAAAACTCTAAAATACAAAAGAAACACAAAACTGAATAGGGGAAAGTGCAAATCGAACTTTACTTTACCCATGCATTCAACATGAGTTCCATACAATTACGACGGTCGGACGTAGAGGATAGGTATAATATCCGCAGCCAATGCATATAGCGAAACGACGATCTTTCAAACTATTCTACGAACCAAAATTCCAACAAAAGACGTTTCCGGTCGGTCAACTTAGACTTGCGAATTCGCGGAGACGACGTAATTAAAATCCAAAATCAATTCAAGTCTTGTCGACATCCACCTTCCTACTACTGGACCTTAAAAGATGATCTTACTACCTCAACTGCTCGATCGGACTGACTGATAAGCCACTATCAAAAATTTCGCGTATGGGCTCCACGTACATTCGTACGAAGAAAAACAAACGCTCGATGGCTATCTTATGCGTTTAACAAATAAAACTCGCTAAGATGGAAATATACAGGGATCAAAATATACAGAGATAAAAAAACGTAATAACTTGCCCATACCACTGGTCGAAGTGACGCATCGCGGAAGTTTTCCCTGGAAAAAATGGAATCGTACATACGGCAACCACCCCAAATTGTGTCTGTTACTGATAGGCAACATACCAACAACATTGCTGGAGTGTACAACTTCGCCGGAATCGAAAACATCCTGACTACAACCATCCCAAGTCTAGAACATCGTAGGAGTTGAGAAATCCGCCGGAATCGACAAACAGCCATGTTATTGATGTAGCCGATCACAACTAAGCCAGAGCGTAGAACAGTCTATTGCCGCTCAAGCATGCGCCTACTTCGGCGAAGCACATATCATGCCGAAATAATTCAGCTGGATATCTATTCGACACGAATCCTAATCGACTATTGACGGCAGCTTAGTTTTTAATCCAACTACATCGGAGTACCGAGTCACAAGTGCGACGGAGTACAGTTATTACCGCACGTACCGCAACGTAGATTTCAGATTGCCCTAATGACGGCGGCGCAGTTTCCATATAACTACGTCGAAATATCAGAACCGCAAGTGCGTCGAAGTACGGCTGTTATACTGCATAGAAGCATAGTCGTCTTTAGTGCACGAGTCTTGTGTTGAAGTGAATGACTTCAATGGGTGCAGCTATGTTAAGTATTTAAAGACATTATTTTAAATAGACTATCATATGAACAGTTTTTCTATATATCAATATTTTTCATTTCTTTTAACTTCAATAATTGTCTTTACCCTTATCAGTGTTTAAAAAATTAATATTCATTTCTTGTTATAGATGTATTAAATTTAGAATAGTTTTATATTCTAATTTTTGTAAATGCTTATATTATGTTTCAAACGTTATCGACAATTCGTCGTCTACAGACAACGGACGCCTTCGATAATGCGTACACACAATTAACTATGTAGAATGATACTTGTAAAGCGGTATAACTCGACTGTGTATATAAATATTTTGACAGATGTGTTAGATCGTCGTGTATCTGTTTGCTCCTGACGAGCTACGGTGCTTCCGCTATCATTGGTAATTTTGTTTTGCGCCGTGTTGAGCTTTTGTAGATGAGTTTTCGCTGCTGTAGACCAAGGCGGCGCTCCTTATGTAAGAATAGGTCAAACGTAAGACTTGTAAAGTAACGTTTTCGTTCTAAGATCTAACGTACAATTCTTGCATAGGAGCGGCAGTAGCAATCTTGTCGAATTATAGAATTTCTTCATCACCGAATTAAAGTGGGCCTTACAAGTCAGGCGGCGGTCCAACGTAACTTTCAGGTGTTTTACTTTATCGCTCTATGGGAGGCGTACATTCTCCGTGAAGATATTATCTGCAGGGACACTCTGCTTCTTAGTAAATCGGACCGCCACACACTTATCGCTATTCATTTTCAATCTCCATTTTTCGCCCCACTCCAGGATCGCGTCGGTGGCTCTCTGGAGTCATCGACAAACCAAATCCTCCGTTATGGAGGTCGTCCTGACGGTCGTATCATCGGCGTAAACCGCCATCTCCGTCGCCATCGTCAGATAAATAAATGAGGAAACGGTCCGGGGCCAATAGAAAGTCCTGTATGAGACCACATACATATCCAGATGATGACCGATGGTCCCGAATTTTAACCGAGAGGAAAATTGTAGAAAATATAAATGAGAAATTCAGGAATATGGAGGAAGCATTAACGGAAAGATTCGTCGAGAAATTGAAAGAAGAAAAATCCAGAATAATAGAGGAATTGGATCGGCGCATAAAGATGCTGGAGGAACGAACGCACTCTGGAACTAAACCGGAAAACGAAGATACTAGACGTTTTACCAACATCCAAACCAGCCAGACGGGAGCGGAAAATTTAGTTTCAATAGGTACTGAACAGAGTAAAAGTGACCAAGTTCGACGGGAAAAGCAGCCATGTTATCAGTGTCTTTGCGCGATGATGCTCTGAAAGTGTTATTGGTTGATACCGGCCCTAATCATTTTCGTGATTAGGCCGGCATGCCTTCTTTCCATAGTCTTCTGGACTATCTTCGTCAACCGAAATAATTGGAAGTCGGTAGACAGTCCGGGCTGGAAACCAAACTGCTCCTCAGGCAAGACGTTGTTTGTTTCAAGTTGTTCCCGGAGACGGCTTAGGATGATTGCCCCTGCTGTTTTGAACAATCCAAATAACAGGCTTATGGGACGGTAATTCTGTGGAAATTTCTGATCTTTTCTCGGCTTGGGAACCATCTTAACATCGACGATTTTCCATATCGCCGAAAAATATCCCAGCGGAAGCACCGCGCAGATGATGGTCGTAAGCTTCACAATGATGGTTGGCAGCATCCACTTTACGAATGTCACCAGATGTTTCGCTCCATCAGAAGTGTTGATTTTGGCCGCAAGGCGTTGCTGTTGGTTCGAAAGTGTGGTACAGGCACGTATAGGTGGTAATAGAGCTCTGTACGTAATGTCTAAGGGCTATTAGGCATGTTACCAGAAGATGTCACTCTTAATTAGAACAGAAATAAGTAAAAAGATGGCGACTACGTAAGGAAATAACGAAGAATTTTATTTTACCTGGTGTCGATGCTGTTGGAAGGAAGAATGGAAAATTAAAATCCTCTGATTCAAGCAATCAAGGGAAAAACATGGAACGTGAAGACAGCTGTGAGGAAAGTAATCAAGAAATGGTCGGTAAACGCAAAGGTAATAATTCTCTGTATTCATGCACTAGATATGGACAACAACATGTAAAGGGTAAATGTCCTGCATATAATCAGTACTTTAGTTTATGAAAAAAGGAAGGTCATTACAGGAAAGTCTGTTTTCGTCGATCTAATGTTAATCATATTGAAACCTCTGACTCACAAGTAGAAAATATTGTACCTAGTAATAGTGATCATATTGTTTGGTCTATAGCTAATAATGTTAATGCTTCTGAGTGGTGTGAAAACGTAATTACTAATAAATGTGTTATTAATGTAAAAATTGACACTGGAAGTCAGGTAAATATTTTAAATTTAACTGACTTCGAAAATCTTAATATTGGAATTAATAAAGTCCATCTACTTCACATTTATTTTCGTACAGTGGTCATGATATCGTTGTGTTAGGTTAGATGTATTTGGACTGTCAAATCAAATCTGTTGGTGAAAGGCTATTATTTTATATTCTAAAATCGCACACGCCTATATCAATATTAGGTTTAGATGCTGTAAGTAGATAGAAAATAATTACTGAAGCTAATATATCAATTGTAAATAATGCTGTATGTCATACCTCAAGTCAAACATTGAGTCAAATATTAGGAAAATACAAGCATCTGTTCTAAGGAGTAGGTAAAGCTTAGCGAGGATGTCACATTACTCGAAGAAATGATGCTGTACCGTATATTAGTTCTCCTCGAAAAATGCATTAAAAAATAGAGTAAAGGAAAAATTAGACGAAATGGTAGCCAAAAATTTAATAATACCTGTTTCTGAACGCACAGATTGGGTTAATCCAATAGATGTTGTACCAAAAGGTAACAACGACATCCGTATTTGTATCAATCCCCGTAATTTAAATAGATACATTAAACGAGAATTGTTTCAAATCCTTACACAAGATTGTCTATTTTCGCAACTGGCTGGAGCGAAATATTTTATTAGATGCTTCCTCTGCATTTTTACAAATTCCATTCACATATGAAACTTCATTACATCAAACCATAACGACATGTTTCGATCCTTATCGATATTTACGCTTACCATACGGTTTAACGTCAGCTCCAGAAATATTTCAAAGATACATATATGAAACATTAGAAGGGGTATTTGGTGTGATAGCCTACGTCGATGATATACTTGTATATGGACGTACCGCGGCAGAGGATAATCGCAATCTTGACGCGACATTATCCAGAATAAGAGAAAGTTGATTCACTTTAAATTTAGAAAAATCAAAATTCTGCTTGTCCAAAATCAAATTTCTGGGACATATAATTAGTTCTGATGGTATATCATGATGGTATATACGATAACAGTAAGACAGAAGCAATCCTCAATATGAAATCTCCCACATGTAAAAAGTTCAACAACGATTTCTTGGTATGACTATTGTATTACCTCACCAATTTTTTACCAAATTTATCACAGCAAACAACCTGCTTGAGGAAATTGCTAAGTGAACGGGTTGAATGGCTGTTGACTCAAAAGGAAGAAAATTGTTATAATCGTCTAAAACATTTGATTAAGTCTTCTGTTACCCCTGCATATTTTGATCCATCTAAAGAAACAACTCTTTCAGTTGATTCAAATCCAGACGGAAGAGGTGCTGTTATTAGTCAAGAAGGAAAACCAGTAGAATTTGCATTTGTATCTTTAACGCAAACTCAGCAACGGTACAATCACATTGATAAAGAATTGCTCGCCCTTGTGTTTGGTTGTGAGTGTTTCCATGTTATGTATATAGAAGAAATGGCAAACTGATCGTCGACCATTATTAGGAGTTTTTAAGAAGCTTCTAGATGAAGTGTCTCCGCGTATACAACGACTAGCACTCAAACTACTGAGATATGAATTCAATTTAGTGTATATTGCTGGAAGCAAACTTAAAGTAGCTGATACGTTGAGTCGATACCCTTTGCCAGAAACAATCAATACAGATTATCTCGATTCGAATAGTTATAGTAACATCTAAGGAAAATGAACAGAGATTAAAAGAAGCAATAAACAAAGATGATGTACTACAGAGAGTTAAATACTATGTAAATAATGGTTGGTCACATCATAAAAATAGTGTCCCGCCAGAAATTAAAAAAATTTGGATATTCGCCGTGATATTGTGGTTCATCGTGATATCTTTTTACAAGAAAAGACTTACTATACCATATAGCATAAAAGATAAATTTTTAAATTAATCCATCAATCACATCAGGGAATAATTTCATGTAAAAAAACGAGCACAAGAAGCAATCTACTATTCTGGACTTTGTGCCGATATTGAAAAAAATGGTCCTTAATTGTTTGATTTGTCGAATGCATTCAAAAAGCAACACTAGAGAACCGTTAACCCTACATGAAGCTCCTAGGAATTGATTTTATGGCCTTGGGAAATTTGAGCTTCATGGTGGTGGTAAATTATTATAGTAAATTCGTAGTAGTAAATAAAAGGCAACCCAGTTGCAATCGCAGTTTTCATGAGTTACGTTCAGGGGGAAGCAAGCTTCTTTCATGTTCAAGAATGAAATTCTGTCTGGTAATAATTTTGATCTATACCAAGCGTTGCGTTCATGAAATGCGCTAGTTATCGGGGAACGTTTTGCTTCAAATGTTTTTATGACAACTATCATCCACAAACATGCAAAGAGCCATAAATCACGATTATGCGGATAAATGAATCGAAAAGTGTCTGCATGCTATTTATTTCCCGGTAATTTGACTATTTTTAAGAAAAAACTTTCTTCATCGTTGGAGAAGCATAAAAAAAAGATTATTTGATAGGTTTACAATGTGAAAAATGAAAAAAGAAATGTCGACAAAAAGATTCGAACCAGCAGTAACGTGGTCGCTAAGGAGACTCTTTACCACTACACCAACAGCGCTTACTTGCAATGAAACCGCGCGACTAGGTACAAGTATGGCAATCGCGACGACTGTAATTTTCAAACCCTTATATTTCTTAATCAAGGGTCCAGTTACAAAGAAGCCGAGACGCGTGCCTAATTATTTCTGACGTACTATCGATTGATGATAGTCTCATCAAGAAGTGAATGTGGCAGGGTAGGCATTCCCGTTGTAAGTCCTGACTTCCATTGTTGCTCAATTTTCTTTTCTTCCTTTGTTTTTCTTTTCTTTCTTAATATTAATATTAGAGTTATCGAATTTACTATATAATTATTAAAGTTTGACAAAATAATTGTAGACGTCGAGTCTAACACATTTGAATAGGCAGATTGGGAGGAGGGGGGTTATTTATTTAGTTGTTTTCTTTTCGTGGATGCAAACGAGACCTTTGGCCAGGGGCATCGGTAATCACATAGCATCATTTCATTTACTTATTTTGTTGCCTTGTCGATTTTATTTGGGTTTTTTTTAATTCTTATCGAATTCTTTCCTAACTTTAGCCAACCAATTTTTTATCCCTTTTTTACACCTGGATTCCTGCTTTTCCAAGAGCTATACAGGGAGGTGTATAGCAGGTGGCGCCCCCACATAATTTTTTTTTAGTTTAATTTCCCACTCCCTCGCCGACTAGCTGGCTGGCACTCTGTGTGCGAGCGACCTTCCTGGGGCGGAATTGGTAGCTTAGGGGGACTTTGAACTTTCTCCATAAGAAACGGGGTGCCAATGCACGCCGTAACACGCCTAGTGCATTTCTTCTTTGGATCCACTTTCTACACGAAATAGGAACAGTATGTAGATACCGTACCGTAGACTCTAAAAATCGCAGAGATACGTAGGCTACTGGGGTTCAGAGATATATAACAAGTTCCAGCGTCTCGATGCATTCGGCACTAAAGGATTCCTAAGAAAAGCTAGGCAAATGCTATTAATATTTGAATATTGAAGAATTTTTAACACAGGACTTCTAAAGTTTTTTTTTTTTGAGAATTGCTTGTAGATAAGTGAAATATGTTTGTTCATATACTTTTAACTGCTACTTTTAATGAATTTTAAAACTGTTAGTTTGTTGGCATACGTTATATGTTTGTTTATATATTTATATTATATTATATATATATAGTTTGCATAGTCCCACATATTGGACGTCATCCTGATGCTCATGTAATGTTTCTATTGCATTGAATAAAGATTTATGATTGCTGAGATATTTGGTATTTCTTGTAAGGAATCCCAGCATTCTTAACGATTGTGCGCCGATATCTTCAACATGTAAATTAAATGTTAGCTTCTTATCAATTGATACACCAAAATCAGTGAAAGACTCACCTCTATCCAGAAATGAATATAATATGTAGACATCATAATATGGTGTTTCCTCATAAAACTCATCACTTTACATTTACTTAAATGGAAGTTTGTTTCAAGACTCCAGCGTTCAAGGTTGGTTAAGGGAGAAAAGTCATGTAAACATACTTTTCTTTCGAGATTTTTTATAAAGAAATGGAGAGGTTGATTGCATTAACTTAGCTTATCTCAAAATATAACCTATAAAATATATCGAAAATTTTTTATAGACAAAACTATTTCAAAATAGCGGCACCATAGCTGCTCGAAGTCGGAACTTCAGATTTGCGCCGTGCAACCTACAGCTCCCAAATCTCAACTAAAATCGAAAAATTAAATTTTTATCGTGCAATATACATACATACATTAATACGCTTTACATGACGGAGAGAAAAAATAAATAAAAAAAAGAAAGTTCAGGACCACTTTGAAAAAAACAACTTATTTTTGTATAAACAATCGGTAAAAACAATATTTATTTTTCTTTCTTTTGAAAACTCGAACGTCATGCAATGGCAGTGAGTTAAAGAATATTTCTGGAAAGTTTCCTCTAAATCGGTTGAAAATTCGTTAAGCTACATTGCACAGCTTTAAAGCTTTGATACAGAGAAGTAGTATTTAACGTGGCTTACGGCTTTCAACACTTAGTCTGCGATATCAGGGCCGTACAATATGCCTTCCTCTTCTGCAAACGCGTCCATTTGGCCCCTGCCTCCTTCTTCCTTGCTATTCTCGTCGCTTGTGACCTTCTTTGGCTGCGACGGTCCTCTTTGCACTCTGTATGCCATATGCTGGTCTGCAAATATCTTGTATTGAATGCCGATTTGCACCTGTAGGTCATTCATAATATTGAAAATGAAATTATAGCCATCGTTAAACATACCTGCAGACAAAAAGCAGCGATTTCGACGATTTTTCAGCCGCAGTGTAGATGCTTGAGGGTTAAGCACCATACAGTTGGATTGAGAGATTCGTTTGCGCTCTGCGTATAGCCTCCCAAGTATCACATAAGCAAATAATCACGGGACAGATCTTCGTATATTGGCAAGATTTGCCTCTGTACGTCAGGATGCAGAGGAGGAGAATGATTGTACAACTGCGTTGCATTGGAAGTTTTAGCGAGACGATAAGCGCACCAGGAGTCGGCACCCGGAGGATAGTACTGGTGCTGCGGCTGTTCATTTGTTGGAACCACGTGGTAGTAGGTGGCCATTATAGCTTTCTTCATGTCATCTTGTGAGTTGGGATTCCTTAGAATAGCAACTCCATAGTACTTTTTAATCAGTATATCAGTGAGTTTCCCTTTTCCTCCGAGTTTAGCGTTTTTTTAAATTATGTGGTCGGCTTCCCAGGCGTTTTTCAACATGGCCAACGCATTCGCTCTTGACCACTGCAAAATAAGCACCGTAAGGTTTCTAAAATGGCCTTCAAGATCTTAGCGTCCCCATCTTCAATAAAATTACTGCATTTCACTCCATATAGTTCTTCTGATTTATGAAACATTTCGAGCATGGCAGCGACCTCCATTTTTTCAAGAGACCCTCGATGATTTATAGGACAGTTGTCTTTGGACATTTTATACTCTAGATCTTTTGAATTGTCTTTAAAATTCGTAAAGGTTTGACAATAATTATTTTTAACAATCAAATCTATTACTTTGCCTGTGTGATAAGCAAATAGCGTTGTTACACCAAAATAAGACGAAACCTCTCTTTTCTTCCAAGAGCCGTCCTCACTAACAGTTAAGTTTCAAATTGGTCTCTTCGTATTCAGTTGTATTTCTTCCTGTATCGCCATCTTGCAGCAAATTTCGAAAAAAGTTTACTAAACGCGTATATGTGCTGCACTAAATATATTGTAATCGACCCATGATGCCACAAAAAATTGATTCCTTCTCTGGCTATTCGCAACGACCTCATAGCGAGAACGACTCGCTTGTTAATAGTACGGCACTTATATTTGACGGATATTTTGAATCCAAGGCCTCCACCTCCTGTCTGCCTAAGCGATAAGTCGTGTTTACATTTTCTGCGTACAGCTGTATCAGATGTAGCAGAAAACACATGGACAAACTCTATTATTTTATAACAAAAACTAAAATTTACAATGACGTCAGTGCTAGATGCTTTCATTTTTTAGCCGAAATGCTTGTTTGAGGGTCGTTGGACACTTCCTCTTCTTATTTTTGCAAATTTGGTACGTTACTTAGCGGGGGCGACGACGAAGACGACTTGCACGATGATTTGGTTCATTTTCTTTTGTTTTTCGATTCACTGCTGTCAAATATCGTACACAAAAACTGAGAAGCGACTGCACGGTACGAACAATACGTGAGATACGAACAGCACGCTGTCTCTCCACGTTCGGCACTTGTTGACGCTCGGTGGTGTTTGGAACGTGACACTTGCATGAACTACGAAGATATCTATACTTCGAATTCGGATCTAAAAATTGAGGAGTATACTCCCCAAGTGTTAAACTCATTTTAAGTAAAAAGAAAACAGGAAAATTCGGATTACATGACTTTTCCCCCTTAAATCATTCTGTAAAATTCCACGAATATTTTCAATACGACGAAAAATCTTCAGACCATCGGCACACGAGGGCCACGCCATATATTTTGAAATACAAGAAAACTACAAGGTTTCTTACCAAAATGGTTTTATGTTCAAAATAATTTCCTCTTGCAGCAATGCACTTATGTAACCGAAGTTTCCACAACGTAAAAACTTGAAGCCAGTCACTTTTCGGAATGGTTTCAAAAAATAGATGAATTGCTTTAATTATCTCATCCTGCGTCGTAAAACGTCGACCACGTAAATATTTCTTTAGGTTAAAGAACAACCAGAAATCACAAATGGCCAAATCTGGCAAATAGGGTGGATGTTCGACGACTTTTACCTTATTCTCGCATAAAAATTCAACTGTCTGCTGTGCACTGCGTGATGATTCATTGTCGTGATGCAACATTAACCTGCGGATGTTGACCGACGCAAGAACTGCAAGTAAATATTTTGTGGTGTACCAATTTCATTGCTTTCATTAATCTGGTACTACGGAAAACAACTGCGTACATAACTTTCTTGACAGCCCTTTGCTTTTTGGCCAATGTTGGTATTGGTGGATCCACACACAGCTCTCCTGGCGGATATGAAGATGTTACAACGGGATGTAAGTTTCATCACCTGTTACTATTTTTGATAAAATGCGATGTCCACCATTATTTAACATTTCTAACGTTTCCCAAGCGATTCTTACTCGCTTTGCTTTTTGGATATCGTTAAGCGTGTGTGGAACCCAATGAGTAACAATTTTTTCATCCGAAGATGATCATGTAAAATTAAATTTACTGGTGCGGACCCAACACCAAGAGTTGCCTCAAGCGCTTGATAGGTGCATCTTGGATCTTTGTCTATCATACGTCTCCCTCTTTCAATGTTTCCAGCGGTAACTGAAGAACACGGCCTACCAGCACGGTGCTCATCACCAAGCGATATCCGTCCTCCGTTAAATTCGCTACACCATCGAAACACAGTTGCACGTGAAGGAATCGTTCAAGACTTTGTTGTTTACTTAAACCGACCCTAAAATTATAGTAAATCATTGCGCGTACATATTATCTTTGGCAAGTCCGTGTTTCGATGACAAATCGTATCTACCACGTTTGCTCAATGACAGCAGCGACTCAACTGATAGTCAGAGTTTACTATTCAGGGATGGTGGAATTTAGAAATGCAGTGTTGCCAGCTCTAAATTCTCTACTTTCGTTTAATCTCAAAATATATAGAGTGTCCCTCGTATAATATGCAGTGCGACAATATACAGTGTATAATGTCATATACGAAGATAAGGAAAAGAAGCGGCCCCAGCACTGATCCCTGCGGAACTCCGAGACCTAGATAAATATGAATAGCATGTAAAACCATGATATTCCACATCATTTGAACCCCCGGACAAATAGGATTCAAGTAATCGTAGCAGATCATTGGAAATACCAAAAGCATTCAACTTCCGTAGAATTATAACATGTGTAACACTGCACCAAATACATTTGAAAAATCAGTTTAGACTGTGCCAACCTGTCCCGGTTCATCCAAAACGCCAGACGCAAACTGCACAAAGGGGCACAAGTTAGTCGCAGTCGATCTACCCTTTACAAAACCGTGCTGATTAATAGAAAATCGATTAACGATATGGCCATAGATTGCTTTAGCAATCATTATGTTAACATTTTTTGCAAAGGTACGTATCAGAGATATCGGTCTATAGTTTTTTATCTCATTTTTGCTTCGAGATTTAAACACCGGTGTCTTCCAGCAAATAGGAAAGGTTCTATGACGCAATATTAGGTTGTAAATATGAAGCAATGGAAGTCGGAGTACACGTTGACAATCTTTAACAATAAGAGCAGAGCTAAACCTGAACTGATCCTCATTGTGGACTTCAAAGATCCCATAACCCTTGAAACCTCACCCTCGGTAAACCGATGAACGGTCAATATTTCGGTATTAGAAAAATGTTCACTCTTTTCTACACTAACACCGTCAACAAAAACAGATGAGAAGTGTGTGCCAAAAGCATTAGCAATCTGATCAGCAGTTGCAATACGTCTGTCACCATCTATCGTTGAACCAGGAATACGTGTCTCGTACCTATGTTCCACAATGAAAGTCCACAACCTACTCGGACCATTCTGGGTCGACTGGTCAACATCCGATATATAATTCCTGAAGTATGTATCCATTCTAGATTTCTATACTCTTTAAATTTATATCTGCGCACTTCAAGGCCTCTAGGCCTTGTAGGCCTGAAATTATGCATCAGGTAATGCCTCTTAACCTTAACCAATCGACGTGTCTTCAACGAAAATTAAGACGGAAAGGAACTCCTCCCTGATACAACCACTGGAACGCAACACCGAAAATAGTCCCTTATTATGTAATAGAGGTTATCATATGTAATATTCATATCGTCACAATCCAAAACAGAATTCCAGTTAGCTCTCGAAAACAACTCATACAGTTGGCGAAAGTTGGCGCGTTTGAAATTTAATCCCAGAGTATCAGAGGATTCAAAGCTACTATAGGTAAATCCGCTGTAGGTAAAATCGAACGCAAGCGCCGGATGGTGAGGATCCTCTGGTACCAATGAAAAATCAGTTTTATGACAATTACATACAGCTTTCCTCTCGCAAAGAATCAAGTCCAAGAGTCTGCTATATTGATTTTTACACCTATTAATTTGACTAGTATCAATAGATACTACGAAGGTACGAACGCAAGTACACAAGTAACATCTTCCAAATCACGGGCAAATCCAACAGCTCAAGTCTAGGAAATAGATGATCGTACATACAAGCTGGAGTAGATGGAGGTATGTAAGTAGTAATAATATTAAATTTAATCAAAAGTCTTTGTAGGTTTGAAAAATATTTAATTAAAGTACCACTATAATATTGTAGTGGATATTTTTCAAACCTACAAAGTCTTGATTTAATTTATTCGTTATGGTGTTTCAACAAGTGATTCCCGCATCAATAAACTATTAGTAATAATATTTATAGGCTTATTGTTGATAATCAATGAAATGCAAAGCAAATCTATCCAGTCCACATTAGGATAAATATCAACGACACAAAAGGCAGATGCTATAGCGATTAGGACACCACCACCACAAATTCAGAATTAAGTAAATTATCATTAGCCCAGGTTTCTGTTAAAATAAGTACATCATAATCACTGTTAGCGAGGAGAGTGTTAAAAAATAAAAATATATTGGCATTCAATCCCGGAACATTCTAATAATACAAATTCAAGGTTGGCGTAAACTGCTGTTAGATTCTGCAGTGTTTTCTTAATTAATTAATTAATAATAATGATGTGAAACGCTGAAAATTGGCCTGACTGCGAATCAACTATATTCCACCAATGTTCACTTGCGACAAGTTCAATAAAGTAATTTATATTACATTTTGTATACTTTCTTATTTTTACAGTTCTTTCTTTTGATGTTAGTGCTATTGCATTTAAATTAAGTTTTTGTGCTAGATGGTCAGACAAATGCATATTAATTATTTTTACATAGAATTTTTCCTCTTTATGTGAAATAAATATATTGTCCAGGCATGTCTTCAATCTTGTAGGCTCATGACAAGTTCTAACCAATCCAAATGATTTCAACGTAGACTCAACCTCGACTCCCTCTTTACCGTGACAGTTTAAGAAATCCATATCAAAATCCCCTGCCACTATGACTGTAGCAGTTCTGTGCTTATCCTGGATTTAACTCAATATATTTTGTATTGTTCCAATACACAAATCAAGGTTTTCTATTGGTGGTCTTAGATACAATGCTACCACCACCAAATTCGCTCTTTTGAGAAAAATACCAGCTGCTTCAATATTCATCTCCACAGACCATTCTCTGCCTTAATGTCATCTCTCGTTAAAATCAGCACCCCACCATGCTTTCGCTTATGTTTACCGTAAGAAGCAGCTACTCTAAAATTTTGTATACGCACGTGGTCCACTGCGTGTTCTGACAACCAATGCTCAGTTATACACGCTATATCTGTTTTGTTTTCCAGACAGATTGCTAATTGATCTATTTTATTGGCTATTGATTGAATATTTTGATTTATAAGTTTAATACACTTATATATGCTTTTGTGGGTATTACATGTATTAGTACAACCATTAGCAACGGCAGCGACTGGTGAATCTATTCTTTTATTATTAGGTGTAACACTGGCGGTGGTCCTCAAAAATTTGGATTAATATGATGATCATCGTAGTTGTCTACATTTACATAAATTAAATTATTTACATTACCATTTTTATTTACAAATTGCGATCTTATAGTATACATATATAGTTTAAGAATAAGAATACACACAGACACTTGTAACAGAAGTATCTACTAAACACGTATTTTAAATAACTACAACTGTTTTAACAATTACACCACCTCGGACATAAACACAACATACTTGCGACGAGGATGGGATGATTAATTACAAGTAACCAGTAAAAACAGCGTACTGGAAGAAACACAGTGGAAAACATAAAACTATATATATATAACCTAAAACCCTAACAATGGATAACAACCAATTTCAGCAGTTTCTGGAACTCCAAGCTCAACAACAACTACAAATCGCCCAAATATTACAACAACTAGCTGGTGCACAGGTGCCAAGTGCCACACAAAGTGATGATAGTGAAAATGAAGTAAGAAACATTATAAAAACTTTAAATGTGAGAAATATGACACAAACACTGCCGCCGAAACATTTGTGGATTACTTTGAAGCACTGTGCCGAATGTGGGGAATTAAAAACAAACCAGGTAATACAAAGTACTTGAACGCTAAACGTGAATTATTTTTATCGTGTTTAAAACCAGAAACTTATAAAGAATTAAAGATTACATTTGCTAATAGTGACATTAACTTTGAACAACAAACATACAAAGATATTTCACGAAAATTTTTAAGCTTATTTCAAATAAAAACGACTAGATTTAAAGCATTAACAAATTTTTGGAATTGTACACCCGGGAAAACACAAGCATTTGAAAATTATGCTAATAAGTTAAAAGAAATAGCACAATACTGTGGTTATGAAGGTGAAATATTAGATAGACAATTACGCGATCGGTTTGCAACAGGGTTAAATCATAAACGACTCGAAATTGAACTTAAACAGAAATGGCCTGATCTAAAAACTATAATTAATGATAGAATGCGAAGTAATATTCGCACAAGTGTTCGAAATCGCACAAGCGCGTGAAGCAGCAGAAAAGGACTACGACGATGTAAATGACACGAGCGTGAATAAAATTAAAAGAAAACACACATACCAAAATAAACAAAAATCGTGACCGACAAATAATACATTTGTTATAAACGATAAACAATGTAAACGTTGCGGTAAATTTAAACATTTTAATAATAGTTGTGCGGCATACAACCACATTTGCAAAGAGTGTAACTTAAAAGGACATTTTGAAAAATTGTGTATAAAAACGGGCAAAGCACAGATAAAACAGTTTAACAAACTAGACAAACTTAAAACAAAAAAATAATACAAGACGTAGGATACATAAAATGAAAAGTCACGATTCTGATAACGACAGTAACTACGAAGAAATTTTTAAAACATACCCAACATCACGTGGTAAGAAAATTAATGTAATTATTAACAACATTAAATGCATCATGGATTGGGATCCAGGAGCATCTTATTCTATTATTAACAACGAAATGTGGAACAAAATAGGAAAGCCAACGCTAACAACTCCTCGAAGATTAAAAGCATATGGTAATTTTAAACTTAAAACAAGAGGGAAAACAGATGTAAACGTCACAATAAACGAGAAAACTAAGAAACTTCCAGTAGTTGTCATAGATAATGCTGACCCCATGCTGTTTGGATTAACATGGAGTGAGGCTTTTGACATGCCTTTTCCTGAGCAAGTATATTCAGTCCAACTAAGCAAGAAAACACATGATGCGTTACAAGGACCGAGCGATAGCCAGCTGCAGCAAATTATTCAAGAAAATGCTAAATTATTTGACAATTCATTGGGTAAAATCAAAAATTATAAAGTGAAGCTACACGTGAAAGAAAATGCAGAGCCTAGTCATATAGCAGCGCGGCCTATTAAATTCGGAATTCAAAAGAACGTCGAAACAGAACTAGCTCGTCTCGTCAAAGACGGAATAATATCTCCAGTAGATCCCAACGAAACACCAATACAATGGGCAACACCTACAGTTACCTAAGAAGGATGGGAGTATACGGATTTGTGGTGACTTTCCTACAACCATCAACCCTGTTATCATTGCAGAAAAATATCCAGTACCACTTTTTGATCAAGTAAGGAGACAACTAGCAAACGGATTGAGTTATTCGAAGATTGATCTTAAAGATGCGTATCTACAATTCGAAGTTGATGAGACAACACGCAAATATTTAATTATTTCGACACACAAAGGGTATTTCTAATATAATCGTTTACCATTTGGTATTGTAAATGCGCCAGCAGCCTTTTGTCGGTTTATAGAAAAACTTCTAGATGGAATCGATAACGTAGCTCTTTATTTTGATGACATCGCCATAACTGGTCCAACTAATGGAAAACATTTACAAAAGTAGTGAAAGAAGTATTTAAACGTCTACGTGATATAGGCATTCGCATACAACTAAACAAATGTACATTTATGAAGCCCACAATAGAATATCTAGGTCACGAATTCAACCAAGAGGGAATTAAACCAACTTCCAGCAAACTAGAAGCTATTAGCAACGCACCGACACCAAGCAATACCACCGAATTAAAATCTTTTCTCGGGTTGGTTAATTTTTACGAGAGATTTATCCCCAATCTCCACAGCTTATGTGGTGATGTGCAGAAGTTAACAAGGAAACATGTTAGATGGAGCTGGACACGTCACGAAAACGATACCTTTAAGCAAGTTAAGCAAGCTATACTTAACGCGAACGCCCTAGTGCCTTATGATGAAAATGAACGTCTGTACCTTGCGTGCGACGCCAGTGAGAAAGGAGTCGGAGCAGTACTTTTTCACGTAAATCACCAGGGCGCCGAACATCCGATCGCTTTTGCATCTCGAAAACTAAATGACGCAGAACAACAATATTCGGTCATTGATAGGAAGGCATTAGCTATATTCTTTGGTGTTAAAAAATTCGACCAATACTTACAAGGAAGCACATTCACGTTAATAACAGATCACAAACCACGAGAACACCTATTTGGCCCAAGACGTACCTAAATTAGTTAACAATCGGTTGGTACGCTGGGCATTATACATTGGTGAGTATAACTATGATATAATATACCGCCAAGGCAAAACCAACAGCATCGCCGACTTTTTATCACGGTTTCCTAATAAAAACGAAACATTAACGCATGAAGAACAACGCATACTGAAAGTTTACGGCGAGTGTTATAACCTGAAACTTGAGGATATAGGTGTAACAGAAACAATATTGCGCAAAGAAGTTAACAGCGATAGATTACTAAAAAGTGTGAAACATTTGGTAAATACACCTTCCTGGAAGTACTACATAACACCGGAACTTAAACCATTTTACGAGAAATGAGACGAAATCTCTATCGAAAATGGTATTTTAATGTGGCAAGCAAGGATCATTGTCCCAGATAGGTTGAAGAAACACATATTAAAATTATTACATGCCGGACATCCTGGTATAGTAGCCATGCTGGCGTTATCAAGATTTTACATTTGGTGGCCACGTATGGACACTGATATTGACAATTATATCAAGAACTGCCGAAATTGTCAAGCTAACAGACAACAACAACCGGAACTACCTATTTATGCGTGGTAGATTCCAGAAAACGTATGGGAAAGACTGCACATTGATTTCGCAGGACCATTTGAAGATAAATATTGGCTGGTGGTAGTAGACGCCTTATCAAAATGGGTAGATGTGAAACCAATGAAGACGATCACAACTCAAACACTCTGTAACGCATTGGATGAAATATTCGTTAACTTTGGTTTACAACGAATTATTGTATCAGACAACGGACGTCAATTTATATCAGAAGAATTTCGACATTACTGCACCAGAAAGAATACTAAACACATCACGTCGTCTCCGTATCATCCAAAAACAAATGGACTGGCTGAACGTTTCGTACGAACATTTAAAACTAGAATGGTTGCAAGCAGGAATGACAATCAAACGCCAATACAACGGCTTCGAAATTTTATATTCAATTACCGTAATACCCCTCATAGCACCACGCACAAGAGTCCAAACGAAATGGTCTTTGGACATTGCTTACGATTAGTCTTGGATAACTTTAAACCGAATGTGAAGGAAACGTTAAGATACCAACATATTAAAAACGAAATCGAGAATGATGGAAGCCGTAATCGACAATTTAAGAATAACGATAGTGTCTATGTTCGAACAAATCTCGAAAAACAATGGCACCCAGCAAAGATTACTGAACGTACTAACAAGTACTCATACAAAGTTGTAACCAACGATGGAATTGAAAGAAGACGTCACGCTGATCACATCCGAGAACGCAATGACGACTTAACCTTCATCAAGGAACCAGTGGAGAGGAACGAACCGGACATACCCCCTTTGCACAGGAATCAAGAAACGTTGAAATTACAACAATGACTCAACCAACGCAAAATCCTGAACCAGAAAATACTTCTCCTGACAGGGATCCGATACCGAGTACTTCAACATCCGAGACAGTAACGACCCAACTTCGAAGGAGCAGCAGAACTCGGAAGGTTCCACACCGCTATCGTGAATAATAAAACATCACTCTTACGGAGGGAGGAAATGTAGAATAATAGGTTTGAGTATATTGTATTTAGTAATAGTATAAGGCGCATGCGCGTTCCTTATATATATATATATGATATACAGACATAGTTTAAGAATAAGAATACACACAGACACTTGTAACATAAGTATCTACTAAACACGTATTTTAAATAACTACAACTGTTTTAACAATTACACCACCTCGGACATAAACACAACATAACATAAACAAACAGAACAATACGTTCTATAGCATACCGGTATATAGCCTTGCCTATCGTGTTGAAATGAAAACCGTCTCTATTTCGAGTATTATTACCTAGCAAATTATTAGTGCCTATATACTCCACCTTCGGTAGTTTTACAAATCGTACCGTACCATAAAGTTTACAATTGTACTCATCTACTGGACAGGAGGAACACATTTGTGTGACTTAATTGCTATTACGTTCGCCACAAGGTTGCTATCAAATAATACACCTCTTAATATAAAATTAGATCCCGCCTGAATAATAACACAGTCACTTGAGGAAAAGTTGCGCGACAGACTTCTAATAAAGACACTTTAGAAAGTTGGATTAGGCTTACTTACTGTTAGTACAGAAGTCGTACCTGTTAATAATGATTGAACAATTTTTGTTGTGTTTTTCACATGACTGTCACTAGCAATAAGAATTTTATTCAGTTTACTACAGCTTGTACACTGCGACTGCCCTCTTGGTCTATTTGGTGAGAATGTCGTTTGCTGCTCCTCGGTGTTCACCTCCGGTTTCCTCCGATTCAAGCGTGTAGCCCGCTCCTGTGGTTAACAGCCCCAGGACCGCTGTTTCAAACTGTTCCGATTTGGTACAGGATCTCCACTGTCGCTGGTTTTGTCAACAAGGTTCTCCGCCATGCAGCATCCTTCCTCCGCATTGGGGTCCTGTGCCGGTGTCAGTGAAACCATAGTGTGTGTATCAGTTTGTGTATATGCATGTGTTGCTGAATATTTGTCTCTGGAATGGTCACGCTCGCTGAATGTTCTATGCAAATGTTCAAGTCTATTCATTTTATTGTAATACTTGTCTTTATAAAATTCTTTGTTTCCTGATTTTGTAATTTCTCTTCTAATTCAAGGATGCGATAATTGGCAATCGCTAATTTGTCCCTCAACCCCGAAACTAATTCCATTTCCGCATTTCCCCCTTTCCTATCGTCACTTACTATGGAGATGTAACTCATGTTGCTGTTTGCTGTACTTACACTTGGATTTTCCTCGCTCATCTTTCTTCTTTTTGTACATTTCTTTTTGCGAGCGTGTAGATATGCTACTGGACATGGTAACGTAACTATGATTATAATAATAATAATTCCAGCGAGATGAAATATCGTACGGACAAATACCAGTATACTTTTTGTGCTGTGGATGTTCTTTGTCT
This sequence comes from Chrysina gloriosa, assembly GCA_038088585.1. Classification (NCBI taxonomy): domain Eukaryota; kingdom Metazoa; phylum Arthropoda; class Insecta; order Coleoptera; family Scarabaeidae; genus Chrysina; species Chrysina gloriosa. Next base: position 64,386,905 of record CM076087.1, read on the forward strand.
TGAATTTCTTATAAGATATGGTAGATACAAAAACAAAACGTGTATCTGAATTCGTATGCGGCACTATGCAAACCATTAATTGCTTCTAATCGTCCATTGGATCAAAATTTCGACACAAGATTTACCTCACGAGATACATACCCTCTTCACGAGCACAATAGTACAAGTTAGAAGTATATTTACGCACTTTTACTACAAATAAAACCACAAATAAACGGAGATATTCAATTTAGTGACAAAGAGACAAAGAGTGTAGTAAAGTATATGATGTACATTCTTGAAAACTGTTTATTGCATAAAACTATTGGGGGTAATTAGGGAATTTAAGATGATAAATATAGAGTTTAATGGCTAGGAACATTAGAGAAGTAAAAACAACTGCCATAAACAACTAGAATTGAAAAGAAGGTCTGTTTAGAAGGTTTATTGTCGCAATATAAATGAATATATATGAAATATTTAATTTTTGTCTATATCAACAACTAGAGCTGATACAAGAATCATAGTGTTATTTTTGGAATCAGAGTTCTTGAAATATTTAAAACCTGCTTCACTCTTTTTGATGCAGCAAAAGAATATTTCTGTTAGGCTGTGTTAGAAGAATTCTAAATGAGAACATATCGTCCAGAACTACCCAGAACGTAGAATATATAAGAAAAATATCTACAACGCTAGACATAAGATTTTTCAATCCATTCCAAGAAGAGAGAATGAGCACTATATACCACCTTTATTTTGTCTAGTACCAAACAAACAGGCAAACACAAATTATTCAATTTCATTCAAAATAAATGTAACACTTTTCTAATGTTTTGGAGGTTGTAATGGATTTTGAACGGGCCAGACATAAGCCAGTTGAAGAAATTTTACCTCATGTTCGTATTATTGGTTGCCGGTTCTATCTCACAAGGGAACACAAGGAAGTGTCCCTCACCGATTTAAATGAAACTTGGTGGGTTTGTAGATTGATGCAGTGTAAGATCAACGGTAACTTTCATAGATGCTAATTCGCCCGTTTCGGGGTTGGGCGGCCTAGAGCGAACGCTATCTTCCGCTATTTACTTTAATATCTCCAAAACTATAAGACATATCAAAGAAAAAGTTAAGACTTAACTTAAAAGTTAAGACTTAACTATTTTATGAGTAGTAGAGGATAGCGACAATAGTTTGCCTATCATAGTTCTTGTTTTCCTACTCCACACCCCCCATATTTTTTTAAATTTTAAAACTTTTATTTGTTGGAAAAATACACAAAGTTATACAGAATTCACCCATATATATATATATATATATATATATATATATATATATATATATATATATATATATATATATAACTCAATTTAAAAGAAAAACATGTATGTACATATGTATGTAGGTATATATGTAAATAATATTACTTATTTTTATTGATGTGAATAAATCGTGTACTTATCTAAAGTACCTGTCTTAATATCTTTAATACTTTTTAGATCATTTATACCTTATCATTAGAGGCCGGATTATATGCAAAAAGTGGAAATATGCGCATAAATATGCAAATGTTTTGGCCTAAATATGCACTTTCTTATGAAAAATATGCAGATAAAAAATAGGAGTAATGCTAGAAAATATAATGCTATAGAAAAAAATATTCCATTATGTTTACTACAAGTTTATTTATAACATTTTACAACATAATTAACTATGAAAACCATTTACAATTACATATTTCTCAAAGTTTTCAATAGAAAAATTGTGGCGCTTGTCTGATAACATGTATTTATATATTGAAAAGGTTCGTTCTACGTTCACGCTTGTTATACGAGCATAGTTCAAATTAGAAATATCCTCTATTGTCAACTCAATATTTTCTACTGACTCACCACACAAGATTTTAGTAATATCCTTTAGCTTTTTAAAACCCTCACTTTTTTCTACTACACTTAAAAAATTTTTCATATCCGAATTTTCCCACCCTTCTTTTAACTTCAAAACATAACTTTTCAAATTTGTTTATTATTTCAACGCTCTCAATTAGCGACATAAATGGTTTTTCCAATTGCAATATAGAAGTGGAAATAAAACTTTAGTTGGCTTTAATAAACGCTAACTGTTGAGGTATTTCCTTAATCGAATACACCTTTTGGGCGTTTAGCACAGATTGTGTATCTCTATCAAGGTCCATGATAATTGTCCTTATTTCTTCATAATGATTTGCATGAAAAATAGCAGCTTCCAACTACGTTCCCCATCGTGTGATTACTAGTTGAGGAGGAAGCGTAATAACGGGGAGATGTTGTTTGTAAAACTGAACTCTTAATGGAGTCTTTAAAAACACTTTCTTAACACTACTAATTAAAGTATTTACCAAGGGAAAATAGTTTCTTACGTCTTCTGCAACACTATTTAGTCCGTGCGCCAAGCAAGTTGTGTGAAATAAATTTGGGTAAAAGATTTTCAAGTTGCAAGCTGCCTTCACCATGTATGGTGCGGCATCCGTTAAAAACAATAGAATTTTTTCTGTTGGAATTGATTCCGGTAAGAAAAAGGTTACCAATTCTTCCTGTATAAACCTTGTTATTGTCAAATTATTTGCCTTTTCCAACTGTTTGGATGAAATTAAATAAGATTTTACTGCAACTGATACATTAAGGATACCTATCATTAAATGAACTACATATGTATCGGCCCACACTATCAGTAGTTTCATCTGCGCATATGTAAAGGTAATTGTTTGACACAGCCTTCTTAATGCTACTCAATGTTGCTGCATAGATACGGTGACCATAATTTTTTCTTAAGGTGCTCTTATTTTTTACTCTATTCTCGTCGGGAATATTATATTTGCTGGTGTACTTTTGCAAAAATAACTTGACATTTAAATTGTTTATTTTATGTAGTGGAGTATCTGCCGACACAAACATTAGGCAGAAATCTTCATTAAATTGTTCTTGTTCCGATTTTTTGAAGGTTGATGGCAAACATTGCGGTAATGTTTGCTGACCCTTCTTCGCCAATTTCATTTTTGATAGTTTTGCAGCATGAGATGGAGTTTTAATATGCTGGTCGACTTGAAACTTTCTCTCACTTGTAACCTCCATAAAAATATCACATCATCAGCTCTTTTCTTATAAAATAAGTGTTAGTAAAAGATAAAGGAGTAATAAAAAACTAATGTGTAAAGAGTTTGCGAAGCAATCGGAATAAACGACATTTAATAAAATAACCAACATAACGCTTCGATAAATAATTTTATTTTAAAATTTAAAAATTATCAGCAGAATACGGAATATCAGGTATTCCGTATTGTGCTGATGATATGCGAAAAATACGCATGAAATATACATCTTATTTTAACATCGTGTAAAAACTATATATTAATAACAGGAAATAAACTTAAATTTTACTTACAATCTTGCTGCATGCTACGCAAAATACTTTTTCTCCATCCATACGCAATTTTGAATGAGGTGCAATGCATCCAGGCACAGTTGCTATTTTCGGCATTTTTGCTATTATAATTAATAACAACCCACAAGTTTACACTTCGAAAAACCAACGTAAAATGACGTTTAAAATAAATAAGATTGCTTTCGAATATGGGAATAAATTCCTCCGAATAACAAAGAAACACCTGTGCTCCTAATTTTCTGGTAAAATGTATTTTTGTATTTATTTAGAAGTTTCAGGGAATTAGCTTTTCCTTGAATTCTATCCCGGTCTAGATGTATGGGAACAGCATTAATAAATTTTTGGAAGCGCTTATCGGAAAAGTGTCGCGAAGAGGCTTCATAGAATGCTATTTTTAATTTAAAGAGGGCTGTTTAACTCTTTGTTTGTTACAACCACTACATATTTTTAGTAATACCTGTCCTATAATAAATTACATCCAATAAATAAATAAAACTCGGATACTTCAAGTATGCTGAATTACTACAAAATATGCAAATAATATACAAAATGCATATATTATGCAAATATGCAAATTTATGCAAACTGCATATTATTCGGCCTTTACTTATCAGCATTACATTCCATTATTTATTTTTAAAAGTGTTCGATTAGCGTATTATCCGTTATACTTATAAAATTCCTCAGTGAAACTTTATGTGCTGATTTTCACGTACAGATTATATGATTTCTATAGTAGGTATTTAAATTGTATCTAGATTAATGTAAGCATTAGGCTATCTTGTATACAATAAATGCTTTTGCATACGTATATATATATATATATAGATGAATTATCGATTATATATATATATATACATATAAAGCAAGGTAAGTTACAATTAGTATTTGCAGTCTTCAGTTATTGACAATGAGTACGTTTCGCAATTTGGCTGTCAAAAGGTGTTTCTTGAAGTCATGAGAATAATGTACTGAATTTGCTACGTACAACATTCCTTGCTGCAAATATCGCTGTTATACCTATAACACGTGAAGAACAAGAGTTACACGAAGCTCTAACGGATATCATTGTGAGAGCTCAATAAGAGGCATCTTTTGTATTTGAAGGAGTAGTTGAATTGATATTGAATATAAAACCAAAATAGATTTTGAAAGGTAATATAATACGTAAATTTCTTATTCTATCTAAACATTTAAATACGTAAGGGAAAGTTTCTAAAACTAGTATCTACACAAAGATATCTTGTACAGTTTTATACATCAATACTAATAATAGCATTTGTATCTTTGGCGTCCATTTGTTCCAGGTAAAATCAAGTAGGCAACTTCAGAGCTGGGGAGCAAGTGTTGAGCGAGGTGGCACCAACAAGGAGGAAAGTACATACCTTACAGAATATGTTCTGATAAGATTTAAGGAAGCGCTAAACAGCGGAAATATTATCCCGCTATAGATCTTAGCAGACAGGCGCTACATGCCTTTAGATGAAATATAGTATCATCCATTTAAAGCTAGTCATTGGTGGATATGGCATTTCAAAAAAGTACATAGAATTGTTTCTCGTAAAATAACAAAGTTTATCACACGATCCACTCATAGCGATATTGACAGCAACAAATTCGATGTTGACGAATTACGATCCACAGCCGAGCGATTTGTTAATGAAATTAAACCTGAAATTAGCGTTGTTGGACAAGACAACGTTTACAGTGCAGACGAGAGTGGCTTTAATTTAGAGATACATTTCGGTCGAAGCTTGTCCGCCATTGGAACAAAAACAGTGGAAGCGGTCGTGCAGTATTAATTATCATCTATTACACATAGTTACACAATCATGCCAACAATTTCATCAAATGGACGACTATTATCCCCCTCTTTCTTGTGTTAAAAGAAACAACAGGTCAATTTGGACCGAACTTACAAAAACACTTTTTAGGTCTATTAATGTGTATATCTGCATCAACATCAGGGAAACTGACCTCGCAGCATTTTAAAGATTGGTTTACAGGTGTTTTCTTACCAAATACTAACGCTGAAAGTGTCTTGTTATTGGATTCGTGGAGTGGGCATTGTCCTAAAGAATTAAGCAATTTAGTACCAACGAACAAAAAAGTCGATATTTTTACAATACCTAAGAAGACAACTTCAATGGTACGGCCTGTAGACGTCTACGGTTTTAGAATATGGAAAAATTTCATTAGGACTTTTTCAGATGACGTACTGCTTATGGGATACGATTTAACTCTACATCAAAGAAACTCTACTATTCAGTTACAATCTTTGACACATAATCAATCATCATCGCCGAGGTTCTTCAATCTATTTAAGTGTGCGTGGTATAAAAGTGAATACATCGAAGATCGGCTACCAGAGTTTGAGAATCCTGTACGATTCTGCTTCCCGAAGAATTTACAAAGCCACCACTATGCAGTATTTGTAGCAAACCTGCATTTCTTCGTTGTGCGTGGTGTAAGCAATTTCTTTGTTTTAAACATTTCTACATAGATTACCGTTACTGCAATAACTATGCAGAGTAGCCTGTTATTTATTTTTACCTTTTTTCGGATTATCTGAGGGGGAACCGAGGTCCAGATCCCAACCTATTCGGATAATCGATATTATACACGTAAAACTTATAAATATAATTATTGTCATTAAAATTGTTATTAGGTACCAATTCCATTTTCTTCAGTTTCATTAGTTAGTTAGTTTAGTTTGAACATTAGCAACGTGGATTCTCATGGCTTCAGGAAACACTTGTCGACAGCCAAATTGCGAAACGTACTCGTCGTCAATAAACTGAAAGCTAGAAGTATTAACTTGCCTAGTTAGATAGGCACTTACTTATGATTTGTTCACATCAATAACAATAAGTAATATTATTTACATATATACATACATACCTATGTAATATACGTAGGTATACCTAGTCAATTAGAAAGTTATTGTTTTTTTAAATTCAGTTATTTTATAGTATGTTTAATATATATATATGAGTGAATTCTGCATAGTGTAGTATAACAAATGTTATCAGAGTTAAATATTTTATAAAAGCATGATTTAATGTATAAAAAGAATTTTGTTAACATTTCAACACACATTTCCTACAACAATTATGCACTACAAGAATTCACATAAATTTAATGGATATAGCCAAGGATATATGGATTCATGAACAACGGAGAAATAAAGCAGTGTCGTCTTGGTTTAAAAGAAAAAGTTTGTTTGGGTAACGATGATAAACATTGATAAATTGAGAAAAGTCAATAAAGAAGTCTGAAATATATTTCCAAAAGAAAAAAGGGTTTTAAGAAGAAATATTAGTAAGAAGAAGAAGTATTAGTAAGAAAAGAACCTCACCATACAGATTAAGAGGAGGTACAGGAAGGACCGTCAACGGAAAATACACTTATACATTCACACACACTAAAATAGGTAATTTTTTTTGATTTTATGTTCAATATTTCGAAAAAGTTATAAATATAAATTGTTATAATTTATGCTTTTATATTTTATCTACAAGCTAGACCGGTGCAATCAATTTACTTAAAAAAATAAAAAATTCTCAGTACAATAGCTTTGTGTATTTTTCCAATAAATAAAAATTTTAAAATTAAAAAAAATATATCGGGGGTGGAGGTTGTTTCTGGAAAACGAGAACTATGATAGGCAGTACTATTATCGTTATCCTCTAGTACTCATAAAGCAGTTATATATTTGTCTTAACTTTTTGTGATATGTCTTATACTTTTGGAAATATTAAAGCAAATACCGAAATAGAGCGTTGGCTCTAGGCCGCGCCAGCCCCGAAAACGGGCGATTTAGCATCTATGAAAGTTACCGTTTTTCTTACACTACATCAGTCTACAAACCCACCAAGTTTCATTTAAATCGGCGAGGGACACTTTCTGTGTTTCCTTGTCAATACAAGGGTGTGGCTTAATCAAAGACTATAATAATACGTCTAGTTCAATCGGACAGTGGTTACGTACAGCATTCGCTTTAATATATTTAGATCCCGATGAAGTTGGTCATTGCTTTTCCATGGGTTTATTTGAAATAATGCCTAAAAATGACAGAATACAAACATTTTCAAATTATTTAGTTGACACATACATTTCAGAAGACTCACTTTTTCACCGAATATTTGGGCAGAAGTTTCTGCGTCTGTCACACGTACAACTAATGCATGCGAATCATTTCGTCGTAGTTTTAATGATTCCATGTATAAAACGAACCCGAATTTGTTTGTATTTTTAGAAAAACTTAAAGAATTTCAAGTCAGTACGTATATAAAAATACAAAGTTCGGATTTGAAAACCAAAATACACAACAAAGAGGTAAAAAACAAATAAACATTTATAAACAACGTAAAGTTGCGTACACATCTGAGCACGAGCGGTAACGGGGCAAGCCGAGGCTGAACGAGTGTACGTATGTGGATGTGTAGCCGCGGCGTGGAAACTGGCTCGCGTGCGGACCGAGGCAGCACGACCCGGGAGTCGGTGCTTCAAAGAGAATTCGGTTCGCATGCGTACCGTACGGCTCTATTCGAGGCTCGGATTCATTGTCAATTCAAATCTACGTTCGTTCCTTGAAATTAAAAATGAATTGGGGCAATGAACGATACGAACGCAATTGGAACACTGCCGCGTTCGTTGCCACAGCCGTTCTTGTACGCAACCAAAAGACCCACGAACGAGGTATCCGTTGGGCCTCGCCTCGCCGCATTACGGTTCGTACTCAGATGCGTACGCGGCTTAACCCTTTATTTCCTAGTCTTGCCATATGGCAACGCACACATATAGTTTTAGTTGCTAAGTTGTTGTATACAATTCGCAACAACAAATAAGAAAAAAATAAATGTTTTGCAAAGTTCATAATATGTTCTTATTAGATTTAAAGAGAGAAAGGTCAGTTTTGTTAAACGTGTGTGCCAGACAGGTTGTCTTTTAGAGTTAGACGATAAAAGGAAAAGTTGTGTTATGGTGCTAACATGTATTTTATGAAAAAGTAAGACCCCGTATTTCTTTAAAATCGTTTGTTTTTTAATATATTTTCTTATTATAATTTAAATAAAAGGTGGTTTTTTACTTTTATAAAACAATTAAGCAATATAAATTTAGTTTTCATGTAGAAATTTCGAAATCTATATGTGCGTTGCGAAAATAGAAAGCGGAGCGGACTAGTCACTCAACGTAAGAGAGGATATGCTGAAGATTTAATTGAAAAAATCCTACGTTACGATTCACAATACTCAATCTAAAATTTGTAGTTTTATTTTTATTATATATTATTAAATGTTGTTACAGGCATGGGTATAAATACAGTAGTGAGAACACAGGTGGAATTAACGGGTATTTCAAAAACAGTGGTGAAATTACGGACGCACCTTAACTCCGGTCTAGATAATCCCTTATTATAATCCTACACCTTAACTGCGGTCCAAGAAAACTTTACCTGCTGCCCGATGATAAGAGGCACCTTAACTCCGGTCCAGATAATCCTTTAATTAAATGTAACCATAGAGATTCACATGTAAAACAAAATACTTACTTTAAAATATATTTATTGATATATTTATTGAAATGTTAAACGTCTTGGTATAAATTGCTTAAAGAGCAATTTCCGTATATTTATATGATACGCACTTTACTAAATCGTATCTACTTATGCTATTTTGCAATTGCAAAATTTTGTTATTAATAACATTATAAAAATATAAAATTTATGTTCTCATCATCCTTCTTTCATTACAGGGTACACATTATTTAATTGCATTAATTAATTGCTTCTAAAAAATATTAATATTTGGATGGAGCGATGAGCAATAATTTTTAAATTTTGCGTGAAAAGATTCACACGTATTTGTTGTACACATTAATGAAGCAGTATTTGATGCCCAGATGTGCGAAGGGAAAGTGGAACTATCTTCGATATATGTATCCACCAAATAGTATGCGAATTTCGTGATACGATCGTCATCAGGTTTGACCGCGGCAAATTCTTCGGCGAACACTTCTCCTACTTCTCTGGGTTGCAAGAGCTAGACGAAAAACATGATGCAACCATCTTCCAATATTAGACTGTTGATTCTTATATTACCCGGCGAGACCCATATGCTGAATTTTTCTCCACCTACATAAATAAATATTAATAAAGTAAGTACAGGTTTATTAGTTAAACGAGTTTCTATGTATTATCATATCATATCTTTATTGATGTTATGTACATTAACAATGCACTTACACAAGTCATACATAATAAAAAAAACAAATATATATATGTATATATATATATATATCCAATCATCTCTAATCTAATCATTTCTACTTATCATATTTGCCACGGTGGCTTATCCGTTCAGCGCGACCGTAGCCTCCCACCAGAATGGAACCCTGAGGGATACCTAGAGTAATATATTTTTGTTTGACATAGTATTTTTGCAGATCACTTGTTGGCTACGATTTTCTAAATCAGATGTTATTAATTTAATTTAACACCGAATATGATAGATTCTCCAAGAGGTCGTTAATGTAGAGAATGAATAGCAAAGGTCCCAGATTTGATCCCTCCGTCACCAAATGTCGAAATAAAATCAAAGGATTTATAGCCATTATAGTTAGTTACATCTATTATTTAATTATGACTGAATTAACTTCAGAAATCGTGTACTAAGGCCAAACCCACACAGTTTATACATTATTATATTGTGATGTCGAAGGCCTTGCTGAAATCCGTGTAGACCACATCCACCTGGCCACGGCTATGCAGCTCACCACAGATAAATTGAGAAACACTGACAAGGTTGGTGACAGTTGACCGACCACGGACAAAGTCGTGCTGATTAGGCGATATGTAAGGTATAACGTTTTTATGTAAATGTAAATACAGAATATTCTCAAAAACCTTGGCAAAATTCGACAAGATCGATACAGTTCTGTAGTTAATAATTTCCGATTTATTTCCTTTTTAAACACAGGATATATTCCCGTTCTTTGCCACACAGAAGGAAAAAACCTGATAGACAAATTAAGCAAAACCGCCAGAGGTCTAGCAAAAGCTTGATTGATTGATGCTTACAAAATAGATTATTTTCTTCTATTACTATGTCTGTGATAAATGAAATTTGCATCCAATAACGATTGTCTCTGGAAACGTTGCCTCTAATCAGCGACCATATTTTTGGGCTCCCATGTTCATCGTCACTCCATACACTTGTCCACAATGTGTTTAAACAAAGTCTTGTATGTGGTTTCTAATTTGTCTTTTAATAAACAGTACACAAGTGGAACATATGTATCGTTGCAGCACGCATGGATAGTGAAAAGTTGCAAAAAATATTTCGTAAAATAATCAAAAGTGCCATCAATATAAAATATTTGTTGTTTAGACAGGAAGTGCAAATTGGATGGACACGTAAAAATTATAATTTTATTTACGTTGTGGTTAACTTGTGATTTCTCTTCACACGTTATTCACTTTTTGTCTGTATATATCAGAAATTTATATACTTTCATGTTCGTGTTTGGCAATTTGTCTTGAGGAAACTGCAATATTGCACAGAGTATATAATTTTGCTTTCCAATTTTTTGCAATGCAACACCAACACATTTCACCGGTAGTTTTCAATAGTTTATATTGATAATAAACAGATATTCTTAAATGACCATTCCGACCGGAGCTATGGTGCACCGGAAATTACTCGTCGGATTACTATGTTAATGACATTTGGTGATGAAATTACCAACACACTAAAATAGAATGCAAATTTAGGGATTTCGATCATGTAAGTAATAACTTGGGGAGTTCGAGTTCTAGTGAAGCAGAGTGCAGTCCATGGTGAATTGACTGCGTAACTAAATCCAGTGCAACAAAGTGAAAGAGTCATCCTAAATAAAAATTCTATTAAGGTAAGACAAATATTGTCTTAGATCTCTTGTAAATCGTCCGAACTTGAGCAAAAAGTGGATAAGAGATAAATATATATACAGGGGCTAAAGAAAAGTTAAGAAATAAGATATGGAGAGTGATACATCGGAGGATACAGGAATAAAAATAGGAAGAGAGCATGATGAGACTTAGGAAATATTCAAGAAAAGCAAGAAATTAGTAAAAACACCACAAAAAGGAAAAGATGGAGAGGGGGAGCTAGTGAATATGATGAGAGAACTGATGAGATACGTGAAGGAAATAAAGAGAGATCAGAAGGAGTACCAGGAAGAATTGAAAGTGCTGAGAGGGCAGAATGAAAAATTGAAGACAGAAAATGAGATAATGAGGAAACAAATGATAGATATGGGAAAGAGAATGTACAAAATGGAGAAGACAATATCAAAGAATAATGTGGTGATGATAGGAATGAAGCTAACGACAGAGGATAAGCATGATATGAAGATAGGATTGGAAAATTTTATGAAAAGCACAATGCAGGTAAACGTAAACATAAGAGACGTGATAAAGATGGGAGAGGCAGTATACAAGATGGAGTTGGAGAGTACAAGGGATAAAGACGCAGGGATGAAAAAGAAGAGTAAACTTAGACAAATAAAGGAGAGAATATATATAGACAACGAATTAACAAAAGGCGAACAAGAAATACAGAGGAAGCTTAAACAAGTGGGAGATAAAGAAAGAAAAGACGGGAAAAAAGTAAGAATAGGATACCAAAGAATTACAATTGAAGGAAGGGAATATAGATGGAATAGAGAGAAAGGGGCACTGCTTGAGAGCGGACAGGAAAACGAGGGCAGAAACTCAAAAAACTAAAAAGAAGAAGAGAGAGCGGAAGAACGAGGATGACCATGGCAAATGAGATAGAAACGGAAATCGAAAGGAAATTGGAAAAGGTTAATTTAAGCAGAAAATTGGGAAAGGACAAGCAGAATATTAGAAAAACACAGATGAGAATAGCAACGTGGAATATTCAAACTATGTTACGATCAGGAAAAATGGAAGAAACTGCTAGAGAGTTACACGAGTATGATATAGACATAGCCGCGGTACAAGAAATTAGATGGAAAGGCTCGGCTAAAATGACAAAAACAAGTACACATTTCTGTACAGCGGGGAAGAGGTACGGGGAAATAGGAAGATGGGATTTTACGTAGGGAAAGAGTGGGTAAGTCATGTAATGCAATTTAAACCAGTGGACGGAAGATTGGCAGTTCTGAGGCTGAGAATGCAGATTGATAACATCTCAATTATTAATGTATACGCACCCACGGAAGTCGCAGAAGAAATTGAAAAAGACCGCTTCTATGATAATCAGACGATCGTCTGATAGGACGAGAATCATATTTGAAAGAAGTGGCAGTAAAGGGAAAAGGAACAATTCATGAACACACTAATGACAACGGGCACAGACTGAGTCAGCTAGCGGGAATGTTAAACATGACTTTTCTATCAACCAAATTCGAACATCCAAGAAAGCACAAGGTCACATGGAGACATCCATCAGGAGCAACGGAAAATCAAATAGACCACATAATAGCAACAAAGGGGGTAAGAAACAAAACAACAGACACGAGAACATTTAGGAGAGCACAAGCAGAAACAGACCATTATCTAGTGGTGGCAATAATACAAGGCATAAACAAGAAGCACCAACGCTGGGGAAATAAGAACACAAAGAAATAGGAGGTAGATTTATTAGAAAACGAAGAAACAAGGCGAAAATTAGAAGAAACAATTACGAACAGTCTACAAAGTGCAACAATATGCATACAGGAAATAGAGCAGGCATGGCAGGGGCTGAAGAAAAATATAACCAAAGCAGCTGAAGAAACACTCAAAACAACGAAACAAAAAACAACAAAGAAATGTAAAAAGAAATGTATCTCCAATAAGATATTAAAAATACAAGAGTTTTCGAATGGATGTGATCCCGATGTGTTTTTGGTGACTGAGCATTAGCAATCTCTAAAGGAATTGAGTTTAGTAAAGTTTGAAAAATATGAACTTAGAGCTGCCTACTGCCGAGCGAAAGACAAGCATGGTGGTGTGGCAGTTTTTACTAAGCGTGACGTGAAAACTAGGAAAATAAGTGCTATTGATCAGTTCTGTGTGAGCAACAATTTTGAATGTGTTGGCATCGAGATTGTGAGTCTAAACACCACGGTATTGGTTATCTATCACCTTCCAACAGTTAATAACGCCCATTTCCAAGAATTTCTGGTGCGGTTTTCGGATGTATTGGGTGAACTTGCAGTAACTGATGAACAGTTGATTGTCGCGGGTGACTTTAATATTGATTTTAACGCGACCTCGGTAAGCCTAGACTGTTTTAAGGATATTTTGAACTGTTTTATCTATCTGCTATGTTATGCGAGCCGACTCGAGTTACAAGTGTATCAAGTAAGTGTATAGACAATATTATTATAAACACTTGGATTGAGGACTATGAGGTTTCAATTTTGAAAAGCTATATTTCAGGCCACTTTGCTCAATCAATTAGTATTACAGTGAATTTAGATGTTGTTTGTAATTATGTGTATAGACGTATTTTTAGTGAAACTAACATAAATGATATATGTTCTCAAATTTGGAATTGTGACTGGTCTAATGTATTGAATTGTAATAATTGCGATATGTCATTTGACCTTTTCATGAGTAGTATTGAAAAATTCTTTAATGTTTGCTTCCCATTAAAGAAAAAAATAATTGGAAAGTGCCCTTTAAACAACAGTGTAAAATGTGCAATAACACCTCAGATACGTGAGGCTAAGGAAAGGGTATCATTGTATGCTGAGCTTTCGATCAACTACCCCGAGTTTAAAACTTTGTTTACTGTGGCGAATAATTTGTATCAGGAGCTGTTGTCCAGTTCTAAAAAGCCTCTAATGATATTTACCTTTTGACATCGCAAAATAAGCCGAAGACCATGTGGCATGTTATTAACAGCACCATAAATAGGCCTCGGACAGGTAATGTTGATGTCCAGATTAATGAGAATGGTCGGCCTCTGACAAATATGGAATGTGCAAATAAATTTAATAAGTACTTTGTTTCAATTGGAACTGACTCTACAAAACATTTACCATCAGAAAATGACACAGACTTCATTGACTCCTGTTTGCAGACATCGGTAGATTATTTTTTTGTGAGACCGATATCCACTTATGATGTATTGGATGTAATACAGAATTTAAAAGTATCTGGTTCCTCGGGCAGTGATGAAATTTCCAACAACTTGCTTAAAAGAATTTCTTCTGCAATTGCTGAGCCTCTTACACATATCATATCACAATTGTCCTTTGAGCAAGGAGTTTTTCCAACAAGATTAAAAATCTCGAATGTTATACCACTACACAAGAGGAGCAACACCGATGATATCGTTAATTACCGTGCCATAACCCTCTGTTATAGCTTTTCAAAAGTATTTGAAACAATATGGAATAAACAATTAATAAATTACTTTGCAAGATATGGAAAGCTTTCTTTGGAACAGCATGCATTTACAAAGGGTAAAAATTTGGATACTGCAATGGGGGACTGTGTTGATGCTATTGTAGCTGCTTTGGATGAGGGTCGAGTTGTTTTGGGCCTTTTCATTGACTTCTCCAGGGCCTTTGATTCCGTCAACCACGACATTTTGTTATATAAATTGGAAAGGTATGGTGTGAGAGGCGTAACTTTGGGATGGATTGCATCTTTCCTGTCTAGCCGCTTACAACAAGTTAAAATTGGCAACACCATATCGAATTCAGCGTCGGTAAAAACTGGTATACCGCAGGGTTCTGTCTTAGGGCCCACTTTATTCGTGATCTTTCTAAATGATCTATTTGACTGGCTCCTCCACCCGTCCTCGAGGACAGTTGGCTATGCTGATGACCTGAATTTATTGATTACATCTGAGCATTAGATTGGTGCGGAATTTGTAGCTCGTGAGCTGTTTGAGCGAGCGGTATTGTGATCCAAACATAATGGATTATCGATCAATGAAGAGAAAACTGAATACGTTCTATTCAGAAATAGATCTAGAGTACTTAGTACCGCTTTTCTAAGTTTAAATAACACATGCATTGAGTATAGTGTCTCCACGAAAGTACTTGGATTGACAATTAGCGAAAATTTGGGCTGGCATGATCATATTGAAGTCACCTGTGCGAAGCTCTCTAGGGTGTGTTATGGTTTAATGATTTCCTCAAGGCAATGTAGCTGCCCAGTCCTCCGTCAGCTATACTTTGGTTGTTTTCATTCAATTATGAAATATGGAATTGTGCATTGAGGGCATTCTACTGATTTTTTCAAAAGATTTTCATACTGCAGAAAAGAGCGATACGCATAATGTATAACTTGAATATGGAATCCTGTAGAAATGCGTTTCAGACATATGATATTTTAACTAAGCCTTCGGTTTATATCTACGAGATTGTGTGCTTTGTTCATAAGAATAAGGAGGCTTTCATGAAGTATTCGTTAAGCCATCACTATAGTACGAGACACAAAGATAATCTCATACCAAAGCAACACAGCACTTCTCTTTATCAAAGGAATCTGTACTTCAGCGGTTGTAAGCTGTATAACGCACTTCCCAGCAATATAAAGGGAATTACAAACATAAAGAGTTTCAAAAGCAAAGTCAAGCTGCTACTTATTGAGAAGTGTTGTTACAGTGTAGACGAATTTTTATTGTAGGGAGGTCTATTGTATTGTTACATAAGCTGTATATGTGCTCTTTGTTTTTTTTTCTGACGTGATTTTTTAAACATTTTGTATTTTCCTTTGTACATATGTTTTTCGAAATCAATAAAATTACAATTACAATTACAAAAGGCAGAGACCAAGGAGTGGTTTGATGGAGAATGTGAAAAGGCAAGAAAACGAAAGAATGTAGCCAGAATGGATTGAATTAACACAAAAAACAGGAGGACAGGAAGACATATGAGACGGAGAGAAACAAAGCAAACACGATATATAAAAGCAAAAAGAATGAGTGGATACGTTCGAAACTGGAAGAGATAGAACACTCAGGCCGATGCCATAACACAAGACAATTCTATAGAAATATGAAACAACTAAATAATAAAGCAGTAAGAACAAGAAGCGTGAAAGATATAAACGGTAAAGCAGAACAGGATCCAGACAAAATAGGAAACATATGGAGATAATACTACAAGAACGCCATGTATACGGAAGGAAAAGAAAGTACACAAGAGGATGATGAACAAATAACTGAAAATCAAGACGAGAAAGAAGAACCCCTAACGAGAAGGAGATATTGCTGGAAATCAGCAGGCTAAGAAACAACAAAGCACCCGGTGAAGATGAAATAGAAGTGGAATTAATCAAGTAGGGAGGACATAAACTACAAACACAACTAAGCGATCGGATTAAGAAAATTTGGAAGCAAAACAGCATGCCAGAAGAATGGTGCACCGGAGTAATAGTGCCTATCTATAAAAAAGGAGATAGAGAAAATTGCAAGAACTACAGACCAGTAATGTTGCTAAACGCCACTTACAAAATACTGGCCAATCTGGTAAATACACTATTGAAAGAGCAGGCAGAGAAAATCCTTGGTGATTATCAAAATGGGTTCAGACCCAATCGATCGACCATAAATGCTATACATACGGTAGAGCAAATAATCCAGAAGACATGGGAGCATGGCAGAGAAATATATCTAGTCCTTATTGATTTTAAGGGAGCCTTTGACACCGTCAACAGGAATGAAATGATCGAGGCATTGAAATCAATGGGAATATCAGGAAAATTGAGGGCGCTGGTAAGAATGAGTCTTAGAAATACAAAAGCTGAAGTGAGTACATGCGAACAACGACAGACTCGTTCGAAGTAAACAAAGGATTAAAACAAGGAGACCCGCTATCTCTAACAATATTCAATTTAGTTTTAGAAAGTGCCATTATAAAAGCCGAATTAGACAAAAAGAATATAATGGTTGATGGATTGCAAATAATAGCGTATGCAGACGATGTCACAATAATTGGTAGCACAAGAACAGCATTGACACTAGCCCTGGAACGTCTGGAGAGGAAAGCAAGAAAACTGGGTATGGAAATCAATGAAGCTGAAACAAAATATATGAAGATAGGAAGAACTGAAACCAATACCCGAGGCTACCTGAGAACACAGAACC
The DNA here is from genome assembly GCA_038088585.1 of Chrysina gloriosa. Taxonomy (NCBI): domain Eukaryota; kingdom Metazoa; phylum Arthropoda; class Insecta; order Coleoptera; family Scarabaeidae; genus Chrysina; species Chrysina gloriosa. Next base: position 64,404,397 of record CM076087.1, read on the forward strand.
ACAAATTTGAGGAAGGTTCATCGTTCAACTACTTAGGTGTAATAATGGACAGGAATGGGAAAGAGAGGATGAGACAAAGAATATTAAAAGGACTACAAGCGTTTGGACGAAATAGGTCACTATTGAAAAACAAAACACTAACGAAGAAAACCAAGATCAAGATCTACAAGACTTTAATAAGGCTGGTCATCACGTATGCCATGGAGAGCAATCACTAAAAGAACAAGAAGACCTAAAGATAGCAGAAAGAAAAGTTTTAAGAGCAATATTAGGACCGCATGTAACAGAACAGGGAGTAATAAGACCGAAAACTAACAAAGAAATAGAGGATCAACTTGGGGGAGAAAATATTATAAGATATACTAAAGCTCAACGGCTCCAATGGGCAGGCCACATCATGACCAGGAAACCAACGGATATGATAAGAACGATAACCCAGTGGATTCCGGTATGGCCCAGAGGTAAGGGACGACCAAGGAAGAGATGGAGAGAAGCCGTGGAGGAAGACGTAAAAGTGATGAAGATAACCGATTGGAGATCAAAAGCAAGGGACAGGAAAGAATGGAGGAAAATAACACAGGCCGCTAGGACTCATAGCAAGCTTTAAAACACAGGGAGCAAGAGGAGTAGTTCACCTCATCAAAAGAACTTCAAAAACGTCATAAGACGTTAGCCATAGCCCAACGGGCTTGATGATGATGATGAAGTGATAACTTGGCAAAAGGTTGTCTGGCAATTTCAGGAGAAGAATAGTTGGATGTGGTGCTAACTGTTGCGTCGCAATTAGAAAAATTACAATGTGACTGTTTAGTGAAGTGCAGATATGGACTAATGTACATATAGGTTTCCGACGATCGCTTGCCCGCACTTTCGTTTCAATATATACCTACTTCGACGGGCATACAACCCCGTAAAATAGGAATTTTTGAACATTTGCCACATTAGTTTTCTCTCTCTTTAATATTTGTTATACACTTACTATTAACAATCATGAAAGGCAAACGAAGGGCAGATTTGAACGAACACTCGCAGTGTTAACATTTACAGTAAAACATATTCATCCAATGTACATACTGTATTTATAAAACTTTATTGTTCCAAATAAAGATATTAGTCAGTGTACCGGTTTAAAATGCCTAAAGAAGAACAAATGGCATCCCTACAAGTAGAGGGATATGGTCAGTTCTCGGTGTATTGCTCCGTTGCTCACTAGATAGTCACCATCTCCAGTGTGTATACTGGAAAATAGTCAACAGCCAGAACCCGCGTGCTTGGGGGCTGTTGTCGTTCCGCCTAAGTCAGTGGATCGTGTAACGTCTCTCACAGCCGCCGACGGGTCGTTTTGGCGACTTCCCAGGGCCATGAAGAGAAGTGCAAATTCTACAGCCGCGAGAAAGAACACCACCTTTACCTCCGTCAAGAAGGTTCGTGGAAGAAAGGCGGAGAAGGTAGTTAAGCCTGCCTCTTCCGCCTCTGTTAACGCAGGGATCGGTCAAAGTACCGGTAGTGCGACTCCACTCCTAAACTTCCGCCCAAAATCAATTAGACAACAGCCATCGAGGTGGGCAAAATGGTGATTCCCAACCTGTTAGCGCGTCAATTACTAATAGAAGCTGGCTTGGTGTTGGCCAGCAACATGTCAAATTCTCTTTGTCTGCTGATGGAATTCGTCCAGACACACCAACTGGACGTAATTCTAGTATGCGAAACCCAACAACGCCCGTCAAATCGCTTCAGTCTATCCGATCAGACAGGGGACGGTAACGACGATGGTACAGCGATTCTCATCAAGGAGTAGCTGTAGCACCATGTGAACGTCACGCCAGTCTTCCATCACATTGAAACAATCAACGTCACCGCCCAGGAGCCTTAAATCTCGTGGCAGGGTATAATTCACCCGGAATTTGCATCCTTGAAGAGGATTTGGGAGAAGTCTTCTAGGATCAGCTGGTCAGCTATCTGGCCGGAGACCTGAATGCGAAGTGTCCGCCGTGGAAAATCCACAGCGCTAACACCAAAGGGAATCGTCTTCCCTATTATACGAATGTTCACGAGCTGAAGATCGCGGGGCCAGCCGAGCCTACCATCTATCCGGCCAATGGCAGGCCGGATGTTCTGGACATCGCTGTGAGGAAGAATGTCACTATGTCCTTCGAGGTCACCACCCTTACGAACTCTTGGCCTTTCGTCCACCCGAAGGATCATCACCTGGCCGGCCTCCACGGCGCACGTTAAGGGTAACTTAGACCCCATCACGGCGATCGACATTACATGACATGACAAAATCTCTGATCTTCATTCTGCAGGATATCCGGGACGCGATACGGGAAAAGAAGCGCTCTTAGAGATGATGGCAGCGGACGCTCAAGCCCACACACAAGGCGCATACAACAGGATGCCGGAGCAAGTGAAGCAATCTCTTGCCGATTCTCGGTCTAGGCGATGAGATGACTTCATGGACGAAGCCTCAGAACCATCGACTCTTTCCAGGAAAACCATCAAGATCCTTAAGTTTAGACGAACCCCCATGCCACCCCTTCACGGACCCCACAGAATGGCCTTTTCTGTGGAGGAGAAATCCGAAGCCTTTGCGAACTGCCCGGAGACGCAATGCAACCCCAACTACATGCACGCGGACGTCGACAATTTCGGATGGGTTCACGCTAGGGTTAGACACCTGCTTCCCGGGGAGGACAACAACAAGGTTTCACGCACTTCGCCCGAAGAAGTCGGGGATGTCATCAAGGGCCTTCGTCCGAAGAAAGCTCCGGGACCTGACGGGATGCCATCGAAGGCAGTTCAAGTCCTTGCGGAGGCAAGCCGTCTACGCTCTCACCGCCATCATTAACGCGATCATCCGACTCCGGTCGATTGATCCGAGAACTATCGTTATACTAGTTCTCTTCCCGTCCTTAGGAGAGGGGTCGATTCCAAGTACATTATCCCTCACGCCTAGTATGGTATCAGAAAAGTAGTGGATACTTCTCTACAGAGTTCTCCGCTTTGTGAAGGGAGTTAAATGTCAGGTGAAATGTAGCTCCAACAACCAGGAATTCAAGGTTGGGCACAAGGGTTTAATCTATAAGATGCATCGGACCGGCATCTCCAAAGGTTATCTTCGCCTCATCTCCTTTCTGCGCCTCTGAAGTTTCCAGGTTAAACTCCGCGACAAGTGTTTTCATACTAGGACCATGCCGGCAGGTATCCTCCAAGATTCTGTTTTGTCCCCTTTCTCTTCAACCTCTATACGAGTGACATCCCTTCCGCCGCACACGTTCGTCTCGCGATGTACGCAGATGACGTGTGTCTCTTCTCCCAATCCAGAAATCCAAGAATCATTGAAGGTCGCCTTCAAAATTTCCGGGATCAGCTGGGCACTTGATACGACGAGTGGAGAATCACCATCGATCTCGGGAAGGGCAGGAAACAGGAAACAGGAACAGCAAAACGCCGGATAGCACATGGAGCACCGGTCGAACTCTCTGTTCAGGGAGGAATGGTCCCATGGCACTCTGAGTTAACGTGTCTCGGAGTCATTATGGGCACCCGGCTAACGAGGGGCTCGCATGTGCGATTGGCGATCGATTCTCCACGGAAGATGTCTGCGGTCATGTACAGGATGATAAATCGCCGCAGTAAGCTGAGTCCTGCACGCAAGATTCAGGTGTACAGGGCATCATCAGACCTGTATTGACTTACGCATCGGTCGCTTGGACGACCGCAGCGAATTACCACATGCTAAAAGTACAGGCCGTTCAAAACAGGGTGCTCCGTATGGCTCTGGATGCCCATTGGTTTGTCAGGAACGAGATCCTCCACAACGACACTGGATTGGAGCCTCTAAAGCACTTTCTCCGTCGTACCGCCACTTCCGTCTCCAACAGAGTCCAGGAACACCTCAACCCGGTCGTCGCCGAAAGCTATAACTACAACGCTGCCCTCCCCTGGGAATGTAAACGTCCCAGGACCATTGTCATCCCGCCTAAAGTAGGCAACTCCATGTCGGGAGGAGACGTAGTCATCCAAGTTAAGGACAACAAACATCACCTGGGCTGAAGGAGGATCGAGTAACTGAATGCTCGGTTGGGCTCCTTAGATGTCGGAAGAAGTAAAGAATTGTTTCTGGAACTCTGAAACCATGTTCGATCATGGATCACAGATCATCCTTTTCACAGTTTAACATTTTCGATTTCGATACGATAAAACCCCTTATTTTGTGAGGTGCTAAAGAATGCTGACTTAAAATGGAGGAGGTGGGGTAGGGGGAAATTGCTCCTCATCGGGGCCAAAGGTGAGGCTAAAGTGGCAAAAATCTACAAAAAGCTTTAAAACTGCCCCGCAGTCGCCCTTAGAGGGGTAATACGTAAGACCGAGCACCATTAGTTTCTTTCCCTAATATTTTTCCGAACATACCTACCCTTTACCTCCGCGCCCTAAGGGGCTCCCATACAAAAATAACATTTTTCTAAAATTCGCTCCCACCGCTCTAACTGTCTTACGGGTGTATGACCGACGCCCAATATTTTTTCAATCCCATTATTTTCTCAGAACAGACTTACCCTTTATATTCGACCTTTAAGGTGGTCTCCATACAATTTTTTTTTTCTATAAATTCATGAAATCCAGCGATCTGTGATCTCTTTATTTCCCTTTTATTTCCCTAAATTTGTATTCTATGATAATTGTATATTGTGTTTAGTTATAAGCGGATACGCTACTCTATGTTATTGTCATTCGATAAGTGCAGCTCTCCCAAAGAGGGCGCTACATTAAAATTACCGATTTACCTATTATGTTTTCTATATGTGCTACCGTATTAAAACTGCTGTATTGAGTGTTTGAAAATATGTAATTGTAATAGATGTAATGTCGTCACTTTGTTTTGTCTATCTTGTAATGTTGTGAGTTGTAGACGTTATGAGTGAAGTTGTAAACAAGGGTCCACGCTGCCCGCGAGAAGGGGGATCATACGAAAGAAAAAGTGTGACGTGCGCACGGGGAGAGTAGTAGAGACTCGACTCAGCTCGGTGTCTGGAAGCGGTGAACGAGCATCTGAACATCAACGTAGCAGTGATCACGGATACGTTCGAGAAAATTCAAGGAATTATCTCTTATAGTAGAGGATCATCGAACTATCTCGCGTGTCATCCCCCGTTGCTGATCCCGTGTGGGAATTCGGATGTTGTATCCACGAAAAGGGGAGAGACAAAACGGATAATCCCGGATATACCATCACGCTACGGTAACGAGCCCGAACACCTGGCTGCGGCACCAGCTTCGACCGAGGACGTCGAGGGAAATTTCCAAGACAGATAAATGCATTTTATTTCTTACAATAGAGCCTTCAGCTCGGAATTCCTAGCCTATCCGCCTTTAGCGATGATTTTAATAAGCGTACGCCGCGGCGAAGTAATTCGTAGATCATAATTTAGTCGTAATCTTTTCTTATATTTTCTTGTCTATGTGAGTAACTCGCCGCCCATACTCCTCCTTTTCCATCGGTATCCTGTCGGATTTCAATATTTCTCTGGCAGCAGTAACAACTCAAGGCCGCCTGTTTATGCATGAAATATTGTGGCAAATCCCTGAGAAAGAGCCGAGCGTCGGCCGAGGCACGAAGCGGTCCTTGCGAACCACATCACATACCGGGTGATCAGCAAGGTACTCACACAGGCATCGTTGTGCATTTAATTGTATATTTGATTCGTTTTGTTTGGTATTGTTTGATTTCCTTTGTTGTTGGGTCAATATACAGATACATCTAGATCAATGACTCCCTCTTTCTTTTTTTTTACCCTTATCTCTTATTTAGCGCTCGATAAATATCACAATAGCGCATCAATAAATATAACAATGGCGCCCAACGGAAATTAGTTTAAATGTCATTGATATAGGTAGTATCATAATTGTTTTCTGATCAGTTTCACTATATTTTGGACGGGGTGTGACGTGGTTTTGTCACTGTTTTCTCTTTTCTTCTCTTTAATATATATTTTTGAATCAGTGTAACTTCACGATAATATTTTAAATACGTTTTGCTGTTTCATGTGTCAATTTTAAATAAGCTTTGCAGTTTCAAGTGGTAATTTTAAATTTTATAATGTCGTCCCTACATATCGAAATCAATTATTATTATTATGAACTGATTTATGAATTGAAATTTCGTGGTGTGTTAGTTCAAGAACCGCAAACTGTCAATGCATTGCGTAAATGTTTACGACCGTTAGTAAAATTAGAACGGGAAAATAGTTCTTATACGTACCCCGAATATTTGATCGAAATTAACCACGAATTCAATGTTCTCGAGTATAAACTTTCCGATTTAAGCTCCTTAGTTGACGACGTTTCGGGTCCCGATAAACATCCTCAGTCGCTTCCAACCAGAATCCATCATTGTTTGAACCGGATTAATCGCATGCTACATACAGGGTTATCAACTGAACAATCGGCACGACGTGCAACCTTGTTATCGAGTTTCCATTAACTATTAGATACTGTAGATACTTTCAACATTCCGACAACCTTTGCAAATATTTCTTTAGGTGAGGCCAGTAACCCCGGTACAGATGTTCATGACAATTCGGCTGGTGGAGCATCAGCGCACCTCCCTAATGTTTCTTCGCATAATTCAAACTGTTTTTCTCCAGTCAACAAATGGAATCTCAAGTTCAGTGGGGAGTCTAAAGAACTTTCTGTGCACAATTTCCTCGAGCGTATAGATGAGTTAATAACTGCGCGCGGCTGTTCTGAACGGCATTTGTACGAGCCGGCCATAGACTTATTCGAAGGTAAACCTTTACTGTGGTTTCGCTCCAACCGTCATCGATTTCAAAATTGGCAATCTTTAGCCCAACTGCTTCAGAAACACTATGAACTGTCGGATTAGAAATATCGTTTATTCCAGGAGATATTATCTAGAACTCAGCATCCTTCAGAATCATTTGTCGATTTCTATTCATGTGTACTTTCCATGTTTCGTCGTCATGGCGGCATACCAGAAGGTCTGCAGCTGGTCATAATTTCGCATAATTTGTCACCTTTTTATACTATGCAGTTACCAGACGTTTCGACCTTATCGCAGTTGGAAAACGAATGCTTAAAGTTAGAGAACAAAAAGTTCCGCGCTGATAGCTATCGTCCTCCAACTCGTAAGCGAAATACATTGGTGGAACCCGACTTTGCTTTTGTTGAGGCTTCCTAACCCAACCCGACTTCAGTCCAACCAGACAAGATGTTTAATTGTCATCAACCCGGTCATAGGTTTTGTGTTTGTACAATGGCCCGAAAACGATTCTGCTATCGATGTGGTCATCCTGATGGTTCAGTTCGTAATTGCTCCCTATGTTCGGAAAACCCGAACGGGAGAAGCCGAAGAGTCCAGTAAGCTCTCCCATGTCATCGAACTCGACTATTTCCGGTAGTGTTGCTGCTGATAAAAATCGAATCTTCCTTGATTATGTGATTTCCAGAGTGATAGGTGATCAAAGGCCGTATTTAGAAGTTACGATTTTAGGGCATCGTGTTATAGGTTTATTGGACTCAGGAGCTTCCAGAATGTTGGTTGGCTTCTCTGGTTTAAAAATTTTGAGACGTATTGATCTTTCACTCCAGGTTGATTCCGTTGAGTGCACTGTCGCGAACGGGGACAAGTGCAGTAGTCCGGGACATGTTAGTACTCCGTTTTATTTGTGTAATAAAATCAGATTGATCGACGTATTATTTCTCCCTAAGCTGTCGCATACCCTCATTCTAGGTGTAGATTTCTAGATCGCCATGGATATCGTCCCCGATATTCGGCAAAAGATTTGGCATTTCAGTGAGACGAGTGCAGTTATTAGCGTTAATAGTATTTCGAGTGTTACCACATTGACGTCAGCTGAGCATACATCCTTCAATAAGCTAATAGACGAAAAGAGACAGAGGATGAGTAAGTCTTTGGGTCGTACGTCTTTGGTTGATCACGAAATCGAATTGTTGCCTGGCACTAGACCCATCAAGCAACGGTACTATCCTGTCTCCCCTATTAAACAACAACTCATCGATCAGGAGCTGACCAAGATGTTAGAGGAAGGTATTATTGAACCATGTAAAAGCCCATGGGCTTCTCCAGTCTGCCTGGTACAAAAGAAGGATAGCTCATATCGCTTTTGTGTAGACTATAGGAAACTCAATGCTGTAATGCGGAAAGATTCTTATCCCCTTCCTTATATTTCATCTATTTTGGATCAATTGCGGGACGGCAAGTATTTAAGTTCGCTGGACATTAAGACCAAATGGCAAATCCCAATAGCTGAAGATTCCAAAGACTGTGCAGCTTTCTGCGTCCAAAATGGACTTTATCGCTTCAACGTCGTGCCGTTTGGATTTACCAATGCCCCTGCAACTTGGCAACATCTAATAGATTCCGTGTTGGGTGCTGATTTCCAAACTTCAGTGCTAGCTTACTTCGATGATATAGTGGTCGTGTCACAAGATTTTCAGTCGCATTTAGGCACCTTGCGGATAGTTTTTGATCGTCTGCATGACGCCGGTCTTACAGTGAATTTTAGTAAAAGCCAGTTTTGTCGGCCACAGCTGAGTTATTTGGGATATGTCGTCGATGAGTTAGGATTGAGACCTGATCCGGCCAAAGTCCAGGCTATCCTAGATATACCACCACCGAAAACCGTCCGAGAGGTACGGAGATTTATTGGAACTGCTTCGTGGTACCGCCGTTTCGTGCCACATTTCTCAAGTATCCTTGCACTACTTACTCATTTGACCAAGAAAAGTGTTACTTGGTCCTGGACGTCCGAATGTAATTCTGCGTTTAATAAAATCAAAGAATATCTTGTCTCCTCGGCCCTACTAGTTGGTCCTGATTTTTCAAAAACTTACTACCTTTCAGACTGACGCGTCCGCGTATGGTTTGAGGGCCGTCCTAACTCAGAAATGTGACGACGCTGAAAATGTGATTTGCTATTTGTCGCGTTGCTTGACTCATCAAGAAAGGGAATATTTTGCCACCGAACGTGAGTGTCTGGCGGTCATTTGGGCATTTGAGCATACGCGTCACTATCTCGAAGGATACCACTTTAAAGTAATCACCGATTGCCACTCCTTGTTGTGGCTGCACAATCTTAAAGATCCCCATGGTCGGTTAGCCCGTTGGTCTTTACGCCTCCAACCGTACGACTTTGAGATGATACACCGAAAGGGTTCGGAGAATGCCGTCGCCGATTTTTTATCACGATCTGTACCTGTCTTGGCTGACGCGATCCATGTCGCCAAGGATTCTTTACCTATCGACCGTTGGCTTACGAAAATGATAACCGAAGTACCGAAGAGTTCTCAGCGCTAGCCGTTGTGGCACGTTGAGAATAATCAACTATTTAAATTTGTGACCCCTCGTTATCCTGATTTGAATGATTCCAATCAGGAGTGGAAACTAGTACCACCTAAGGCGCAGCGTGCAGAGATTATTAGATCTTGTCATGACGATCCCACGTGTGGACACCCTGGCGTTGCAAAAACTGTAGCTCGCGTCACTCGTAATTATATGTGGCCTATACTTGCTTATGACGTCGCCAATTGCGTGCGCCGCTACCGCATTTGTATCAGCACAAAACCTGAAAATAAAGCTCCTTCAGGACATTTATTGAGCAAAACTCCAACAGCCACCAGGCCATGGCAAATTGCTTGCGCTGATTTAATGGGACCCCTACCCCGATCGAGTAAAGGTTATGCGTATATCCTGGCGGTTTGTGATGTATTTAGTAAAGCGGTCTTACTTTTCCCGTTACGTTCCGCTACCGCGGCGAGTGTGACTCGAATTATGGAGGAGCATGTCATACTTCTTTTCACAGCTCCCAAAACAATAATCGTCGACACTGGAGTCCAGTTCAAAAGCAACCTATTTAAAACTATGGCAAACAATTAAAATATTGAGATCGCTTTTACAGCATACTACCATTCTCAGTCGAATCCCACGGAGGTCATCAAGACTATGCTGACCGCTTACGTCAAGGACGTTCATCGAACCTGCGATCGATACCTGCCGGAGATAGAATTCGCCATCAGGTCCTCCGAACATGAAGTAACCAAATTGACTCCGAACTTTGTAAATTTTGGAAGAGAGGTGATCTTGCAAGGGAATGAAGAAGACTTCAGACCGAGCGAAGCTCCACGACCAACCTTTGACGTGGATCACCGGAAACTAGCATTCGCTGCACTCTATAAGCACGCACAAAACCGAATAAAGAAAGCTCATGTCCGTAGTGCCCAACGATATAACTTAGGTCGACGTGACGAGAAACTGAAGCTAGGCCAAGAAGTCTGGAGAAGAAACCAGGTATTATCAGATGCGTCGCGAAGCATCGCCGCGAAGCTCGCGCCGAAATTCGTAGGAACTTTTGTAGTAAGTCGAGTTGTTTCACCTTGGACGTACGAACTCACAGACCCTCATGGGAAAACTTCCATCTGGCATATTAAGGATCTAAAAGGTCGTCCTCCCGATTAAGTTCGTATCGTTCTGCCCACCTGGTTGGAGCGATAATACGCCAGAAGATCAGTAGTGAGCTCCCACCATCCATCGTTTGAGTTGCTCCGATTTGCCCAACTGGTTGGGGCAATAATACGTCAGAAGACCTTTAGTGAACGCCCACCATCAACCATTTGAGTTACTCTGTGTTCACCGGGACTTTTGACTTTCCGTATCGTTCCCGATTTTAACGTCCCGATATCTTTCCTGATTTTGACTTTTTCAGAAGGCTGTGTTGTCGTCCAATAAAGCCTGTTCGGTTTCACTTTGGGCCTTCAAGATTTTGAGTCCCGCATTTCCCGTTTTCTATTCGCGTTTCTTTTTGTTCCGGACATAGGATTTGACGTTAATATGTGTTTGTTATTTTGCCTTTAGCCTTCAGCTTTTCAGTCTTGGCGTGGGCCACCCTGGACTTTAAACTTTGTCACTTATTCGTTTTGTTTGGTCACAGTTTTACGTTCGCGTTTCCTTTTGTTTTGAGGGTGGGTACCCTACGTTTTCTCTTCGTTTGAGGTCTGGTGGATTGAGCGCATTTGTACATTTGAGATTGGCATTTCACCTTCCTTATTTATCCGTATCCTATCCCTTGCATCCTTTGACTTAATAGCGTTCCCTTATCCCAGTTATTTCTTTTGGCTCCTTAATTCCCCTGGTTTGCCGGCCGATTTGCCGAAGGATCCCGTGGCAGTTTGATCAAGCCGTCACGTGTGCATGTGTGGTTGGTCTACTTGTGCTTTGATCTTTGAGATTAGGGTTTTCCTTGGGTCTTTGGGTATGAGATTTTACTTGCGTTCTCGTGGCTTCGCACCTTGAGTTGTTTTTAGTTCTTTCCGTATTTTGCTCTACTTCCACTCCTTGAGTGAGTGTTTAGAATTTTCATAGAAAAGTTTTTATTTTAAGTAACGATGGACATTTGAGTTTCCGACCAATACTTTCAAATCTGGTGCATATAGTAGTCTTGTTATCCCTGTTCAGACGACAATTTCGTGGAGTAGGTTGATGTTTTTTTGTTTGTTGGGTTCATTTGAGTTTGTAATTCTTCTTTTAGGAAATCTTAGTTTAGTTTTCAATCTCAGAGGGCAGCTTCGTTGTAAGTCCGCATCCGAGAGTTGTACATTCCGTGTGGTGGTAGTAGTCACTCAAGCTTTCCGTGCTTGCGTACTTTGAATTCGCCTAAGAACTAACCCCTTTCGGAACTAGATTTTACCTAATCAGTTCACCCTTTCTTTTATTATGTTTATGACTGTGTTTATGTTTCTGGTTCACACCGGAAATTTTCTGTAAACATTTCCTCTGGAAGTTGAGGGGGATTTGTTGTACCTTTTTTGTTTTCTCTTATTTCCCTAAATTTGTATTCTATCATAATTGTATATTGTGTTTAGTTATAAGCGGATACCCTATTCTGTGTTATTGTCATTCGATAAGTGCAGCTCTCCCAAAGAGGGCGCTACATTAAAATTACCGATATACCTATTATGTTTTCTATATGTGCTACCGTATTAAAACTGCTGTATTGAGGGTTTGAAAATATATAATTGTAATAGATGTAATATCGTCACTTTGTTTTGTTTATCTTGTAATGTTGTGAGTTTTACACGTTATGAGTGAAGTTGTAAACAAGGGTCGACGCTGCTCGCGGGAGGGGGATCATATGAAAGAGACAGTGTGACGTGCGCAGGGGGAGAGTAGTAGAGACTGGACTCAGCTCGGTGTCTGGAAGCAGTGAACGAGCATCTGGACATCAATGTAGCAGTGATCACGGATATGTTCGAGAACATTCCAGGAATTATCTCTTACAGTAGAGGATCATCGAAGTATCTCGCGTCATCCCCCGTTGCTGATCCCGCGTGGGCATTCGGATGTTGTATCCCCGAACAGGGGAGATACAAAACGGATGATTCCGGATATATCATCACGCTACATAAACTAGCCCGAACACCTGGCTGCGGCACCAGCTCCGACCGAGGACGTCGAGGGAAATTTCTAAGACAGATAAATACATTTTATTTCTCCATCTTACAATAGAGCTTTCAGCTCGGAATTCCTAACCTATCCGCCTCCAGCGGTGATTTTAATAAGCGTACGCCGCGGCGAAGTAATTCGTAGATCATAATTTAGTAGTAATCTTTTCTTATATTTTCTTGTCTATGTGAGTAACTTGCCGCCCATACTCCTCCTTTTCCATAGGTATCCTATCGGATTTCAATATTTCTCTGGCAGCAGTAACAACTCAAGGTCGCCTGTTTATGCTTGAAATATTGTGGCAAATCCCTGAGAAAGAGCCGAGCATTGGCCGAGGCACGGAGCGGTTCTTGCGAGCCACATCACATACCGGGTGACAGCAAGGTACTCACACAGACATCGTTTTGCATTTAATTGTATATTTGATTCGTTTTGTTTGGCATTGTTTGATTTGCTTTGTTGTTGGGTCAATATGCGGATACAGCTAGACCAATGACTCCCCCTTTCTTTTTTATCCATATCTCTTATCTAGCGCTCGATAAATATAACAATAGCGCACCAATAAATATACCAAATTAGAAACTGTTTATCAAAATAATTTATTTTTATCATGCTATAGATATTTCTTCCTATTTTCGGCGACGACTTAAAGCAAAAATATTTTTTCCTTCTTGTTGCGACACACTATGTTGCTATAGTTCTCTATTAATTTTACGCCTCATTCGACAGCGTCGTTGACAACATGTAACTTATGTAATATTTCTAGCGTTTGCTGGTGGTCTTCGCGCTCTTCCCAAGTTTCTAGATCGGTAACAATGAAATCTGTTGACAATTCGAAGCGTGCGATAAATTTTGGTGTCTCAGGTGTGACGTAATGGCTCAAATCTTTCTTCATGAGTTCTTGATTCACTTATTTCTATGGCAAGGTAATTCTTTTTACATCTTCGAAGCCAACAACATGTACTGGACGAGCACGGTCTTGCTAGCCACTGCCGCCGCCATCTTCCACGTCGCCTTCTCTCTCGCTGTCTACGTCGGACTATTCGTCCATCTCATCTACAAATAACTCTTTCTCTTCTTGAAATACTCGAATTTCACACGACATTTTCCGCTTCATGTCACAGGGGATACTCAGATCAAATAATTCAAGAGCAACAGATTCACCAGTGAGATACCAGAGATGTCCACAGAATCTCTTCATGTATCGTTACGACACAATTTTATCAATTGAAGCGTAAGCAGCAATTGCTTTCAAAAAATTTAAATCGTTGCTCTGGTGGTGCTAAACCAAGGTTTCACGTAAAGTGCTACGATGAGGATGCCAACATCGCAAACTCCATTAAATACAATTTTCTGTTCAAACCGAGATAGTGTCAGAACAAAAACATTTGTAGGCAATATATGCCTTCCGCCATCCATCGAACATGACTAATGGGTATTGGTGGCCTGAAATGATGATTGGGAATATTTTCACCAAGGAACAATAAAACGATTTGAAGGAATTCCTTGTGGGTTGTTTCTCCTTCAATTCAGCCACACAAAATGACTTGATCTCAGTTTCCACTTGAACTGGTATTTTTGTTGCGACTCCCTCATCTTCTATACCAGGATTATATAGTTTGTCTTACATACTTATACGTACATACTTATTACACATTCTACAGAAATATAATTCTTATTTCAAATTGCTTACTTGTAGAGTTTTCTTCAAAAATGCAGTAATCTGCTGTGGATTTTGTTTAGGGGCAGGTCGAAGGGACTTGGTGATGTACTTTCTTGAATCTAGTTGAAAAGCTCGTCTAATCAATATACGAACTGCTGTTACGTCTATTGTCTTGTATGTGGCGAAAACAGGCCCGGATTTGGAGCAATGCATTCGATTTTGTTGTTGCCTTTGGTACTCATTTACGGAAAACCATTCCATCACCGGCAAATTCGTTCTCAGTATCTAATTCACTCGCTTCAGTGGATGAAAACTTGGTGACTGAAATTACACAGTGGACACGTGTAGATATAAAAGTTTCACTTTAGAATTTGTTTATATATTATTGCATTATGTATGTAATGTAATAATAATAATAGTCACCCGATGTTGTGGCCACGTTTTCAAGTATTGAGCGTTTTTTTCGTTTATCTTCTTGCTCCCCTAGTTCCACTCGTCTTTTCTGTTTTTTTACTAGATTTTCGCGGAATGGGACGTTTCTGCACCGCCGTCTCTTCGCCGGACCGTTTCACCGCAGCGGCATAATATATTGGTTGTAAATGTTTTACTGTATGGTGCCAATTAAATATAACAGTAATTTACTAGTATTCCAAATGGAAAATTCCAGCTTACGGATAAGTAGTAGACCTGTCTTACGTCATATAAATTTTTAAATTTCTATCGTTGCATTGTTACACTTCGCGGGCTAAAAGAAAATAGTATTTATATTAATTTATTAATTAATTTTCGTTTCGGTCATACGGTTTTCGCTCAAAACTTGTTTTCTTTTAGTAACTTAAACAGGACAATATCTGAGTTCACAAACTTTCTAAACCTTGTAATAAAAACCATGAGCCCTCTTTTCAGGGACTATTCTTTCAAGGCTAAAAAACGACCCATATTTAAACTTTTCTTTTCTTGTTTCTTTTATTACAAAACTTTATATAGGCTTTTATCTTTAATTTGTACATACTTTGGGAGTGTAATTTTTTTCCTTTTTGTTTTGATCGAGCATTATTTACTACCGAGCGCAAAAGTCGAGTCCTCGAAAATGAGACCCTCACACTGCGCTGAGGTAATCTCAAAATTGGCATGTCCGAAACAGAAATTTCAAGAAGAATTTTAAAGAGGAAGGTAGTTTGCGCTGTAATTCACCACCTATTTACAAAAGAAAATAAAAAAACAAAATGGCGGCGTTGTAAAAAAGAGATGTGAAAATCACGTTTTTTTCACCTTTTTTCCCTTGCCAAATTTTTTTTTAGCAATTTTTCTGCAATTTTCTGTTGAATTACGGTAGACGAGATCAAAATGAACAAATACACCAAGAATGAAAAGTATCCATCTGGTGGTTGCGAAGAATAAGTCAGCGCAGTTTGAAAAATGCTAATTTGAGTAAAACGCGTTTAAAGTTTGCGATTTTCTGCTGCCTTTTCGGTATGGATTTCTACCCACTTTTAATGCTTCTGTGCACTTCGAAATTCGAACTGACCACGTGAGAACAAGCCAAGATTATAACGGCATCGAGACGCAGGTTAGTTTAATAGAAGCAGGTAGAACAGGCGGTATATAGGAGAGGGGAGAAGAGCAGCTGCCTAACTGGGCAAATTGCCGGTAGAACGCCGAAAACGCGCGCGCATTTTAATTGCTACAACTCTCTTATTTTTCAAATTTCACTACAAAATTTTAGGAGGTGATTCATAAAATGTTATAAAAACAAATAATTTTTTTCAAAATTCTAACCGGTACTTGTCCCTTAAATTATTATGGAGCCTAACTGCGCATGCAATATCTACATGGCTTAAAAATCGTCTTTTATCAATTGTACGATTGTCCGCATTTTATTCTGCAGCATGTTTTGTTCTCCAGACGACCCTTTCGCAGTTTTTGCAGTTATTCCGACCTAACATATATGTGACTTAATCTGACAGGAGAGTAGCTGCAAATAAGTTTTGTTTCAGTTCTGCTTCACTCTCTTCACTGTTGCTATCACTGTTGATTAAGAGCACAACCTTGCTCCGTCCTAGCGATTTCCGGGTTTTGCTACGACCAGTACGTAACTGACAGAAGTATAGTACACAATCCGTTCCTGGACGCATATTTTTTTAAATTTTGTCCGCAAAATTTTGTTTCCCTCGATACACTAACATACAAACCACAGATGTTGTCTCCGAAACAGGGGGAAATTGTTACACTTCGGGTAACGTAAAAATAATTAATTCCGCATTTTTCTTAATAACTTAGCTAACATCTGTGTGTTATATTCAGGGTTTGTTTTATTTGTTAATTAAATTAATAAGCGTTTTATTTTGGTTTCATTCAAACAGCACCGCTCCACTGTCACCGTCTACGAAATTAAATTAACGTACATTATATAAAGGAAGGTGTCTTGCCAGTCTATTAATTATGAATCAATTTTTATTTTACAACTGCTCCTAATTAATCACCACACCCCCGGGTAATTAACAATACCAATGTTAATTTCATGGGTTTATAAGTTAAATGCTTATTTGTGATATTTATTTATTGTGATATTTACGATATGAAGCTACACTTTGGGCTTAAATTATTGATATAACGCTTTTTTGTGTTTCCATAGTTTGCATGTATGTGTCTGCACATTAAATCAGTTATTTATAATATAAAATTTACAGATCCTATATATCAAGAAATCCAAGTCATTAGTTATTTTGTTGATAGTTCCCGAATAAAAAACAAATGTTTGTTTGCACATCTATTTAGTTATATTTTCACTGATGAAGGTGACTGAAAACGTTTGTAAACGTGCTGAGAATATAACTATTATTTCAATCACTCTTGACTAATTGACCTAATTATGGTAGAAAACTATCATGTAAGTTATAATTAATTATAGTTCTCTATTCATTGTTTTAATTGATTATTTATAGCCTGTGTTTGAACTCTTCCTGTTTTGGAGAAATTGATGCTAGTGTGGGAATTTCTCCTGCTTTGAAGAAATTCGCTCCTTACGAGTTAATGAAACACGGGCAACTAATGAACACCTATACATGAAACTATCGTAACGTACTTTGTGATGTATGTATTGTACGCTTACCAGAGAACTTCTGTTCTCTCAGAATACTTAGGTTTATTTTTGCTTTATTTTTGTATATCTAACTAATATTGATGGTTATCTCGTATTGACTGCTTAAATTTGATCGGTGGTCACAATTGCGGGCGGTCTTTACAAGGTATATAGATACGATGGAGATATGGGTAATTTATGATAGGGTTCTGACTCACGACTATCCCTATCAACAAGATGACAACATTGTAACAAGATGCCGGGTGGTAGCAGCTGCAAACCTATTGCTATCATAAAAACTATTTGAGAGGGCCCAAAATATAAATAGTTACTTTATTACACAGTTACCGCCGAATTTGTAACTTGCTATTCTACATTAGACTATAATAAACTATACAAAATAATATAATTGTTCGGTGGCCGACGTTTTCGAATAAAGATATACCGCCTGAATAGTGTGCATAGTCTTAAATACTACTTAGTTTCAAAGAAAATTCCTCTATTTTTCTACTGTAACTGGTGATGAAACTGCCGGTGGAGAACCAGTGGCGCAGAAACGTCTTAGGCCGAGATTTTCGTCAACCCCCGTCATGTATCCTGGACGCCTCTTCTCTCTTTGTAGTTGCAAAAATACAGCGTCTTCCGGATAGGTTATCATTTCGAGTACATTGGCATGTGCGATATCAAAAAGATCATCAAACATCTCGACAAACTCAGCTTCCTTTTTTCCCTGTATTTTGCCGCCTCCCAAAGTACTTTTTGCAAGGCTAGCCATTCAACGACCAAAGATTGAACTTCTTTTCACATTGCCTCTGTATTTCGTTGGAACAAACGCTTGAAGCCAAAAATCATGACTGTGTCAGTCAAGTATCAAGTATGTACTTTTGTCAGCACTTATTTTACCCTGTCCAGTGCCTCAAAAGTACATATTCAGCACTTGTTTTCTGGACGATACTTTCGTTCCCATTATATTCGAGCATGGTTGTCCAATTAAAAAGAGTTCTGTATGCGATCTCAAACTGCTTAAAACGCCGGTTGATGTTGATGTCACTTTTATTTCAAATAATTCCGGAATTGATTTCACAGCAATACATAATGATTTTTAAAATTTAAGTAGACACACCTTCAACGTTGGATGTTCGTAAGATACTACTATTTATTTAAAAAACATTGAATTTAAGTGCTATTCATACAAATCTTAAACCTACTGTAATATACCTGCCAAAGGGGTTATGTCTGCAATTAACACACATGCTGGTTATTTCTCAAAAATGTGATTAAAAACTAATTACGATCCTATTAAAAGGGATGTTTTTACATTATACCTCAACAATTAGTACAAATTAAAGAGCTCACAATCGGATTTCTATATTTCATGAATTTATAAAAAATTGTATGGGAACCACATAAATATTAAAGATAGAGGGTAAGTAAATTCTGGGAAAATGTTGGGATTGAAAAAGTATTGGGGCTCGGTCATAGATCAAACTCTTCTAGGGGCACCCTTGTGACATTTAGAGCGGTGGGAGCAAATTTAAAAAAGTAATTTTTGTATAGAAACCCCCTTAGGGAGCGGAGTTGGGGGTAGGTATGTTCGGAAAACAAGTTTGGAGAGAAAAATTAATGGGGGTCGATCTTATATTTTACTCCTCTAAGGACAACTCCGGGGCAGCCCCCAGTCGCTCATCGTCGGCTTTTGTTGGCATGCATCCATCACTTTCTCTCTGAACAAATTTTCAAGTGCTTTAATAAGATAAATGGATTCTTTGAAGACGCAGCAATAGTCGTTGAAGTTAAAGGGGATTCTGAGCATAGAAATCATAAATCTCATTTGTGTAAAACATTTCTATTTGCTAGTATATTATCAAAAGTCAACTACAGTACGGGAAGGGTAACTGAATCTGCTGGTCGTAACTCTCAACTCTCAACTTGCAAGGTTTCGCGCGAAAATATAAGCAAGCGCAAGAAATGAAGGATGACCCGAATCGAATAACGTGGAACTGTGATCCGCCTGTCTAATGCATCGACCATTAATTTGAAAAGTGGATTTTTACGATGTTATAAGCAACTGTTGTACCGCTAAAAAAATGTCTGTTTTTTCGTTGAAACCTGCCTGAGATGGCCGACCGGGTACGTATCTTAGGATTTAATTAAATGTGAAACAGTCATTTGTATAGAAACAGTTGCCGTCTTTTTTCGGCTGCTTCTTCTTCCTTCAATTTCTTATATTTGCGACCTGAACTTTGTGTGTGGTACGTAGATGTTATTCTAAATTGTGGGTCGATTTTGAAAGAGATACTTTTCCACAATTCAAGTCATTATTCAATTTTACATAACATTTTACGTTGTCGTTGTCAAGGCTTTCAAAATAATCCAAATTCCAGAGAGTTCCAAGCGGTCGTCCACGTTTAGCACTAGTCATCGTAAATAGCTATAATAAATGGTGATGAGATTAATATTATAGAGGTAATATTTTTATAGGCATTCGAAACATACGTTTTTCGGAAATATTGTAATTTAATACAGTTTAAGTGGTACACCAAACTTAGAAATAATAACGTGGACAAAAACCATTCCCTAACATACAAATAATACAAAAATCAGTTTACAAATTTTGTTTTTTTTTTTGGGTTTTTACTATCTGGTATACTTTTCTAAGCTGAAAATATTAGTGCGAAAAAGCGTACGTTTAAAATTTGGTAAAAGGGGTGAATTAAACTCGACAAAATTGAGCATATGTAAACTGATTTAATGTTGCTTTTTCTCGGCTGAAAGAACTTTGTAGTTTGTATTCATTATTTTCCCCTTTAGATACATACGGCAGACTTGTATAAATCGACAATAAAATTTTAGACACTTGATGGTAAGTGGTTATATATTTATATATTATTTATATATTTTTGGCGCCATATAGTTCGTAGATGTTCTTGTTCTATTAATTCTTGTTTTGGGAAGGAGTAGGTCATTTCTTCGGCGTGTTCGATAGCTGTGCTTCTGTGAGTGCACCGGAAAGGAGTTCATGTTATCATAAACGTACTGTAGGCAAGTATAGATATATAATAATGGTACCGTAAGGATTTTACATTCCCGGAACAAATCTCTGCAACTAGCCCTATATCCTGCCTTGGTAATAATTCTGAGTGCTTCCTTCTGTTTAACGAATACACGGTGCGCCTCACCAGACATTCCCCACACCAGGATTCCGTACAAGGCCCTGGACACGAAGTGGGCGTAGTATGCGGTTAGAGCCGCTTGGTACGTAGATAGCCTGACCCTTCTGATGACGTACAGTGCCGATGTCAACTAGGTCAATAAGTTTTGCACATGGGAAGTCCATCTAAAATTGCTGTCTATATGCAGACCCGAGAACTTTTTTCTTTGCTGATTTGGCATATTTTTTGTTGTTAAACATAAGTTGGTTGTTTTATTAGTGTTAAGCTTGAGATAATTGCTAGCGAACCATTCCCCAGCCTCCAATGACGCCATTTGCGCATTTTCTGCCATCCTCCTATGATCCTTAGAGGAGACTAAAGTGGACGTGTCATCTGCATACGAATTCACCCTGCCGGCCTTAATATTTTTAGTAGATCATTGATATAAATTATAAAGAGGAGAGGACCCAAAATGGACCCCTGTGGCACTCCCACTTTGATGGATTTAGTACTTGATTTCTCACCTTTCCATTCCACTAGCTGAGATCTATTTTGCCGATACGACTTCAACAACTGAAGAGGAACTACCCTCACTCCGTACACGAAATACATATATAATACTTAAATATACTATAATATGTAATAATATATAATAGTGCGTAACACAACATACTTAATTTATTATTATTAGCATATAGTCAATAAGGTTAATTCGCCGCGGAGCATAAAAATATGTGTTCTTCCTATAGCCTATCAAAATCAAATAACCAAAAAGAAAAAAGAGAAAAATAATTTAAAAAGACGCCAATGATAACAATATTTGTAATTAGAAGTGCGCAGCGCATGACACATAACAATAACAGGGACGAGGAAAGTCAATTTCATCTAAACTATAATTCGAAATTGGGATTATTGCAATTCAAAAAGCTTGACTTTCAATCTGTACCTGATGACACGTATCGATAATTCGAAAACATCCGCATCCGGTAAAACGCAGTTAACACTTTGGCAATATTGTAAGTAAAACTACGCTGGAAAAGTTCAAGGCGATGCTCAGGGATACACATATACTTATTGTTACGTACATTAACATTATGAATTTGATTCCGAAATTTAATTTTATGATACAGGTAAGTGGGCCTTTTATTTTTCAAAATATTCGCATAATAATCTGCCACATGCAGCATACGTTTACCCTCCATATTCAAGATGCGAAACTTGTTGTAAATATGGGAAACCCGCACACATTTCCAGAGGCCATGCACAAGCCTGATGCAGCAATTTCGCACTCTTTGAATTTTATTCGTCGTTTTCCTAGTAATTCACGAGGAGAATACGTCACCATAATGAAAATTAGACAATACTAACGAGTCACATAATAGGCTTAATAATATAGCTTTGAGCGCAGCAAAAACCCTTTCAGTCATTTGTAATTTATTTAAACTGAAACGAAGTGAACTATTCAGAATGACTCCCAGACTCTTGACGGCAGACTTGACTAGATTGAATTATTTGTGTGTTGATTTTAATGTCCAGATTTAGTTTAACATGCTGTGGAACACGTTGCGTGCCAGACACAATCAATTAGGTTTTAGCTGGAGTAATTTGTAATTGAAACTGCTCCGAAAATCTGGCAATTCTATTAAGGTCATCATTGATCAGATGTTGGGCAATCCTACACTCTTTGTGCTTGAAAGAGAAATAAATCTGCGTATTATCCGCGTAAAGGTGATACTGGCACGGAAGGTAAGCGAGACGTATAAATTGAGAGAAGAAGAGGGCTAAGAATAGCTTCCTGTGGAACACCGTGTTTTATATTCAACGATGAGGAATACTGTGAATCCAGAAAGGTTTGTTGTGATCGTCCAGGCACGTACGATGTTAATAGAGATACTGCAGAAGTAGCAGTCAAGGCATTAAATAAAACCCCATGATGAATGGTATCAAAAGCTCTACTAAAGTCAAGTAAAACCAAAACAGTTGCGTTGCCCATATCACCAGCGCGAAGTACGTCATCCACAACATGAGTAATAGCCGAGATGCTGCCACAGCTAGGTCTAAATCCCGATTGATAGCATGGTAAAATGTTATTATTTACAAAATCCCGCCGCAGTTTCTCTAGGCATCTCTCAAAGGCTTTGCCCAGGGCGAGAAAAATATTAATCGGGCAAAGGTCTTTAAAATTTTCAATGCTTTTTGATTTAGGTATCGGAATTATAATAAATGATTTCCATGATGTCGGAAATACAGAACTGTCTACACAAAAATTGAAAATGTGTATTACATAATCCATTAATAAAGATATAGATATCTTTAGAATAAATGCATTTATGTTATCCCTTCCAACAGCATTACTTTTAAGTTTTTTCTAAAGAATTAATAACACCTTCTGGTCTAATAGTTCTAAAAGCAAAGTCAGGTTCATTGATCGGAAAGCCGAGTTCAATACAGGTAGGAACATTTACTAGAGAATTGGCAACCATAGACAGAAAATGTTGATTTAGGGCACTCACATCTTTTAGATGATGATGTATATCAATAAGTTTAGACTTACTTCTATTAAGATTTTTAATTTCTTTCCAAAGATTCTGACTATTGCCCGAATCAATTTTGCATCTATAAGAAAAATAAGCCGTTTTTTCCCGTTTAATTGCTCTATTGACTTCGTTTTTTAACATTTTATTGAAAGCATGGTGCACGGGATTTCTCATGCTAAGATATTGGCGACGAGCATTGTCTCTTGACTTCGTCATTAATTCCAGATTGTGTGTTAACCATGGAGCAAGAAGACGTGTGAAAACGAACTGTCTAATAGAAGAATGACAACTTTAAGTCGACATCAGACAAATTATATATCAGATATCAAGGAATTCTATACAAATCACTGAAAAAGTCATCATAGTTAAAACGAGTACAATTTCTCGCTGTAAACGTTCGCTTGATATTTTTATTAGTTTTGAAATTAACCCCACAGAAGAATTCATTTATGAATCAAAGTAAATTAGTTCTAGGAGGTCTATAAGTCATACCGATGGTGATGACTTGATTGTTAACCGTTAATATTAACCACATACATTCTATGAAATCTTTTGAGGGACTGTTTACGATAGTGGCGTCAATACAGGATCTACAAAATATAGCAACTCGGCCACCACTTCCTTGTCTGTCACATCTGAATAATGTATAATTAGGAATTTTAAAAAGACTGGAATTAAGTTCTACTCACAGCCATGTTTCAGTCACTGCTCCTAGTTATTAGTATGTAGTAATTTTTGAATTTCAAGAAAATGAGCGGGAAGAGAATGTATTGTAGTATAACAAATGTTACCAGAGTTAAATATTTTATAAAAGCATGATTTAATGTATAAAAAGAATTTTGTTGGCATTTTTTACACATTTCGATAACAAATATGCATTACAAAAATTCACATACATAAATTTACTGGAAATAATAACCAAGGATATATGGATTCATGGACAACGGAGAAATAAAACAGTGTCATCCTGGTTTCGAGAAAAAAAAATTGTTTGGTGAACGACGAATAAATTGACAATTTCGAAAAGTCAATAAAGAAATCTAAAATATATTTCCAAAAGAAAAGGTTTTAAGTAGAAGTATTAGTAAGAAAAGGAAGTATTACCATACAAAAGAAGAAAGAATTGATAAAAGGGAGGAATCCATAAGCTGCGTCGAGAAAAGAAGTGAAGAAAGGAAATACAGGAAGAACCGTCAACGGAAAATTCACACACATACATTCACACACTAAAATAGGTAATTTTTTTTTGATTTTATGTTCCATATTTCCAAAAAGTTA
This sequence comes from Chrysina gloriosa, assembly GCA_038088585.1. NCBI lineage: Eukaryota > Metazoa > Arthropoda > Insecta > Coleoptera > Scarabaeidae > Chrysina > Chrysina gloriosa. Next base: position 64,428,590 of record CM076087.1, read on the forward strand.
TAATAATAATAATAATAATAATAATAATGTTTATTACCCAACAGTTTAAAAACCAATTACAGGATAAGAGAAAGATACAAAAATATACTCAAACAAAAATACTCAAAATATATAAAATTAGAAAACAGTACAGTAAGGATATATAAACTAAATCTTATTCAATTAATTAGAAACCTAAATGAGAGTAAGTCCGTGCTCAGCAAAAGAAAAGGAAAAGTAAATTACGAAGTAAGTTTCAAAACGCAACGTTCGAGTTGGCCCGTACAAGTTCCGTAAGATTGCAATGAAAAATATCGCAACTCGAACTAATGCCGTTATATGTTGAGCAAATAAATGATATCGGCGAACGGAGCAATAAGTTGCTTCGAGCCTGGTCAATATAAAAAGTGTCAGAGTGCCGAGATGATTGACGGGGTACACAGAAATTTAACTTTGAAATAAGTTCGCTAGAATCAATTTGATTGTGTATTAATTTAAATAGAAAGGCCAGGCCTATATTATTACGTCGAACTTCGAGAGAAATAAAAAAATTCATTCAGCAACGCGTCGTAAGGAAATTCTCTATATGGATAAATATGATACTTGTTAAACCATAGGTACTTCAGAAATCGCCTTTGAACATTTTCCAGTGAAAATTTGTGAGTCTGGTAATATGGGTTCCACACAAGTGCAGCATATTCCATCTTGGAGCGAACTAAAGTTGAAAATAAACACTTGAGCGTGGACACGTTGGTAAAAGAGTTAGCATTACGAAATACGAAACCTAGCATTCTACCAGCTGATGCTACCACATCCTGAACATGACAATTGAAAGTTAGACGAGAATCGAAGTGAACGCCTAAGTCACGGATACCCTCACAACGGGAGAGAACAACAGAATCGGCAGAATAATCAAAAAGTAATGGTACCCGTTTTCGAGTGTACGAGATAGCCTTACATTTAGAAATATTTAGGTCAAGTCCGTTAGAAGCGCACCAGCTGCAAACCGCAAGCAAGTTAGACTGGAGATTATCACAGTCTCCTACTGTCTGTATAGATGTGTATAACTTTACATCATCAGCAAATAACAAGATATTACAATCAACATGTTGAACTAAATCATTTATAAATAACAGAAATAAAAGTGGTCCAAGATTGGAACCTTGGGGAACACCAGAGGTAATACTACGAATGTTTGAAACAAATCCATTATAATACACAAAAAATTGTCGATCCAGTAAATAAGACACGAAGAAATTAATAAGTGATGTACTAAAACCCAACCCCTCCAGCCTACGCAACAAGATACCATGATCAATACGATCAAACGCCTTAGATAGGTCAGCATAAATGACGTCGACCTGACCATGCTTATCAACGACCTCAGTAGCGTGTTGAAGAAAAACACACAAATTGGTGACCGGAGACCGTTTATTAACGAATCCATGTTGCTCAGAGGCTATAAGGTGGCTAACTTGACGGTAGATGATCCTGTAAAGAACAGATTCAAAAACTTTTGCGATATTAGACAGTATTGATATGGGTCGGTAATTAGCTATATCAGATACATCCCCGCTCTTAAACACGGGACAAATTCTAGCCAGCTTCCATACTGGAAGGAAAGTAGATGTTTTCAGCATCAAATTGAAAATCGTTTGCAAAGGTGCAGCAAATATTACAGCACAATCCTTGAGTAAACAACTGGGCACCTGATCAAAGCCAGAATACAAATTATTTTTAAGTGTCTTCATACCACAAAGAATATCAGATTCCGAAAATGATCCAACGCGTATGGCAGACAAACAGCCATTCAGGGTGTCACCAATGGAGAAAGCAGTTGAAGGACGATACACACTAAGAAAATGTTGCGAAAACGCATTCACTATTGACTCAGGATCATCAAAGGAGGAGTCACCGCTATGCATTACACCTGGTATTCTAGACTTTTTTGGCGTGAATGTACAAAAGACCAAAATTTCTTAGGGTTAGAATTAATAGAGCGCTCAACACTGTCGATATGCCGGCGATACGCTCTCTTTACTTGATACTTGATAAGTCCACGCAAATATTTAAAATTCCGTAGATCGTCAGGAAAATTATGCTTTTTGTACCTCTCATAACACTTGGATTTTAGCTTAATATTTTGTATAATTTCATTATCAAACCAGTCAGGATAACTATGTTTGTACCCTCTATGACCACTATAAACCGGCACATACCGATCAAACATATGATAAAGTATATCATAAAAACAATTACATGCATCATTAACGTCGCTGTAACTACTTAAAATTGACCAATCTACAGATGTAAGAGCACCATAAAGACTGGGAAAATCAGTCTTACGGAAATTATACTGTTTTCGAGTACTATCGATTGGAATGTTAGTATATTTAATTTCGTGAGAAATGCAGAAAGATACACGTAGCGCAGGATGAAAGGCCAGATCTTCGCCAACCAGAGGTAGTCCATCGCGCTCAACTCTACAGTGTACATTGGAAAAAAGAAGATCTAACATTTTACCATCAGAATTACGGATATTGTTGTATTGTACTAGATTTAGCATGGTAGCAAAATTACGAAGAGCTAATGTTAATTTACAATTTCCTTCAGTACAAAAATTTGGTATATTAAAGTCACCGACAATGAAAACCTTTTTATCACTAGAGAAGTACCGTACAAAATAGTCAAACAAAATTTCAAGATCTTCAAGAGATGGCGTTTTAGGTAGGTATAACACATATATGTACACAGTTAATGAACCCAGTGAAAGCCGCGATCCCACCACGTCCAGCGACGGTAGCTCCAGGGTCAAAGCAGACACATCAATCGGATCAACTGAGTAACAAGTACGATAAGCGAACAGCACACCTCCACCTCGGGACAAATTGGTAGTTAAAAAGTTCCTGTCGCATCGAATAACCGAATAATCTTCTGGAAAAAATTCATCAGAACATACACTCGAATCCAACCACGTCTCTGTCAATGCAATGAAGTCGTACTCACATTCACTAATACTGGAAGAAAACTCATCAATTTTGCACTTAATGCTCCTCACATTCTGATAGTAAAACGAAATAACAAAACTGTCGGGTTTAACTAGTTTTCTTGAGTATCCCTTCTGGCGACCACTGTCGGAACACCTTCAAGATACCTTATACTCAAACCAGTTTCGCCATTGTCCGTGCGAGATTTTAAATTCTCCTTACACTTCCATAACAATTTTCGCTGATACAACGTTTCATCCTGCTTAATATAAACATTTCTGAAATCATTGGAATTTTTTAATTTAATTTAATTTTTCAATAATGATTTGACCGCAGAAGAATTATTACATTTAACACGAATCGGTCGAGGTTTGTCACCACCGCTTTTGCCAAGACGTTCCACAGTCACGGATCCAAGATCGAAAGTTTCAGACGGTTTAATAGCATTGAATAATTTACCAACCGCATTCTCGTCAGACTTCAAAGCAGTCTCTCCTATACCGTAGACGATTAAGTTATTCTCCTTTTCAATTCGTTGCTTGGTTTCTCGAATTAAATTTTGGAAAATTCGCGGTGGAAGCTCTTCAGGATGGAACTCCAATTTCGTAAGACGTTCCTCAATATTTTTTAGCATATATTTCAGTTCAGAGAACTGATCGACAGCCAGATTGCAGGTATTACAAAAGAATTTCACGCCTTTAGTGCGCTGACGTGTAATACGTTTTGCATCATCAGAATCAATATGTACACAGTTCACATGAAGAAATCTCTTACAGCCATCACACTGCAGGGTCAAAACTGTTATCCTGTTTATTACAAATTATACAATAATTACCAGGCATTGCAATACGAAAACAAAAGTAAGAGATAGACGGAGGAGAATAAAAACAATACTATGTATATAGGATAAAACAGGGATACAAACTTTGCCCTAGCGCTGCCCGTCGCAGGGACTAACAAGACAAACAAGGGAACAAGGCAACGGTAAGGATCAGCTGCAGAAACAGTAGGAACCAAGCAAGAGGAGAATTAACAGAGACAAAATATATATTTTATAACACGCAAATAATGCACGTCAAAAGAAGAAAAAAATGCAGAAGAAATAGAGGTAAAAGAACGAATTGACCATCCAAAAGAAACAATTTTGGTAATAAATATAGGTGACTATAAAAGCTTATAATTGCTTACCCCTAGGGTCAAACTCAAAAGTATAAGTACGACAAGGAACGCAAAATTTAGCACTTCATAATGATATATAATACACTAATTAAATTGGAAAATGAACACTCGTTTTAAGAGATTAAACGCAGAGTAACAAAACGTGCACTATACCCTTACTATACTTCTTACTCATATGTGTATAGTAGTAGTTATAAATATAAATTGTTATAATTTATGCTTTTATATTTTATCTACGAGCTAGACCGGTGCAATTTATTTTAAAAAACAAATTAACTAAATTCTCAGTACAGTATACTCACATGGGCCACTATTAGTTTCATCATGCGAGCAAAAAGGAAAAAAGCTATATATACATATTATAAAACAAGCATACATATATAAATTTATATAAAACAAAATTTATTAGTTAATAAGAACATTTATTTTTTCCTGACAGGAAACTTAAATCCTGGAGCCGATTTGCCTTTGGATCTTAAATTTCCGACAGGTCCTGGTTCTGATGTACTGCAGGCCAATTTAGACTGTGTAGTTCCTTATTGGTTAGATCAATATTCATTGCAATTAAGTGGCGTGTTTATAAGTAAAGAAATACAAGATATGTACAATGGACATAGTTCTGCAGTACGCGGTCGTTCTTAGCGACTATCTAGACAAGCACGGGTGGACCACGGCAAAGATAACGCAAGAGAACATAGGAGTAGGAAAGTACGGCCGCACACTCCGTGTTCAAAATTAATATGCAGCTATTGCAATTTGTTTCAAAATGGGTCCATGTGACGTAACCACTACATATAATATACCCAAATAAGGAGCATATAAGGTGCACTTAGCAGCCGATAATTCAATATAAAACTAACAACAATCCACTCTATTAATAGGATTTTAATCGCTCTGAACAAAATCCCCACGAATCGCTACGAATCGCTTATGGCTATGGCTAATAGAGACATTAGCAGCATTGCTAGGCTGAAGTATGAATTGCATTATATTACAGCACTAAATGGAGAAAAGTAAACTAAAGTCGACGAAAAAATGACCAAAAGGTAGTCGCGTAGACTAGAGTGATATTAAATTTTCGATTATTAATCGATTCTTCAAGTTAATATCTACTATATGACAAAGTTTCAAGTGGATAACTCGAATATTAAACAAACAAATTTTACATTAAACGTCAAAATTCGTTTATATTGGCCAGAAGAAACACTAAACCTAGTGTAAAATAGAGGGAGCAGGCTAAGGAGCCATGACATAATAATGTAAGGCTACTCTGCTAGGTAGAGTCTCCTGACTCTGCTACAACACAACAACCGCGCCCAGAGCAACATGACACATAATAAAATAAAATGTGTGAAAGAATTAATGTCTACCCCTCTCGAGGACAGATTATCAATATTATTTTTCACGAGTCAGAGACTGTGCTTCGGATGTTTTCAGTATAATAGGTAGAAAGTTTCCAGAAAGAATATATATACATATTGTTGAAGACTTAAAGACATTTGTTTTAGACTTACGACATTTTTCATATGCAACATTGTATGAATACTTTGCTATGTATTAAGATTTCTAATTTTTTAACTTAAATAACTATTCTTTTTATTTTTTACTAGTATATTTTAGAAATTATATTCAATTTTCCTGTTATATATGTTATATATGTATCGTATATGTATATATGTATATGTACCACATTTAAAATTATCTCCTGTTTTGACTACTGTAAGTGCTTATATTGTGTGTCAAACGCTAGCGACAATGTGTGCGTATATTCTAACGTACGTTCAGCGTACAAGCGAAGATCGAAAGTATCGAATGTCATCGTCGCTGAAAGTCAATCGGCTGCAGTCCCTTTCTAGAAATATCGAGCGACGAGTGAAACATTGTAACCCATTGCGTTAGGCCGCTGTTCGTAGGAATCGTCCAATCATCTAGATAAACATTATGTGGCTTCGTCGCTATTATAGGAAGGCAAGCACACAGAGACTAATGCAGGCAAGCTAGAAGGGACTGCGAGCTGAGTATAACATCACTCGAACGTCGGTTTGAACTGACCCGCCTTCCACTGACGTTCTCGCTTGCATTTCATCGTGCTTTAAAATACGTGAAAAACTTATACGTACAAGTCTCCTAGCGAGACCGAAAAAGATCCGCCCGTTTTACGGTAAACTACCGTATACGTACAGGGCGACCGTCCTCCGGCTTAAGGCTGCATACACATTTACGGGAAAACGTGCTCTGAAACCACACGAAATTACGTTCTTTCATTTAAGGTGTAAGAGACCACGGCGACCGCCTCGCCCGCATCAAATTTTTGTATACACCTTTCCGTCTTCAGTGAATTTAAACTTTTAAGACAAACGTGCGTTAACATCTCCGACCCAAGCGACATGTATGTTATGGCTTACTAGCGTATTTAACACGTTTAGAACAAACGCAAACACAAAATATTTGAACAGTTTTGGACAAAACGTATTTTGAAACGTGTAGCCACAAATGCATTTTAATTTCTCTGAAGCGAGAACCATCCGATTATTCGGATTCAAGCAACAGACCGTCGTTCACCGCCCGACTTAAATGCAAGATGTAAGCGTTAAAGCAATTTTTCCCGTCGTGTGCCTCCCCGGTTTACTGTTTCTTCCCATCTAGAACAAATAAAAGAAAATAAAGACAAATCGTTGTTATATTAAATGGAGTTCACTGTTTACCTGTACAATTGTTGGAGAGTTGATACTTTTCGAAATTTCTTTTGGACGGTTGCTAACGTAAGTCGCTTCGTTTTCTCACTTTTCCAGTATTCAACAGCTTTGGTTTTATATTCCAAAGTGACAATACCGCCTTCTTCTGGAACACACTGTTCGTCTTCAGCTTCCATCGCTTCTAAAATTTCTTCGCGTGTAGGTGCGTATACATCATCTACGAAGTCTACGGAATGTGGTCTAACTGGATTCAAAAATTCTAGTGTTGTGTCAATTTCCAGCGAAAATGAACTATCCTTTTGAACGTCAAGAAGTTATTGGCAACGTCAAATGTTACCATAAGCAAGCGAATTACATTTAAAGTATTTACGACAACCATTTTCAGCACAACAGGTTTGTTACACAGTCAAACAAATACTATTAATGTCAGGTGGGGAACTTATATAAGCAACGTTATCATTTATCATTGCATTTGGTTGATTATTGCATTTTTATAAAAACATGTTTACACCATTAGATAAAAACTTCGAATATTATTATCACACAAAACAATGTCTTATCTAATAAATATAGTACCGCAAAGATATACAGTAAATTTCATTAACTTTGCAGCAAAAATTTGCGGGATTGAGATCATTCCTTGCAATAAGTATTTAATAATATATATACATATATATTATAATATAATATATGAAGTTCTGTTAAATATAACCAAGGATAGAGTGATATTTACTTCTGCAACACTCTGTACATTAGAACACCCTACATAGTTTTAAGCAGAATTAAAAGTCACACAAATTATATCTCAAACTTTTCTTTGTATTGTTACAAAAACATCTGCAGTATAAGCGCAAGGCTTAACGGAACACTCTGTATATATGATAGTCACATATTTTGAAAGATCTTGATGTATGCTGCAACTATTCCATTTACACCTATCTTCTATCTTTCTTTTTACTGGAGTTGTGCGGAGAAAATTGAAAATCCGTCAATTTTCGATGGGGTGTTTCACCCCTTCAAAGTGAATGTCGGCACAAAAAAATTGCGTATAGCACACCTATATATGTTGTATATATTCCCAAAGTTTCAAATTTTTTTGAATTTCCGGGTTCGGGATCTTCCCTTGTCAGTCACAACTGTCTCAGCTGCCACAAGGGTGTCAGTCAGCGATGGATACAAAATACAGGTAGAGAGTGTAAAGGAACGGGTAGACATAATCAATATGGAAAATAAAGATAGTTCTAACTCACAGACAAATATTAATAATAAAAATGAAATTTATCACAATAATTATAATTTAAATCTAGTACATTTATATAACACACCATATTATGTACATATGTATATGTAGAACACTCCGAGCGAAATGTGGGGCGTTTGCATGAAATGTCTATCGGCCATTCACTTCATAAAGAATAGGGAATAAAAAATGCAATTAAAGAAATAAATTTTATGGGAATACATAGAGTAAAAGTTCAATTACATACGTTGCGGGATGCGTATGATTTGGCTTGCAATATTAAATTAAAAGAGAAAGGATATCGCTGTTACGTGCCTTTGCACTTAACTGAACGCAAAGGGGTAATTCGCAAAGTTGATACTAGCTTTTCGGAGGATTATTTACTCCAAAATATGATCTGCTCCAGCTCTATTAAGAACTGTAAAAGGATGTATCGTAGAGTAGAAAGGGACAACAAACAGGTATTGATTCGAACTCAAACAATTATTGTGTCATTTTACGGTAGTTTTTTATCTAATCATGTTAGTATAAATAGCTGCAGAAGATCGGTGGATTGTTACATTCAAAAAGTAAGACAATGCTATAAATGTTTACGACTGGGTCATATTTCGGTACAATGTAGAAATACGGAGGCGCGGTGTAGGACTTGTGGCGAGTTGCATGCGAGTGATAGCGGTAGCTGTTTGGCCACTTCCGCAAAATGTTTTCTATGTAAGAGCGGGAGTCATAATTCCTTTTCAAAAGACTGTCCGACTTTTATTAAAGAAAAAATATTAAATCACTAATGGCGGAATATAATATACCATATAAAGAAGCAAAGTTTAAATTAAACAATCCGGAATCTTTTGCGGGTGTCGCCGCGTCTAATAGATACACAGTACTTGCAGATGTTAATGATGACCGGTATTTTCCTTCATTGCCTCAAACAAGAAAAAGTACAAACAACGCGTCTCCACCGAGAATAAATGTTTTCAATAAACACAAGAAAAGAAAAGTGCAATCCCCTGTCTCTAATGGGACATATGAAAAACAATTTAATTTTAATACAAATTTAGAAGGTAGTATTTTAGGCACCTTTTCAAAGGATATCCATTTCAACTCTAAAAAGTGTGAAAAGAAAGAGAAATTTCTTTGATGGAAAATTTGGCAAAATATGTAGCTAGTTTATTAAAACAATTAAAAAGTAATAATGTAGCGGAAGAAAGTGTTATTAGGAAGGAGATTGAGAATATTGTTTTGTGCAAAAATTTAGTAATCAATTAGTCAAAATGTCTAACAAACTCCAAAGAAAATTAAATGTGTTACAATGGAATAGTAGATCTGTTAAATTAAATAAATTTAGTTTAGTAAATTACATCAACTCTAACGAAATAGTTGAAAGATAAAGACCAGTTCTACATATCTGGTTTTAGCATTATTCGTCAAGATAGGGATGATGGTTATGGCGGGGTAGTAATTCTAGTTTCTAAGATATTGACCTATTCAGTTATTACCTTCGAGAATAATTTTAACGCCGGAATAATGGTGTGTGGTGTCGTAATTAGAGAGTATTCGGATTTATGTAGGTTTTTTGTCTGTGTATAGACCACCTAAAGTTAAAGCTCAAAAGGGTGATTGGGTTAATTTATTTCAGCAATGCAATTTAAAAAACTGTATTATAGCAGGGGATTTTAATATGCACAACATAGCTTGGGGTTGTCGTTACAACGATAGGGACAGTGATACTTTCTTAGGTATATTAGATGATTTGGACTTGGTATTACTGAATGATGGCAGCCCTACGTGTGTTGCCCATACAGGTCAACACTCTGCGGTGGACTTATCTATCGTTTCTTCTAGTTTAGCACCTAAACTCATATGGCGAACAATAGAGGATACATTGGGCTCTGACCAGCTACCTATTAGTATTTCTTCAGAAGGTAGCTTTACGGAAACTCCACTTATATATCCTACATCAAAATGGAACGTAAAAGACGCAGACTGGGGGAAATATACACATCTGACTGAAAATTCACTAGACAATGCAATTGGTTGCTCCAGTGCTACGGAAATATATAATGTCTTGAATGAAAAAATAAATAATGCAGCGAAACCTGTATTTAAAATTAAAAAACCTTTTTCAAGACAAAGAAAATCTATATACTGGTGGGATGAATCTTGTAACAACATGGTGAAAGTCAGAAAAGAATCATTACAGAAATACAGAAATTATCCTACATTAGAGAATTTCATTGAATAGAAAAAATATGTGCACAAACGAAAAAATTGTTAAAAACAAAAGCTCGGAAAAACTGGAGTGATTTTTGCGAAAAATTAAACGGTAATACTCCTGTAGATAAAATCTGGAAACAAGTTAGGATTATGCAACATAAATACCCAACACAGGCCCCAATTTCTGACGAAGTAAAGATGAAAGTATTGGAAAACTTACCTACTGAAGTTTCCAATGAAAAGAATAATTTAAATGTGGTTAAAATGTCCCCCTTTCATATTCTTGATCAGCCTTTCACAATGTACGAACCGGAGTTTGCCGTTAAGAACAATAGTAACACAGCACCGGGAATAGACAATATATTGTATCCAATGATTAAGCAATTACCACATAATGCGAAAGAGTTATTGTTAAATATTATATGTATAATAAAATTCTTAGAGGGTGAGGAAGTAAATGACTTAAAATCCGCAATTATTGTTCCAGTTTTGAAAACAAATAAAACTGCAGATAAACCTGAAAATTTTCGCCCTATTTCCCTATTATCGTGTATGTTTAAAACTCTAGAAACGATGATAAAGTTTCGCTTAGAATGGTGGATTGAAAACAACAACTTACTTCCTAATCATCAATATGATTTTTGAAAGGGATATAGTACTAATCATGCACTGGCACAACTAATCACGGATGTGCATATAATCATGTTAATTTACAAAAATTGCATAGAAATATGCATGAGCTAAATATTCCTTACAGACTGTGTAGCAGTATTGCTAGTTTGTATAGTGACCGTAAATTGTTCATAAAAATAAATAATAATAATCTTTTAGGGCCTAGATATGCATGTAAAGGTATTGCACAGGGATCAATATTAAGTCCCCTTTTATTCAATTTATACACGTCAAATTTAAAAATACCGAATATCAAAATAGTTCAGTATGCAGATTATTTCGTTTTATATGCAGAGTGCACAAAATATTCAGAGTGTGTCAGAGTGTGCGAGGATAGAGAGTTCCAAATATCTTTTAACAAATGTAATTCGGTAATCTTCACCCGCCATAACACCCCCTATATGAGAGTTATAAATTTATATAATATAGACATCCCCGTCAAGAAGCAGGTTAGTTACTTGGGAATGGTTTTAGATAGTAAACTAATGTGGAGAGGTCATATAGAGTCGACTAGAGGAAAGGTCACTAAAGCAAGTAATATTCTAAAAGTGATAAATAAAGTCTCTTTCGGGGCAGACAGAGGTACATCCCTTCTAATATACAGAGCATGTATTAGACCAATAATCGACTATGGTAGCATTTTTTATGATAGTGCATCACCGTCCTTATTAAAACGTCTAGATGTAGTAAACAATAATGCACTACGCTTATGTTTGGGGGTAATGACATCTGTACCACTGGAGGCACTTTATGTGGAAGCGCGAGAACCTCCCTTAGCGCTGCGAAGAACATTCCTAAGCAATAAATTTGTATTGACAGAACGTGCATTAGCTAATAACAATCTACTACCACTTTTCTGCAAATTAAACCTACATGACCTTTTGGGAAAATACTGGATCAAAAAGCTTCGCCTCCTATTGCTAAAGCCTTTGCAGAAACAGCGATTTTTGACAATTTCATATGGGTGACAAAAGCATCCGTTGTTTTCACTCTTCCTTTTGACTTTGTAATGAATATCCCTTCTGTCACTTACGATTTTAACCAGAATATAATCGTTAATAAGTCTATATATACTAATCTATTGGCTACTTACAAGGATTCCGTGCATATATACACTGATGGATCCAGAAATAAATAATTGTGTTGGTTGTGCAATATATATTCCTTCTCTAGACATAATAAAGAAGTTGGCGCTCCCAAGATTTGCCTCTATATATACAGCAGAATCCGTTGGTATTATCACGGCTTTCGAACACATACAAAGTGTAAACGCAAATAGTTTTGTTATCTTCACTGATGCTAGGGTAGTCCTTGAGAGCATAGAGAATTTTGGTTTCAAATCATCCCCAATCATTGGACGAATTATCTCTCTGTACAATAATCTAACTCGTACGAACAAAACCATAAACTTTGTATGGATAAAAGGTCATTCGGATATTTTGGACAATGAAATTGTGGATAAGTTTGCTAAAGAGGCGAGAGACAGTGATCCTGTTCAACACTGCCAACTACCGTACACCGACATGCTATTAAATATACGATCAGAATTAAATTTCCAGTGGCATACACGTTATCAATCGGCATATAAACATAAAACGACAAATTATTACTTGCTTCACCCCAAGATTGAAAAAAAAAAAACACTGGACAGACAAATTGCATATTAAAAGAGGAGTATATACTCAGATATCAAGACTGGCATTTGATTATGGAAGATTCCCGGCTCACCTAGCGAAAATCAAAATCAAGGATATTGATAGTTGCGAATTCTGTACGGAAAGGGGCGACATAAACCATCTAATTTTATGATGTCCTAGAATTAGAATTAAAAGTGATGTTTTGTATAAGGAGCTAATAAGTATGGGATTACAAGCACCACTTAATATAAACCATATCATTGCAAGACAAGACGCTAAGATCTTTCTCTTATTATACAGGTTCATGTGTGAATCTGATATTAAAATTTAGCTTTTGTTCCCCCAACTTTTCCTCTGTGGGTTTATCCTATTATCCTTTGGGACCCACCTGTTTGTCTAATAGTAAGCCACCCGTTCGACCCCGGGTGTGAAAAAGTGTCCGCTGTTCAACCCCCTTGTCCATACAGGTTGGTAGGTAGTAGCAAGTGGCTAATGGGTCCGACCAAGGTCAAAAAAAAGAAACGTTACCCTTACTAAGAGAAATAAGAAGAATTTAAATATATTACTGGGAATCGTAAACAAACACTTGAAGCAGAGTAGACCATAAAATCTCGGGTAGATATGTATATTTTTGTGGAAACCGTCTACCTACTTTACCGAAAACATCCGAAGATGGCTTTCTGACTCGGGGAACATATGATTAATAATCGGTGCTCGATAGGGGAGATATTACTTTATTTTTTTAAGGGTATAGGTATAGCATACCTTATGTAGTATGGTAAAGTGAAACATTTTTTATTCTTGCCGTGTAATAGTTTGAAAAATTACCTTTAGGATCACATATTATCCATCCCAATTTTATTATTCTATAAAGCTAGCGTCAAGTCCCACGAATTTCAGAAAAGAAGTTGAAAATTGCAACTTTTAAAAATGTTTGTTTCATTCTTTGCGTGAATAAGTGTATATACTACTAATAACAAAAATTATACCAACAGTAGTCATATAAACAATCTGATGGTGCACAAAATCTTTGGAAGCTCATTAAATATTCCAGATTTATGGACAATATAATATAATAATAATAATAGTTATAGATCAAAGATCCGATGATTCAACGTAATGCCTATTTTGCGCATGGAGAAAACACTATTTTGACTGTGGTAACAGATCCAAGAGAACACATTAGGGAACTGGCATTACGAAGAATACTAAGAGGAAGAAAAATTGCATCACGAAAAAGTTATCTAAATGTGAGAACTTTCGAAATACCAAAAATTAACTTTGATGCAAATGAGTATACGGAAATGATTTATAGGCAACACGTAAATTTAAATGACCCACCAGCTTTTTTAATATAACAGAGATGCGATTTATACCAAAAGAATGTTTGAGATCCCCAAATTTCTTTGCCACACATAAGTTGTGGAACACGGCATTAAGCTTGTAACTGAGGCCTCTTCGTCGGTAAGTAGACCTGATAGACGAGATGGCTTTATAAAAGCAAAACTACAGTCACACACCTTAATGCTGACTTTTTAAATAAAAAAAAGGAATGTAAACTTCAAAAGTACGAATAAATAACATTTTCTAAGGCCGTGAAGAAGTCGTAGGTACTTTGTTTATACAAAGTAAGCAAGGAACTGCTTCATAGGATTAACGGGTTTAAATAATGATTTTATTAATTCTAGAGAACCCTGTGGATATAAGTATTTCTTTAGAAAAGAAGTTTTACTATGTAGGGATATGTATAATTTTAGGCTTTTTGCTATTAGGAAACAAAAAATAGTAGAACATATTTTTGATATACCTAAAAGAAAATTGCCTTTTTATCCCTAAAATTTTACCTTTTAAAGGCACGGCGGAGCCTCAAGGCATTTTTTATGTTAAAATTATAAATTCCGTTTTTAAGACAGCAGAACCCAACAACTTTTTATCACTATTAGAAATAATCTCAGATGTAGGCTTCCCCGGTCGAAATCACAATGTCTAACTTGGTTTCCGGGTTGGAACCGCGTCTGGTTTGGCGTGGGTGCCTCGCGTGCGCGTTATTGTCATATGTTATTTTAAATTGTAATGTTTAATATTGTAAAGTTTTCATGCCGTTTTAAAGTTATCAATGTCTCCTACGTGTTCGGTTTCTTTCTTTTTTGTATGTACCAATTAGTTAAAAATAAAAAACGTGGCGAACTGCAAATTGTGTTTCCTTCAACCAACTTCAAGAAGTGAAAACCCAGCTCTTCATCGTACATGGTCCTTCGAGCCGGATGAAGTAAGAACAGGAGATCAAGCCACATCGAGGTACTGCATTCCAACACTCAATTAGTAAGTGCTCTTTCAACTCCTTTTTCTTGTCTTCTTTTTCTTTCTTTTTCCTGCATTTGATCTCTATTTGTGTTACAAC
The DNA here is from genome assembly GCA_038088585.1 of Chrysina gloriosa. Classification (NCBI taxonomy): domain Eukaryota; kingdom Metazoa; phylum Arthropoda; class Insecta; order Coleoptera; family Scarabaeidae; genus Chrysina; species Chrysina gloriosa. The sequence goes on from CM076087.1 coordinate 64,443,592, forward strand.
CATGACAACGTTTGAAACATTAGTGCTCAAACGGGCTAGTGTCAAAGGTCAGCTAACTCTATCCTCGAATTATTTATCAGAATTGACACCAGAAACACTAAACATTGACGATATTTCCGAGTTAGAAACGCGCCTAGAAACCATAACAAAATTGTTACCCACATTTTGCGATATTCAGGACGACATAGAATCTTTCGAAGACGATCCAAGTAATCAAGTACAAGAGCGTGAAATCTTTGAAAAAATATTTCGGCACATTAGGTTTAGGGCGTAGAATTTTAAAACAATGTACAAACAATAAACTTGCCCCTACTAACAATCAAAATTATTCGCAAAAAAATGTTACATTACCTACAATTAATTTACCGAATTTTGATGGTTCATATGATACTTGGTTTAGTTTTAGAGATATATTCAAAAGTCTTATCCATAACAACGATTCAATAAGTCGTATACAAAAGTTTCACTATTTACGTACTTCATTGAAAAACGAAGCAGCACATGTTATTCAATTCTTGGAACTAACAGAAAACCATTACGAACTGGTCTGGGAATTGCTCAATGAACGTTATGAAAGAAAACGTCTTATAATTCACAACCACGTCTATTCTTTATTTAATTTAAAACCGATCGGTCGAGAATTTCACATTTCTTTACGGGAATTATTAGACGATATGATAAAACACCTCAGAGCGTTAGAAACTTTAGGTGAAAATGTCAACTCATGGGATACATTAATCATATATTTGATATCTTCAAAATTGGATAACTCAACGCGACGAGATTGGGAAACGTTTATAGCCGATAAAATCCAGGAAATGCCTAAATTTAGTGATTTTAAAACTTTCTTGACAAACAAATGTAACTTCTTAGAAACTTTGCGATCAATATCAGGAAATAATTCACCTAAGGGTATAGTTATCAAAGCAAATAACCTCCTCGCGTTAAGTAAAGCTCACTGCACGTTTTGCGATCTACCACATTTTGTTACTCAATGCGATTCACTTACTAAACTATCTGTGAATGAACGTATAACACAAGTTAAGAATAAAAAATTGTGTTTGAACAGCCTTCGTAAGGGCCATAACGTAGTATCTTGTTCATGAAAATCGTGTTGCAAAACCTGTAACACAAGCCATCACACGCCGCGTCACATTGAAACTATTAAAAGGGAATCTACTGAACCCACACCGTCTACTTCAAGCGTGGTATTAACTAATCGTGCGAGTGTCAATAGTAACAAATCTCAAGTGCTTTTGTCAACTGCTTGTGTATTAGTTAAAGACCACAGACAAAACTGGCAAAAATGTCGTGTACTATTAGATAACGGCTCTCAATCTAATTTCGGCACAACAGAGTTTCACAAACGACGTAACACACCTCGTAGAGCCATTCAATCTACCGTCTTAGATATAAATCAAGCAGGCATAAATTTAACTCATCAAACAGAGATTTCTCCTCGCGCGATCCACAACAACTTCGAAGTAACGATCAATTGCTTAATCATACCTAAAATAACTGAAACTTTACCGAATGTAACATTTGACGCATCATCACTAAATATTAATGACAATATAAGATTAGCTGATCCTACTTTTAATATCGAGGGTAAAATTGACTTATTGTTAAGCGCATCTATATTCTGGCAATTACTTTGCGTCGGTCAAATCAAGTTAGGAACAAATAAACCGATCTTACATAAAACCAGATTAGGCTGGATATTATCGGGACCTTTAATGTTACAGTCAGAACATCATACAAACAGAACCTTTTGTAATTTAAGTATTGATTTGGAAAATCGAATAGAAAATTTCTGGACATTAGAGGAATGTAATTCTAGTACTAAATTGTAGGTCGAAGAACAAAAATGTGAAGGGCACTTCACAAGCACAGTTGCACGCGATGGATCTGGTAGATTTGTAATAACTATTCCTTTTAAACCAGAAGTAAATCATTTAGGAGAATCTAGAACCGTTGCCTTGAAACGTTTTCACGCAACGGAAAAACGATTTATTCAAGATAAATTTCTGCAGTCTGAATACGTAAAGCTTATGCCAGAATACGAAAAATTAGGTCACATGAAACGTATTGACGAATCAAAGCAAGCTAATTTCAATGAAGTCTGCTATCTGCATCATCATGCTGTCAAAAAGGAATCCAGTACGACTACTAAAACTCGCGTATTTTTTGATGGTTCTGCGAAAACTACGACAGGTTTATCTCTTAATGATGTCCAAATGGTTGGATCGGTGGTACAGAACGATTTATTAACTATACTTTTACGTTCTAGACGTCATCCATATGCACTAACTGCCGATATAGAAAAAATGTATCGCCAGATTTTGGTATCACCATCAGACCGAAAGTACCAACGAATCTTTTGGAGATCTGATCCCAATAAACGGTTACAATGTTACGAACTTCAAACGGTAACATACGGTACGACATCCGCTCCCTTTCTCGCGACACGTTGCTTAAACCAGTTGGCACATGAGTATCATACCATATATCCGCATACATGCACAGTTATCCTCAATGACTTTTACGTTGACGATTTGTTAACAGGCGCTAGTTCATACGATGAGCTACTTACATTACAAATCGAAATAACACACATCCTAAACTCAGCTGGTTTTAATTTACGAAAATGGATATGTAGTCATGCACGGTTAAGAAATACTAACAATATCAACGAACAGCATCAACTGGGAGCCGATATAGAGACCAAACTATTAGGCATTTACTGGGATCCAGTTACAGATGTTTTAAAATATTATGGGAATAACCTAGTCATTACGGGTTGTTTTACAAAACGTGTTTTGTTATCCACTACTACCAAAATATTTGATCCACTAGGACTACTCGGGCCAATCGTTTTAATAGCTAAATTAATTATTCAGGAGTTATGGAGCGTTAAGGTCTCATGGGTCGAATCAATTTCACATGATCTTCACTATAAATGGACCAAATTTCTGGATGAACTTTCCGTTATTGCCCCAATCAGTATTTCGCGATATGTTTCAACAAAAAATATCGGAACTATTCAATGTCATGGATTCGCAGATTCATCCGAAAGGGCATATGGTGCATGTATATGCATCCGTACAATTGATACATGTGGACATATTAGTACTTCGCTACTTTGTGCAAAATCGCGCGTGGCACCCATTCGAAAAATAACATTACCTCGCCTAGAATTATGCGCCGCCGTATTGCTTGCAAGATTAGTGTCTAAAGTTAAAGAATCTTTCAATACTAGCTTTAGTTCATTCTACTATTGGCCTGATTCAACCGTCACTTTACATTGGATTAAGTCTGAATCAGCTAGATGGCAGACTTTTGTTTCAAATAGAGTATCGGAAATTCAGGCACTTTCTGATATAAATGACTGGTATCATGTCAAGTTAGGCGACAACCCGGCAGATTTATTATCACGCGGAACCACGCCGTCCAAATTGGCTGACTGCTCTATTTGGTGGCACGGTCCTGGTTGGTTGTTGGCTGACACTTCAAAATGGCCAGCACAGCCAACGGTTCTTACGATTTCACATAATCAAGAAATACCGGAAATGAAGAAGTCCGTCTCGTTGTCGGTCCACGAAACTCCTTGCGATATTTTTACGGGCTTCTCCTCACTCACAAAATTACAGAGAATAACGGCTTGGTGTTTTAGATTCTATTCAAATTGCAAAAATTCGGAAAATGGTAAAAATACCAACTCTCTTACTGTCGATGAATTAAACGGGGCCTTAATGTCGTTAATAAAAATTGCTCAAGGTAATTGCTTTTCATTGGATCTACTAAACTTAACCAAAAATTCTTGCCGAAATAAGGGAAAGCTTATAGCTCTTAACCCATTTATTGACACAAGTGGTATTCTTAGAATTGGTGGGCGAATAAAATCAGCTAATTATTCTTTCGACAAAACACATCCCATCATACTACCGAAAGATCATATCCTAACCGAATTAATAATAAGACACGAACATATCAGACTGCTCCATGGCGGTGCACAATCTGTTCTATATTCTATGCGAGAGCGTTCTTGGCCAATATTGGGAGGAGAGTCGATTAAGAAGGACATTCGCAAATGCGGTATATGTTGTAAAGTCAACCCAAAGCAAAGTAAGTATTTAATGGGTGATTTACCTAATCACCGATTACTAGCTGGAAACGTTTTTCAAATATGTGGGGTCGATTACGCGGGTCCATTTCTGATTAAGGAGAAAAATATCGTAACACAAAGTTTATAAAAGGTTACATCTGTTTATTCATTTGTTTTTCAACGAAAGCAGTACATCTTGAATTACTAAGTGAATTATCTGCTGACGCATTTTTATCTACCCTACGTCGCTTCATCGCAAGACGCGGCAAACCACACACTATCAATTCTGATAACGGAACTAATTTTGTCGGAGCAAAGCGAAAATTAGATGAGTTTACTCAGTTTATTGCCGTGACTCAAACAAAAACGAAAATCCGCGACACTTTAGCTAGGGACGAAATTACGTGGAATTTTAATCCGCCTTACTCTCCACATCTTGGCGGGTTATGGGAAGCTGGTGTCAAGTCTGCAAAATCTCATTTAAAACGAGTCATGGTAATGCGTCCTTATTTTTCGAGGAAGTTTGCACGGTTTTAACACAAATAGAGGCTGTCCTTAATTCCAGACCAATTTCACCACTTTCCAACGATCCTAATGATATGACCCCTTTAACTCCCGGGCACTTCCTAATCGGACGACCACTGACGGCGGCACCCGAGTACAACCTTCTGGATCTCAAAACGAATCGTCTCGACAGATTCCAATATGTATAGAAATTAAACCAGCACTTTTGGAAACGCTGGAACAAGGAGTACGTCAGTGAACTGCAAATGAGAACCAAATGGAACCAGCTGGGCCACCAAAATCTAGCTGAGGGTACTTTAGTTGTACTTCGAGAGGACAATCAGCCACCGCTACATTGGAGAATGGGCCGAATAGTCGCAACATACCCAGGGGACGACGGAATCGTTCGCGTAGTGACAATTAAAACGGCAGATGCAATAATGAAACGTGGCGTAAAATCAGTATGCGCATTACCCGTGCCTAGAAATGATCAACAAAACAACTAGAAGCTTTTGGATTAGTGATAAGTTATTTTGGAAAGGTCTTTACCTTCCAAGGGGGCGGCATGTTAGAATTCTCCGAACAATTAGGCTTTATTCGTCACATCCTAAGTACCTAGAAATTTTATTTCTTGTCAATATTCTAACTTTCTCTATTATCTCTCGAGTTGTAACCTTCCGAGAAACTGGAACCCACAAGCATTATGAATGTTAGAGACTTTAAGTTATAAAAGCTTGTAAATTTAATTTTGAGAGCAGTTTTTACCATGCCATAACGCTAAGAGGTTTACAACGTATTCGGGCGCGTTATTGTTATATGTTATTTTAAATTGTAATGTTTAATATTGTAAAGTTTTCATGGCGTTTCAACGTTATCAATGTCTCCTACGTGTTCTGTTTCTTTTTTTTTTGTATGTAACAATTAGTTAAAAATAAAAAACGTGGCGAACTGCAAATTGTGTTTCCTTCAACCAACTTCAAGAAGTGAAAACCCAGCTCATCAACGTACATATTATTACATCAATATTTTGTTTTCCAAATAAGAATCTCGTTCAATACCACGTTTCGGTTTGGTTACCAAAAAGTAAACATGGTCGACAAAATAATATTTTCCGTTTAATTGAATCCGTCAACCAATCACACTTATCGTATCACAATGAACTGAAACCACGATTTTGTCGATTGCCGTCGTTACATACTAAAGGGGCAGAGGTTTTACAATGTTCTGTACGATGTGCAATTTCGTCTCTAAGTTTAAGCAACTAAAAGAATTTCTTACCAACCAGTCGACAACATCTTTGTAGCTCCCTATTTCATTACTTTAATCCATTTTCTATGTACGACCTAGCAAAACTTCATAAAATAACATAAACTGAATGATTGTTACGTAATAATAATAATAATAATAGTCTTTATTGTCATGGCTCATCAGAGCATATATATTGTCAATAATACATGTGTGTATATATTAGAATAATAAGAAATTTATAAAATAAAACTTATAAAACTAAAATTGACGTTAGCGCACATATTCATCACAGAGATATTCGTCACTCATTACACACATTAGGCACTCATAAATTCATCTACGCTATAAAACATATATATTTTGATAAGGATACGTTTTTAAGTTTAATTTATAGCTATTAAATAATTGTGTGGCTTTTACACACGAGGACAGTTATATACATAAAAGTATTTCAATAGATCTCGGACTATACAGCCTTGTATGGTGTACAGGCGTACTCAAATTATTTCGGTATCTGGTTTGCATATTGCAGTAAATATCGCTATTCTTAACAAATGTTTCTTCATTTCTTTTAAAGAGCAGAAGAATTTCCAATATATAGAGTGAAGGTTGCCTATGCCTTCACTCTATATATTGGATTCATCCCCTTAAAGAAATGGCGACATGATGTCAACGAAGAGACAGAAAATATATATCTAACTATTCTTTTCTGTGGGAGGAATAATCGTTTAGCCGACGAGTTTCGAGATATAGGTCTGTAATTAATTACATCATGCACATCATCCCGTTTGTGAATTGGAATTGTTTTCTTCGTCTTTAGACATCCAGGAAAAACTCCTTCAGAGAAGCATCGATTAATTATATATACGAGAGGCTGTATTATATCAATCGAAGCATATTTAGTAAGGAAACATAGTATATCGTCGACACCAGCTGAACGTTTCATCGCAACACTCTCCAAAACCGAACCCATCTCATATTCATCAGTTGGCAAAAGATAAAATGAAGCATTCCCACCTATGTTTAAACTTGGGAATTGATTACTCTGTCTCCTGGGAACTACGAAATGGTCTTGAAGCAACTCTGCAATCCGCCCAGGGTTGGTGTGCATTTCACCCTTACTGTCACGGATAGTTAAGTTGTTCGGGTTGGAATCATTTGATCTTGTTAGGACTTTAACGACACCACATGCAGCTCTGGACTTATCACGTAAAACCGAAATCAAATTTTCGTAATATAGTTTTTCGTTTCATCAACTTGTTTTTTGTAGTTTTCATTAACTATCTTATACAGCTCAAGCATATTAGGGTCTTGATTAGATTTATATAAATTATAAACCCTACGAACGTGTTCTGCAAAACATTTCAAGTCATCATTGTACCATGGATTATTGTGGTTTGGTTTAACTAAATATTTCTTCAGATGAAAACTTATGGAAAAATTATGTAGAAACTTGTTATAAAATATTAGAAATATATCATCAGAACTCAAGTCACTAGAGTGAACATCATGCCAGTCCTCCCCACTCATGACCATTTGAAAATCAGATTGACGTTTTGGTGAAACGTCGTTGGTATTCAAATCTAGATCCCGTAACAATCCAATGATCGGAGCTTAGCAACAGAAACTTATGATCCGGCAGCAATAATAATAATAATAATAATAATAATAATAATAATGTTTATTGACATTGTAGAAACAGTACAAGGCAATCGTCAAAGAAACAATTAAAGAAATTAGACAAAGAAAGGAAAAAAATTACAATAAATTATTAGTGAATTTATCTAAACTATAAGGTTCTATATTTAATACTAATCATAGACTGCTCTCTTAAATGAGGCAAGGACACGAATTTGTTTAACGACTGGAGGCAACTTGTTGAAAAGCTTTAAACTTGTGTAGTACATACCTCTCTCCGTTAACAATAATCGATGTTTAGGGTAACAATAGTTAGCCTTATGTCTAGTGCTGTAATTGTGCAGAAAAGTGCTATCTTAATAGGTTTTTATGTTTAAATAAAAAAAAACTAAAGTTTCAAAAATACAAATAGCATAGATAGTTAAAATATTATATGCTCTAAAAAAGCCTCAACCAAGCCAGTCAAGATTGATTAAAATCTAAACGTAACATAGTTCGCAAAATTCTTTTTGAGAAATAAATACATGACGCAGCTAGCTACTACCACCCCAAAAAATGATACCAAATTTCAAGTGTGGATAGCAGACACCGTAATATGCCGTGCGAATCCTTTGTGAGAACTTCGCGAAGCATACGGAAACAATAACAGAGAGAGCTCAGCGTACTACACACTTTGGCTATATGATCGCCCCACTTCAGACATCCATCAACAGCAAGGCCCAAAACCCGAACTCACATTATAAGTATGGTTATTCAATAACAAAGTAGAAGGAAAATCAGGTTTTTAGCACTAAATAACACAACATTTGTTTTATCATTATTGATATTTAAATTATTACTGCTTAACCACTGTTCAAGAGCCGCCAAGTATCTGGAACCACTGCTAATGACAGTGTCAAGAGTATTCCCCATAATCACAAAAGAAGTGTCGTCTGCGTAATTTATTGTTAAAGTCTTGTTTGTAGTCAAAGCACTTTCGACAGCATAGATATCATTAAAATAGATAACAAAGAGAAGAGGTCCTAAGATGCTTCCCCGAGGAACACCCGGTCTTGTAATAATCTCATCAGAATAGGCAACAGAACCATTAGAGGCTACCCCAACCGCCTGTCTCCTATTAGATAAATAGGACACGAACCAGGATAAAGCCGTGCCCCTAATTCCGTACAGTTCGAATTTACGAATTAACTTAGAATGGTCTATGGTGTCGAAAGCCTTTGAGAGATCAAGTAGAATACTACAGGGAATACATTTATTCTCTAAAGCTTCGATAATAAAGTTTGTCAAATCAAAAAGTGCAGTATCAATATTTTTACCCCTAAGAAAACCATGCTGATGGCCGTTTATCAAGTTATGCTTTATGAAGAATTTGTATAAGCGATCGTAAACAACTTTTTCAAATATTTTCGAAAAACCTGTAAGCAAGCTTATAGGCCTATAGTTGTTAAGATCGTTTATGTCACCTTTTTTATACAAGGGCAAAATCGTAGCGTATTTCAAAAGTATTGGAAAGGAACCTCGCTCCAGAGAGCTGTTAATTATATGTCAGAGTGGAGCAACGTAACATTCAGGACAAAGTTTTAAAAATACGTGGGTATAGAATCATACCCGGACGATTTGGAGCTTCGTAGCGATTTAATAAAAGAAAGTGTTCTTTTTCACAAGTTGGAAAGAAAAAGAAAGATATCGGATTTTTTAAAATCACAGGCGAATTCTCATTACAATTGGAATATATATTTTGCCCGATAGTAATATTTTTATTGAGATCATTGGCTAGTTGTTGGAGGTTGTTGGCTGCTGGCAAAACAGGGCTACGATTTTCCCCAGATGACTGTTGACTATTTTCCAAATATATTTACTTTTGTTACAAGAATTAAGTAATAATTCATCATTTCTATTGCGTTTTAAAGCAGAGATTTCTCTATCGTACAACTTTTTGTAATATGTAAATGTATCACGATACTCGTTATTGTATGTTGAAATTGTTTGCAAAGCGCGAATAATTTCCCTAAGCCTGTATAAATAACCTGGTAATTGAACTGCGTTTTGTTTTTGTAGAGGAATCTTCTTGATGGGAAAATGTTCATTGAAATATCTTAAAAATATATTCGAAAATATAGAAAACTATACCATAACGTTCGTGATATACATCATTCCAGTTTTCATCTCTAATACTAATCTCTACTAGTTGTGTCTTCCATAAAATCAACATTGAAGTTGCCGCAAACGACAACCTCATCAACCCCACAGCACACCTCACCCAGCAAGCGAAACATACACTCCAAAAGTATTCAAATCTCCAGATGGTGATCTGTAGACAGAAATGACAATACACTTGCTCCCCCAATTGGTACATGTATATTCAAAATGCTGTTCCAGAGCCGCCACAGTAGACGTCCATGATTCCGTGAACAAATCGGACAAGGAATATATGGCAACACCGCCAACCCCCAAATTATCTCGGCAAAAACTGTTGATAAGTTTATAATTATTTAAAGGACAAGATGATATTCATAATTTGATAGCCAATGCTCTGACAATGAGATACATACTGCGCTAGGAATATTCCGATTCTGCAGTAAAACTTCAAATCTACCTATCTTATTGCGAATACTGCAAACATTTAAATGAAATAACTTTTTTGTTTGAATCGTGTGTGTCGATGAATTATTCTTAGTAAATGTCGCGTTGGTAATTAAAAGTTTGGGCTGTGGCAAGGATTTGTATCTAAAGGAACACAAATCAAATTGGAGTAGGTAACACCTCTCGAGTCAAAATCAACTTCCCCCAATTGTAGATGTTCAATAAGGAATCGAAATATTCTCTCCTTGCCTCTCCTATTGGAATGAAAGCCATCACTGCTCTTACTAAAGGTATCTAGCAAACCATTTACTTCAACAAATTTTATATTGGAAAAGCCACACAATCGAACCATGCCATATATTTGATTATTGTAGGAATAAATTAACTTATTTAAAATTGGCCGTCCGGACCAAAACGTAATGCTTAAAAATAAAACATTAGTATGAGAAAGCTTATAAATTATGTTACTCAAATAGTCCGCATTAACTGTTTGACCCTTCAATACATCATTGGAGCCGGTCTGAATAATCACATAATCCCCCGGAAAAAATCTCTAGTCAGCCCTTCTATACCATCAACCACATCTCGGAACGCGGCATACGGTTTACAAAATGTCTGTAGCTCGTATAGATTATGCAGGTGCGATGTTAATATAGTAGCCGAGTTTCTTACCTGGCTGTCACCCAAAACCAATATTTCTCGATGTTCTTTTTAAAGAAAAAACTCAACGGTACAAAAACGTCAACCTTTACAAGGAGTCGCAATTTTTACGTCACACACTCAAGTTTGTAAACATATAATTACCGTTTCAGGGTCATCACCTTACTACCTTTATTCTTATACCACATTTAACTATTCCGACTATTTAAGTAACTCGTAATGTTCATTAAAGACAGAGAAACTTTCGAGACTGTATTCCACGTATCTAGGTTTAATGCAAACTACGTAGATCCTTAAGCATCGTTAAGTGATATGTTAGTAGTAAATCGACACTGCGGTTTGCGCACCGCGAATGATAACACACGACAACTTGCCGATCTCGTACAATCTGACTGGAGCCCAAGCCTCCGCGCATACATTTTCGCCTAATAAAGTACAGATGTACGCGGTTTTAATATCGGGGCAGAGCCACGTTTGTAGGTAGCCTCGCCGCGTGTTATTATAGTGCGTCCGCTAAAGTTTCATGGATAATTGGTAATTTGTTTGCATTTTTAAATTAAAAACATGGGACGACCCTACCAATGCAATCCTGGCATGGGAAGAATTCGTGAAACGCTAGATAACATCAACGTGCCTACATTCGAAAGGGTAGAAAGGTTTATTATAGAATATTATAGAATAGATATGCTATTTATTAGAAATTCGTTGTAAAAATTGCTTCATTTTAGTATACTAAATATTGTTTTAATACATAATAGACACAATTTATTTTACTAAAAATAATAACGGAGCCTTAGCTTCCTTAGCTCTTCCTGACAAGCCGCCACTGACCAATATCGAAACGTAAAATGGCTTTTAACGTGCTATGAAAATATAAAGGATGCTTTGCTTATGCTTGAGGTTCTTAATTTAGCGTTTAACACCGTATACTACGATCACGACGTCATGAAGTTGGACATCGATTACAACAAGACTTCTACAAAAAATATTTTCAGTTTTATCATATACTTTGTGAATATTTATCAGTATTCATATTATATTATACATTGCTAGAATTATGCTTCTGATTTAAATGAATTTTTAAAAATATTTTCAGTTTTATATTATCTTTATAAATGTTTATCAACTTGTTTATTTATACATTTTAGTTCTTTTCACTTGTATTAAATTTTTAAATTATTCTCTTTATTTAAACAAATTGTTAAAGCTAAATCCATTTTTAACCTTAATACCTACGTTTAACACTAGTATATGGGGAATAAAGCGAAGATAAACAGGCATCGTGACGTCTATACGGCGCAGTACGTCACTTCCACAACCGTTCGTGTGATGTTTAGCACAAACAATAATGAACAGGAATCGTCAGTACTACGCAGTATTCTTCACGGTTCATAGGTGGCCCCGTTTTGGTCTAACAAGGTTAAGGTGATGTTGTCTATACTCGTTATAATCACAGGTAGATAGATGACGTGCTGCGGTTCGATGTATATGTAATATCTGAGGTGAGAATTCGTAGAGTGCGTGCGATGGACGTGCGTCGTGGTACGCGGATGTAGTTATATTACACTCTATTCGTATGGCGAGAAGTTTTATAATCTGTACTGGCAAGTCGGGCTCGTGTTTTCAATTCGCCTCCAACGTCCTTCCGCTAAAGCCGAGCAATATATATAATATCGAACGACTGAAATTAATTTTGAATTTGCTCTCTATTTCCACCTTCAAAGTGTTTTTATTGGCCCTGATCGCAATCAGATTTTTAAGAATGGCAGTCTTAAGGTACTTTATTGTTGTAGTAAAGATTATTATTTCCTTTAACAACCTTTGGAATCGTGTTGTACGTGTGTAAACTAATCAATCCGAGTGCATAATCATCGCGTACATCTAGATCAATTGGAGGATAATAATTTGCTGAGAGCTCGTGGGCTGCACAAACTAAGGTGAACGTGTGAGACATGACTGACGACGACACTCTGTTTTAGAGACTATTTATTAGAAATTTTTGGCACAAATGTCTACAATTGACTTTAGTAGTAGTTTTAGAATCTGATGTAGTTGCATCGAATACTCACGTGACCGTTTCTGTTGAAGTAGTCTATTAATTCGGAAGGCGGTTCGAGGTTGCCAAAGGAGTCATAGTAGTTTACAATGAATCCAATATGTAACTCAGTGAGTCCCGAGACCTCTGAACGAATCCAAATTGACCACCGCGCGTCTCCCATAATCACCCCTCGGAAATATGGAATATATCCCCCGATATTATTCATGTCTACGTCCGTCAGAGCTCTACGCTGTAGTCGCCTTAGTAGTTTTTATGGCTTTAAGAACAGTCCCATTCATTTACGATACGGTTTGAGAAACATACGATCACCTTTCTTGTCCATTGCGATGGACTCCATTGTTTTGTTATGTCTATGCGCATCCTTGAATGGTTTTTTGGGTCTGCCTGGCTTTATTTACCGCGCCACCAGACTTCCGATAGCCGACAAGCCAGATGGAATAGGTATAAGGGGTAATATACCGCCCGTTTGCATGATTGGTATGATGCAAGGAATACGTACACGCTCAAGACGACCAGCTTTTTTGACGGCTGCTCTGAGGGCTTTCAAGAGTGTTCTTACTCCTTTACGAGTATCTATACCTTTTCGTCGTTTCAGCTCCTTTTACTTTTCATAATCTCGCGAAACGGCGAAACTTTAACCGAGCACCCAATCTTCTTTTCACTTTCATGATATTAGTTACAGCCCACGCCGCCACTTTCCCGGCGTCCTTAGATTTCATTCTAATCCGCGCACGTTCTTGAAATATGTTATCCGATCGGTGTTTGTGTTCTAAATATTGACTCTGAACGTACACGATACGTACGTAAGTAGACGATATATCATGTTCTTTATAAGTCGCGTCCAACGGATTTACGTCGAGATCACTGTTAGTTGCTTTTGAAGTTTTGTACCGGGACCGCAACATTGATGTCCGGGGATGACCTCTCCTTTCTTTGAAACCCGACATTGAAATGATTGTGGGAACTGAAGAACTGCTATTTATAAGAAAACGAGGATGATAATACGGCAGTCGATATGAGACTCGCCAAGCAGAAGCATCACCTGCGGGTGATTAATTTAGATTTTGAACATTCTCGTCCTCAAAGACATGGCGAGTTGCTGCCCGATACGGTACGTTGCATTATTAGCGGCCCCTCAAACTGTGGGAAGAAAAACGATGCTAAGCTTGTTAATTGACGAAAACGGCCTCAAGTTCTATCACGTGTACGTATACTCGAAGTCTTTGTATCAGCAGAAGTATCAGTTCCTAGAGAATATAATGACACGCATACCCGAAATCAAGTATTATACTTATAGTAATAATGAAACTCTGATGGATCTTTCGGACGCTCAACAAAATTATGTGTTTATATTCGACGACGTGGTCTGCGACAAATCTGTGTGTATTTCTCGATGGGACCAGAATCAACTAGCATGGCTAGAGCGACAGCCTTTAATAAAATAAATGTAATGGAGATTTTCCATAATTACAGTTTACTTTTGGAACGATATAAATTTTCACCGCATCGAATTTATAACTTGGACGAAACTGGTATTACAACAGTTATGCCTTGTCCTAAAGTTATTGCTGAGACTGGACGAAAGCAAGTGGGACATATTGTGTCTGCAGAACGTGGAGAACTTGTAACTTTCGATGGCATAATTAACGCGATTGGAAATAATATTCCCTTGATATTTATTTTCTCTAGAACTAAATACTGGGACAAATTCTTGGATGAAACCATTCCAGCTAGTTTGGGTCTAGCACACAAATCCGGGTGGATGACAAGAGAGCTATTTGTTGATGTACTGAAACACTTTCAAGAACATACTTTAAGCTCCGATGCGAATAAAGCGCTATTACTACTTTATAATCACTGTACTCATATATCTTTAGAAGCCATAGATTATGCTAGGGAGTGCTCCCTCGCTCAGTGCTCTCACCACATGCAGCCTCTGGACGTGGAAATCTATGGACCTTTGAAACAATACCTAAAAGTAGCATTCAACGATTTTATGTTACAGAATCCCGGTAAAACCGTAACTATTTATGACATTCCAAAAATTGCTATAATAGGATACGAGAGAGCTTTCATACCAAAAAATATTTTATCGTCATTTTCAAAGGCAGGTATTTGGCTATTAAATTCATTAGTCTTTACTGCTGAAGATTTCGATGCGGCTTATGTTACCGATCGACCTGCAGAAAGTACGTCTACATCTGCAGCAAATTTGGATAATTCCTTGACCGTAGAAGACCTCGAGTCATCTCCTTCAAGTTCTGCAACCCAAGAATTACCTACATCAGGATCCATGTCCGCCGTAAAATTAGAAGACTGTAAACCTGCGCCACAGCGGAAACCTAAATCTAATAAACGGGAAAGAGGAAAGAGTCGCATTTACACCGATAGTCCAGAGAAGGATCGTGTAATTGCGCTTGAAGAAGCAAGAAATAAAAAAATAAGGCTGTTAAGCGCACACTAGTAAGAAGTTTTACTATCTAGGAGAAATTGGGTAATATACTTATTTCTTACAGTTACATACTTTAGTATGCAGTTCCGATGAATCTGAAGAAACGCCGATATTGTCAGAGTCCATTATAGAAGAAGATATTTTACCTGGTGACGCTCATTTTCCGAATCTGGTGGATGATGATGTTGTCAATGAAGATGATTTCGTACTGGTGAAATTTACCCAAAAAAGGAATGAAATTCATTTTATCGGTCTTGTATTGAGTGCTGTAACATAACGATCAATTTATATTTCCATTAGTGGATGATACCTCCTTAGTTAAGCGCCAGGATATCATATCTTTACTCTCTAAACCGAAGAGGCAACCTGGAACAGCCAGAGCTCGACAGTATTTTAAGTTTGATATGGATTTTAGTTTTTATATTTTATGGAAGAAGAATTTATAATTATTTTTATCTTTTAATATTCCAAATAAAAAATATATCTTTGTCTAATTTATTTCTAATAAAATTTGTTCAGGATATGCGTATTTATTCTCAATATACATGCTACGTACATACAGTCATTCCCTCATTATTAGTAGTGTACGAACTGACCCCGCACGATTTAACAATTTGTCCAAACTGACCCCTATTAGGGGTTACTTCGAACAAAAAACATCAGGGCTTAATAGTGTGAATACAAACAAACTAATGACTTCTAATAAAATTACACCGTTATTTACAGTTACCAAAAATATGTAGTTTAAAGATGGGCACAGATTCATTAGTCTCATTCCTATAAAATCAGGTATACCTTAGGTAAAACAAAATGTGTCCGAAGTGACCCCACTCTCCCCTATTTCTGATAACTACAGGCCGGATTATATGCAAAAAAGTGGAAATGTGCGCATAAATTTGCATATGTTTTGGCCTAAATATGCACTTTCTTATGAAAAATATGCAGATAAAAAATAGGAGTAATGCTAGAAAATATAATACTATAGAAAAAAAATATTCCATTATGTTTACTACAAGTTTATTTATAACATTTTACAACATAATTAACTATGAAAACAATTTATAATTACATATTTCGCAAAGTATTCGATAGAAAAATTGTGGCGCTTGTCTGATAACATGTATTTATATACTGAAAAGGTTCGTTCTACCTCCACGCTTGTTATAGGAGCATATTTCAAATTAGAAATATCCTCTATTGCCAACTCAATATTTTCTACTGACTCACCACACAAGATTTTAGCAATATCCTTTAGCTTTTCAATACCCTCATTTTTTCTATTACACTTAAAAATTTTCATACACGGATTTTCGCACCCTTCCTTTAACATCAAAACATAACTTTTCAAATTTGTTTATTATTTCAACGCTCTCAATTAGCGACACAAATTGCTTTTCCAATTGGAATATAGAAGTGGAAATAAAACTGTAGTTGACTCTAATAAACGCCAACTGTTGAGGTATTTCTTTACTCGAATACAACTTTTGGGCGTCTAGCACAGATTGTGTATAGCTATCAAGATCCATAATAATTGTCTTTCTTTCTTCATAATGATTTGCATGAAATATAGCAGCTTCCAACTACGTTCCCCATCGTGTGATTACTGGTTGAGGAGAAAGCGGAATACCGGGTAGATGTTGTTTGTAAAACTAAACTCTTAATGGAACCTTTAAAAACACTTTCTTAACACTATCAATTAAAGTATTTACCTAGGGAAAATGGTTTCTTACTTCTTCTGCAACACGATTCAGTCCGTGCGCCAGGCAAGTTGTGTGAATTAAATTTGGGTAAAAGATTTTCAAGTTGCAAGCTGCCTTCACCATGTATGGTGCGGCATCCGTTCGCCCATTTCATCTTTGATAGTTTTGCAGCATGAGATGGAGTTTTAATATGCTGATCGACTTGAAACTTTCTCTCAGTTGTAACCTGCATAAAAATATCGCATCATCAGTTGTTTTCTTATAAAATAAGTGTTAGTAAAAGATAAAGGAGTAATAAAAAAGTAATGTGTAAAGAGTTTGCGAAGCAATCGGAATAAACGACATTTAATAAAATAACCAACATAACCCTTCGACAAATAATTTTATTTTAAAATGATTTTTATTTAAAAATCATCAGCAGAATACCGAATATCAGATATTCCGTATTGTGCTGATGGTATGCGAAAAATACGCATGAAATATACATCCCATTTTACTTGTTTTAAAATAAAATAATTTGTCGAAGCGTTGTATTGGTGATTTTGTTAAACATCGTTTAAAGACTATAGATTAATAAGAGGAAATAAACTTAAATCTTACTTACAATCTTGCTGCATGCTACGCAAAATACTTTTTCTCCATCCATACGCAATTCTGAATAAGGTGCAATCCATCCAGACACAGTCGCTATTTTCGAAATGACGTTTAAAATAAATAAGATTGCTTTCGAATATGGGAATAAATTTCTCCGAATAACAAAGAAACATCTGTGTTCCTAATTTTCTGGTAAAATGTATTTTTGTATTTATTTATAAGTTTCAGGGAATTAGCTTTTCCTTGAATTCTGTCCCGGTCTAGACGCATGGGGACAGCATTAATAAATTTTTGGAAGCGCTTATCGGAAAAGTATCGAGAAGAGGCTTCAGGAATGCTATTTTTAATTTAAAGAGGGCTGTTTAACTCCTTGTTTGTTACAACCACGACATATTTTTAGCAATGTCTATCCTATAATAAATTACATCCAATAAATAAATAAAACTCGGATACTTCAAATATGCTGAATTACTACAAAATATGCAAATAATATACAAAATGCATATATTATGCAAATAATATACAAAATGCATATATTATGCAAATAATATACAAAATGCATATATTATGCAAATAATATACAAAATGCATATATTATGCAAATATGCAAATTTATGCAAACTGCATATGATCCGGCCTTTACTGATAACACACCCGAGAAATCCAAATTATTCATTATAGACAGTTTCAATGTGCTGTTTAATTATCAATTCAAAATCGAACATAACTCCAAGATCTTTGAAGGTGGTGCAGCGCTCCAAACAGGTACCAGCGACCTTATACTCTGTAGCGGCTTGTTTTCTGCTAAAAGTCATTGTCTTGCATTTATCAGCTTTCAGTTTCAAACCATTTGCCACACACTATTTTTGAGGAGTAACAGATTATTCTACAAAATCTTACAGCCCTCACCAGAAGCTATTCTGTGGCAGACTTTACCTGCTTTACGAGATCGTGAACCACTACAAGACACAATTAGGGCCCCAGCACAGAACCCTGAGGCATCCCCGAAAGTGAACAGTACGACCTTGACGTAAACCAGGGAAGGCAACATAATTGGTACGGTCATTCAGGTAAGAACGAAAGATTTCGATCACGTTGATAGATATACATGGACGCATAATATACAAATGAGAACAAATTTGTACGACCTCTATGAAACCGTGTTGTAATGGTGACAATTGGTGACGATATGATTGTACATAGGTTTGTAGATTATCAATTTGAATACTTTGGCAAAGTTAGATACAAGTGACATTGGATGATAGTTACTAATCTCCGTCATGATTCCAGCTTTAAAAACTGGTGTAATTTTCGATAACTTCCAAGCATTGGGAACTATATTGCGTTTGGGAATAATATAAAAGATGTGCAGTAAAGGTGACAAGAAAGAATGTTTACAGTACCTGACAACATAAGTTCGAATGAAGTCGGGACCCGGTGTCACAAAGGGTTTTATAAAACATAAAGTATCCGAAACATCCGCTTTCTTGACGTTGTTGATAGTTATTTCGGAGACATTATAATCAGGAGAACTAGGATCCATGGTTAAGGTAGAAGTCTGCAAGAACGTAGAAGAAAAATGGATCGAAGCCGTTAGCTATATCAACATCCCGAGGGATGCGAGATTGTAGCTTTCGCAGACGACACAACAATGCTAATACGGACCGGACAACTTTATATCAAAATACGCGGAGATGCGACCTTGAAGGCAATTGAAACGTGGGACAGGAAAAATAAATTGAAATTTAACGCCGCGAAGTCGGAAGCTTTATTTTTCAGGAAACCCAAGCAGGCAAATCCTATATTTAAACTAGGGAATGAGACGATATATTGTAAAGAAAAGCTAAAATATCTAGAAGTAATAATGGACAATAAACTGAATTTTAAGAAACACATCCAGTATGCGACGTCAAAAGCACGCGAAATGAGTACTAAACTAAGAGCGGCGACAAGAAGGACGTGGGGACTCGGAGGGACGGCAGCGTCAATAATATACAGCGGTGCCGTAGACCCAGGGATGCTGTACGCGGCTCCCATTTGGGCGAACGGATGCAAGGTAAAAGAATCGAAAAAACTTTTAGGAGCGCAGCGACTTTCAACTGTCCGAGCAGCAAAAGCATATGCGACAACATCTAACGAGACGGCAGCCGCAATTTCAGGAATTTTACCGGCAGATATTAGAATGACGGAGCTGCAAAGGTGGAGAAATGCCAAGAATATGGACCGGGAAACGCTAGAAGCGATAACCGGGTTCGAACGGCTCTACCCCGAGAGCATAGAGGCCAGACGGCCGGCAATCGCACAGATACATCCCGCTCAATTGCGATCGATAACATATCGAAAAGGGATCGAAGATGACGATCCGGATGCAGGGATCTTTATTTACGGACGGACCACGGTCAGAAGAAGGAACTGGGGCTGCATTTGTAGTGTACGCAAACGGCATCGAAATTGATAGTAGAAAACTGAAGTTGGCGGATGCGTGCGATAATTATCAGGCAGAATTATTCGCCATAAAGGTAGCAGCGCGATATGTAAAGGAAATTCGAATAGATAAGGCAACACTAGTGACTGATAGTAGTAGAGAGAGATGGCCGGTTCTGGACCCGCCGCTCCGCCGCTCAGTCGCTCAGTCACAACCCCGACCGTGTATACTGGAAGGTAGTCACAACCCCGACTGCCCGCGTATGGAAATGGGGCCACAACCCCGGTTGGAGGGTTAAAAATGGGCAACAACCCCTCCCCGGAAAATTCAAAACTCCCGCCCCTCTGGTCGGTAAGGTAGATAACTGGGCAGTGCCGGTAATACAGGTGGCTGTATGTAGTACCGCTTTTAACCGGTAGGTGTCGCTGTTCGGTAGATGCCGGTAATACAGGTGACTGTATGTAGTACCGCTTTTGACCGGTAGGTGTCGCTGTTCGGTAGGACGCCTGTAATGGCAGTAGTACAGGGGCTGTATGTAGTATCGCTTTCGACCGGTAGGTGTCGTTGTTCGGTAGGGTGGCCTACGTAGTATGTAGTGCCGCTTTTGACCGGGAGGTGGCGCTGTTCGATAGGGCGCTTATGTAATACAGGTGGCTGTATGTAGTACCGCTTTCGACCGGAAGGTGTCGCTGCTGCTCGGAGTACAGGGAGCTGTAGGTGGTAACAGTCCTAATTAGGAAATTAAGCTTGTCACCAGAAGATGGAGGATCAGGAAGCACTGGCCGGAAGGTTTGTAAAGTTAAACGATTACGTAATACCATGATATCACAAACCGGTTTCGACGGTACACCATCCATGTACTGACCGCGCTCGACCTGTTTGACGTCGGTGAAAGAACGAGAACGTTGCCAACGTGCTATAACTGTTGCATTTTTAAATACACATACGGTACACCATCCAAGTACTGACCCGCGCCTTACTGTTTGACTTCAGTGAAAGAATGAGAACGTTGCCAACGTGCTATGACCATCGCATCTTTAAATAGACAGACGGTACACCATTCAAGTACTGTCCGCAGTCGACATTGTTTGACTTAGGTGATCGCATGAGAGCCGCTATTACCAACGTGTCGATTGTTGCGGATCATTCCTATATATTACGTAATATTACGCAATACTATTACATCACAAACAGGTTTAGATGATAATTTTAGATGCAAGGAATATGTTAGAACTTCGCTCTTAGTCAGAAGATGTTGATAAAACATATAATTATGTATAGATCCCTAATAAGATATTACGTAATACCATCATGGCATAAACAGGGTGAATGTTAGATGGGAAGAGCGTTCTCATTCATGATATCATACAAAATGCAGCGTTCTGATTGGTCGCACCCTATACAATGCCACGCTCTGATTGGTTACCAACTCGAAAAATTTCCCGATATGTATAGGAAGGTAGTTCACCCAACAACGTCCTTAACATTGATCAAGGTGTTTAACGTCAGACAGTAAGTAATAAAGTCACTGGATATGCGCAAGTTAGCCCTGGTGAACATTACATACTATTGATCTGTCATTAGTAAGGTCAAGAACCGGTTTATATGTTTAAATGTAAACTACACCAAACTGAGGAATCGGGAGATGACCCGAATTTCATACGATTGATCGACCACCAATCGCAGTACGATACATCGTTAGACATCACAAACAGGTTTCAACGTTATATTTTAATATGAACAGGATGAATGTTATGCTATGTATAGGAAGGTAGTTCCCCAACAACTTCCTTAACACTGATCAGGATGTTTAACGTCAGACAGTAAGTGATGACGTCACTGCGCATGCACAAGTTGGTTCTGCTGAACACTGTATACTTTCGATCGCTCATCAGTAACGTGAAGAATCGGTTTATATGTTTGAGCGTAAAATACACCAAACTGAGGAATCGGGAGATGACCCGAGCTTCATACGATTGACCGACCGCTAATCGCAGTACGCTACATCATTAGACATCACAAATAGGTTTAGATATTATACTGTAATACGATATTATAAGGAAATGGAACGTAAGTCAATTAGTTAGTAAATTATTAAAACGTATCACATAGGCTTATGTTTAACTGGAACACTTATACCAATAGTAATCGATTGTAAATCAACAAAGTCAAACATATCAGGCTCGGTCAGGTCGTAGACGGATAGAAATCAGTATCTTTCAGTAAGATATGTGGATTTTCTATAACCATCCTATACAGTCGGCATCTAATAAAATTACGTAATACAAGGCTCCTTTGTCTATTGATACGAGCATGTAACGTCACAAACAGGATTCAACGACAGTTCTGTGTTAAATGTGTAAGTTAATATAAAATCAAATTTAATGAAACTCAGTCCATTATTTATTAATATATTAAGATACATGTAGAAAAACACTTACAAAGTTTAATTGATCGCATCATATGAAATATCGCATTCTGATTGAATATCGATAAATCATATAAAAGCTAGTTCATTTACCGACAGCTTTCTAACAGCTAGGTCGTGAACTTCAACATCTTTACCTCCAGTATATAGTTTTAGTGTTTATAGTTAGGCGTTGATTTCCTACTGGTTTAGCGTTTCATTATCACTTAGTATTCGTCGTGATTGGACAGGCATATTTTAGGTAAGTTATTTAAATTTCACCGCATACTTTCCCTAATAGACTGCAATATTATAGTTTAAGATGGGGTGTGAGATATGCCACAAAACATTTGCAAGAAAAGATGGATTGAACAGACATCCCTGCTTAAATAATAAATCTTACACATGCACCATATGTGAGGAAATCTTTACGAGATCGGATAGTCTGTCTCGACATAAGAAAACGCATAATATTGATTCCATAACCAAGAAACGAGATGTTTCAGAAGAGAAACAGCCACCAAGTAAAACGAACCATCCGGCGAATAGCATGTGGGAACAGGATTTTCGATGCCGCGACCAAACCTTACCGACGGCTACATTACACAATGAACACCTTTGTTTCCATGCGCATCTAAACAGCAATTCTCTTAAACTTGAAGAGGATATGTTCATCATAAAAATCACCCGGAACAATAATGTAAAAATAATGATAAAGCAGGCACCTCATGATGTAATACAACCTACAACATGAAAATTTGCATAAATATAGGATATTCCAACAGTATTATCCGACGTGAAGGTAATATCGATGGACCGACGCTTTCCAAGAAACAGTGCAGCGAGTGAAATATAATAACGAAGTAAAATAATTTTATACATATTATACTGAATAAAAGATATCATCATACACTTTACGAATTTTATTTAAAGGGTGGAAGAATATTTATAATAAGTATGCAGTATTAGAATAATACAATCTTACTAATAAGTAAGTATAACAAAACAGCGTAAGAATGTTTATCCAACTGCTGTGGAAGTTATAAAACCCAACTGATTCGATCTCATTTTCTTGGTAAAACTCCTTCGAGGGAGTATACGTTCTCATATTTGAATTTCTGCTATTTCTGTTTATAGGAACACCCCAGAATCGGTTTCTCGTTTACATCTTCAATTAAATACGCGTTGGGATTACCCACCTTACTTAAACACGTAAGAATACGGGATTTAACCTGAATGGATCGATGTTTCATATGATTGTATTCATCGATTATTTTAGACAAAATATCCATCTACCTATACAAATTTCTCAAACGAAATAAATGTACAATGTGAAGCTACCAGCATTATTCGACAGTTCTAACCTCGCAAGGAACCGAGTTGCTGGTGAAATTATACGGTACTGAACACATCAAATACATACAAAAGTCTCATTCTAACATGATAACGGAAGTATATTGTTCGATGTCGATATGATGGACATACCAAAGGTGAATGTAATGGGAGGTTTAACGTGATGTCTACGATGGAAGACGAAGAAAAACAAGATGATACCGGAAAATATAAAATTTGCAAGCCATGAAAGAAAATAGTCATATATCGATCTAACCAGTTAAATAAAGAACAGGCTGTGCATCTAATGATACATTACAATCTTTCTTTACCTTGCACTTGAACTCACGTAAATATAGGATGATACGTTACCAGTACTATTCGACAATCTTAAACTTGCAAGGGGTCGAATTCCTGACGCGCGAAGTTGTATAAATCGTGTATTTGACAAGGGCGAAACAGGACATACATATCAATCCGCTATTAGTGGAAGAGGGATAAAACATCACTATGTTCTGATAACGGAACTATCTCATCCGATGTTGACATAGATATATCGAAGGCGAATATAAATATTCCAAATGATGAATAAGCGTGTATCCCATCGTGAATTACTGCAGTCTTTCGTCCAGCATGAAAAATATATATATGGGCAACCAATTATCCGCACTGACACGCCTAATCTTGGAAGGAGTTAACTTCATGGTGAAATTAAAAGGTATTGGTCACATCGACACCCAAAACAACCTATCAATATGTAAATGTATATGGACTTGACTTCATCATAAAGACGAAAATGTAGGAAGTTGTATCGACCATGTATTTAACAAGGGGAAAACGGATACACATATCGATCTATTATTAATGGACGAGGATCAATACATCATTATGTTCTGATATCAGGTTGTTTCGATCGGTATCAACATCATAGACATATCAAAGGTGAATGTAATAGAATGTTAACCGTATTGACGATAACCGAGACGAAGAAGAAAGCAAGGTTGTTGGGGTGATATAAAATTTGTAAATCGCGAGCGAAAAACGGTGTTACGTATTATGGTCTACATCGACTTTGCGTGTAAACCAATAGAATCATACTAGTCCGAGTCGCAAACAGCAAATACAAGTGGAATGCGTATTATGCATAAGCATAACAACGTACACTGGACCGGACTGAATCAACGTTTTCGTGCAACGATTGACGGAAATACATCAAACAACTATAAAACCGTCACATGGAATTCCCCAAACACATGAACCACCTCTCCGCCAGCGGGCGCAGAGCATAACACTGAAGTCGAAAAATGACATATATGCGAAAAGGCATTAAACGAACATAACGTAACAGAGTATTTCCATTTGACTTAACCATTCTGGGGTGCAGCGCATTCCAATTGTAACCTCAACTGCAAAATATCTACACTCATTCCGATTTTCTTCTATAATTTAATTGGATATGACAGTCATCTTCAAATACGCTAGCTGGACGACGATAGCTAAAATATCGACGATACCCCACTTAATAAAGAAAAATACATCAGCTTCATCAAGAAGTTTAAATCGAATCAGTATGCCGATAAGGTAGATGTATTTCGAAAAATAAACATTAAAATGCGATTTATGGAATCGTTCAGATTTATGGCGGTATCTATTGAGAAACAGGATGAAATTTTTCTCAAAATCAATGTCAATATGTGCAGACGTACGACTAACAGTTGAAGTTAGAAGAACAGTTGAAGAACAAAGAAACGTACATCCCCGTACTAATATCAACAAGTACGAAAATTAAATGAATCGACTCTACTGCCCAAGAACAGCTTCCACGACACATTGGCAGATAAAGGCGTTAGCGATCAAGACTACGAGTACACTATAGTAGTCTAGAACACGATCACTCGTTCCAACTTACTGTAATATTGGAATATTATCTTAAAACCGATCTCCCGCTGTCCGCAGACGTGTTTGGAAATTTTAAAGAAGTATATCACGATTCACAAACGATTTGAACCCAATCCACTACAACAGCAACTGGTAGTTTCACGAATATGAGTATTCAATGTGTTTTATCTCAAGTTGTTTCCACCATGCAAGAGTCAAAAATAAATACCTAACCGTTTATGATAGCAGTGACCCATCAACCTACCTAGTAGTCTGAGGTGCTAATAATTCATGTGGGTAAGTTATGTCTCAATCGCTGTCCTACAACAACTTCGAGTGGACGAACCCCGATGAAGTCGATCACCTCGATGTTAGTAGCATAGCGGACAACGATGAAACGCTATTGAACGATGCCCGAAACGACCATCAGCTCCTTCTCGAAAACATAATTCATACAAAATCTATAACAAACAGCATTGCATTATACATCATCTCAACCTTAAGCAAACCATATTCAATGGTCTAGAACTCTCACTCACCCATCGAGTACTACGATTCAACCAGTTCACATGTCTGAAATATTACATTCATTGAACACCTTCCTGAGGAACCAGTCGAGAATGACTTCTAGATGATTTTTAAAATTAATGAACAATTCCGTTTACAGAAAAACGAAGGAGAACATCGATAAACAAGTATATGTTTAACTGCTAACGTATTGAAAAGATTTGAGGTGAAGACGAGACGCTGGGTCTTCTGATTGCAAAACAGAAGTTTAAAAACATCAATATATTTAGCGATAATTTTACAGTAATTCAAATGAAGATACTTCAAGTCGTCTACAATAAATCCGCATATATCGGTTCATCGTCTTGAAATTGTCGAAACTGCTAATGTATGACTTTCACTACAACTACCTGAAACGGTTGTACTAGAATAAAATACCATTATGCTATATGAATACAGATAGCTTCATACTATATATTGAAACTGAGAAGGTGTATGTCGATATTAATCGAAATTCGCATACATTTAACAACTAATTATGAATACGATATAATTCATACGAAATAAGGTCGTGCAGGGAATGTTTAAATTGAAGAATTTATCGATTTTCGATCAAAGATGGTCGGACTTCAAGCAGATAACTGACAAATTAAACGTGTGAAGGGATCTGACCAACGACAATGTGCTGTATAAAACGCAGCATCTATTCAAGACAGCTCTCCACGATATCTATCTAATATGGAAAACAGAAAATTAGCACTACCGTACTTGAACGATAAGAGGTGCATCCATACTAATAGGCTAATGATATACATACATACGCCTAGGATACAACAAGACCATCAAGACTGAAAAAATAGAAGTTTAAGGTAAAAAATGCAATTACCATCCAGAAGCAAACCGAAACCTGTTGTTCCACGAATTTATTCACAACCAGATTTATTATCATCAGCTTAAATAACACGGACAACGTAAATATCTACAGGCACATAGGATATCTGTCGTACTGAACCAAGGTGAGATTTTAAGACACTGTATTTTTATGAAAATATTAATGTTTGTATGTTATTATTGTATGTGAACACCAGTTTATCTAACGGTCAATATATTTTTAATAAGATGCAATGTCTGAGTGTTTTAACCGACTCGAATGAGCCGCGGACAGCAGCGCGTTTGTCATGCGAAACATTAGTAACATGTACTACTTGTAGAAGCTGATTAACCAAAGAATATCCCTACTGAACACTGACTTGGATATATGCGTTAAAATGGATGACGACGAGCAAACAAGACGGTATAGGAGCGACGTCAGCACTTACTATCCAACGTCAAACGTCAAGACGTTTTTGAGCGGCATACTTGCCAATATGCAGTCGGGGAGGTAAGAGGCCACTCTTTCAGATGGCGCGAATTTTGAATTTCCGAGGAGGTTGGCGCGAATTTTGAATTTCCATGGATGTTCACGCGAATTTTAAATTTCATGGGAGGTTGACGCGAATTTTGAATGTTCGAGGTTGTTGAACCGAATTTTAAATTGCAAGAGGGGTTGTATACCTTCCAGACACGCAGGCATGCGTGTTGTCCACCTTATCGACTCCGAAAGGTGGACAACACGCATGCCTGCGTGTCTGGAAGGTATACAACCCCTCTTGCAATTTAAAATTCGGTTCAACAACCTCGAACATTCAAAATTCGCGTCAACCTCCCATGAAATTTAAAATTCGCGTGAACATCCATGGAAATTCAAAATTCGCGCCAACCTCCTCGGAAATTCAAAATTCGCGCCATCTGAAAGAGTGGCCCTCTTTACCCCCTCCCCGACTGCATATTGGCAAGTATGCCACTCAAAAACGTCTTGACGTTTGACGTTGGATAGTAAGTGCTGACGTCACAGCTCCTATACCGTCTTGTTTGCTCGTCGTCATCCATTTTAACGCATATATCCAAGTCAGTGTTCAGTAGGGATATTCTTTGGTTAATCAGCTTCTACAAGTAGTACATGTTACTAATGTTTCGCATGACAAACGCGCTGCTGTCCGCGGCTCATTCGAGTCGGTTAAAAACACTCAGACATTGCATCTTATTAAAAATATATTGACCGTTAGATAAACTGGTGTTCACATACAATAATAACATACAAACATTAATATTTTCATAAAAATACAGTGTCTTAAAATCTCACCTTGGTTCAGTACGACAGATATCCTATGTGCCTGTAGATATTTACGTTGTCCGTGTTATTTAAGCTGATGATAATAAATCTGGTTGTGAATAAATTCGTGGAACAACAGGTTTCGGTTTGCTTCTGGATGGTAATTGCATTTTTTACCTTAAACTTCTATTTTTTCAGTCTTGATGGTCTTGTTGTATCCTAGGCGTATGTATGTATATCATTAGCCTATTAGTATGGATGCACCTCTTATCGTTCAAGTACGGTAGTGCTAATTTTCTGTTTTCCATATTAGATAGATATCGTGGAGAGCTGTCTTGAATAGATGCTGCGTTTTATACAGCACATTGTCGTTGGTCAGATCCCTTCACACGTTTAATTTGTCAGTTATCTGCTTGAAGTCCGACCATCTTTGATCGAAAATCGATAAATTCTTCAATTTAAACATTCCCTGCACGACCTTATTTCGTATGAATTATATCGTATTCATAATTAGTTGTTAAATGTATGCGAATTTCGATTAATATCGACATACACCTTCTCAGTTTCAATATATAGTATGAAGCTATCTGTATTCATATAGCATAATGGTATTTTATTCTAGTACAACCGTTTCAGGTAGTTGTAGTGAAAGTCATACATTAGCAGTTTCGACAATTTCAAGACGATGAAACCGATATATGCGGATTTATTGTAGACGACTTGAAGTATCTTCATTTGAATTACTGTAAAATTATCGCTAAATATATTGATGTTTTTAAACTTCTGTTTTGCAATCAGAGACCCAGCGTCTCGTCTTCACCTCAAATCTTTTCAATACGTTAGCAGTTAAACATATACTTGTTTATCGATGTTCTCCTTCGTTTTTCTGTAAACGGAATTGTTCATTAATTTTAAAAATCATCTAGAAGTCATTCTCGGACTGGTTCCTCAGGAAGGTGTTCTAATGAATGTAATATTTCAGACATGTGAACTGGTTGAATCGTAGTACTCGATGGGTGAGTGAGAGTTCTAGACCATTGAATATGGTTTGCTTAAGGTTGAGATGATGTATAATGCAATGCTGTTTGTTATAGATTTTGTATGAATTATGTTTTCGAGAAGGAGCTGATGGTCGTTTCGGGCATCGTTCAATAGCGTTTCATCGTTGTCCGCTATGCTACTAACATCGAGGTGATCGACTTCATCGGGGTTCGTCCACTCGAAGTTGTTGTAGGACAGCGATTGAGACATAACTTACCCACATGAATTATTAGCACCTCAGACTACTAGGTAGGTTGATGGGTCACTGCTATCATAAACGGTTAGGTATTTATTTTTGACTCTTGCATGGTGGAAACAACTTGAGATAAAACACATTGAATACTCATATTCGTGAAACTACCAGTTGCTGTTGTAGTGGATTGGGTTCAAATCGTTTGTGAATCGTGATATACTTCTTTAAAATTTCCAAACA
Source organism: Chrysina gloriosa (assembly GCA_038088585.1). NCBI lineage: Eukaryota > Metazoa > Arthropoda > Insecta > Coleoptera > Scarabaeidae > Chrysina > Chrysina gloriosa. The sequence goes on from CM076087.1 coordinate 64,473,310, forward strand.
CGTCTGCGGACAGCGGGAGATCGGTTTTAAGATAATATTCCAATATTACAGTAAGTTGGAACGAGTGATCGTGTTCTAGACTACTATAGTGTACTCGTAGTCTTGATCGCTAACGCCTTTATCTGCCAATGTGTCGTGGAAGCTGTTCTTGGGCAGTAGAGTCGATTCATTTAATTTTCGTACTTGTTGATATTAGTACGGGGATGTACGTTTCTTTGTTCTTCAACTGTTCTTCTAACTTCAACTGTTAGTCGTACGTCTGCACATATTGACATTGATTTTGAGAAAAATTTCATCCTGTTTCTCAATAGATACCGCCATAAATCTGAACGATTCCATAAATCGCATTTTAATGTTTATTTTTCGAAATACATCTACCTTATCGGCATACTGATTCGATTTAAACTTCTTGATGAAGCTGATGTATTTTTCTTTATTAAGTGGGGTATCGTCGATATTTTAGCTATCGTCGTCCAGCTAGCGTATTTGAAGATGACTGTCATATCCAATTAAATTATAGAAGAAAATCGGAATGAGTGTAGATATTTTGCAGTTGAGGTTACAATTGGAATGCGCTGCACCCCAGAATGGTTAAGTCAAATGGAAATACTCTGTTACGTTATGTTCGTTTAATGCCTTTTCGCATATATGTCATTTTTCGACTTCAGTGTTATGCTCATGCGCCCGCTGGCGGAGAGGTGGTTCATGTGTTTGGGGAATTCCATGTGACGGTTTTATAGTTGTTTGATGTATTTCCGTCAATCGTTGCACGAAAACGTTGATTCAGTCCGGTCCAGTGTACGTTGTTATGCTTATGCATAATACGCATTCCACTTGTATTTGCTGTTTGCGACTCGGACTAGTATGATTCTATTGGTTTACACGCAAAGTCGATGTAGACCATAATACGTAACACCGTTTTTCGCTCGCGATTTACAAATTTTATATCACCCCAACAACCTTGCTTTCTTCTTCGTCTCGGTTATCGTCAATACGGTTAACATTCTATTACATTCACCTTTGATATGTCTATGATGTTGATACCGATCGAAACAACCTGATATCAGAACATAATGATGTATTGATCCTCGTCCATTAATAATAGATCGATATGTGTATCCGTTTTCCCCCTTGTTAAATACATGGTCGATACAACTTCCTACATTTTCGTCTTTATGATGAAGTCAAGTCCATATACATTTACATATTGATAGGTTGTTTTGGGTGTCGATGTGACCAATACCTTTTAATTTCACCATGAAGTTAACTCCTTCCAAGATTAGGCGTGTCAGTGCGGATAATTGGTTGCCCATATATATATTTTTTCATGCTGGACGAAAGACTGCAGTAATTCACGATGGGATACACGCTTATTCATCATTTGGAATATTTACATTCGCCTTCGATATATCTATGTCAACATCGGATGAGATAGTTCCGTTATCAGAACATAGTGATGTTTTATCCCTCTTCCACTAATAGCGGATTGATATGTATGTCCTGTTTCGCCCTTGTCAAATACACGATTTATACAACTTCGCGCGTCAGGAATTCGACCCCTTGCAAGTTTAAGATTGTCGAATAGTACTGGTAACGTATCATCCTATATTTACGTGAGTTCAAGTGCAAGGTAAAGAAAGATTGTAATGTATCATTAGATGCACAGCCTGTTCTTTATTTAACTGGTTAGATCGATATATGACTATTTTCTTTCATGGCTTGCAAATTTTATATTTTCCGGTATCATCTTGTTTTTTCTTCGTCTTCCATCGTAGACATCACGTTAAACCTCCCATTACATTCACCTTTGGTATGTCCATCATATCGACATCGAACAATATACTTCCGTTATCATGTTAGAATGAGACTTTTGTATGTATTTGATGTGTTCAGTACCGTATAATTTCACCAGCAACTCGGTTCCTTGCGAGGTTAGAACTGTCGAATAATGCTGGTAGCTTCACATTGTACATTTATTTCGTTTGAGAAATTTGTATAGGTAGATGGATATTTTGTCTAAAATAATCGATGAATACAATCATATGAAACATCGATCCATTCAGGTTAAATCCCGTATTCTTACGTGTTTAAGTAAGGTGGGTAATCCCAACGCGTATTTAATTGAAGATGTAAACGAGAAACCGATTCTGGGGTGTTCCTATAAACAGAAATAGCAGAAATTCAAATATGAGAACGTATACTCCCTCGAAGGAGTTTTACCAAGAAAATGAGATCGAATCAGTTGGGTTTTATAACTTCCACAGCAGTTGGATAAACATTCTTACGCTGTTTTGTTATACTTACTTATTAGTAAGATTGTATTATTCTAATACTGCATACTTATTATAAATATTGTTCCACCCTTTAAATAAAATTCGTAAAGTGTATGATGATATCTTTTATTCAGTATAATATGTATAAAATTATTTTACTTCGTTATTATATTTCACTCGCTGCACTGTTTCTTGGAAAGCGTCGGTCCATCGATATTACCTTCACGTCGGATAATACTGTTGGAATATCCTATATTTATGCAAATTTTCATGTTGTAGGTTGTATTACATCATGAGGTGCCTGCTTTATCATTATTTTTACATTATTGTTCCGGGTGATTTTTATGATGAACATATCCTCTTCAAGTTTAAGAGAATTGCTGTTTAGATGCGCATGGAAACAAAGGTGTTCATTGTGTAATGTAGCCGTCGGTAAGGTTTGGTCGCGGCATCGAAAATCCTGTTCCCACATGCTATTCGCCGGATGGTTCGTTTTACTTGGTGGCTGTTTCTCTTCTGAAACATCTCGTTTCTTGGTTATGGAATCAATATTATGCGTTTTCTTATGTCGAGACAGACTATCCGATCTCGTAAAGATTTCCTCACATATGGTGCATGTGTAAGATTTATTATTTAAGCAGGGATGTCTGTTCAATCCATCTTTTCTTGCAAATGTTTTGTGGCATATCTCACACCCCATCTTAAACTATAATATTGCAGTCTATTAGGGAAAGTATGCGGTGAAATTTAAATAACTTACCTAAAATATGCCTGTCCAATCACGACGAATACTAAGTGATAATGAAACGCTAAACCAGTAGGAAATCAACGCCTAACTATAAACACTAAAACTATATACTGGAGGTAAAGATGTTGAAGTTCACGACCTAGCTGTTAGAAAGCTGTCGGTAAATGAACTAGCTTTTATATGATTTATCGATATTCAATCAGAATGCGATATTTCATATGATGCGATCAATTAAACTTTGTAAGTGTTTTTCTACATGTATCTTAATATATTAATAAATAATGGACTGAGTTTCATTAAATTTGATTTTATATTAACTTACACATTTAACACAGAACTGTCGTTGAATCCTGTTTGTGACGTTACATGCTCGTATCAATAGACAAAGGAGCCTTGTATTACGTAATTTTATTAGATGCCGACTGTATAGGATGGTTATAGAAAATCCACATATCTTACTGAAAGATACTGATTTCTATCCGTCTACGACCTGACCGAGCCTGATATGTTTGACTTTGTTGATTTACAATCGATTACTATTGGTATAAGTGTTCCAGTTAAACATAAGCCTATGTGATACGTTTTAATAATTTACTAACTAATTGACTTACGTTCCATTTCCTTATAATATCGTATTACAGTATAATATCTAAACCTATTTGTGATGTCTAATGATGTAGCGTACTGCGATTAGCGGTCGGTCAATCGTATGAAGCTCGGGTCATCTCCCGATTCCTCAGTTTGGTGTATTTTACGCTCAAACATATAAACCGATTCTTCACGTTACTGATGAGCGATCGAAAGTATACAGTGTTCAGCAGAACCAACTTGTGCATGCGCAGTGACGTCATCACTTACTGTCTGACGTTAAACATCCTGATCAGTGTTAAGGAAGTTGTTGGGGAACTACCTTCCTATACATAGCATAACATTCATCCTGTTCATATTAAAATATAACGTTGAAACCTGTTTGTGATGTCTAACGATGTATCGTACTGCGATTGGTGGTCGATCAATCGTATGAAATTCGGGTCATCTCCCGATTCCTCAGTTTGGTGTAGTTTACATTTAAACATATAAACCGGTTCTTGACCTTACTAATGACAGATCAATAGTATGTAATGTTCACCAGGGCTAACTTGCGCATATCCAGTGACTTTATTACTTACTGTCTGACGTTAAACACCTTGATCAATGTTAAGGACGTTGTTGGGTGAACTACCTTCCTATACATATCGGGAAATTTTTCGAGTTGGTAACCAATCAGAGCGTGGCATTGTATAGGGTGCGACCAATCAGAACGCTGCATTTTGTATGATATCATGAATGAGAACGCTCTTCCCATCTAACATTCACCCTGTTTATGCCATGATGGTATTACGTAATATCTTATTAGGGATCTATACATAATTATATGTTTTATCAACATCTTCTGACTAAGAGCGAAGTTCTAACATATTCCTTGCATCTAAAATTATCATCTAAACCTGTTTGTGATGTAATAGTATTGCGTAATATTACGTAATATATAGGAATGATCCGCAACAATCGGCACGTTGGTAATAGCGGCTCTCATGCGATCACCTAAGTCAAACAATGTCGGGCTTGGTCAGTGCATAGATGGTGTACCGTCTGTCTATTTAAAGATGCGATGGTCATAGCACGTTGGCAACGTTCTCATTCTTTCACTGAAGTCAAACAGTAAGGCGCGGGTCAGTACTTGGATGGTGTACCGTATGTGTATTTAAAAATGCAACAGTTATAGCACGTTGGCAACATTCTCGTTCTTTCACCGACGTCAAACAGGTCGAGCGCGGTCAGTACATGGATGGTGTACCGTCGAAACCGGTTTGTGATATCATGGTATTACGTAATCGTTTAACTTTACAAACCTTCCGGCCAGTGCTTCCTGATCCTCCATCTTCTGGTGACAAGCTTAATTTCCTAATTAGGACTGTTACCACCTACAGCTCCCTGTACTCCGAGCAGCAGCGACACCTTCCGGTCGAAAGCGGTACTACATACAGCCACCTGTATTACATAAGCGCCCTATCGAACAGCGCCACCTCCCGGTCAAAAGCGGCACTACATACTACGTAGGCCACCCTACCGAACAACGACACCTACCGGTCGAAAGCGATACTACATACAGCCCCTGTACTACTGCCATTACAGGCGTCCTACCGAACAGCGACACCTACCGGTCAAAAGCGGTACTACATACAGTCACCTGTATTACCGGCATCTACCGAACAGCGACACCTACCGGTTAAAAGCGGTACTACATACAGCCACCTGTATTACCGGCACTGCCCAGTTATCTACCTTACCGACCAGAGGGGCGGGAGTTTTGAATTTTCCGGGGAGGGGGTTGTTGCCCATTTTTAACCCTCCAACCGGGGTTGTGGCCCCATTTCCATACGCGGGCAGTCGGGGTTGTGACTACCTTCCAGTATACACGGTCGGGGTTGTGACTGAGCGACTGAGCGGGGGAGCGGGGGTTCCAGAACCGGCCATCTCTCTCTACTGATAGTTTGTCTACTTTAGATGTACTTAAGGGAATCCGAACACCCACGGAATTATTACGAGAAACGTGGAAAATAATACGCGAACAGAATATCGAACTGCGGTGGACAAAGGCGCATGTTGGTAACAGAGGTAACGAACGCGCAGACCAATTAAGAAAGAAGCAGCCAGAGACGCCAACGCGCCGGCGATGTACGAATTGATATCAGAAAAATCTGTAGGGAACGCAATAACTGACGTCTCCAAGGAGAAATGGTAGCATCGTTGGGCGAGCTCTGAGAAGGGTAAATGGACGAGAAAATTCATTCAGAATGTGCAGGAATTTAGCAAATTAAGCGTGCGACTTTCATACTAAGCGGTACAATTGATCACGAGGCACGGTAATTTTGGAGTTTACCTACACAGAATAGGGGCAAGAGAAACCCCACTGTGCGATTGCGGAACAGAGGATACGGCCGAGCACGTCTTGTTCGATTGTGCACTTACAGCGAAATGGAGAGTGCGAACAGAAACTAGGGCAATACAAGCTGGCCTAAGGTGGCCAAAGAATGAAGTAGAAATCGACGGCAATGACACCGCAAAGTGGTGGATGTTTTTAGCGATGCAGCGGAAAAACTAACGCGACTGACTCCAGGACGAACAAGAGAATAAAAATGCAGGATTTTGTTTGTTTGTTTGTTTTTCTTTATTATTATTATTCTTTTTATCATGTTATCAATTGCGGGGAGTTTACTCTACAAAAAGGTCTGATGATGGGAATAAGGCTGTTGCGTGTTCGTTTTTCTTTTCAGGATATTCGCTCGAGGTTATCTCGGATTGGACCGAGGCCCGATGTCAATGCACCGGCACGGGCGAGCGGGGTGGCCGAATCAACGTCGAGTGAAGGGAAAATATAAATATCTAATAAGTAAGCGGGCTTATCTCGAATTATATCATATGATCAGGAGAATTGTATTATAAATAGGGCGCGAACTAGGTTCGTATTAGATACCACGGAGTCGAGTTTTCCGGGTTTTATCGACTCATTGCACTCGTGGTTGGCACAAGTCGGTCCAGGCCGCAATTAGTGTAGTTAGTTAGTTAGAATCGAGACTTAAAGAAAGATATGATAGTGAGTGTACAAATTAAAGGCATGGAATATTTTTTTATTTCAAGATAGGAGAGCCACGGTGTAATACCTTCGGGTGGAACACTGTGCCCTACGGTATCCTGTATATCTTAAGGAAAACAAATCATATCTATATCAACAGGTAGATTACCACCATTATACATCATCTATGTAGATATACATGTATGTTTGACTTTTCCGCTCATTAATAAAATTCCAAATTTTTTTGGAATCACAATTCATCTTCAAAATGTAATTCTGATAATCAGCATTCCTAGTGGATTGGACATATTTCTTATTTGCTTTGGATTAGTGCTGTAAAATTGGTCAGTATGGGTTCTGCATAATCTTCTAGAAAATGTCTCTTTACCTATGTAGTCAACGAATCTCAGGTGGGAAGTAATGAAGGAAGTAAGAATTACTATTTCGTGACTCCAGTATCCTAGCAATGAAACATTCGCTCAGAATTTTATAAAAACGGTCACATGCATTATTAACATCATTGCATTTCAGAACAAAGTCCCAGTCCGTATTCAATACTAGATCATACAACTGATTGAAGTCAGCTCTTTTAAAATTAAAGGAAGGATTATTAGCAAATGTAAATCCTTTGAGACGTACAATATTAGATTCGAAATCACAACCAAGTGCAAAACATGATCAGATATTATGCAAATTGCGTTAGCCGATTTTGGGCAAAAGATTAAATCAAAACATCCAGCATTATGATTCTTAACAGTATTGATTTGCTTAATCCCATTTGAACTTGTAGAGTTAAAAAGAGAAAGGGCTTTTAAATCGTGGATATTCGGAAAGTTGAAGTCACCAAGAAACACAAAATCACAATGGAATAACTGCAGTAATTACAATTTATCAAGCAGATGTTCATACATGAAGGTAGGAGTAGTAGGTGGTATACATGTATATGTAACAATAATGTAAACAGCTGTACACTAAAAGATCTCGATCAATATCAATGTGAAACTGATCACAAAAGATGAAGATAAATTAATTGCAATAAGTACTCCGTCACTACGACCACTAACTTTATCACGCCTAATTTAATTTAAAAGTGTCCGTATCTAAGCCATGAGCATTCTAATAATAGAAGTGAATCGCGGCTGACTATTGGAATGTTACATGCTTTTTGGAATAATACTGTTTGGAAAACCACCGTAGTGCCGGAGTGTAACATTAGCACCGTTGGAGAGACGATTCTAATAGTCAACCACAATCTTCCTTTTATATTCGATCTGTCTGACTGTTAAATATTTAGGTTAGATATAAATATTCGGTTTGGAGAATATTTCTTGAGTACTTGGGAGTACGGTTTTCACATCCACTGTTGAGTTCAGTACAACCTTCAAAATCCTAATTTTATATTCGACTTGAGCCTTACCAAATATGTTGCCTCTGATATTATTGATGCAAACACGTTCGTTAATTTCAATCAGATCAGAAATCGGAACAGCATCTCTATCCCTATCTTCATCAACATTGTAGATAATAATTTTTTGTTTTGTTTTCCTGCGTTCTTCGATTTCATTAATAACTTCATCAATAAGTATTACTATCAATTTGCGAGGATTCTCGAATCACATTCTTTAGTTCAGCAATTTTGTTCTATAGGCTGACGGTGGCATCCAGAAAACTTTGTATCTGGTCAATGACATTATTGGAGCAACATGGAGTTCACATCTACTTAATATTTTTCTTCGAGCGCAAAAGGCGAGAATCCTTATCACCTAAATTTACATAGGTTGTGAAGAAAACATCCCAACATACAATGCAGCTTATTGCGTCACTATCCAAGCAGCTCACAACATTTACACTTAACAAATTATTGGGGTTACTTAAATTATTGGGTCACTTGGGTGTCGTCACGAATGATGTCAAACCAATTCGCTTAGGAAGGGTTGACACCAGTAAACCATCTATTAAACATCCTATTAAGATTCGTTTACTATCTTTTGATTCAGTCACTAACGCTTTTCTTAATTCGAAAAAACTGACAAATCTACAAAATTATCGCAATGTTTCTCTTTCTAGCCATAAAACACTTATGCAACGTAGATTGTATCAGGTGGTGAAATCGGAACTGCAACGGCGTTTGGATGGTGGTGAGAGATATAGGGATTAAATATCGAAACAGTGTGCCAAGTATTGTGTCTATGATTTCGGCACAGGAAAACTAAATTCTCCCAACAGTAACCTTATCTCGCGATTGGACATATATTACCAGAACGTTCGCGAGGTCAGAACCAAACTTGATTTAGTATATGAAAGCACCCTCGTTCCTAACTACAATGTAATAGTTTTTACTGAAACCTGGTTATGTGGCGATATTTCCGACAATGAACTTATTTCCTACCATTATGCTGTTTTTCGTTGTGATAGAAACTTTGGGGCTCTTGGTGTTGGTAGGGGTGGTGGTGGTGTTCTGGTTGCAGTGGAAACATGTATTGACTGCGAACTTGTAGATTTGTCGCTGTTAGATAACAGGAACCCCTCCATTGATGTTGTTATTACCAATTGTTCTTACAATGGTTTCCGCTTTATGATCGTAGCACTATACATACCACCACCACCAGGTATCTGCGGATGATATTAGTAATTTTCTTGAAGTACTAGAATTGATAATTCTGGACATACCGGTTCTGCTGGTGGGCGATTTCAATATCAAAAACTACTTCTCCCTGCTTCCGACAGATCCTAAATAACTTTTCTGTTTATAACTTTTCTGTTAATAACTTTTCTTTATCTGTAGGTCTCAACCAACTAAATAATATTGGTAATATCAATAGTCGTCTTCTTGATTTAGTTTTCTGCAATTTTGAATGTTCTGCTTCTGTCTCGCACATTTCTGATTCTATCGTTCCTGAGGATGCACATCATCCAGCGTTACTCATTTTCTTCGATATACAATGCAGTACTCCTAAACGCTTTCCTGTGAATACGACTCCACGGTACAATTTCTCGCGTGCGGACTTCCTCACTCTCTATAATTACATATTTAATGCTGATTGGAGTTCGATCGGGGACTGCGGTAATGTGAATGTGGCGGTTGACCGGTTTTACCAAACATTGTACAGCACTTTCAATAAGTCTGTTCCAGCAACCTTGCCCAAGTCGACCTCTTTCCCACCTTGGTTTGATAACGTAATTGTTAGAAATCTGAAAATGAAGAACTATTATCACCGTAAGTGGGTAAAAACCTCTAATCCACTTTTTTACGAAGACTTTAGTCGACTACGTAGACTAACTAAAGAACAGATAACTCTTGCCTATAAGCCGTACCTGAATAAAATCCAGGAAAATATAAAATCAGATCCAAAAGCTTTATGCCAATATATTAACACGAAGAGAAAAAGGTCACGTATTCCTGGTCGATTGTTTCATGGAACTGAAAAATATGATGAACCTCAAGCCATAGTTGATGCCTTCGCAAACGTATTTAGCAGTTACTTTCTACCTGAAGGTGAGATTAATATTTAAGATGCACACTCACTTCATCATGCTTTTCATTTTCAACCTATATCTGAGTCAGAGGTGGATAAAAGTATTTATAGGCTAAACAATACCGCTACTTCCGATGATGATCAGATTCCATCATTCTTGTTGAAGGATTGCCGGAATGTTTTAGCTGCTTCGTTAAGTATTATTTTTAATTTATGTATCAAGTCCGGTACATTTCCTACTGTTTGGAAAACCGCAAAAATTATACCTGTATTTATAGAAGGGCAAGCCTGACATCGCAACGAATTATCGGCATATTTCTATACTCAGTAATCTCTCGAAGGTTTTCGAACAAATCCTGTATGACATTATCTACAGTAATATTAGAAGTAGGATATCAGTTAATCAGCATGGTTTTATTTCGGGTAGATCGACCATCACCAATCTTGCATGTATCAGTCAAAACATCTACGAAGCTATCGATTGTCGTTCACAGTTGGATGTGATATATACCGATTTTACGAGAGCCTTTGACTCCATTGACCTCTCGTTGCTCATTCAGAAGTTAAGCAATATTGGCTTTGCTGCTGCCTCTTTACAGTTAATGGCATCTTATCTGACTGGAAGGATAAATTATGTGTCATACAATGGATTTACCTCGAAGTTATATGTGACTACTTCAGGAGTGCCTCAGGGCTCTAATTTGGGGCCGCTGTTGTTTCTAATATTTATTGATGACCTGCTGCAGCTTTTGACGTGTCAATTTCTAGTCTGTGCGGATGATTTAAAAATATTCAATAGAATTCATTCATCTCTTCGACACACCACTCCTGCAAAAAATCTCGAAATTATAAACGAGTGCTGTGCGGATAATAACTTATATCTCAATATCCAAAAGTGTAGTGTCGCCAGGTTTACCCGCAAGATCTCTAAAATAGTTTTTCATTATAATGGTTTGGGTCAAACTCTTGTGTCGGTTGACAACGTGAAAGATCTTGGAGTACTTTTTGATGAGGGACTTTACTTTTACAACCAAGTAACTTCAGTGTGCAGTGACGCGTTTAGACTGCTAGGGTTCATTATTCGTACTACTAGAGCATTTACCACCATACCTGCTATTAAAACTCTTTTCTGTAGCTTAGTTAGAACTAAACTGGAGTATGCCGCTGTCGTGTGGTACCCCCACTACGCATGCCATCAGGTGAGACTTGAAAGTGTACAGCGTCGGTTCTTGAAGTTCTTAACTTACAAGGACACTGGTTATTACCCGGAAAGGAATTGCGACCACAATCACCTTCTGCTATCGCATGACATGTCTTCCCCGCGGGAACGTTACCAGCATACATGTGCAGTTTTTATGTATAAACTTATTGAGAACTTAATTGACTGTCCAGGGTTGCTTTGTCGCGTTCCTTTTTATATACCTCCTAGACAGTCACGCAATATGTCCACCTTTTATTTATACCATATGAGAACTAACATAATGCATCTAGCACCAATTACGCGTATGTGTCGTTGTGCCGATCATCTGTATAGGGACGTTTTCTGCGGAGAACTTGTTTAATACTGTGTAACCTTTATATTATCTTAGTTTCTGTTATTACTTTTTAATTACACTTTTTTACACTTTCTTGTAATATATTAATTAAGAACTGTGTCTGTTGTGGTAGTTACTGTTGGGCACAAATAAATATTATTATTATTATTATTATTATTATTATTATCGATTCCGATACAGAAATTACGCAAATGCTTGATAGGCTAGCTAGAATTGAGTATACATCAATACAATGAAATTCCATACGAAATATATCTCTTACAATTAGTAGGGGATGACACCGAGCAATTAAGAGAAAAAGGCGAATTTATAGTATTCGTTCTCGTATTCTACAGCGTTAGTGAAACATATGCTTTCCAAACAACTTTCGGGGTACGAAAATAATTTTAATTACACGAGATACTATAACACGGTCAACACTGACCCATGTAGTTATAGCCACATAGCTGATCAAAAAATATTTTTAAATGGTCGTGGTGAAATAATAAAAGTTTATACATTAGGAGAATTCCATGAGCATTACCATAAAAAAATAGTATTGAACAATTATAATAGAAAAAGGTGATTTCGAGTCAACGGGTGACCCGATTATCGTACTCCAAGGGTTATATATCGAAGCACAAACAAGTTCACAAAAGTTTTACTACCTGAGCGTTTCTTTAAAAGGCAATGCGATTCAAATAGTCACCAAATCACTGTGGCGACCGTTTGCGACGCGTAGGGAACATTTGACGTCGGTAATTATAATAACCGCTATAATTTGGTAAAGGTTGTTAACTATTTTACGAATACATGCATTTTCACAGCGGCTTTAGCGCCATCATTGATAAGAACACCTCGTTATCCAAATTTGAAAAGTTTAGTTTTAGTCTGGAAGGAGAAGCGGCTAAAGTAATAGAATCATTAAAGATTACTAACGCTAATTACGATGATGCATTGGAATTAATTCGTTAGCGTTATGAAAATAAGCGTATCATTATCAACAATCATTTGAAAGCACTGTTTGATTTCCCGGTAATCACTAAAGGGAATGCGGTTGGTCTACGTAAATTATCGGACAGTTTTCAAAGTGAAATAAGAGCTTTAAAAAATTGGGAGAAAAGATCGAATATTGGGACTCTATATTCATATATTTTTGTGCAACAAATTAGATCCATTTAGCAAGCGTCAATGGGAATCTTTCATAAAGCTCGGTTTACTATCCAACATTCAAGATTTCTCTGAATGCTTGAATTCTAGTTGTGTTATGCTAGAATCAGTGTATTTAAATCAAAACATCTCCAATAACCACAGCCTGAGCAATAACGCTCATAAGCAATTAGAGCCAAATAAAAAATCGTTTAATAATGTTTCCCCTGCAAGTACATCCTACATAGGCCCGTATGTCGTTTTCGCAAAGAAAGTCATATAATATATTATTGTAAAAGGTTTCTAAAACATTTTGCATCCGATAAAGTATCAGAGATTAAAAATTGAATTTGTGTACCAATTGTCTACAGGCGAATAGTAATGATCACAGCTTCCCTGAATCTCGGTGTATAAATTGTAATAAACCTCACAATACACTCTTGCACATTGAAAAATATACAAAGACGGTCAAATGGTAGGCTCAAAACACCAACACAATTCAATTAAGTCAAGTGTTAACTGAAGTCAACGAAGACAGTGCACAAGGTTTTAGTTCAGTGTCGTTTGTTGGATTCGGGTTCCCAAAGTAATTTCATTACTACTACATTAGCGCATAAGCTTGATTTGGATCGCCATCAGATCAATTTGCCAATAGAAGGTATAAGCCAGAAATCATTACAAGCTTGCCATAGTATAAAATCCAAAAATTAATCTAAATAAAACGGATTTTCAAGAGAATTAACATTTTTGATTTTGGACACAATTAGTGGTCACCAGTGTCTTTTTTTTTGTACGAGCCTGTTTGTACATGTACAAAGATCGGAAAAAATCTTTGTACGAGAGATTTTTACTTTGAACAACATAATAACTGAACTACCCAAAAAAAATGTTGTCCTCAGATCGTCGAACCCCTAACGCCAGCACATTTTCTTATTGGTACACGACTTAACAACATCCCAGAAGAAGATGATATGTGGCCTGCAATCGGCTGACCCACTACCAACGAATACAGCAAATAACCAAACAATGTACCAACGGAACAAGTGGCTGTGGCAGGACACATCAGTCCTTAAGGTGGGAGCCCTAGTGCTAATAAAGGAAGACAATCTACCGCCTATGTCATGGAAATTGGGGCGCATAGTTCAGCTACACTCAGGCAAAGACAACATTACGCGAGTTGCGAATGCGAAAACGCAAGGTAAAATCATTAAACGAGACTTCAGCAAACTGTGTTTGTTACCGATTGAAGATAAATGATTAATTGTGTCAGTGTTGTGCGCTTGGACCAGTTTTGAAAGCCGGTACTTTCAAGAAGGGTAACATGTTAAGCACTTTGATTAGTTTGCAAAATACGGACATGCGCAGAACAGACGAAGGGCAGGAGGGTGAAAATTTGGCGAAAAAATGCAGTAGACCACTGAACGTGTTAACAGAAACTACTCTCTCTTTATTTCTAGTTAATGAAAGAACTGTTTCATATATTTCTTTCTCAAAGCTATTTTTCACATTCAATTGTAAAACGCATGCACTATCAATAAAGCGATTAATAACAGTTCGCTAACTATACCTATGTAGAGGTCCGTGCAGCAGTACTCTTAGTTAAACTAACTGCGAAGATAACTCAAACTTTAATAAACATTGAAGACGTCTGCTTTTTTAATTCTGATTCAACCATATTGTGTTGGATTAAAATAGAAACCAATTGGTTGCAATTTGTAGAGAATAGAGTATCATGTATCATAGATCACAAACGCTGGTAGTCCAGATGTGACACACACCATATGGGGTCACGTGCGGAACGCAGACAATCCCGCTGATGTACTAACGGGGGAGGAGAAAGAGAGGCGGGGGAGGCAAGTCACTACAATTACAAACCGAAAAATCTGGTGGCAGGGCCCTAAATGGTTATTACTAGAACGGGCTAATCTCAAGTGTTGAACATATGAGCGACCTCTCTGAACTTAAGAAGTTCTGTTATGCCATCAAAGTTCTAACTAAGGTTCGACAAACACGCGTCTTGTTCACTGAAGGAACATTCTATATACAGCGAATAAGATACGCTTTTGTCGAAAGAAGGCGATAGACCTTGTTACACTTCGTTAATTAAAATAATTCCCTCGGCATATTAAATACGCGATTAAATTACTTTTTCTTAATATTTTAGCCAACATCTGTGTTACATTAAGTTGAAGGAAAGTTACTTAAAATTATTTTTGCAATTTTATGTTTGCGAGTATACGTTCGTGACCTTGTTTTCTGACCGTCGGCCCCTTAGTAGGTAAAAAGGGTCTGCATATTCTTCTAAACTGACCATCCCAACTTTCGAATTTCGTCGTCTACCGTTAGTAACCCCTCACACCCTTCAGCGACATTTAAAAACAAATCGCGCGAATTTTACTTTAGTCAGTTTCCTGTAATTGAAAAAAGTGGAGAAATTAAAAAAGAAAGTCAAAAAATCAAAAAAAGCAAAACGTTGTGAAAAAAATAAAAAACGATATTAAAAAAGAAAAGAAAAAATATTTATCATAAAACGTTGAATAAAAAAAAAAAAAAAACAAAAATAAAAGACTAATTATTCTCCAATTGATTATAAATTAGTTATTATTTTATCTATTTATTCGAATTTTATCTCTACATTTTGTTGCCCGTTTGTTTGTTTAATTAGACCGGGAGTGGGCATTTTACACCCACTACCGGTCCGTCCCATATCGTCCCTTAGAATTTTTAATCTTTTAATTCTGAACCGTTAGGAACAAAACAATACTCAGCATGCTTAGGACACCTCCTAATACTACCATCACAGTGGCGGATGTGCACTCGCCTCCTCGTCTTGGGACGTCAGCAGAAGTTTCAAACGAAGATACCCCCGCCCCGGTTTAAAAGAAAAGACCGCCGGTGACAGATTTGAGGGAGCTTTCGCCCCAGGAAATTAACAAGCTGGTCGAGGCTCTCTTCGAGATACTTCAATCGAGAGGCGAGGAGAGTGGAGTAGCAAAAACCTATTCGGGCCGGGCGACATATTCCAGCCTAAGTCGCCCGTTACGCAAGAATCCGAAACTAATGATATGGATACCTCCTTCGAGGCTACCGCCACAGTGGTGAGCAGGCGCAGAGTACGCAAATCTACCAAGCGTCCTGTCTCACCCGAGGATGAAATTTTGGGGAGCGAATCATCCACCGCTCGCCCGCCAATGACACCTATCGCAAAAAATCAAAAAAGTGCAAGAAGACATGGATCGTGTCGACGTCGTGCAGAGTGGAACAGTACAGGCGGACCGTTCGGAGTAGTCCCGCCCCGGCGTGTTCGCAGCCAGATCGAGCCCTCCACTAATACCGCAGCGACCGCCTCCCAAGGAGCACCCCAATCGGAATCGAAGATTCCTCCGATCATCCGAGATAGGATACGTTGGGTGGAGATGTCAGGTCTAATAAAAAGAAAGGGGTACAATTTCAGTAAGGCACAGAAAATACCGGAGGGCGTTCATGTCTTTCCAGTCACCGAAGACGACTATCGTGCCATATCACAGCTTCTGCTGAATGAAAGTATCCCCTTCCACACTTATCAACTCCCATCAGAGGGGCTCCTCAACGTCGTCCTACGGGGTGTTCCAACTGAGTTCTTCACAGATCAAGTCCTAGAAGATCTCCATGAAAAGGGCTTTAAGCCGGAGAACGTAGTGAGACTCAAGAAATCGAGAGGGGACGCGCCCATGCCGCTGATTCTCGTTAAGCTCGACAAAAATATAAGCAGATTTACGAACTCACCGAAGTCTTCTCCCTGGGCGGCACCGTCGGGACCTTGAGATCCCGTCCAGGGTTGGGGCAGTGCTGCCGGTGCCAGCGGTATGGGCATGCGCTTAATAAATTTTAACATCTATCGAGCCGATCGTTTAACAGGCCGTGGCGGTGGCGTCCTCGTCGCCATTAGAACGCACATCGGTCACTCCCGGATGGTCGTGCCCCTTCTGCGCTCCCTGGAGGCGGTGGCGGTCCAAGTCCACCAGTCCGGATACGAGAGGCTGAAGATCTTCTCTGTATTCGTCCCACCCAGGTCTGGCTTTGATGCCGACGACGTAGATGTCCTGATGGGGGATGATCCGGTCCTCATCGCCGGAAATCTGAACTCGAAGGACCCGTTCTGGGGGTACAAGATAACGAACCCGTCTGGTTGGAGATTGCCACCGCCAACGATGTTTCGGTGCAACCCCCAGACGGTCCTACGTACTTTCGAGCCGGCGTGAGGCCGGATATCCTGGGATTCGCCCTCACTAGAGGAATCCGAGAACATCTGATCGTTTCGTCTGTTCCGGAAATGTCTTCGGATCATAATCCTATCGTCATCGACCTGGGTGATAGGTCTCGACGTCGACGATTGGGCCCGTTTTGTGGAGACGGCGGAACGTCGCGCCGACGAGGTAGGCGACATCGATGGTCCTCACACCTTGGAGGGGCGGCCGCTGCTTTAACCAAGGTCATTAAGGAGTCGATAACGGAGGCGACTTCCTCCCGAAGGCGGCAACTTCATCGCCAATGGCTTCCCCCGACGCTTAGGGCACTGCTGAAAGAGAAGCGGAGGGCGAACAAGAGAGCTCAGCGGACTCTTGCACCTGCCGATCGGGTTGTCGCAAACTATTAGGCGACCCGACTCAGGGAGGAGCTTCGCCTTTTAGACGAGAGAATTGGTCCCAGTACGTGTCGTCCTTGACAGTCGCGGATGGATCGCTGTGGAAGCTTACCAGGGCCCTGAAGCTCGGCGCTCCCACCAAGTCTATGGTGCCGCTCCAGGGTACGACAGGGATGGTGTACGACATCCCTGGTAGGGCCGAAACGATGGCGGATCACCTTCAGACCATCTTCGAAGGCCCGCAGGAGTATTATTCCGACGAAGATTTGGAGGAAGAGGTCGAAACGACCCTCGAAAGTCTACCCCGTGCTCCTGCGGAGGCGATTCCCTCGGCGACGAGAGATGAGGTGGAGGCATACCTGAAGTCCATCGCCAGGAGGAAGGCTCCGGGAAGAGACAAAATAACTAATTCCGCTCTCAAGATGATGCCCCAAGTCTTGGTTGACAAACTCGTGACCATTGTCAACGGCATCCTAAGGATGGGCCTATTTCCGGCGATATGGAAAGTCGCCGATGTAAGTATGGTCCCCAAACCTGGAAAGGATTCCAAATTACCCCAGAATTACCGCCCCATAAACCTGCTGTCAGGACTCGCAAAGGCAGCAGAGGCGATCATTCTGAACCGTCTCCGCGAAGATCTGGAGGCCAAGAACGTGCTGCAGAGTGAGCAGTTTGGCTTCCGGCCCGGACTGTCTACCGAATTTCACTTATTTCGGATAACGGAGGCAGTCCGAGAGGCCTTTGAGAGAAGAGAGACGGTCGGAGCGGTATTTTACGACCTGGCCAACGCATTTGACACCGTGTGGCGCGCCGGCCTAATGTTTAAAATGACTAGAGCCAGTCAACAGCCAGTTGGTCAGGATCGTGCAATCCTACCTTGGGGGAAGGAGTTTCAACATCAAAATTGGGGACCATAGATCGACATCGAGGCCCAGCGAGAGCGGAGTCCCACAGGGCTCGTTATTGGCCCCGGA
This sequence comes from Chrysina gloriosa, assembly GCA_038088585.1. Lineage (NCBI taxonomy): Eukaryota > Metazoa > Arthropoda > Insecta > Coleoptera > Scarabaeidae > Chrysina > Chrysina gloriosa. The sequence continues at coordinate 64,491,705 of CM076087.1, forward strand.
GCTGTCCCTAATCTACGCTTCCGACCTACCGAAGACGACAGCTACATCTTTGGCCGTCTACGCGGACGACACTGCTGTTTGGACGACCTCGAAGAGCGACGACTTAATATGTCGAAGACTGCAAGCGGCCACCGATGCGATCCTGGAGTGGGCTAACATATGGAGGGTCAGGATGAATGTCGATAAGTGTGAGGCTATCCGCTTCACAAACAAAAGAGGTATCCCCGCAGACAACATCTTCGCAGGGAACCATAGACTGTCCTGGAAGTAAGAGATCCAATATATAGGAGTGACCTTGGACAAAGGCCTGACCTTCGGAGCCCACGTGGATTCGGTCATGAAGAAGTACCATAACGCGCGAAGGGCGTGTAAGCTCTGTATTAAACCTCAGAGTGGAGGTCCTCATATACACGGTCTTCTTGAGGCCTATACTCACATACGGAGCGCTGTCCTGGCCAACCGCAGCGAAGACTCGGTTGCAAAAACTACATCGAGCACAAAATCGGATGTTGAGGATGATCGCCGTAGCGCCGTGGTTCGTCAGAAACCAGCAGCTCCATGATGATCTGGGAGTTCCGCCTCTCTGCGAATATATCAACCAACTCGCGAGAGGCATGATTGAGAGGATCACACGATCTGACAACCCGATGCTCCAACACATCGCAGAGCTCGACCAGGATAGGCCCCCGCCTAAGATCCAAGGGCGGAGAGTGCAGTCTCTTCTCGACGTTTGACGATCTTAGGTACAGAGACTCAACCCCTTAAATATTTTGAAGATCAAATTTAGTGACCGGATCTCCAGGATCAAACCCTTTCAACACTCCAGCGGTGAGATAGAGGCCGCAGGAAAGAGGAGAAGGGGGCCAGTGTGGCTCTAGTCTCGGCCCCGTATGAGAAGGATAGCTCTCTCAGTTACTTTAGTTACTTGCTGACACCTCACTCACTCGACACGCTTCACTTAGTGCCTCTAAGTAAGTACCACTCATAGACACACAACTACCACCGGAGCCCCCGTCTCCGCCATTCTCCAAGCTCAGGTACCACGCAGTAAGCTAGCCCCTATCGTTCTAATATACCTAAATTAACTTTCTTATTATTACTCCACACCACGCATTCGCACACAAACGTACGACCACGCATTTTCTAAATTTTACTCCCATTTAATTATCTTTTTTTTTATTTAATTATTTAACGATATAATTAATATAATTAATATGCGTTCTCAAAGGACAGTGTTCGTTTTATTTACCAAGCAAATAAATACGTGTTTTATTTTAGCTTAGTTTAACCCTTTTGCACTTCTCCACGTTCACCTTCACCAAAAGCTTATTAATGTTATTACGTAAGGGAGGTGTCAAGCTAGCCAATCAATCAATTAATTAACAACAATCATTTCTTTTTCAAATCAAACACCCTGGAATCAAAACACACCCTCTCATTCTTAATCAAATCAATCAATCGCAAACGGAGAAGCTGCAATTTGGTTTCAACAATTCGACAGACAGGTAGATTCTTTTCATTGTTTTAATGAGCTCTTCCTGCAGCGTTATAATTCGGGAGGACGATTTGATAAATTGCGTGCGATATTATACTCTCTCATTCTTAATCAAATGAATCAATCGCACCCCCTCCCCCGGTAATTAACAACCTATACGAGTTTGATGTATCTGCTCCGTCACATATATTTGACATACTTTTGTACCTAACCCTGTATATGATTACTAAACTTGTATGTGGGAGGCAACGATGATTAGGCTATCAGAAAATTGAAACTAAGCACGCACTTACAATTCACATATAACAGGTTACTTTAATCGTTAAGTAATAACTATAGGTTCAGCCATATTTAACACCAATTTAACCATCGGCCAATACACTGAACTTATGTGCTCCACCTGAAGGGTCCACTGAGGTGTATCTTGTCTCCAATATAATAATAGTAAACCAAATTGGGTGTCCTACGGTGGTAGAGAGAGACGACCGATGAAAGACCCACCTCCCGGAAGGTTAGCAACACCCCGAGCGTGTATACTGGAAGGTAGTCAACACCCCGAGCATGCGTGTTTGAAGGGTGGTCACAACCCTGGTTGGAGGGTTAAAAATGGGCGACAACCCCTTCCCCGCAAAATTCGAAACTCCCGACCCTCTGGTCGGCACGGTAGATGCCAAGGTGTCGCTATTGTTGGGAGGATAGATACCTATGTAGTGCCGGTAATACAGATTTCTGTATGTAATGACGCTTTTGATCGGTAGGTGTCGTCGTTGCTCGGAAAATATGGTACAGGTAGCTGTAGGTGGTAATACAGCTAACATGCCTAATTAGGAAGTTAAGCTTATCACCAGAAGATGGAGGATCAGGAGGCGCTGGCCGGAAGGTTTGTAAAGTTAAAAGATTATGTAATACCATGACGTAGCAAACCGGTTTCGACGGTAGACCATCCATGTACTGAGCGCGCCCGGCGCTGCTTGACTTCGGTGAAAGGACGAGAACGGTTGTAGTCAACGTGCTAGAACTGTTACATTTTTAAATACACACATGGTACACGTTCCAGGTACTGACCGCGACCGACATTGTTTGCATTAGGTGATCGCATGAGAGCCGCTATTGCCAACATGCCGATTGTTGCTGATCATTCCTATATACGTAATATTACGCAATACCATTACGTCACAAACCGGTTTAGACGAGAATTTTGAATACGAGCTAATGCAACGTTATTTATTTATTTATTTATTTATGAAGACAGGAATATGTTAGAAATTTGCTCTTAGTCAGAAGTTGTTGATAAAACAGATAATTATGTATAGATCCCTAGTAAGATATTACGTAATACCATAATGACATAAACAGGGTGAATGTTAGATGAGAAGAGGGTTCTCATTCATGATATCTTATAAAATGCAGCGTTCTGATTGGTCGCATCCTATACAATGCCACGCTCTGACTTGTTACCAACTCGAAATTAAAAATACCCCGATATGTATAGGAAGGTAGTTCACCCAACAACATCCTTAACATTGAACAAGGTGTTTAACGTCAGACAGTAAGTAATAAAGTTATTGGACATGCGTAAGTTAGTTCTGGTAAACACTATATACTATTGATCGGTCATCAGTAAGGTGAAGAACCGGTTTATATGTTTAAATGTAAACTACACCAAACTGAGGAATCGGGGATGACCCGAGTTTCATACGATTGATCGACCACCAATCGCAGTACGATGCATCATTAGGCATCACAAACAGGTTTCAACGTTATATTTTAACATGAACAGAATAACTGTTTAACGTCAGACAGTAAGTGATGACATCAGTGCGCATCCGCAAGTTAGTCCTGGTGATCACTGCATACCTCGATCCCTCATCAGTAACGTGAAGAATCGGTTTATACGTTTGAGCGTAAAATACACCAATAAGGAATCGGGAGATGAGCCGAGATTCATACGATTATCCGACCTCTAATCACAGTACGCTCCATCATTCGACATCAGAAATAGGTTTAGATATTGTACTTTAATACGATATTATAAGGAAATGGAACGTAAGTCAATTAGTTAGTAAATTATTAAAACGTATCACATAGGCTTATGTTTAACTGGAACGCTTATACCAACAATAATCGATTGTAAATCAACAAAGTCAAACATATCAGGCTCGGTCAGGTCGTACGCGGATAGAAGTCAGTATCATTCAGTAAGATATGTGGATTTTCTATCCTATACAGTCCTATATACGGCTCCTTTGTCTATTGATACGAGCATGTAACGGCACAAACAGGATTCAACGATTCAAGTTAAATGTGTCAGTTAATATAAAATCAAATTTAATGAAACCCAGTCCATTATTTATTAATATATTAAGATACGTGTAGAAAAACACTTCAAAAGTTTGATTGATCGCATCATATGAAATATCACATTCTGATTGAATATCGATAAATCATATGAAAGCGAGTTCATGTCCGTGCTTTTCACAATTTACCGACAGCTTTCTAACAGTTAGTTCGTGAACTTCAACATCTTTAGCTCCAGTACATCGTTTTAGTGTTTATAGTTAGGCGTTGATTTCCTACTGGTTTAGCATTTTATTATCACTTAGTATTCGTCGTGGTTGGACAGGCATATTTTAGGTAAGTTATTTAAATTTCACCGCATACTTTCCCTAATAGACTGCAATATTATAGTTTAAGATGGAGTGTGAGATATGCTACAAAACGTTTGCAAGAAAAGATGGATTGAATAGACATCCCTGCTTAAATAATAAATCTTACACATGTACCATATGTGAGGAAATCTTTACGAGATCGCATAGTCTGTCTCGACATAAGAAAACGCATAATATCGATTCCATAACCAAGAAACGAGATATGTCAGAAGAGAAGCAGCCACCAAGTAAAACGAACCATTCGGCGAATAGCATGTCGGAATAGGATTTTCGATGCCGCGACCAAACCACACCGACGTCTGCATTACACAATGGGCACCTTTGTTTCCATGCGCATCTGAACAGCAATTCTCTTAAACTTGAAGAGGATATGTTCATCATAAAAATCACCCGGAACAATAATGTAAAAATAATGATAAAGCAGGCACCTTATGATGTAATACAACCCACAACATGAAAAATTACATAAATATAGGATATTCCAACAGTATTACCCGATGTGAAGGTAATATCCAAGAAACAGTGTAGCGAGTGAAATATAATAACCGCGTAACATAATTTTATACAGATTATACCGGATAAAAGATATCATCATAAACTTTACGAATTTTATTTAAAGGGTGGAATAATATTTATAATAAGTGTGCAGTATTAGAATAATGCAATATTACTAATAAGTAAGCAAAACAGCATAAGAATGTTTATCCAACTGCTGTGGAAGTTTGGAAGAAGAAATCTTCGTTCTCATTATATATATATATATATATATATATATATATATGTATATATATTTGAATTTCTGCAATTCCTGTTTATAGGAACACCCCAGAATCGGTTTCTCGTTTACATCTTTAATTAAATATGCGTTGGGATTACCTTACTTAAACATGTAAGAATACGGGATTTACCCTGATTGGATCGATGTTTCCTATGATTTTATTCATCGATTATTTTAGACAAAATATCCATCTACCTATACAAACCTCTCAAACGAAATAAATGTACAATATGAAGCTACCAGCATTATTCGACAGTCCTAACCTAGCAAGGAGCCGAGTGCTGGTGAAATCATACGATACTGAACACATCAAATACATCTCTATACAAACTTTTACAGACATAACTTCAATACAGAAAGAAAACCCCACGCAGCTGTATGAACCGTGTATTTAATAAGGGGTGAAAAAGATACATATATCTATATACTGTTGGCATAAGGGGAACAAAAGTATCATTCTAACATGATAACGGAAGTATCTTGTTCGATGTCGATATCATGGACATACCAAAGGTGATTGTAATGGGAGGTTTAACGTGATCTCTACGATGGAAGACGAAGAAAAAAACAAGATGATACCGGAAAATATAAAATTTGCAAGCCATGAAAGAAAATAGCCATATATCAATCTAACCAGTTAAATAGAGAACAGGCTGTGCATCTAATGATGCTTTACAATCTTTCTTTACCTTGCACTTGAAGGCACGTAAATATAAGATGATATGTTACCAGTACTATTCGACAATCCTAAACTTGCAAGGAATCGAATTCCTGACGAAAGTAGAAATATCGATCTCATCGACTTCAACATGACGAAAACGCGCGAAGTTGTATGAGTCGTGTATTTAACATGGGCGAAAAAGGACATACATATCAATCCGCTATTAGTGGAAGAGGGGTAAAACATCACTATATTCTGATACCGGAACTATCTCATCCGATGTTGACATCATAGATATATCAAAGGCGAATGTAAATATTTCAAATGGTGAATAAGCGTGTATCCCATGGTAAATTACTGCAGTCATTCGTCCAGCATGAAAAAATATATATACAACGACCAATTATCCCCATTGACACGTCTAATCTTGAAAGGGGTTAAGTTTATGGTGAAATTAAAAGGTATTGGTCACATCGACACACAAAACAACCTAATATAATAAAGACGAAAATGTAGGAAGTTGTATCGATCGTGTATTTAACAAGGGGGAAAATGATATACATATCGGTCTATTATTAATGGAAGAGGATCAATACATCATTATGTTCTGATATCAGGTTGTTTCGATCGGTATCAACATCATAGACATATCAAAGGTGAGTGTAATAGAATGTTAACCGTATTGACGATAACCGAGACGAACAAGAAAGCAACGTTGTTGGGCTGATATGAAATTTGTAAATCACGAACGAAAAACGGTGCTGTTATGGTCTACACCGACTTTACGTGTAGACCAATAGAATCATAGTAGTCCGAGTCTCAAACAGCAAATACAAGTGGAATGCGTATTATGTATAAGCATAACAACGTACACTGGACCGGACTGCATCAACATTTTCTTGCTACGATTGACGGAAATATTTCAAACAACTATACAACAGTCACATGGAATTCCCCAAACACATGAACCACATCACCGCCAGCGGGCACGGAGCATAACACTGAATTCGAAAAATGACATATATGCGAGAAGGCATTAAACGAACATAAAGTAAAAGAGCATCTCCATTTGACTTAACCATTCTGGGGTGTAGCGCATTCCAGTTGTAACCTCAACTTCAAAGTACCAACCATAGTTCCGATTTTCTTCTATAATTTAGGTGGATATGACAGTCATCTTCAAATACGCCAGCTGGACGACGATAGCGAAGATATCGACGTTATCCCACTTAATAAAGAAAAATATATCAGCTTTCATTCAGTTGAAGTTCATAACAGAGAAACGCAACACATCGGTCAATAAGTCTCGAGGCAAATGGAGAAAAAACATATCTTTTCCAGAAATTGTTTTTATTCATCAACATAGTTCCCTTGAAGAGTGATACAATCAGTCCAACACCCATTTTAAAAAAGTTTTCGCATGGACAAATGTTCATGTAAAATTGTGAAAACACTGCCTTTCGACATCTTCATGATGTCAGCGATCTCCTGCAACTTCACTTTGCGATTTTCCAAGATGATTTTGTGGGCTTTCTTGATGTTCTCCGGTATAACCACCTCCTTCGGCCTTCCAGAGCGTTCGGCATCATCGGTGCTCGTACGGCCGCACTTGAATTCGGCAAATCAACGTTCCACGGTTGCTTTCGACGGGGCAGAGACCGGATAACACTTATTTTTTTATTTTATATTTATTTTTTGGCTTGCACAGTATTTTTTTTCATTAAGAAACAATGATAAATCAAGACACACTGCTTTCCATCCATGGTTGACGTCACTGCTAAGAGTACCGTCACTCAAAGCGAAGTAACTTGTGAATTAATGGACGGATTTCTATGAAATTTTTTTCCCTGTTATCTAAGAGATGGCCCGCGACGGTAACAAAATGAATTTTGTTTACCGGCGCCATCTGACAGAAAGCCTTGGGACTTATTGACCGATGTGTTACATCCCCGTACTAATATCAACAAGTACGAAAATTAAATGAATCGACTCTACTGCCCAAGAACAGCTTCCACGACACATTTACAGATAAAGGCGTTAGCGATCAAGACTACGAATACACTATAGTAGTCTAGAACACGATCACTCGTTCCAACTTTCTGTAATATTGGAATATTTACCTTAAAACCGATCTCCCGCTGTCCGCAGACATATTTGGAAATTTTACACAAGTATATCACGATTTACAAACGATTTAAACCCAACCCACTACAAAAACAACTAGTAATTTCACGAATATTAGTATTCAGTGTGTTTTATCTCAAGTTAGTTTTCACCATGCAAGAGTCAAAAATAGATATCTAACCGGCTACGACAACAGTGCCCCATCAACCTACCTAGTAGTCTGAGGTGCTTATAATTGATGTGGGTAAGTTATGTATCAATCGTTGTCCTACAATAAATTCGAGTGGATGAACCTCTTCGAAGTCGATCACCTCGACGTTAGTAGCATAGCGGACAACGATAAAACGCTATTGAACGATGTCCGAAACGACCATCAGCTCCTTCTCGAAAACATAATTCATACAAAATCTATAACAGACAGCATTGCATTATACATCATCGCAACCTTAAGCAGACCATATTCAACGGTCTAGAACTCTCACTCACCTATCGAGTACTACGATTCAATCAGCCCACATGCCTGAAATATTACATTCATTAGAACACCTTCCTGAGGAACCAGTCCGAGAATGACTTCCAGATGAATTTTTAAGAACAATTCCGTTTACAGAAAAACGAAGGAGAACATCGATAAACAAGTATATTGTACTGAGAATTTAGTTAAATTTTTTAAGAAAATTGCACCTGTCTAGCTCGTAGATAGTAATATAAAAGCATAAATTATAACAATTTATATTTATAAAATTTTGGAAATATTGAACATAAAATCGAAATATTTACCTAATTTAGTGTGCGCGAATGTATGTGTGTGAATCTTCCGTTGACGGTTCTTCCTGTATCTCCTTTCTTCACTTCTTTTCTCGACGCAGCTTATGGATTCCTCCCTTTTATCAATTCTTTCTTCTTCTGTATGGTGAGGTTCTTTTCGTACTAATACTTCTTTTTCTTACTAATACTTCTACTTAAAACCGTTATATTTTCTTCTTTATTGACTTTTCTAACTTGTTAACTCAATCGTCGTTAACCAAACAAACTTTTATTTGTCGTCTATTTCACCGTTGTCCCCGAAACGAAACTTTAATTCACCTTGACTTCAGTACATGCAAATATACTGCTCTATCCTTGGCTATTTCCAGTAAATTTATGTGAATTCTTGTAATGTATATTTGTTGTCGAAATGTGTACAAAATGTTAACAATATTCTTTTATCCATTAAATCATGCTTTCATAAAATATTTAACAAATTTTAATTTCTGGTGACATTTGTTTCTCCCATTAACTGTCTGGAGTTAAATTAATGAGATAAGATCCGTAGGGGAAAAATGCTTAAAAGGTGGTGGACGTGGTGTAGAATAGATATAAATAGAACCCCAACACTAGGCTAAATGTCAAATGAAGACAATAACCCCGAGCTTAACTATGATTTTGATAACTTGAATTATAATAAATAAATTTTCTAATGGTAATTAACCATTTCTGTATTATTATACTACAATTATACTACTGCCCCTCCCTATAAAATATTCTGTTATTTGTAACAGAAAATTTTAACTCTCGTCTTAGAATGCAAGATATTTAAGTAAATAAAACTAGAAAACGTCGACTAAAAGAAATTAGTGTGATATTGTAAATGAACAATTAATAGGATATATTTACAATTGATAAGTATAAAATGGTAGTCAAGAAGGGAACGGTCCTAAATAAACAAGAAAGATAGGTATTGAATACAGCTTTAACCTTCAAAATGTAGTTTTCCTTTCATTCATTGTTTACTAATGATATTTATTTTTAGATTACTTGAACTGAGAATTTAGATAATAAAATGGAAATGTACTTAATTAGCCCTACATGGATAATCTCTACGCTATAATACTACGATATCAGTTTTTGGTTGAACTAACAAGTAAGTTTTTGTCCAATTTTCTCCTTTATTTCATATATACAATAAGGATATAACAGTTTCTTATAAAATCTCATTAGTAGATCTTTGAAAATTTTTAATTAAAACAAAGTCACCTTTATTCTAAACATCGTTTTGGTTATGTATACCATGTACTTTAGGTTTGTTTCTAATTTTCGTCTGTATTTTATAGAGTCTTTCGCGAGCTTTAGATACAATATCAGATAAGTTTACTGGAGCACAGCTGTCATTTTTATTCAAGGTCGATTAGGAGGTCTATTTTTAACAAGTACAATAGGGGAATACCCTGTCGTTACAGAAGGAATATTATTAATCAACTGTTCAATATTTGCTACGTAATTATCCCATGATTTATGATTCTGTGCTGCGAAGATTCTAAGAAACTGTAAAACGGTGCGTATAGTACGTTCTGCAATATTCACATTAGGAGATTCAATAGGAGATTTAATCAGTTTAATACTTCTATTTTTAAGGAATGTGAAGAATGTTTTACTTCTAAAACACGTTGAGCTATCTGTTAATATGGATTTTACAGGTGCATTGCTATCTTGAAGGTAATCTTTAATACATTTTATCACAGTTAAAGAATTGGTTCGTTTTGTTGCATATAACTTGGTGTACTTTGAAAGATTATCAGTAATAACTAGAATGTTTCTGTTACCCTTATCTGTTTCAATTAAATTTTGTAGAAAATCTATGGATATCATTTCGAACACGTCATTCGCCTATATGTGTAGCTGTTCGTAACAGGATTTGAAGTTTTTATATTTGGCCACCTCGCAAATAGAACAATTGTTGATGATCAATTTGGAAATTTTATAATCGTTTTTTGATATGAATGCTTCACGAAATATGCAGTGTGTTTTGAAAATACCTATATGTGAGTATAATAAATGAATATCTTTTATGATTACAATAGCATGTGAAGTTAGTAATACAATTAATTCTTTTCCATTTACTTTTTTAACTAGAAAATCATCTTTAATATAATAGCCTTTATAAAAATTACATAACCTCACTTTGACAAATATCTCTTGTAACTCATCATCTTTTTGCTTTTGTAAAATCAAATTTCTGCTATAAATTTCGTTATCCACATGTTTTAAACTGCGCAAATTAATGGTTAAGGAAGTCTTTTCTTTTGAGTCTGAATATAATCGACTAAAAACGTCGGCTACCAAATTATTTTTACTAGGTATATATTTGATATCGAAAGTATAACTTTGAATTGTCAAATAGAGTCTGTAAATTTTACTATTACCATTTACACGAGATCTTCATATTGATGTTACTGTGATATTATCGGTTTCAATTAAAAATTTACGTCCTAACAAGTAAAATTTAAATTTTTGAATGCAATGACATAATGCCATCATTTCTTTAACTGCAATGGGAGAATTCAACTGGTAAGAGTTATATTTCTTAGAAGTGAATGCAATCGGCCATTCTGTATCGTCATATCTTTGGACCAGAACACCACCTATTGAGGCATGACTACTATCTGATCTGACAATGAAGATTTTATCGAAATTTGGATGGATCGAAGTTAAGTTGTCATAAAAGAACTCCTCGATGGTTTCAAAAGCATGCTGTTGACGTTCGGACCATATAAATCTGACATTTTTCTTAAGGAGTTCATGTAAACGTAATGAATTTTCTGCTAAATTGTAAATAAATTTCTGGTAGTAATCAACTAAACCTAAGAATCCTCTCAACTTTTTAATGTTGTTTGGAACTGGAAAATTTTTAATCTCATCTAGTCTATCATGTTGCATATATATACCGTTACAATCAATTATATGTCCTAGAAACTTTAGAGAATATTGAAAAAAATTGCATTTCTCTAAATTTAACTTTAAACCTGCATTTGCTAACCTAGAAATAATCAAATGTAGATGTTTACAATGGTGTTCTGTGTTTTCAGAGAAAACCAAAATGTATCAATATAATGGGAATAGAAGTTTGAAAATCGGTCCAGAAGAGCCAACTTCTTTAGACTTCTTCATTGACTTTTCTAACCTGTCAATTCAATCGTCGTTAACCAAACAAACTTTTATTTCTTCTCGAAACCAGGACTACACTCGTCTATTTCACCGTTGTCCCTGAAACGAAACTTTAATTCACCTTGACTTCAGTACATCCAAATATACTGCTGTTGTAGAAACCTGTACCGTACGTCGATGTATCCTTGGTTATTTCCAGTAACTTTATGTGAATTCTTGTAATGTATTGTTGTCGAAATGTGTAAAAAATGTTAACAAAATTCTTTTTATCCATTAAATCATGCTTTTATAAAATATTTAACAAATTTTAATTTCTGGTGACATATGTTTCTCCCATTAACTGTCGCTGGTTGGAGACAACACCCGTAGGGGAGAAATCCTTAAAAGGTGGTGGGCATGATGTCGAAAAGGTATAAATAGGATCCCAGCACTAGGCTAAATTTCAAATGAAGACTATAACCCCGAACTTAACTATGATTTTTATAACTTGAATTATAATAAGTGAATTTTCTAATGGTAATTAACCATTTGTGTATTTTTATACTCCAATATGTTTAACTGCTAACGTACTGAAAGGATTTGAGGCGAACACGAGACGCTGGATCTCTGATTGCAAAACAGAAGTTAAAAAATATCAATATATTTAGCGATAATTTTACAGTAATTCAAATGAAGATACTTAAAGTCGTCTACAATAAATCCGCATATATCGGTTTCATCGTCTTGAAATAGTCGAAACTAGTGGATGTATGACTTTCACTGAAACTAGCTGAAACGGTTGTACTAGAATAAAATACAATTATGCTATATGAATACAGATAGCTTCATATTATACATTGAAACTGAGAACGTGTATGCCGATATTAATCGAAATTCGCGTACATTCAACCCAACTGATTATGAATACGATATAATTCATACGAAATAAGGTCGTGCAGGGAATGTTTAAATCGAAGAATTTATCGATTCTCGATCAAAGATGGTCAGACTTCAAGTAGATAACTGACAAATTAAACGTGTGAGGGGATCTGACCAACGACAATTTGCTGCATAAAACCCAGCATCTATTCAGGACGGCTCTCCACGATATGTATCTAATATGGAAAACAGGAAATTGGCACTACCATGCTTGAACGATAAGAGGTGCATCCATACTAATAGGCTAATGATATACATAGATACGCCTAGGATACAACAAGGCCATCAAGACTGAAAAATAGAAGTTTAAGGTAAAAAATGCAATTACCATCCAGAAGCAAATCGAAGCCTGTTGTTCCACGAATTTCTTCACAACCAGATTTATCATCATCAGCTTAAACAACACGGACAACGTAAATATCTATAGGTACATAGGATATCTCTCGTATTGAAGCAAGGTGAGATTTTAAGACACCTATATTTTAATGAAAATATTAATGTTTGTATGTTATTATTGTCTGTGAACGCCAGTTTATCTGACGGTCAATATATTTTTAACAAAATGCAATGCCTGAGTGTTTTTAACCTCCCTGGAAATGTAAACTTCGCGTCAACATCCCTGGATATTCAAAATTCGCGACAACATTCCCGGAACTTCAAAATTCGCGCCATCTGAAAGAGAGACCCCCTTTACCCCTGCCCGACAACATATTGGCAAGTATGCCACCCATCAACGTCTTGATGTATAGATTAGCCTATTAGTATGGATGCACCTCTTATCGTTCAAGCATGGTAGTGCCAATTTCCTGTTTTCCATATTAGATACATATCGTGGAGAGCCGTCCTGAATAGATGCTGGGTTTTATACAGCAAATTGTCGTTGGTGAGATCTCCTCACACGTTTAATTTATCAGTTATCTACTTGAAGTCTGACCATCTTTGATCGAAAATCGTTAAATTCTTGGATTTAAACATTCCCTGCACGACCTTATTTCGTACGAATTATATCGCATTCATAATCAGTTGGGTTGAATGTACGCGAATTTCGATTAATACCGGCATACACGTTCTCAGTTTCAATGTATAGTATGAAGCTATGTGAAATGGTTGAATCGTAGTACTCGATGGGTGAGTGGGAGTTCTAGACCGTTGAATATGGTCTGCTTAAGATTGCGATGATGTATAGTGCAATCCTGTTTGTTATAGATTTTGTATGAATTATGTTTTCGAGAAGGAGCTGATGATCGTTTCGGACATCGTTCAATAGCGTTTCATCGTTGTCCGCTATGCTACTAACGTCAAGGTGGTCGATTTCATCGGGGTTCATCCACTCGAATTTGTTGTAGGACAGCGATTGAGACATAACTTACCCACATAAATTATTAGCACCTCGGACTACTATGTAGGTTGATCGGGCACTGCTGTCATAGCCGGTTAGGTATTTATTTTTGACCCTTGCCTGGTGAAAACTAACTTGAGATAAAAAACATTCAATACTCATAGTCGTGAAACTACCAGTTGTTATGGTAGTGGGTTGGGTTCAAATCGTTTGTAAATCGTGATATACTTATAAAAATTAAAGATTTCCAAATACGTCTGCGGACAGCGAGAGATCGGTATTAAGGTAAATATTCTAATATTACAGTAAGTTGGGACGAATGATCGTGTTCTAAACTTGTATAGTGTATTCGTAATCTTGATCGCTAACGCCTTTATCTGTCAATGTGTCGTGGAAGCTGTTCTTGGGCAGTAAAGTCGATTCATTTAATTTTCTTACTTGTTGATATTAGTACGGGGATGTATGTTTCTTTGTTATGAACTTCAACTGTTAGTCGTACGTCTGCACATATTAACATTGATTTTGAGAAAAATTTCATCCTGTTTCTCAATAGATACCGCCATAAATCTGAATGAGTCCATAAATCGCATTTTAATATTTATTTTTCGAAATACATCTACCTTATCGACATACCGATCCGATTTCAACTTCTTGATGAAGCTGATGTATTTTTCTTTATTAAGTGGGATAACGTCGATATCTTCGCTATCGCCGTCCAGCTGGCGTATTTGAAGATGACTGTCATATCCACCTAAATTATAGAAGGAAATCGGAACGAGTGTAGGTATTTTGCAGTTGAGGTTACAACTAGAATGCGCTACACCACAGAATGGTTAAGTCAAATGGAAATGCTCTGTTACTTTATGTTCGTTTAATGCAATATAATGCATATAATGTTTCGCATATATGTCATTTTTCGACTTCAGTGTTATGCTCTGCGCCCGCTGGCGGTGAGGCGGTTCATGTGTTTGGGGAATTCCATGTGACGGTTGTATAGTTGTTTGATGTATTACCGTCAACCGTTGCACGAAATCGTTGATGCAGTCCTGTCCAGCGTACGTTGTTATGCTTATGCATAATACGCGTTCCACTTGATTTGCTGTTTGAGACTCGGACTAGTATGATTCTATTAGTTTATACGCAAAATCGGTGTACACCATAATATGTAGCACCGGTTTTCGTTCGTGATTTAAAAATTTCATATCACCCCAACAACCTTGTCTTTTTCTTCGTCTCGGTTATCGTTAATACGGTTAACATTCTATTACATTCACCTTTGATATGTCTATGATGTTGATACCGATCGAAACAACCTGATATCAGAACATAATGATGTATTGATTCTCTTCCATTAATAATAGATCGATATGTGTATCCTTTTTCCCTTGTTAAATGCATACATAAAATAAATAAATACATACATACATACATACAACTTGCTATATTTTCGTCTTTATGATGAAGTTAAGTTCATATACATTTACATATTGATAGGTTGTTTTGGGTCTCGATGTGATCAATACCTTTTAATTTCACCATAAACTCAACTCCTTTCAAAATTACGCGTGTCAGTGCGGATAATTGGTCGTCCTATATATATACATATATCTTCATGCTGGACGAAAGACTGCAGTAATTCACAATGGGATACACGCTTATTCATCATTTGGAATATTTACATTCGCCTTCGATATATCTATGATGTCAACATCGCCCGAGACAGTTTCGTTATCAGAACATAGTGATGTTTTACCCCTCTTCCACTAATTACGGATTGATATGTATGTCCTCTTTCGCGCTTGTTAAATATATGATTCATATAACTTGTATATTCGTGTATTTTCGTCAGCATATTGAAGTCGATGGGATCGATATTTCTACTTTCGTCAGGAATTCGACTCCTTGCAAGTTTAGGATTGTCGAATAGTACTGGTAACATATCATCCTATATTTACGTGACTTCAAGTGCAAGATAAAGAAAGATTATAATGCATCATTAGATACACAGCCTGTTCTTTATTTAACTGGTTAGATTGATATATGACTATTTTCTTTCATCACTTGGAAATTTTATATTTTCCGTTATCATCTTGTTTTTTCTTCGTCTTCCATCGTAGAGATCACGTTAAACCTCCCATTACAATCACCTTTGGTATGTCCATGATATCGACATCTAACAAGATACTTCCGTTATCATATTAGAATGAGACTTTTGTTCCTCTTATTCCAACTGTATACAGATATATGTATCATTTCCACACCTTATTAAATACACGGTTCATACAACTTCGTGGGTTTTTGTTTCTGTATTGAAGTCAAGTCTGTATACGTTTGTATAGAGATGTATTTGATGTGTTCAGTATCATATAATTTCACCAGCAACTCGGCTCCTTGCGAGGTTAGGACTATCGAATAATGCTGGTAGCTTCATATTGTACATTTATTTCGTTTGAGAAGTTTGTATAGGTAGATGGATATTTTGTCTAAAATAATCGATGAATACAATCATATGAAACATTGATCCATTCAGGTTAAATCCCGTCTTCTTATGTGTTTAAGTAAGGTGGGTAGTCCCAACGCATATTTAATTGAAGATGTAAACGAGAAACCGATTCTGGGGGTGTTCCTATAAACAGGAATTGCAGAAATTCAAATATGAGAGCGTATACTCCCTCGAAGGGGTTTTACCTAGAAAATGAGATCGATCAGTGGGATTTTATAACTTCCACAGCAGTTGGATAAACATTCTTACGCTGTTTTGCTATACTTGCTTATTAGTAATATTGCATTATTCTAATACTGCATGCTTATTATAAATATTGTTACACCCTTTAAATAAAATTCATAAAGTTTATGATAATATATTTTATTCAATATAATATGTATAAAATTATTTTACTCCGTTATCATATTTCACTCGCTGCACTGTTTCTTCAAAAGCGTCGGTCCATCGATATTACCTTCACGTCAGATAATACTATTGGAATATCCTATATTTATGTAATTTCTCATGTTGTAGGTTGTATTACATCATGGGTTGCCTGCTTTATCATTATTTTTGTTGTTGTTGTTCCGGGTGATTTTTCTGATGAACATATCCTCTTCAAGTTTAAGAGAATTGCTGTGCAGATGCGTATGGAAACAAAGGTGTCCGTTGTGTGATGTAGCCGTCGGCAAGGTTTGGTCGCGGCATCGAAAATCCTGTTCCGACATGCTATTCGCCGAATGGTTCGTTTTACTTGGTGGCTGCTTCTCTTCTGAAATATCTCGTTTCTTGGTTATGGAATCGATATTATGCGTTTTCTTATGTCGAGACAGACTATCCGATCTCGTAAAGATTTCCTCACATATGGTGCATGTGTAAGATTTATTATTTAAGTAGAAATGTCTGTTCAATCCATCTTTTCTTGCAAACGTTTTGTGGCATATCTCACACTCCATCTTAAACTATAATATCGCAGTCTATTAGTGAAAGTATGCGGTGAAATTTAAATAACTTACCTAAAATATGCCTGTCCAACCACGACGAATACTAAGTGATAATAAAACGCTAAACCAGTAGGAAATCAGCGCCTAACTATAAACACTAAAACGATATACTGGAGGTAAAGATGTTGAAGTTCACAACCTAGCTGTTAGAAAGCTGTCGGTAAATTGTGAGAGCAGGGAAATGAACTCGCTTTTATATGATTTATCGATATTCAATCAGAATGTGATATTTCATATGATGCGATCAATCAAACTTTTGAAGTGTTTTTCTACATGTATCTTAATATATTAAAAAATAATGGACTGGGTTTCTTTAATTTGATTTTATATTAACTTACACATTTAACACAGAACTGTCGTTGAATCCTGTTTGTGACGTTACATCCTCGTATCAATAGACAAAGGAGCCCTGTATTACGTAATTTTATTAGATGCCGACAGTATAGGATCGTTATAGAAAATCCACATATCTTACTGAATGATACTGACTTCTATCCGCGTACGACCTGACCGAGCCTGATATGTTTGACTTTGTTGATTTACAATCGATTATTGTTGGTATAAGCGTTCCAGTTAAACATAAGCCTATGTGACACGTTTTAATAATTTACTAACTAATTGACTTACGTTCCATTTCCTTATAATATCGAATTAAAGTATAATATCTAAACATATTTGTGATGTCTAATGATGTAGCGTACTGTGATTAGTGGTCGGTCAATCGTATGAAGCTCGGGTCATCTCCCGATTCCTCAGTTTGGTGTATTTTACGTTCAAACGTATAAGCCGATCCTTCACGTTACTGATGAGCGATCTTAAGTATACAGTGTTCAGCAGGACCAACCTGCGCATGCGCAGTGACGTCATCACTTATTGTTTGACGTTAAACAGCTTGATCAGTGTTAAGGAAGTTGTTGGGGAACTACCTTCCTATACATAGCATAACATTCATCCTGTTCATATTAAAATATAACGTTGAAACCTGTTTGTATTGTCCAATAATGTATCGTACTGCGATTGGTGGTCGATCAATCGTATGAAACTCGGGTCATCCCCCGATTCCTCAGTTTGGTGTAGTTTACATTTAAATATATGAACCGGTTCTTCACCTTACTGATGACCGATCAATAGTATGTAGTGTTCACCAGGACTAATTTGCGCATGTCCAGTGACTTTATTACTTACCTACTGTCTGACGTTAAACACCTTGATCAATGTTAAGGATGTTGTTGGGTGAACTACCTTCCTATACATATGGAGGAATTTGGAATTTCGAGTTGGTAACCAATCAGAGCGTGGCATTGTATAGGATGCGACCAATCAGAACGCTGCATTTTATATGATATCATGAATGAGAACGCTCTTCCCATCTAACATTCACCCTGTTTATGCCATTATGGTATTACGTCATATCTTATTGGAGATCTATACATAATTATCTGTTTTATCAACATCTTATGACTAAGAGCGAAGTTCTAAGATGTTCCTTGCATCCAAGATTCTCGTCTAAACCTGCTTGCGATGTAATGGTTTTGCGTAATATTACGTGATATATAGCAACATATCCGCAACAACCAGCACGTTGGCAATAGCCGTTCTCGTCCTTTCACCGAAGTCAGACAGCGTCGAGCGCGGTCAGTACATGGATGGTGTACCGTCGAAACCGGTGACGTCATGGTATTACGTAATCTTTTAACTTTACAAACCTTCCGGCCAGCGCTTCCTGATCCTCCATCTTCTGGTGAAATGCCCAATTTCCTAATTGGACTTGTTACCACCTACAGCTCCCTGTACTCCGAGCAGCAGCGACACCTTCCGGTCGAAAGCGACACTACATACAGGCACTTGTGCTACCGGCACTACTTAGGCGCCCTACCGAACAGCGACATCTCCCGGTTAAAAGCGCCACTACATACAGAAATCTGTACTACCGACACTAGGTATCTACCTTACCGACCAGAGGGGCGGTAGTTTTGAATTTTCCGGGGAGGGGTTGTCATGAGTTTTAACCCTCCAGCCGGGGTTGTGGCCTCCATTTCCATACACGCGCGCACGGGGTTGTGACTACCTTCCAGTATACACGCTCGGAGTACTGGTGACCTTCGGAGCGGTGGAGCGGTGGGCCCAGAATCGGTTATCTCTCTCTACTAGCAACCACTTCCAACAACGTTTAGATCAAAAACAATCTAATCTAATGAAAAAAAAAAACCGTAAATATTTTAATATCTCATCTAAGCGAACAATTTTTGTGTTAAAATTTTTCCCTATCTGTTACCGTTAGCGAGTTATGCGCATCGGCAGAATATAAAATTTTCCATTTCCAAAATTTTTTTCGGTCACTTCGAGTGTATTTCCGCAAAAAATGGTTAGTAAATACCTATATGTGATCTACATGTTTCCAAAGTTCATAGTTTTTGGAAACTCCTGGATAGGGATCTTCCCTTGTAAGTCCACCATCGCGGCGATGCAAAATTGTAATCAAATGGACAGCAAAACAAAACCTAAAACGTTCGAGAAAGTTTTGATTCAGAAATTTTAAGTCGGAACACGGCTTTTGCCGGACTAAAGCAGCCGAAGGCTGGACATCAACTACAACAACAAACAAAAGTCAACTAACCATATCCAGGGCAAAAATACATACAGTTTCTACTTTAATTATAAACTTTTTTCTAACAGTACTGTAAATAAATTGTTAGAACAAGAAAAGATTGGATGAAAAAATGGCTTAAGTGGACTTATTCTCTGTATTCCGTTCTTAGCTAAACAAAACTAGGCTGTGGGACGCACTTGTTGTCCCTGAAAATCTTGATAACGCTTCCTGGACCAGATTTGTTGAAGTATAATGGAATAAAACGAATGCTTACCACTCCCTCTAGGATTCTCCAGTCCAACTAGTCAACTTGAACGGACCAGGTAGTAACTTCATGCGCCAGACTTTTGTGGGCCGGTTTGAGGCTGTGTGGTGTGAATAGACACGATTTTAAAATAACAAATATATATTGTACCATATTGTGTAGAAACATTAGTTAGCCAGAATGTTACAAGCTATTATAAAAAATATAAAACAAAGTATATGAATGTTACCAAAGCAGCCAAGCTTATGCGTATCAATGTCACATCAAGCAGCTCATCAAATAAAGCTAAAGTGTCTTCGCCAATAATTAACAAGAAAATTATAAAGGAGGCAAGCAAAAATGATAATTTGGTATTGCAAATACAGAATAAACTAGCTAAACCAATCAATTACAATATTGAACCTAATATCCATACATTCCTTTTTAATCCGGTAGATGAATATAGAGTCCAGAATTTAATCCAAAAGTTAGAATTGAAGCATTGCTGTGGATATGATAACATAAATTCAGTAGATACTATTAAGAGAATGTCTATAAGCTCATTTTGTTACTGACCGAAATTATAAATAATTCCTTTGCACAGGGGTTATTGTTAATAAATTAAAAATAGCAAAAATAAAACCGATTAATAAAAAAGAATTCAAGTTTGCACATGGATAAGTATATGCGGATACCAATAATATGTACATTTTCTAACGGAAAAACTTGTGTCAAAGCTACTACTCTCGTTTTTAGAGAGGGGAAATATCCTAAGTTCAAATCAGTTTGGCTTTAAGAAGGAACATAGCACGATTGCGGCTATCACCGCATTCTTCAATCCTATATAGCAATATTGATCAGATTCATGTGTATGGTAGTATCTTTTTGGATCTATTATATGGCCATTACATTTTCCGACAATACGGCACTTCTTATATCTTTAAAAAATGGACAAACTATAAGAGAGGTCGGTGATTGTTATTGCCTCTTGGTTTGGAGAGAGCGCCAACTGGTTTCCCGCTTCCGTAGAGATATAAAAAAAAAGAAAACAGGCTTCTGACGCCGGTTTATTTAAATAGATAAGATTGACATATTTTCCAATAAAAAACATTTATCTACACGGATCAGATTAACACATTCACAATATAAAAAAACGATCACAAAAAATAGGTATTCCTATGTACGAGTGTTATTTCAAGGTCAAATTTTTATGGTTAAAAATGTATCGCAACTTATAAATATATTATATTATAGTATCTGGTGGACCGAGCCTTGCTCGGAGTTCCCAATTTTTTTAATAATTTTGAACCAAATAATAACGCCCTTTATTTTAGTTTCGATATTTAATTTATGTTGTATATTTCAAGTATATATAGTAACACATATATATTAAAAGTTTATAAGGTTAAAAGTATGTGAATTTACATGTTGTTGTTAGTTTTCGTAGATACTTTTCTTCTATTAACATACTACTTTCAGCGCCATCTATGGTTTAGTAGTAAAGTTTTAATTACGTATAATTTCGCATGGCTGCATGATGTTAAAAAAGTTGCTAACCCACGTTTAGGCCGACATTGGTAAAAACCTGGACTAAATGGATTGAATCGAGATCGGCACCATGCTAAATCGGTCCGTCGTCCCCAAAAACTCGCAGATACTAAATTGTAACAAAATCTTGAGAGTAATTTTCGATAACACATTTTATGTACCGCAGAAATAGGTAAAAGCGGGACAAAAAAATTTTTGGGATCGGGACCATGCTAAATCAATATTGTGTTCTCGAAAATCCCCAGATACTAAATTGCATAAAAATTGCTAAGGTCATTTTCGATAACCAATTTCATATAACGCAATACCAGAAATGTGTGTAAACCGGGTCAAAATGGATTTTCCCGGGATCCGGACCATGCTAGATCGATTTCTCGTCCCCGAAAACCCCCAGGTACTAAATTTCATCAAAATCGTTGGAGCCGTTTTCGAGAAACCAATTCTATATATATATATATAAGAATTGCTCGTTTAAATATATTAGATATCACGCAATTAGCGTGTATTCTGTTTCTAATATGGTTCCAAAGAATTGGAATTGTGTTCCTCACTTTGGAGAAATTTACACACGTTTGTGGCTAAACGCTTCAAAATTTGTTTTATTTGAAGCAGTTCAAATATATTTTGTTCACGCTCGATGAATCAATCTTTATAAATTCTCACCGTAGCCGACCGATGATGTTCCTTATCTATGTTAAGAATTTTCTGTGTACGCATTATCGAAGGCGTTCGTTGTTTGTAGTTGTTTATACCATAATATAAGCATTTACAACAATTAAGAAGAAATAAATATTAGTTTTAAAACATTGTTAAAAATAAAGACATTTATTGATGTTAAAAGAAATGAAAAATAAATAAATAAATATCTTTGTTATGCAGTTTAAAAAAGAAACAAAATTAGGTATTAGGTATTCATATACATACATAGGTCGTGTACACTTCGGAATATAATAGAAATAAAGAATGGGTACATCATTATAAAATAAAATAAACATAAGATACTCAACAAAGAAGAAGAAAAAAAGAGAAAAAGAAAAAAAAGGATCATGCGTAATTCACTTTATGATCAAAAAAGTATCTATATTTGTTTGTTTGTTTGCATATTTGATACGGGGGTTTGTGACCATGTAATTGGTTCTACACCTAGGGGCGACGAAGGTTGCGCAATGCCGAGATAGAAAGCGAGGAACGTTGATTGAAATTAATTCCAAGAATATGGAACAGTCGATTGTGCCACGCAATAACCCATGGAGAAAATTGGCTATTGCTATTTCTCTGCGAGTATCAAGCAGTTCTAATCTATGAACCCCCAATAGGAAGACGTGATCACAATTACGTTCCGGATAAGCGCCCGTAGCTTTAAAGCTCAGATATTTAAGCAGACGACGGTGAATGCTTTCTAATTTGAGTGTGTGACAGGTGCAGTTCGGATGCCATACAACAGACGCAGACTCCAATCTACTGCGAACTAATGAACAGTACAAATATTTGGTGGTGCAAGGATCATTAAAATATTTAGAATTTCGCAGAATAAAACTAAGGCTGGCCGAAGCGGATCGACAAGTTTCGGTAATGTGTGTGGCTATCAAATAACAGTCCAAGATCTCTGATAGTTTGCTTCGTCGATAATGTTTGACCATTTACATTGTACCCAAAATTCAGTGTAGTTCTCCTACGAGTGTATCTGACTACGCTGCACTTCTCAATATTCACTTTTATATGATTCCTCTGACACCAGTCCCACATAATCTCAAGATTTTCTTGAAGTACACATGTATCTTCAAGGCTTTCAACACGACAGAATATCTTCAAATCGTCAGCGTAAGCTAATGCCGAACACGTTAATAATTTGAGGAGGTCATTACTAAATAAAAGAAATAGTAACGGACCCAAGTTCGATCTCTGAGGGACACCGGATGTAGCCAGAAACTCAGATGATCTAAAGCCATTATACTGGACATAATTATACCTATTACTCAAATATAAAAGGAATAGAGTAAGTAAGCGATCATTGATCCCAAAGTAATTAAGTTTACCCAATAACAAACGGTGATCGATGCTATTAAAAGCTTTAGCAAAGTCTGTGTATATCACATCCAACTGACCACAGACATCAAAAGCGCAGCTAATTTCTTGGGTAAGGCATATTAAATTAGTTACGGTCGATCTGCAAGGTGTGAAACCATAATATGGAGAAAAACTGTTAATATGATATTCTATTTAAAATAATGTCTTTAAATCCTTAACAGTGCTGATCCATTAAGAAAAATGAACAACTATTTTCAGGACAATGGATTATGTGTAAACATTTTATATACAGTTTCAAACATTAAAAAAGATAGAAACTTTTTTCATTTGATTAAAATAAACAACGAAAGAGTAGCACAGATTGATAGTACTAAGTTCCTGGAAGTGGCAATTGATAATGATTGTGACTGGGGCAAGCATATAGATAAATTGTGTGGTAGAGTTGCATTTGCCTCTTGCTTGGTACGCTGAGGGAATTGGTATATAAATCAATATTAAGAATGTTCTATTTTGCATATTTAGACGTCGCATTTCCTATGGATTAATTGCGTAATACTTCATACTGTAGGTAGTGTCTGAAGGTGTCGCCTTCGGTCGGAAGTTGTCGCTGTTGTACCATAAACAGGTAACTGCATGTAGTGCTCTGCAGAAAAATTTAGGTAGTACCTAGAGGATATTACGCACGACGTCGCCTGAAGATGTCTCTCTTGCTCAGAACGTGTCTTTCTTGGCCGGAATGTGTCACTCTTGTTCAGAAGATGTGAGTAAAAAGACTTGAGCGCGCCTGTATATATTAAGTATATAATATAATAATATTACGCAGTTCCATGACGTCACAAACAGGGTTCGACGAGAATTTTGGATGCAAGCTAATGAAACGCTTGTTATTTATTTATTTATTTATTAAAACAGGCATATGTTAGAACGTCTTTCTTTGCCAGAAGGCGTTGCTCTTAGTCAGAAAATATGGATAAAGCAGACAATTTATAGATCGCCTCTAACAAGATATTACGTAATACCGCGATGTCTCAAACGGGATAACTGTTAAACGGGACGGGCGTTGTCATTGGTCGTATCATATAAAATGTCATGATCTGATTGATCGTATCGTATACTATGTCACTTTCTAATTGGTTGCC
Source organism: Chrysina gloriosa (assembly GCA_038088585.1). Taxonomy (NCBI): domain Eukaryota; kingdom Metazoa; phylum Arthropoda; class Insecta; order Coleoptera; family Scarabaeidae; genus Chrysina; species Chrysina gloriosa. The sequence goes on from CM076087.1 coordinate 64,516,651, forward strand.
AACTCTAAATTCAAAATCCCCGGTTATATATAGGAAGGTAGTTTCCAATAGACCAAACTGAGGAATCCGGAGATGACATCGGCTTCATCCGATTGAGCAACCATCAATGCGATACACGATACATTATTAGATACATCACAAACAGGCTTCGACATTATATTTTAATATGAAAAGGAGGAGTGTTAGATGGGAAGGGCGATCTGATTGGTAGTATCGGGTACAATGCCCCGTTCTGATTGGTTTCCAACTGGAAATTTTAAATCCCGATCCACATATAGGAAACCAGTTCCCCAACAACATCGTTAACATTGATCAAGGCATTTAACGTCAGGCTGTAAGTGATAATGGCATTGCGCGTGCGTAAGAAAGTCCTAGTGAAGTATCGATTAATACGTTGGTACGTCAAATAGACCAAAGCGTGGAATCTGGAGATAACGCGGCCCTCATGAGATTCATCGACCATCTGTACGATACATGATAATTCATTAGACATGGCAAACACTCTTCGATATTTTATTTTAATATAATATGCATGCGTCTGAAACGTGAGTCAATTATTTACTAATATGACGTATTACGTAGGCTATCAACGAAGTCAAAGATATTACACTCGGACATAGAGCTGCTCATGCGAGCAAGGATTGCAAAGATCGGAATTATTCCCAGGGAATTAAATTATACACACTCGATAAAAATAACATTTTATGGCTCGCAATAGCATCCCTACACTCGGGGAGATTGCAGACAAAACATGTCAACCATGGGGTGCACTACCCATTTTCCTGCTGCCCGAATCAATTTTGAAAACAGCCAGATAATGCGGCCCGCGGGCGTGTTAAAAACCGTATTTGAAAACGGGCGTTGCAACAAATTGCACACACACAGGTATCACAATGATCGGTTCGGCCTATCTCGGCTGTGATCGGCCGCACTTGTCCCTCACGCCCGCCGTGCCGTGTGGTGCTGCCCAATCGCTTTATTGTCCTTGCGACTTAGGTACGTACGTAAGCTTTCTTCTTGTTCCAGAAAGTTCTATCGCGCAAGAACACAGCTGACGCTATCTGAACATTCTAGAAAGGAACAGTCGAGAAATCACGTTTTCGCATATAAGCCAAGACAGCTCGGTTCAGTTCAGTCAGTTGCTATAAAATTGCGAGTTCATTTGCGTACTTGTTGTTACAATACGTAAGAGTACTGACTGTTGTAAAGTTTTCAACATGTCTCTTTCAAAACCAGGTGGAAGTAAGAGGAAACTCGTAGATGAGCATCGTATCTTTCAAGAAAAGTGGGAATTAGAGTTTTTTTTTGCTGTGAAGTAAAAGGCAAAAATATTTGCTTGATTTGTAACAGTACAGTCGGTGTGTCAAAATTATATAATATAAAACATCACTATGATCGTCATAAAACTAAATTTGACTAGTATACAGACATGATTAGAAACGAAAAGTTAAATGAGTTAAAATCACGGTTAAAAAATCAATAGCTTATGTTTACACGTCTAAAGCAAGAGTCGGAGTTAATCGCAAAACACTCAAAACTATTTATTGAAGGTGAATTTATAAAAGAGTGCCTTGTAAAGGCCGCAGCAATCGCAAGTCCCGGGAGCGTAATGGTTTTTCTAAATATATCCTTGTCCCGGAATACTGTCGCTGAAAGAGTTACTGATTTGGCTGCCAATATAAGTGATCAGATTAAAACATAATCAGACCCTTTCATTGTATTTTCTGTTGCCTGTGGCGAAAGTCAGATGTGTGTGGTGTGGCGCAACTCGCTGCTTCTCTTCGTGTTGTTGATAGATATATCAACGTTTCTGAAGAATTACTGAAATTAGCACCATTCCATAATACTGCAACTGGAGAGGATATTTTCCATGATGTTTACGGGCGCCTGCAAAATTACATTTTAGATTTGTTGAAACTGTGTTCCGTTGCAACAGACTCCATGACTGGAGTAAATAGTGGATTCATTAAAATATTACAGACAAAGATCAAACCAGACTTTCATCATGACCATTCCACCAAGATGTTTTATCCTCAAAAGTGATCAAGTTGGAAAGCGTTTTAAAATCAGTGAAAAGAATGATAAACTTGTTACGTTGTATGGTAAGCTATACAAGTATAACCCTATCATTGTAAATGTCTATCTTTTGCCTTAAGAGAATATATGTAGTTAGTCGTTCGTAAGATACGAAACGATTCCGTTCGCTGAAATAAAGAAATTATTTTAAAAAGCTGTTTTCATTTTCAAAAAAGTAATTGGCGCAGTCACTAGAATTCGCGAAAAGGCTTTTAGTGAATATAGAAGTCATGCGTTTTACGCTTTATTTTGTAAAACCGAAAAACGGGAATCATCATGATTTTCGAAAACCAAACAAACAATCAGAGTTGTAACAAACATCGCAGAAGAACTCTGACCCCACGGAGATCCAGGACTACATCGCCTACGATTTCCACCGGACCGATCACAGCATCGCCGAAGTTCGACCCCTAGGTTAAGAAAACACAAGAAAGAAGCAAAGAAGGAAATGAAACTCGTTTTAATATTAATGTAGTACCATAATTATTGTTCATTCAAAGCATATTTACATTTTATGTCGGAAAACGTTGGTTAAATTTATGTAGCATGCTAGTTGCGAGAATAAATGTTACAGAATAACATGCGGCCTTAAAGGAAAGTAAAATCACTCTATATCATGGCTTAGCCTTGCAAACTTTCATTAATGGACTAAGAAAACAAACACGTCTAGTAATCAAATATCGAGACCAGAAAATCCTCGCAGATACGTTGGATTACGCGCAAGACCAAGAAAATCTATACTACCAACGCCATAGATGCCAATGGTACTTAACAAGCCAAGTATTCCAAAAATTCCACAAACATTACAACATCCACATTTTTCTACACATTACGCTATGCATCGACCACAATTTCAAGCACACCCATTCCAATCATTTTAATTTAGACAACCTCAATTCCTTCAACATAATAGACAGCAACGACCACAATTACTCAACAACCACAACCTTTTCCACAAAGAACACCCTTCCAAAATTTAAAACCACCTTCTCAAATTATCCGAAATACACAATCAAATCTACCTGAACCGACTCCTATGAACTGCTAATCATCATCCGGGGTCACCAGACGAACCAAAGCAACAAATCGACATTACCAGCCACACAGTCAACCAAAGTTCATTGTTGAAGAATTGTTTTATCAAGAAAATGTTTACGACTCACAAGTCCACGAAGACCATTTAGGCTACGAGAATTATCAAGATTATCACCATTATCAAGAGAATGAAAACACACCATATGCCATAATGCAGGAATACCAAAACCCCGAAAGAATTGAAACAGAACATCAAGAACAAGAGGAAAATTTTCGAATACCAGCCTCGGAAACAACAACGAAGGAATAATAGAAATTAACGTTACTACTTTAGCATCTAAACTCCCTTATATTATTCTGCCCGAAGCGAATTCAAAATTCATGCTAGATACCGGATCCACAAAATCCCTAATTTCTTCTTGTTACTATCCACATCTTATAAAAAAGATAATTTCATTATTCAATCGGCGCATAATGCTAGCGAGCACAATTATAGTATAGTGAAATTTTCACAAATTTTCAACGAAAATTATAACCACAAGTTTCATGTATGCGATTTTAATCCAAACTACGACGGCTTTATTAGGTCTAGATTTATTACAAAAAATTAGACGCTAGAATTGATTTGAAAAATAATAATTCACTAGAAATGCACGGATCCCGATACATACAGGGAAAATCATTGAAAAGAAGATAGCAAAGCTGACAGTTTCCGTACGATCCGAAAAAATAATTAAATTACCCGTAAAAGGAAATTCAGGAGAACAATATTTGCCATACACAAAAAAATTGAATTTAGAGATACCCGCTTCTGTTGTAAACGTAAATAATGCCGAATGTTATACAACCATTATAAATACATCTGATGAAGATCAATAGATTTTCACGAACCAATGGAAGTCGATGATTTCGACGAAATTTTAGGAGTTATTGAAAATCGTGTCCATAATAAGAAGAAATTAAATGATATTTTAAACGAAAATATAAGAAAACTCCGTTTAGATAACATGAACGATTAGGAAAAGAAAGCAATAAAAACGCTCTCTTACGAATATAAAGATATATTTTATAATGAAAAACTACCGCTAACATATATATTTACAAAATCATGTTGACAAAATTGGCGTCTAGTAATAGATTACAGGAAACAAAAAATATTTTACAACTCGCCTCTCGATCTGCCAAATAGAAGTGGCAAAGGAAGATATCGAGAAAATAGCATTTTCGACTGTAAACGGACATTACGAAATATCTACGAATGCCGTTTGGACTCAAGAACGCACCTTCAACTTTTCAGAGTTATGGATAACATATTAAGAGGTATCCAAAATTAGATGTGCCTTGTATATTTTGACGATATAATTATATTTTCATCATCCCACCAAGAACACATGGAATGCCTAAAATCTGGACTTGACGGATTGAGAAAACACAATTTAATAGTAAATGTCGACGAAGAAGATCTTACCGAATTATTAACCCACACTACGGATAGCCAACTATCTGTCGAAGAAATTGAACAAACCCTAGAAGACCTAAATCAAGAAAACGACGTCCTAGACACCTTAAATTCAAATACAGAAGAAGGATCACCGATCAGCATTCCAATACAGGAAGAAGCCATTAAGAACAAATGATAAGATTCACAATTAAAGAAGGAAAAATAGTACATAACGTTCAAGTAACGAAAGAAAATAATTCCGAGCAAATTCAAACTTTATGAAAAGTACTTGCAGTCGAATCGAAAATACTATATAGTGTTCGACATGGAAGAAACACACAAAAAATTTTGTAAAAAATAGTATAATATATTCGGAGACCAAGGACAATCATCCGTTGCACTAAAGAATTGCAAACTACCGAAGATATGGAAGAACAAAAGGAATTGATATGAGCCTACCATGAAGGTAAAACAAATCACAGGGGTATACAGGAAACAATATAATATCTACAACGCCGATATTATTGGATGGATGTACAGGTGAAGGAATATATAAATAAATACAAAATTTATAAAAAAACAAAATATGATAGAAACCCTCCAAAGCTACCGCTAAATCTAACTACAACATATTAGAAACCGTCTGAGAAAATCCATATAGATACATTTTCGGTTTAAAACGTTGATTTTCTCACGATACTAGACGCTTTCACAAAACAAGGACAAGCTTACCGCGTCAAAGGCAAAAATGCTATACACATTTTAGGGAAATTATTGAATTTCTTTTGTCACTACGGAACTCCAAAATCTATAACTTTGGATAACGGAACTGAATTTGTTAATAGAAGAATTACAAGTCTATTACACAAAATTAATATCAACACCATTACGCCTCACAATCCTCAATCAAATGGCATAGTGAAACGATTTCATAGTACGCTATTGGAATACTTACGAATCTTAATCGAAGAAAAAAACGAACCAATTACTGATCTAGTAAAATACGCAATAATCGGATATAATTACAGCATTTATTCTACAACAAAACATACACCATTCGAAATATTATTTGGACACACAGCGACCCTAGAACCGTTTGATTTACATTAAGAATCTGAGCTTTAGAAGCATTATGCTGTAATACATAAAGAACGGATAAAAAGGTTATATAATGCAATTAATGAAAAAACAAGAATTCAAAAAGAAAATATAATAGAAAAACACAAAAATTATAAATTTAAATTGTCTAAAGAAAAATCTGAGAATAACGTAAATCCCCAAAATGTGATTTACAGCATAAATTTTAATCTAGTCGGGGAGGTGTTAGGTACGTTATATGGTAAGCTACACAAGTACAATCTTATCATTGCAAATGTCTACGTTTGCATCTTTTTAACCGACTTCCAAAAAGGAGGAGGTAATCAATTCGTGGTGTATGTTTTTTTATGTCTTAAGAGAATATACGTATGTAAGTTAGTTGTTCCGTTCGCTGAAATAAAAAATTTGTTTTAAAAAGCAGTTTCTATGTTCAAGAAACGTGATTTACTTTATAAGGGCACGTGGCTTGAATCAGCGACAGCTTTTTTGCGTTTTCACCTGATTTAGAAAGTAGGTGGACCGTGGTTTACCTTATTATGTAGAGGTGCGATGGCTTTCGTGTTCTATGATTCTCGATCGGTTTTCGAAACTTAAAGAAGAAATACGCTTTTTCATGGAAGTGAACGGACAAGATGTCAGCTTATTATCCGACGTACCTTTTAGTAGATCTTTCATTTATGGTAGATATCACAAAACACTTGTCGGGTTTAAATACAAAATTGCAAGGACCACGTCAAGTTATAGCAGATATGCATGATCATGTGAAAGCTTTCAAGTGTAAGTTGATGCTGTGGGATAAACAGTTAGCAGTGGATAATCTGTCACATTCTCCGACTTGTAAGACGTATCAGGAAAGTAAGAGGGTCCCAATATCATACAAAATGTATAAAGAGAAAATGGGAAGCCTTCTGGCAGAATTTGAAGACCGTTTTTAAGATTTCGAGTACCAAGAAAACCATTTTTCTTTATTTACTGGTCTTTTCACTGTCGATATTGATAAAGTTTCCCTAACTTGTAGATGGAAGTAATTGCCATTCAGTATCACACCCATTTAAATCAAAAATTACATAGTGTTGGTAGATTCGAATTTTATAAGTACCTGTCTGTTCAATGTCAAGATATAAGAAAATTTGCCTGTAAAATCCTGTCGATGTTTGGAAGTGCTTATAAGTGTGAACAATTATTTTATTTGATGAAAGGGAACAAATCTCCCGAAAAATTGCGATTGACGGACGAACACTTGGACGTAGTTTTAAAAGTTATTTCCGCCGATAAAATCGCGCCACAAATAGACAAAAGATGTCAAATAACTGACAAGAGAAGTTAATGTTTGTGTTTTTTGCAATGTGCTTTTTATCGAAAATTTAATAAATATGCTTGTCTTATAATAGTACTTTTTTCTTTAAGATTTTCAGTAGCTTGTCTTTTTTAATATTAGGTTTCGCGGCCCACGATCTTAATGCTTTTAGCTCACAAGTGACTTTGAATTTGCCATGGCTGTTTAGACGGATAGAAGTCGCTATAATTCAGTAAGGTATTTAGGTTTTCTATAGCTTCTCTGTTTAGTCCTCACAAAGAGGATAACCTACACCTGAAAAATAACATAAATATGAAATGATATGCTACCAGTATTATTCGACGTGAAAATCATATCGATGGGCTGACGCTCTCCAAGAGAAAGTGTTGCGGGTGATTCATTTTTAGGAAATAAATTATTTTTTAAATTTTATACTGCTTATAGGAAGTCGAGCGCTTGTGGCGATAGGCGAACTCGTGTGCGAGTCTTGCTACGTAGGTACGGGCCAATAAAATTTACACATTAAAGTGCGGGTTGTAAAGTGCATAAACAAAAGTGGTAGAACTAATTTAAGGAATCAGACTATGTCAATCGCAAAACGCAACTGCAGACTATTTAATTTCGTCCTTGTTAGGACTAGTCAGTACAGTATATCGTTCTGTAAGTGAAATTACCAGGTGATCCGTCGATATCTCGTTGAGATGGATTTGGTCATAATTATGACCGCATCTCCCGAGTAGGAGAAATATTGACATACCCGGTTACATTCCAATCAACGACGAATGCAAATAGTGAACTAAATGTTGTATATTTTATTCTATTAAAATTGTGTCTCTCGAAAATAGTTCACTGTTTCTATTCGCCGTTGACTGCGTTGTAACCAGGTATGCCAATATTTCTCCTGCTCGGGAGATGGGGGCATAATTATGACCAAATCCGTCTCAACGAGATATCGACGTATCACCTGGAAATTTTACTGGCACTGGCAGAACGGTATACTATAATGACGAGTCCTAACAAGGACGAAACTAATTAGTCTGCAGTTGCTTTTTGCGATTGACATAGTCGAAATTTCCTACAAGATTTTTGGCATATGCAAATTTTGCTTACTTTGCAGGCTTTTGCACGGTTACTAGTTAACTGCCCATTATCGAACCTAATTTATTAGGCCGTTTATAAAGAGTCCTCTTCATTTTATTCTATTAACACACATTTTAAGAAAAGGAAATCCATAAAATAACTAGTCAAGTGATCTCAAGAAAGAAAAAATCCATTATAGACCACTTCTTGATACATAAGGAATTTTAGAGAAATGTCAAGGGTATTAAAGTAAAAGAGGCCCGGAGATAGGGAACAACCACTACCTCTTACAGATGTTACTAAAATTTGGAAAGCAAATCGTTAAAGAAAATAAACACAAGATTGTAAACTAAAATAAAATGCTATAAGCTAAGGCAGAAGGAAATAAGGAAAGAATATCAAAAGAAATATGAGGAAAATCATGATATAAATTATTGGGAAAGAGGAATAAAAGAAGGCTGGAGAAGATTTCAAGATATAATTTTAACTGCGGCCGAGAGCACCTATGACGCATCGAGGATAGTAAATAGAAATCTGAAGGAAACAAACTGGTAGACAGATACAGTAAAAGCAGTGATAAAAAGAGAGAGTGGAAATATATTTGCACACAAAGTCCCAAACAGACTATGAGAAACAAAAACAACGAAGGAAAAGGGTCAAAAGTGTGATAGAGGAAGAAAAAAAGGATCTTGGCAACCATTTGAAAAAATGAAAAACCGGTATAAAGAGGATCAGAAGCTTTTCTTCGGTGTAATTAGAAACATGAGACAGAATAGAGCAGGGGCAAGATTAAATATAAAGAACAATGAAAGAAATATTATAGAAGAAGAAAATAATTGTGGACTGATAGAGAGAATGTTATAAATATCTTTTAGAAAGGGAGGACATAATTGCCAAAAACCAACATTTGGATGTAAGACTAAAGCACGGCAAAGGAAAAACACAAACAGACGAGATAAGTGTGAAGGAAGTAAGGGAAGCGATAGGAGAGTTAAAATTGGGAAAGGGGTCTGGATATGATGGGATCACAGCAGAATAAAAGCGTTGATAAGCTTTTGATAAGGGTAATAGAGAAGATATATGGGGGATACTAAGAAATAGGAAAACAACGGAATTAATAATAAGAGGAATACAAAGGAATATAAAGAAACAACAAATTATATAAGAACAAAGCAGGGCAAAACAGGTATGTTTGGAACCACTAGAGGTCTCATGCAATGATGCATTCTGAGTCCGATGGTTTCTACATTAGTGTTCGATGAGGCAATGAATAGAGCAAAGAGAAAAGGAATAAAAGCATATGAAATAGGCTTCTGGAAATTAAAAATATAATTATATAGGAGATATGCTACGTGGATATGGTTATAATTGCAAAGGACGAAGAAACGCTTAATGCATGAACATAAACTGAATATAAACTGAAATATCAATATAGAGAAGTCTAAGAGAATGATAGTGGGAAAGAATCCCTAAAGACAATAAAAGTAAAAGAAGAAACACTAGACAAAGTAAACAAATTTAATTGCCTGGGCCCAATACTATCAGAGGGCGGCAAGATAGAGGAAGAAATAAAAGAAAGAACAACAGCAGAAGGAAGACTGTTTAGTAGTATAAAAATACATTTCTGGGGAAAAATGAGATACCGAAAGATGTTAGAGTACAAATATTTAAAAAAGTAGCAATGCCAATACTTTTATACGGTGAGGAAACGTTGACCATGACTGAGAAACAGAAAAGAAAAATAACAACTGAGATTTGTGAGAAAAATGGTAAATAAAACAGGAAAGGACAGGTTTATAGGAATTGTATTTATAGAATCTAATTTAAATTTAATTGTGCAGTACTAGAATAATGTGATATTACTAATAAATAAGTGTAACAAAACAGCGCAAGATTGTTTACAACACACTATTTTCGTTCATCCAACTGTTGTGGAAGTTATAAAACATCAGCGACTTGACATAAACTTGATCGTCTTTTCTGTCCACAACCTCTTCGACGGGATATGTGTTTTTGTATTTGGTTTTCTACAATTTTTGTTTATAGGAACTCCCCAAAATTAGTTCCCGTTGACGCTTTCAATTAAATATGTACTGGAGTTGCCCGTCTTATTTAAAATATAAATAATAAATTCATTCGTTGTTACAAAACAAAAATATTAAAATTTCTCTTAAAGATACACATATCTTAAAATCTCAGTTAGCTCTACTACGAAGGAGAACCTATGTGTCTGTAGATATTTACGTTCACGATGTTGTATAAGCTGATATCAACGCTGGTAGTGAGGAAATTTAGGACACACAGGTTGCGCTTCCTTTCCGGATGCAAATCGCATTTTTCTACCTTAAACTTCTCCTTCTTTAATCTTGATGGCGTTGTTATCCCGTAGGCGTGGGTGTGTATACTATTAGCGCCGATGTACCTCTGATCATCCAGGCATAACGGCGTCGGTTTCTTTGTTCTACTTTATAATATCGTGGAGGGCTGTTCGTGACTGCTCCCTACACCACACTTAACGATCATTTTATATGTTAATTTGTCGGTTATCTACTTAAAATTGGTGCATCTTTGATTGAAAATCGAGAAACTCTTCGGTTAGGCACTCCTAGCACAGCCTTGTTTCATATGAGTTATATCGTGTTCATCGTCAGATGTATTGAATTTAAGCGAATTACGATTAATATCGGCATGCACGTTCTCAGTTTCAATGTACAATATGAAGCTACCTGTGTTCAGACAAAGAAAACAAGAGAGAGAGAGAGAGTATTATGTACAAACGAGAGAAAGGGTACGTGCGTGCTTACTTCATTTGAAACAAGGAGAGACAGAGAGAGTATGATGTGGGAGCGCTAGTATTCACTTCAGACGTCCGTAAACCACACACACCAATTTGTTTATTCTAGTACAACTGTTTCAGGGCGTTGCAGTAAAAGGCATACATCAGCACTTTCGATAATTCCAGAATGATGAATCCGACATATACGGATTAATTTTACTCGACTTTCAGTTTCCTCATTGTCATTACTGCAAAATTCACGGTAAACATATCAGTACGTTTAAATTCTGTTTAGCAACCAAAAATTCAGCACTTCCTCTCCGCCCCAAGTAGTAGTAAAGTTAGTAGCTAAACATCTATTTATTTATAAATGTTCTTCTTCGTTCTTCTGTAAACGGAATTGTTAATTCATTTAAAAAATCGCTCTCGAAGTCATTCTCGGATTGCTGGCTCAAAGAGCTGTTCTAGTCGATATAATATTTTATCCATTTGAACTGGCTGAATAGAAGTACTCGATGGAAGAGGAGTTCCCAACAGTTTCATATGGTCTGCTTAAGGTAAGGGTGTGATCTAATGCTGCTTGTTATAAATTTTGAAGGAATTATGTTTTCGAGATGGATCTGATGGTCGCTGCGGACATCGTGCAATATTGTTTCATCGTTGTCAGTTATGCTGTTAACGTCGAGGCGATCGACCTCATCGGTATTCAAACACCCGAATTTGTCGTAGAACAGCGATTGAGACATAACTCATCCGCAGAAATTGTTGGCCGCCCAGACCACCAGGTACGTACCAGAGTGCAGCTGTAATAGCCAGTTATGAATTTATTGTTGACTCTTGTATGCTCAAACTAACCTATATAAAAACCACAGAATGTTCATCTTCACGAAATTACTGCCCGTTGTTATAGTGGATGCGATTCAAATTGTGTGTGCATCCTGATACGCTTACATAGAATTTCCAAACACGTCTGCGAACAGCAGATGATAGGCTCTAAGGTTCGAATATTCCAGTAGGTTGGAATAAGTGGAGGTGTTCTGGATCATTATAGCATGTTCGCAATCTTATTCGCTCACGCCTTTACCTGTCAAGGTGTTGTGGAACTTATTCTTGGGCAGTAGAGTCGGTTCATGTCTCTTTGTTATGAATCTAAACTGTTGTCGTCGAAGTACGTCTGGACATTTGAATTGATTTTGATAAAGATTTTTACCCTGTTTCTCATAGATGACGCCATGAATCTGAACGAGTTCATGAATCGCATTTTAATATTTACATTTCGAAATACACCTACCTTATTGACACACTGATCAACTTTAAATTTCTTGATGACGCTGATGTATTTCTTTTTGTGAAGTGAGATAAATGGCAACGCTCTTCTACTTTGTTTTTGTTCGTTTTATGCCTTTTTCCATATGTATCATTTCTCGACTTCAGTGTTATGCTCTGTGCCTATTGTTGGTGAGGCAGGTCATGCAGTTGTGGTATTTCATCTGATGGTTGTATAGTTGTTTGGTGCCTTCCCGTCAATGGTTGCACGAAAATATTGGCGCCGTCCAGTCCGGTGTACGTTGTTGTACTTATACATAGCACTATGTTGTAGGGCAAACTATGTGCTTGATTAACGCGCGTTCCACTTGTGTTTGTTGTTTGAGACTCGGAATAGTAGAATTTCATTGGTGGGCACGCAATGCCAGGATAACGTAGCTTCATTCGCTTTTCATGGTCTGCATATTTAATGATATTTTCTAATATCATCTCAACCATTTTTCTTTTCTTCGTTTCCGTTATCATCGACACTTTCCACATTCACCTTTGATATGTCTATGATGTTGATACTGGTAGAAACAATCTGTTGTGAGGATATGATGATCTTTTTTCCTCGTCCACCAATAGTAGATTGAAATGCATGTCGTTTCCTACCTTTCTTAAATACACGGTTGATACAACTTCGTGGACTTTTGTGGAGAGAGATGCATTTTATGTGTTTCTTACCATATAATATTAATAGCAATTAGACTCCTTGCGAAGTTAGAACTGTCAAAATGTGCTGGTAACTTAACATTGCACATTTATTTAGCTTCAGAGGTTTGTATAGGTCGATAGATAGTTTTCCAAAATAATCGATGAGCACAATGACATGAAATATCGATCCATTAAGATCAAATCGTGTATTATTACACGTTAAAGGAAGGCCGGTAATCCCAGCGCATATTTAATTGAAGATGCAAGTGGGGAACTGATTCTGCGCGATTCCTATAAACATGAATTCTAAAAAGCCAAATATGAAAACGTATAACCCGTCGAAGAGATTTTGAACAGAACAGAGGGTCAAGTTTCAAGTTGGATGAACGAAACTAGTGTGTTGTAAACAATCTTACGCTATTTCGTTACACTTATTTATTAGTAATATCACATTATTCTAGTACTGCACACTTATTGTAACTATTACCCATTCTATAAATACAATTCCAAAAGTTTAACGTATTTTATGCAGTATAACTTACTTAATTCTTTTCTACCCCTTTCCCAGTAAGGCGTGTGTGGAGTTGAGTTTAGAAGAGAGGATCAAGTTTATGTCAAATTGTTGAAGTTTTAACAAAGATATTCATTGTTAATGTAGCTGTCAGGACTGTTCGGCTACGGCGTCGAAAATCCTGTTCCGACTTCCTATTTACCGAATGGACCCTATGACTCGGTGGCTGCTTCTCTTCTAAAAACCCTGGTTTCTTGTTAACGGGATCGATATTATGCGTTTCCTTATGTCGAGGCAGATTATTTGATCCAGTAAGGATTTCTTCACATATGGACTATGTGTGAGATTTTTTATTTAGACAGGGATGCCTGCCTACAGCGTCATTTCTTGCAAACGTTTTGTGGCATCTGACACTCCACCTTAGACTATAATAATCCAACATATTAGGGAAATCATGCGATGAAATTTAAGTAACTTACCTAAAATATGCCGATCCCACAACGATAAATACTAAATAATAATAATACGATAAACCATTAGGAAATAAAGGCGTATTGTAACTATAAACACTAAAGCAACATCCTGGAGATAAAGTTATTGACGTTCACGAACTAACTGTTAGGAAGTTGGTGGTGCGGCTTGATGCTCCTCCGCGGTTTCAAAATACTTTATTGGTAGCACGTCATGTTTCTTTCGGCCTGGAGGATCAGTACACTTTATGTGCACAACTAATGCAAACTCCCCCTCCCTCCCCTACTTCCTAATATTACATAAAATGTGCAACTCTTGATTATCGATGATCGTGATTTATAAATTTATGCAATTATGATGTAAATGCTACCGAACAAGTACTATTGATATTTGATTGAGATTTTAATGTACGTATCTGAAAAATTGTGTTTGCCTAACTTAGCATGAATGTTGTTTATTGAATTGTTTTGTTTGAATGCTTTTGATTGAAATATTCTCTAATTGTTATTTTCCTTCCCTGACAAATTCCTTGCTACTCGGCTATTGGTCAAGTACAACGAGAAATGGGAGTTTGCATTTACTATTAGCGAATATCCTTTGTGAAACTTTCACAATCTACTATTCTAAGAATTTAACATTTTGGAAACAGCGGGATGATTCAATTTATTGCATTTTAGTCAGGCATCAGAATGTACACTTGGCCTTTGCCGTGCAGAGCAATAAGTTGAATCAATATCATTACATAACGCTACAAGTGCTTCGTTGTAAAACTTAGGTATAACGATGTACCTAGAAATTCTTAAATCTCCCTTTTATATGTTTTATCAATATTCAATTAGAAAGCAGTATTTTATATGATACGATCTATTAAACGTTCTTAGGTGTATCTACTCCATGTATCTCAATAAATTAATAAATAATGAACTGGGGTTTCATTAAATTAGATTTTATATTAACTTATACATATAACATAGATCTCTTGTGAATTCTGTTTGCGACGTCGCATGATTGTATCAATAGAGAAAGGAACCCAAAATTACCTAATATCTTATTAGACGCCGACTAATTAGAGGAGCTATCAGAAGCCTAAATACCATACTGAATGATAGCGACTTCTATCCGTCTACAATATGTCCTATTAACTTCATTGATCTTATTGTTAGTCAATTTTAATAAATTACTAAATTATTTACTCCTGTTTGCTTAAAATGTTATATTGAAATATAGTATCCAAACCGGTTTGTGATGTCTAATGATTAAGGTTCGACAAACGAGTGAATGATAAGTTGTGTCAACCGCACTCACGCTGTTGTTTCCTTCAAATTTTGTCGCGCCTTGCACGTAAGTAGGGACAAGCGGTGGAGGAACAGCGTCAGTGTGGTTTACACTACTTAATCACAAATATGAAATAAGTTGCGATAGCATCGCCAACTCCCCATCGCCTTATCTATCTCTATGCGAATAGTTCTGTGTAATTGTAGGCTGTCCTAACTTATTTCATAATTACCGCTGTTTGCCCAGACTACTACTTATTGATAAATTATCATGCGCTCGTTTGTCGAACACCACTAATGATGTATCGTGGTTCGTATTGATGGTCGAGGAATAGAGTTGCTCATTAGCGCCAAGGAACAGTGGCGGAAGTTAGATGCAACCTTTAGTATAACTGCGAGCCTCAATGAGATCTGTTGTATATTGTAGTATAACAAATGTTACCAGAGTTGAATATTTTATAAAAGCATGATTTAATGTATAAAAAGAATTTTGTTAGCATTTTTTACACATTTCGACAACAAATATGCATTACAAAAATTCACATACATAAATTTACTGTAAATAATAACCAAGGATATATGGATTCATGGACAACGGAGGAATAGAACAGTGTCATCCTGGTTTCGAGAAAAAAAGTTTGTTTGTTGAACGACGAAAATGGACAATTTCGAAAAGTCAATAAAGAAGTCTAAAATATATTTCCAAAACAAAAGGTTTTAAGTAGAAGTATTAGTAAGAAAAAGAAGTATTACCATACAAAAGAAGAAAGAATTGATAAAAGGGAGGAATCCATAAGCTGCGTCGAGAAAAGAAGTGAAGAAAGGAAATACAGGAAGAACCGTCAACGGAAAATTCACACACATACATTCACACACTAAAATAGGTAAATTTTTTTGATTTTAATATTTCAATATTTCGAAAAAATTATAAATATAAATTGTTATAATTTATGTTTTTATATTTTATCTACGAGCTAGACCGGTGCAATCTACTTAACAAATTAACTAAATTCTCAGTACAATATACATGTAAGCTACCGTAAATTCTATTCAGACATGCCTGACCTAAATTTTGCTATTAAAACTAAAGAACTTCTGATTTTGCATTTCGAGTCGGCAAGTATTCAGAAAGTGACAGTACACGATACGCCCAATCAGATCACGGTATCTTATATAATACGACCAATCAGAACGCTCTTCCCGTCTAACAAATATTGTGGTTATCACATCATGGTATTACCCTTGTTTATATATCTTATAGTTATTCAACGTAAATTGTTTCTGGGAAATGAGGGGTAGATGGCGTATTATTTATAAGTCGTTCATTCATAATCTCAAACGTATTATTTTGTATTTTACTACGAAATTTATTGGAATTCATTGTTTCTTTCATTTCATTAATTTTAGTTGTATTCTTTATTTTAACCTATTTAAGTTAGCATTTATTTTTAGTTTAATTTACAAATCGGGAAAGCCAATTATATTAGCAGAGTAAATATTTAATCGTAGTTTTATTTTTCTTTGACGCATTTATTTACAATAATATAATTATATATTTTATTTGCTTGTTGAATCTGTTAGAAAACCTTGTGTAAAAACTTTGCAATATTATACTCTCCTAATTGTTATATCTTCAACATGTAATAAGGAATAATAATTTTAATGTATCGATCTCAGTTTACCTTTAAATTCCTATATTTTTCAAAAATATTAAGGATTTTAAACGATATTTTTGCGTTGAACCGTTTACGAAATTTAAGTCTTTGTTGGTTATTCACAATTCATAGATGCTGACGGACAGAAAAATATATTGACCAGATAAATGGAATAGGATGTATAACAAATAAAATAGTGCCGTTAATCCAGTAGAAAATTCTGACACAGTGGAGGAATTTGATATATATGTACGTATGATACACATTATTTTTTCTGTATGGTAATGGTGGAATTGTGCCAGTTTATCTTATATTTATGGATACATGTATACTGCAACGTAAACATATACCCGCCATATAACCTGTGGGTTTGGTATATATATAAATTGCTAAAGGTGATTGCAAAGGCTGTGGTGTAATTTATTGACACAAATATCCTATCGGTAAATTCCTCACAATATATATATATAATAAAATCGGTGATACGTGTTCCGCTAGCTCGAGGCAAGCATCTTCAACAACTGTATAAACCGAAGTGACAAATTTCTAACATTAAAAATTCTACAACATACATTTTTACCCCACTTTTACTGTGACCATGTGTGTGCATGCACAAATATTTTCCCTCTCGATGACGGCTTGGACGCCTTTCACCCCCGCAAATTCCCATACTAAGTCAAATGGACTGCCAAGGGAAAAAGTACCTGGTAAACCCGAAGTTTGAACGTTAAAGATTTACAAGTACATTGTGTGAATTGGTTAATGCCTGAAGAAATTAAATTATATTTAAAATTCTTTCATTTGATCATAATAATCGGAATAAACTAGATTGAATCGGTCCCGCGTCCCGATTTAGAAGATTTATATTTTTGTGTATGTGTATGGCTTCAAATGCATCGAGTTCTCGCGGTGAATCGACCTGTTTTATCAATTTTAAATTTTCCATTTTTATGTCGTGCCCCGTGTCGTGCATATGTTTCGCGATACTTGACAAGTCTATCCTGCCGTAGCGATAATATGCCACATGTTCTTTGAATCGTGTAGCTATTGCGCGTTTCGACTGTCCTATATGCGCTTTATAGCATTCGCTACAATTAGTTTTATAGGTACCCGACCGTTTTTCCGGAACTGTTTTGTCTTTCGGATTACCTAAAAGATTCTTTAAGGTGTTTTTAGATGTCGAGCACATCTTCATGTTTTATTTTTCAAATTTTGTTTTCAAATATCACATCGGTAAACTCCATATTTGTGTCAGGAAATTACACCACAGTTCTTGCAATCACCTTTATTGATTATGGCTCTCTAGCCCAAGGAATTAAACCGCTTCAGAAAAGTGAGCAGACAGTTTAGCATAATTCAAGCAGATATCTTATTTCTTAAACGTTGCAAGAAAAATAATGTTTTTCCAAAATTTATAAAAGTTGATGTGTTAAATAGTTGTAAGCAATCCGAAAATGTTGTAAACTTTGCGAAAAGGTGTTGGCTTAAAAATGAAATAAGATATTTGTATGGAAAAAGGAGTAAATTAGAATTAGAGTTATACACTTTACATTTGAAAATAACCCGTAATTCAGATGAAAACAGCTTCCTAACGTGGTGTGTTTTTCAAACACGCGCTAAAGAACATTGTCAACATAGGTTAAAAACAAAAATGTATAACAAAAATAGAAAATTCAGAAAGTTGTGCCCAAAGAAATATAGTAATAAGCACGTCAAGGAGTTTGAGAATACACCACTAATATGTAATCAATCGTCCGAGACCTGCGGAAATTGTGCTCTTAAATAAACGTTTGAAACATAGCGTAAACGGGGAAAGACACCAATAGCAGAACTGATCGCGGATATAGAAACGGGTATAAAATATTTAGATTCAAACACGAAAGAATATGTTAGGAACGCCTGCAAAATTAGAATTCAGAAAAATTTAGAAACAAAAACGAATGGGCACATTAAAAGCGAGCTGCACATTATTAAAGGGCTCAGAAAAAGAAACTGTTTTTATCTAAAAGCGGATAAAAGGAATAAAATTGTGATCATGGACAAATTAGATTATTTTGCGAAATGTGTAGTACTTACTTACACAAAAAAACCCTACCAATCGTATATTCCTACCAAATATCTGATATTGGGGTTTATACTTCAATAAAGGATTTAGGTGTTTTATTTGATGAAAGATTATTACTATTATTAGATTATTATATTATATTTACTGGTCATGTGCACGATGTGGTTAGCACTTGCTTTAAAATTTATGGTTTCATATTTCGAAATTGTCGAGACTTTCGAAACACACGCACCATTTACATTTTGTTCGCTTCTCTTATTCGGTCTAGACTTGAGTATACTGTTCTTATATGGTTCCCGATTTATAATGTCCATATTCAACTGATCGAGTCTGTTCAAAGAAAATTTTTTAAATTTTTATTTCTTAAGGCTGAGGGTTGTTACCCGGTGAGAGGTTATAACCATAATTTACTACTTGCTAGATTCAACGCTTTACCCTTACAGGTCAGGAGGATAGTCGTTCTAATAAAGTTCCTCTTTTCTCTGATACACGGTGGGGTTGACTGTGCAATGTTGTTAAACAGACTAAATTTTCATGTACCTAAGTGTAACTCTAGATGTTTGTCAACCTTTTACATTGACGCGAATAGGACTAACGTCTTAGTAAGATCTCCTATATCGCTATTGTGTGCCTACTTCAATCAGATATCCGAAGTTTGCGACATATTTGCCGATACGTTGACCTGTATAATGAACCATGCATGCCACCACTTCAGTCAACTTGCTTAGACACGTATTCATTCCAGCATTATGTGTATCATTGTCAAGTGTTTGCTTGCTGCGCTTGATTTGATTTGATTTGTGATGATATATAGATTTAATATTAGTTTATGAAATGTATTTTACCTGTAATTGGGATTTTCCTGTGGATACTAAATATATTATTATTATTATTATTATTATTATTATTATTATTTTGAAAAGGTAAGCAGCATGCTTTCGACCGAATCTTATCAAACAGTTAAGAAAAATCCATTACCTTCGATGATTATACACACGAAGGACATAGTTAAGGAGTGTCCAAATTTAATTGACAACAAGTTAAAATTTAAACTGGCTGTTTCGAACCCGATCATACCGAAAATGTACTGTTTGCCCAAAATACACAAACCGGGTAAAATAATGCGGCCTATAGTATCGTGTATCAACTCCCATATTTATAAGTTATCAAAGTGGCTAGTAAACGAATTTAAAACTTTGCCTAAGAGGACGGATAGCTTAGAGATTGAAAATTCAGTAGATTTCGTGAATTTGTTCACTCTTGCCCAGCGTACCGATCAATGAAAGTTTAGACTTTTTATTGGTTTTTCTTAGAATGAACAATATCGACGACGTACGAATAGCTGAATATAAAAGGTTAACTTCCCTTTGTATGAAACAAAATTATTTTCAAATTAATAACAAAATGTACATACAACGGGGAGGCACAGCCATGGGAAACCCCTTATCTCCTTTCATCGCTAATTTATTTATGAGTAATTTCGGAATGGCGATGAGGAGAGATAGTGAATATTTTCGTAAAGTGTGGATTAGATACGTGGACGATATTTTTAGTGTTTTCGATACCAGGAAATGTTCGGTTGATAATTTCTTAGGACAACTAAATTCAAAATTCGACACAATCAAATTTACGGTAGAAGAAGAAGTGAATAATCGTCTCCCATTTTCAGGTAGTTTAGTTATTAGAAACAATAGTAATAATAAATTAGAAGTGGACGTCTACAGGAAAAGTACAAACGTTAATAGGTTTATAATGGCGGATTCGAACCATTGCATGCAACATAAAATGTCGTTTATCCATTTCTTACTCAATAGGTTAGTTAAATTCCCGCTCACACAAAGTAGGTTTCGAAAAGAATTAGAATATATCAAAAAGATAGCTATATACGACGGTTACTCCCTAAGAGATGTTGAGAAACGATTAGAAAGAATTAAAAGAAAAGCCCACATAAGAAATTCAACGACTTTAGCCCCGGTAGTTACGCGGGAAAAGAATTTTATAAAACTACCGCATCATAAGATTTCAAAACGGATTAGCAATATTCTAGAAAAACAAAACATGAAGGTGTACTCGACATCTAAAAACACCTTAAAGAATCTTTTAGGTAATCCGAAAGACAAAACAGTTCCGGAACAACGGTCGGGTATCTCTAAAATTAATTGTAGTGAATGCGATAAAGCATATATAGGACAGTCGAGACGCGCAATAGCTACACGATTCAAAGAACATGTGGTACATTATCGCTACGGCAGGATAGACTCGTCAAATATCGCGAAACATATGCACCACCCGGGGCACGACATAAAAATGGAAAATTTAAAATTGATAAAACAGGTCGATTCACCGCGAGAACTCGATGCATTTGAAGCCATACACATACACAAAAATATAAATCTTCTAAATCGGAACGCGGGACCGATTCAATCTAGTTTATTCCGATTATTATGATCAAATGAAAGAATTTGAACTGTAATTTAATTTCTTCAGGCATTAACCAATTCACACAATGTACTTGTAAATCTTTAACGTTCAAACTTCGGGTTTAGCAGGTATGTTTTCCCTTGGCCGTTCATTTGACTTAGTATGGGAATTTGCGGGGGTGAAAGACGTCCGAGCCGTCACCGCGAGGGAAAATATTTGTGCGCGCACACACATGGTCACAGTAAAAAGTGGGGTACAAATGTATGTTGTAGAAGTTTTAATGTTAGAAATTTGTCACTTCGGTTTATACGGTTGTTGAAGATGCTTACCTCGACCTCGCGAAACACGCGTCACCGGCTTTATTATAAACAATTGTGTGGTGACGAGTTTACCGATGTGATATTTGTGTCATATAAATTGCTGGACAAAATTAACGCACCACTTTATTTAATTCAAATAATTACATAAATGATACGTAAATTAAGCATATTGAATCACAAATGTAATGTGAAATTAGGTATTTTAAAAATAAACTAGGGAACATAGTCTTATTTTGACTAATTTTTCACTTAAAAATTTGTTTTTGTATCGAGGACTCGTGAAACATGGAAACGGAAATCACATTAAATTAACCTTAAAAAGCCAAATTAGTACATCCAATGCAATATTGAGTATGTCCTCCTCTACTCCTAATTACTGCATTCATATGCCTTGGCATGCTACAGATTAAATTACGAATCATTTCTTGAGGAATATTCTCCCATTCTTCAACTACGGTTTCTACTAGTTGATTGTGATTGATAGGGGAAGGCGTATGGTTGCGGACCTTTCTCTAAGAAAATCCCATAGGTGCTCAATCGGATTAATGTCTGGAATATTAGGTGACTACTCAAAAACCAGAATATTAACATAATTTAAGCAGCCAACAGCTTGCCCAATCACGTGAAGACGAGCATTATCTTGCATGAATAGAATATTAGACCCTATAATTGGAATAACATGCCCAAACGATCTTTTCTAAGTAATAAACCACATTCATTGACCTTGTATAGGAACAACTCTGTACAGGTGTCGAAACAAATTCCTCCCCAAAGCATTACAGAGCCACCCACAGAAGAGATTCTTGAAGAAATGTTGCAACTTATAAATCGTTCTCCTGGTCTTCGCCACACACGCTCATGTCCATCAGTACATTTTAAACTAACACTCGTCTCATCAACGAATAAAACCTTCCAATCGTCAATAGCCCAGTGTTCATGATTTCTGGAAAACCGCAATCTTTGAATTTTGTGCTCTCTAGTAATTAATGGCTTTTCTGCCTGCTCTCTATTACTTAATGCAGCCTCCTTTACACATCTTCTTACAGGTTGATGATACGGCAACATTGTGAACAGCTAGTTATTCATTTCTTACATACATTCTTACATATTGATAGTAACTCTTGTTTCTTAGAGTGTATTGGTTAAGAAAACTATCATCCCTATCATCCCCCAAAAGTGCCTATAATTGAAAATTGCCATTTTAAAACAAATCATACCTTGAGAACAATTGTATTGAATATTAGAAGAGATCCACAGCGTATTTGTAAGAATATTAGTAACATCACAAATACTACTCCTAACCACCCCCTTTGATTTAAACAAAAATACAATAGTGGTGCGTTAATTTTGTCCAGGAGTTTATTATGGTGTTATTAAATGATAATTACTATAACACAACCTCTAATGATGTCTGTGTGAGGTTAGGTGAAATGTATTCGATACGCAGCAAATACGAATTTCTTTTCAAAAATGCAAATAATTGGTTATATTAGAAATTAAATATTGGTCGCCTGCTTTCATTCATAAATTCAACTATATTTTATACACACTAGATGACACCACGTAGCAGAGGTCCTATAAAATTTGGCTGAATAGCTGTAAGATATATAAACAAGGGTATTACGTAACATCTTATTAGGCGCGACTTTTAGTTATCTGATTTGTCGATATCTTCTGACTAAGAGCAACACCTTCTTGCCATGAGCAACGTTCTAACATATGCCGGTTTTAATAAATAAATAAACAATTAGCGTTTCATCAGCTTATATCCAGAATTCTCGTCGAAACCTGTTTGTGACGTCATGGTATTACGTAATACAGTAGAAGCCGCTTATTGTGATCAATTTGGAACAAACCCTTTTTGATAACATTAACCGAATGATAACAGTAAGCGGAAGGTAAATATAAATGTATTTTTCTATGCTGATGTAGTCAATAATAAATATGTATATATGTAATCAAATTATTTAACGACTTACAAATAAAATTCAAGGGAAAAATTAACGATTGATCAACAATTTTTAATATTTTACCAAATTTGTTTATTTTTTATCATCGATACAATACGTAGGTACATTTATTTACACTTTACGATTTCATTCGAAAAACTGGTCGATCGTCGTTTGACGTTTATTTTTATTAATAAGATTTTGTATGTATATTTCAAAATCATAATATCTATCAAAATTACTTTCTCGGAATTGTACACCACGTCGGAGAATATTTAACGCTTCTTGCATCTGGCCATTAGTTGGCGGCTCTTCAGACATTTCCTCTTCTTCTTCTTCTCCTACTTCGGGTAATTCAGGATTACTTCCTTCGGGCGATTGATCCACAACTTCCCGACAAATGTCTGATATAGTCATTGTGGCAGCTGTTTGAACATCATTGTCGATATCCACCCAATCGGAAAATTCGCTTTTGGACAGACCTTGAACTACAAAAAAATTAAAAAAATATTAGTTAGATGTACAAAACAAGTTCTTTTTCATACCTTCTAAAATGTCATCGCACGTTTCATGGAGATCAGGTTCTTCATCACCAGTTTTGGAAAAACCTCCTTTTCGAAAACAGTTTCGGATCGTTTCTGGTTGAACTTGCCTCCATGACTTCACCAGCAAATGCAGCGCATCTAGAAGACTGATTTTTTTGCTATCGCATCTGCAGTAGGTGCATCTCGATTCTCATCAAGTTCTTGTATAATTTGGGCTCGAATTTGCCCTCGATAGTATTCTTTGAATGTTCGAATGATTCCTTGATCACATGGTTGTATCAATGCCGTAGTGTTCGCAGGTAAGAAAATAAGTTGGATGTTCGTCAAAACTGCATTCACTTTGTGCGCAGTACAATTGTCTACTAATAAGACGATTTGGCGTTTCAATTTTTTATCCCACCTGAGTAACTACTCGCTGAACAAGACACTTGTCATCCAAGCATTCGCATTAGCAAAATACTCCACGGGCAAAGTTTTAACACCTTTAAAACACCGAGGATTCTTACTTTTTCCTATCACTAGAAGTTCTTCCTTTTCACCTTCCATATTAACAGAACATAACACTGTTACTCGTTCTTTCGAAGATAAGCAACCTCTTACTTTATCGTTTTTGAACAAATAAGTATGATTAGGTATCGCGCGAAAGTAGACTCCTGTTTCATCTGCATTGTAGATGTCCCGAGGCGGATATTTTGCAATAATTTCTGGCCATTCCGAACGCATCCAGTCAGCGGCTGCTAACGAATCAGCACTTTTTCTTCACCGTGCAGAGGTCTATAAACGATGTTTTCTCGCTTTTTCCACCGATTGAACCATCCGTCTGTTGCAATGAAATTTTCTTTCCCCATAGTTTTGGCTATATCTTCTGCTTTTTGACGCATGATAGGACCATTCACAGAGGCATTTTTTTCGCGAACATTTGTAAACCAAATTTTTAAAGCTGATTCAACTTGATTATCCTTTCCAGACCTTTCCCTTTTTCGTTTTATGTTTTCATTCGAACGCGCACACGTTTCTATTTCTGTACGATTTTTTAAAATTTTACACAACAGCGATTGCGAAATTTTTAATTGTACCGCAGCATTCCTTTGATTCATTTTCGGAAGTTTATCGAAGTTATCGGGAATTTGTCGTTTTTCTTCGTTCGATAGATCGCGACGTTTTTTATTCACTTCTGCCATGACCACGGTGGTTTATGCGAAATTTCAATAATTTACCCGTACACAAGACTGTAGAACGTGAGATTCGTAGAAGAGTATAGGAGAAACTGAATATCATTTAAACGAACGGACCTTTTATACATAAAGTACATCAAAAAAAAAAGATGGCCTCTTCATAATATAGAAATAACAATTCGTTAGATTGTAATATGCGATATGAGAGTTTTAATTGAAATCGGCGAGAAAAAGCGGCTTGTTCAAAGGAGTTGCGCTGCAGACACCGTCGCCTGAAGAAACTTTCCGACAAAGGATACTATTCATAACTAATAACATTAAGCGGCTTTTGATTACAATATGCGGCTTTCTTTCAATGAGTTTTAAATAGAGTGATTTGGGACCAACAGTTTTCGATAACAATAACCGTTTGATAACATTAACCGTGATTATAATAAGCGGCTTCTATTGTATATGTAGAAGCGCTCTATAGTTAGCTTCTTGCTGGTAGCGACAATTTCCGATCAAAAGCGACACCTTCTGACACTACCTACAGTTATGTTTACAGATCAATAATGACACCTTTCGACCTAGAGCAACAGCTTCAGACACTATCTACAGTTATTTGTTTGCGGACCAACGGCGAGACCTTGCGACCAAAAGCGAAAGGGCGTTGGTTTGAATTTTGAATTTGTCCGGGGATGTGACTACCTTCCAAACATACGTGCTTCGGGGTTGACTACCTTCCAGCATACATACTTGTGGTGTTAATTGCCTTTCAAGACGCAGAAAGGCGTTCCGAAAACCGGCCTTCTCCTACTACTAATAAGCAACACTATACTATTCGGAATACATATACCTTGGAAATACCCAAACATAGACTTACACTTAATGAGCACAATCCTCCGTATTAGGCTGTAGTGGTCTAGAATAAATTGTCTGATGCATTAAAACTGATAGAGACGTTTAAATTCAAGAAATCAACCCGTCAGCTACTTTTATCTAAAAGCTCTTATTAGTTCAAAGAATGAAATAAATATGATATAATATGATAAGGTGCCAACTGAATGAAAAGCAAAAGCAAAAGGAACAGAAAATATTCTGAACAACAACTAATTAAATGTAATTACAATTACACTTCGAGTTCGAAATCGTAATCGGTTGCAGTGCATTTGCATGCTTCCCATGCTTTCTACAAAAAAATTATCATGATATTATATAATATTATTTAAATCTTATTCGCTTTTCAATTACTGTGCTGTCTATATCTGTGCGCTGCATAATAATAATAATAATAATAAATTACTTCAGACAACTCAAAGTCTCATAATAATTACACTAATTGAATGAAATAATGTATAATTGGCATCAACACTCAATTACCAAACTTAAATGTAGCCCTAAGAGCAACAACTAGCCTCAAATGATAAGCTAAACAAACAACTGACGTTGTTTGAGACTAAAGCAAGATAAATTATAATATTATCCACAATATATACCTGAGACGATGCTAGATGCGCTACCTTTACTAGTTCGCACTGAAATGTTAAAAGTAGAACTAATCCAAAAAAAAAAGGAGCGTTACTTGTCTTGTCGTTCAGAAGGTAACTAATTGTAAGAATTTGCATTCAAATTTGAATATGCACCGCTACTCTCCGGGAATCTGGCCTCTACCATGCCCGCCATATTGTTCGGGGTATATAGGAAAAACTTGAACTTTGATTCCTAAAAAAACATAAATAGTAGTATTCTTCACTTCTGTAACAACAATTTAAAAAATGGACAAGTTCAAGCCCTACAAACCAAAATTTATTCACATTATGCAAGCACAGATCTACGATCAGCGTCTAGGATTTTGTTTTTGGTTTAAAAGAAAATTCCCGTACTCTCGTAAACCACAAGTTGTAAGATACTCAACTAAACATTCATACCAACAGTTGGATGCCTTTTTAATCTATAAATATTTCGAATTAACTTACACACACGGTTTGTTTCATCATCTTAACCGGGTGACCTTCTCATATAAGCTTTCTCCTTTAACCGTCCATTTAAGAAGGCTGTGTTAACGAGAAATTGTTTGATACATCAATTTCGTTGGACAGCGATACAAACAAGAGCTCTTATCGTTTCAAAGCTTGCCACGTGTTTAAATGGCTCATCATAATCAATTCCTGGACGCTTGCTTATAACCTTTTGCAATTAATCTTCCCTTTTAGCGTTTTATTTTGTTGCTGTTGCTGTTTAGTTTTGTTTTAAACACCTACCTATTACCTACTTCCGTTCCACCAATCGGTAAATCTCCTATTTTTCAGGTACCATTGTAATCATGCGAATTCACTTCGTCATCGATTACATCCTCTCTATTCTTAGCATCTTTCGTATTTATTGCTTCTTCGTCTTTGAAGTTAAGAAAATAAGGATAACCTGTCAAATCATCCGCTTCCATCGGACCACAAACATGAACAAGTTTCCCTGGTTTGCTTGGCTTATTAACTCGTTCACCAAATGTCAGACGATGGTGCTTGTCCAGTATACATTCTACACAAAAGTCATTGCTAACTTGTACATCAATGCCACGATCTTTCAGGAATTACACGTTTGTCTTGGTGCTCGAGCTTTTCGGCCCATATTTGAAGTGTGTCAATATTGGCAACTTCCTTAACAACACATGACTTCTCTCGGAAAATAACTTTTACTGCTAAGCGATAAAGTTTACTCCCATTTTCAGATGAAACAACAGCTATTTGCTTATTATATCTGTGATATTGCCATGTTTGTCCATCATTATTAATGGTTTGCTCAATTCCCTTTTCCAAAGCCTTTCTAACAGATCAAGATTACATGTGTCATCTGGACAGTACCATATATCAAGTATCGTTCAATCCACATTCTACAGTCAAAAATTTGAACATCATTACTTACATTAACTTTTGTAGCCAAGCAGAGGATAGGTCTCGTTCAGGGTAAGAAATTATATTTTTAATTTAATTTAGGTCTTGATTTGGTGCTTTATTTGCTTAGGTGCATCCTAACCAGACTTTTACATAAATACGAACTATGAAAAGACAGACAGTACTTATGTATGTCATTCAGCTCTTGTTTTCTCATATTGAATTGATCACGGAACAAATACATTACAAGTGTGTAAATTGCTTTTGACATCTAGCAGGAGAAGTTGCACGAGGTATTCGAAAGGTGTTAAAATTCGGCACCGCATTACCAAGAAAAATGATAACTAATTGTAGTAGTTCTTTTAATCATATGTACGATGAGTTTGCTTCAAATTATCAAGACAGTAATTTAAGATTACATCACGTTCTTCAGCAGTCAATTCTTTAACAATATGTTCATCCAGGATGGGCGCCATAATCTGATTAGAGTGTGGAACCTTTTTGTTTGGCAGGTAATCTATTCAATTACCTGAAAATTGAAGTCCAAAATTTAAAAGAATGGTTCATACCGTAAATACCACAATAAATAAATATCTGAAATTAACAATTAAACTTATAAACAGAAAAGAATAACATTGGTATTGTTAATTACGAGGGTATGTAGTGATTAATTAGGAGTGGTTGTAAAATAAAAATTAATCAACAATTGATTGACCGGGTAGACACTTTCCTTTGTGTAATAACATTAATTTAATTTCGTAGAAGGTGAAAGTAGAGCGGTGCTGGGCGAAAGAGTGAATGAAAGCCAAATAAAACGTTTATTTATTTGATTGATAAATAAAACAAACCCTGTTTCAGACGTTTATTAATTATACTGTAGCAAAAATTATTTCCAAGTGGATACCTTAACCACCGGTTGTGTGTGCACAAGTGGACAGACAGACGGACGAAACAGAGACAGAGAACAATGACCGCTGGCCTATCTCACTAATGTGTACTGTGCATTTTTTCTATTTAGTTTTACCATAGCTTTGTATATTTTATTAAATAAAGTGATCAACATGTGAAAGGCGATTCAGTCCTACATAAAGAATTGGCGCCCAACTTAAGGCCTCTTCAACGTAAAGGAAGTTTTGTTTATGCAAGAGTCAGAAGAAGCATTTTCCCGCCTTCTATGTTGCTAAATAAGAATAAAAGCAAGGTTAAAGGTAAAAATTAAAAGAAGAAAAACTGTAAGTACTGCTTTCAAGTCTTAATTGCGACAGTGTATTTTCACGTGAATCGTGCGTGCATTTTAATAATAGACTTGCTAATTTCACAAAATTGTGCATTTTCCTATGAATACGATCGTAGAAGTATTTATACAGCCTTTTATCACATTATTATTCAGTATAATAATAGACTTTCAGTGGATATTTCAAGTATTTAGTGCATGCGCATAACTATATTACTCGTCTTCTCTATAATTTAAAGCTATCTACAGTGCGTTTCATATGGATATAGTCTCTATACACTCCTATTAATATATATATAACATTTTAACGAACTTTCAGACCTTTTGTATGCACTATACTCTCACAAACATTCAGTTACAAGATCTATAACTTAAGAAAAAGCTGAACAACACGTTCCGTGAGGAATCATCATTGGAATGACTCAAGCCCCAGTCACTTCCCAAGCTCAAACCCCATCACCAGTACTCAGTGGAAATTCTTCGAACTGCGCTTCGCGATTCTCTGGTAACAAAGGTGAGCATGTTGAGGCTTTCATCAATGCTATTAGCATTTACAAAGTTGCGTAAATATTTCGGAAGGAAATGCAATCCGTGGTTTACCCAGGTTGTTTGACAGTAACACTGCAACCTGGTGGCAAGGAATCAAGTCGAGTATATCGACTTGGGATGAAGCTTTGGCAGCTTTGCGACATTCTTTCGGCTATAACATGCCGCCGTCTCAGATTTTCAAAGAATTGTTTTCACGACAACAACGTGACAAGGAACTTACCGATATCTTTGTAAATTCTGCTCGTGCGCTCTTAGCACGCATACCTAACGAACCAAAACAGCATGCAACTCATCAGTTGACATGATTTATGGGTTACTACATCGCAGGATCAGACATAGGTTACCAGGGGAACAAACTGGTGCCTTTTCGGATTTAATTGAGAAAGCTCGATCCATTGAAGATAGCCTCAATGAGGTTATACCTATTGCTAAGCAACCGATCCCAAATGATGACAAGACACGAATTCGTCCCAAATGTAACTTTTGCAAGAATTTTGGTCATCTACAGACAGATTGTAGGAAATATGCTGTTAGTCAGTCCAGAGTAGCTTCACCAAGCAGTACTGCGAAACCTACTACGTCTGCGAATATCAGTTGTTTTGGCTGTGCAACTCCAGGATATATACGTTCCCAGTGCCCCAATTGTCGTATTCGTACTTCAGCACATAGTACGCCTTCTTCAGCTGTAAATGCTTCCGATGTATCTAGTGCAGATACATCATGCTTAGATGTTCTCACGACAGAAATTTGTTCAGTTTACCTGAAATGTAGGCCGATGGCTCAAGTAGGAATCGCAGGAAGACGAGGTCTTGCTTATATCGATTCTGGTGCGAAAAGCACCATTGCAGGAAATTTGTTATACTCTCATTTTTCTGAGCGAAATTTGCCTTACAAAGAAAAACTTGTACAGATGATTCTAGCTGATGGACAATTACGCCAGGTACACACGAAAATTTTTGAAACCGACGTATTACTTCAAGGGAAAAGAATCCCTACTATATTCTTAGCAATGCCTGAGCATAAGAATAGCAATAGTTTTTCGAAGAAGATTTTTCGACCAAATTTTGTTTCTTCTCAGAACCTCTAGCGAACAAGGACAATGGTCCCAAGGTTTGTCAAGTTAAAATTGCTCTCAAGGATGGTGATGATCCATATTTGACAACGGAGTGTTCGAGAAAAGTAAGGAATTAACACCACATTCCATAGAGTCGATGGATGACAATCCTGTTTACCATCCGCCGTATCGTCTTTCACCTGGTAGGAAAGAAATCCTGCAAAAAGAACTCGATAAATTATTAGATGATGGAATAATCGAGGAATGTGAATCAGCTTATGCCGCTCCAGTAGTTTTGGTACCTAAACCTCATGGATCTACTAGGCTTTGCGTTGATTGCAGACGCCTAAATTAGATTACCGTTCCAGTTCAGCATCCTGTACCTAGAGTAGATGATTTACTTCATTCCAAAGTGAATGCTGCCTACATAACTACTTTAGATCTAAGAAATGGTTATCATCAGGTACCGGTCAAGAAAGCAGACCGAGATAAAACTATGCTATGGCTTTTGGGTTACGAACAGCACCTGCAACATTCCAGCGCTTAGCAGATCGCTTTCGCTCCGGCTTACCGCACATTTGCATCTTAACATATTTAGATGATTTGATTATTATGTCTCCAACGTTCGAGAGACATATGAATAATTTGGAGGATGTCTTTAAGAGATTCCAGTTATTCAAGCTTCATGTAAATCGTACCAAATGTACTTTCTGTGTCTTTCGTCATAGTGTCAAGTACCTTAGTCACATAGTGGGTAAAGATGGTTTTAGCCCAAGCCCGGACAAAATATCCGCCATTATGAACATGAGAGCCCCTCAAAATGTAAAACAACTTCTCAGATTCCTACAGACCTGTTCATCGTTTCGAAGATTTGTTCCAAATTTTGCTGAAATTTCTAGACCATTGAGTAGCCTAACAAGGAAAACTTCTAATTGGGAATGGGGACCCGATCAAAAAAATGCTTTCAATCAACTGAAAAAGTTATTGCACTGTGGTTACTGCACCTGTGTTGCGTCAAGCTGACCCAACCAAACCCTTTATTATTAGAGTGGATGCCAGTTCCTACGCATTGGGAGCAGCTTTACTACAGAGGAAGGGAGCCGAGAAAAGAGCCATAGAATATGCCAGTTGTCTGCTGACTCCTGCGCAGAAGAATTACCATAAAACCGAGCGCGAAGCCCTGGCTTTAGTATGGGCATTTTCGAAATTCCGTGGATATATCGAAAGTTCCAAGGTCATAGTGAAGAGCGACCACCAACCCCTTCGATGGAACAGGACGTCTTGCTCGATGGGCCCTGGCTTTATAACCTTACGATCTAACGATTGGATATGTACCTGGACGTCAGAATGCCCTGGCTGATGTTAAGTCGCCCTATTTGTCATGATAGTAAGTAAGGTGATACTTGTGATGTATGTCTCGTAACCGTCAATCTTCCCGTTGATGACATGAAGACAACACGAGAAAACCAGCTTCCTGATCCCGATCTCGCCAAAGGGGGAGTGCGTAGCAAGAATTATTTCCAAGTGGATACCTTAAGCACCGGTTGTGTGTGCGCAAGTGGACAGATAGACTGACGACTCTGACGAGACAGTGACAGAGAACAATGGCCGCTGGCCTGTCCCACTAATGTGTACTGTGCATTTTTTCTATTTAGTTTTACCTTAGCTTTGTATATTTTATTAAATAAAGTGATCAACATGTGAATGGCGATTCAGTCCTACAATACTAATTAATTCGTTGAATGATATAAAATGAAAATTAAAAAAAAATGGCTATATGGTTTTGATTACTAGGTTTAGAAAGTTTGTGAACCCAGATGTTGTCGTTTTTAAGTTACTAAAAAGAAAACAAGTTTTGAGCGAAATATATATGACCGAAACAAAAAATAATTAACAAATTAATACAAATATTATTTTCTTTCAGTACGCAAAATGTAACAATGCAACGATAGAGATATTAAAATTTCTATAACCTAAGACAGGTTTATTACTTATCCGTAACCTGTAACTTTCCACTTGGAGTACTCGTATTTAAAAATTATTGTTATCTTTAATTGACGCCATACATGTAAAACTTTTACAACCAATATATTATGCCGCGACAATGAAACGGCCCGGCGAAGAAACAGCTGGCGAAGAATTGGGCCGGCGTAGGAATGGAGACGAAGGCAACAGCGGAAGAAAACCGGCGGCGCAGAAACGTCCTACACCGCATCAAGTTACCACCAACTACATCCTAGGTTCGCCATGTAGACCAATTTCTTCGCCTGTTAATATTTCAGGCTGTTCTTCTTCGTCATTTATATTGCTTGTTCTTTTTTACTCCTTTATTCAACTTTAAATTTAACTTCGAGTTGGAATAAAATAATTAGGAGCATAGACAATATTTTTATTAACAATGAAAATCAAATTAAGTTACATTTTATTTTTAAATCTATAATTTTATATTTAATATAGTAATGTATAGTCATTGGTAATAAAGCTCTTGGCCTATGTTCCAATTCGCGGGTTGTTTCTTTCTTAACATCTGCGAATCTCGCCCTTCACATGCTCTGTCACTGTTGAGTCCAACACGCCATTTCTTGTTGGGCTGCAGTCAGGTAAACATGGCTGTCTCTATTGATTCTCCTGCGAAGTGTGAATTGCGAAGTGTTATTATAATGGAATAGTGCAGCGAAAATTCCAAAGAATCAGTTGAGTGTATGGAGACACCTTTATGATGGTGTTATTCGTGAATGGTATCGAAAAATTAAAGAACTGATATGCGGGATGAAGGGGGTCAAGAACGCAAGTCTGTCGCTACAGACGACCTTGTTCAACAAGTTGACCAGGTGGTTAAGGAAAATCGAAGGTTCACAATAAGTGAATTGTCGATGAAATTTCCGGAAGTTTCAAGACTTTCCCTGCGCTCTATAGTTATTGAACAGTTGCGCTACGGAAAACTTTGTGCTCGCTGGGTCTCAAAAATGTTGACTGACAGACAGAAAACCAGCCGAATAGCTGCAGCTTTGGCATTTATTGACCGTTACTATACTAATGGAGAAGATTTTCTGAAATGAATATGACTCGCCCGAAACGAAACGATAATCATAACAATGGGTGTACACAAACTCTCCAAAGAAACACACAAAATTCAAACGAACCTTCAACAACCGTAAGGTTATGGCAACCGTTTTTTGGGACC
The DNA here is from genome assembly GCA_038088585.1 of Chrysina gloriosa. Taxonomy (NCBI): domain Eukaryota; kingdom Metazoa; phylum Arthropoda; class Insecta; order Coleoptera; family Scarabaeidae; genus Chrysina; species Chrysina gloriosa. The sequence goes on from CM076087.1 coordinate 64,550,693, forward strand.
AAAAAGATATGTTGTTTGTGGAGTTTATACAACCTATCACAACAATTACTGCAGATTTATATTGTGAAACTTTGGGACGCTTACGGAGAGCTATTCAAAACAAAAGAAGAGGCATGCTGAGTTCTGGAATTGTTCTGATCCATGAGAATGCGCGTCTTTACACTGCTCGTGTAACCCAATGGCTGTTTGAGCAGTTTCAATTGAACATTTTCGAACATCCACCGCATAGTTCTAACCTAGCACCGAGTAACTACCATGTTTTTCCTGAATTTAAGAAGTGGTTTATGGACCGGCGCTTCCAAATTGACCAGAAGCTGAAAGAAGCCGTTAGAACTCTCTTGAACTCATTGGCGGCAGCGTTTTATGAAGAGGGTATTGCAAAGTTTGTTCACAGATATGAAAAATGCTTCAATTGTCAAGATGATTATGTAGAGAGGTAACCTTTATTGTACATTACTTTTGGTAATAAAATAATTTTTTTATGTTCACCCGTCTTTTCTTTATAGCCTATCGCAGGTTAAAGAAAAACAGCCCTCGTGCCCAGCAATGTAAGCATGAGTATTAATTATTCCTACATCACTTTTCAGTTCTTATTGGGAGCAAGATGAATCTGCTACTGTTGCATCGAAATTTACATTTTCTGTAGTACGCTGCAGAAGGAAATTTTTTAAAATGTCCAGTAGGTTTCTAGCATCTTTTCTCGCAATTTGCATCTGGTGACGACTCATAAGGTTTTTAACGGTCAAACTTTTTAAAAGATTGCACAAATGAGTGGCATATGGGAGTGACATATCTTGCACCATGATTTCGCGTACATCCTAAGATATTTTAAAGTAAATCTTGATTGAAGTACCTCTGACACATGTATTGCTACGTGCACAAATTTCATTAGTTCAGTTTCAGTACTTCGCTTAACATGTTTCAAATTTGCGCTCAAACTTTAGTCCCAGTAGTAAAATTTTCCTTCCGTAGTATTTCTGAACCGATCATATCACCGCGGTGAGCAGTGCCCTTGAACATTCTGAATTCGTCCAATCACGAGGACGGAAAGTCAATCCTCGCTCCGGCGCAGTAGCGAAGAGTAGCAACTAGGCAAGAGGTAACCGAAGGCTAAAGACCGTTACGATATCGGGAGAGTTTCGCTGAGTGAAATTAGGTTTTGTGTGTCGATTTATCGAAATATCGTAAAGATATTGTTTACCCTGAAGAAGGAAATTCTTCAGCAGACCCTCAAGTGTATTTTAATAAGTACAACGCCCGTTAGCGGAGAAAAAGATCCGTTATCGAGCCCTCAATACACCTCGTCGCACCTTGCCGTTATACCTCCGCTAAAAGGTATTAAAAGAAGCAGATCCTATAGTCTAATCCGACGGACAATTCTGAAAGACCATCTTTTCCAACAAACGAGGCAGACGAAATTTAGAAATTCACGCGAAAACATCATCCGGAGGCCATGACAGCTTCGCATTTATTATTCTATATGTTTTAGACCTTTCCCTTTGTTTCAAATATTTCGTATTTTGCATTACTAATTTCAAGTAAATTATCACCTCTAATATTCGTAAACTTGTAAATTAATTATTCACTAGATTGCCGTACTTTTATTAAATTCAGTGATATACATATACAGATAACAAAATAATAGACTTACATCGTATTTGCATAATTTCACAGCACAACTTAATACCACGTATTCTGTATTTTATCTTGTGAAAGTGTATGATAAAACGTTTTATACTGACTTATCGTTACCGCATTGTTCGCATTATTTAGCTAATTTAATCTCAAATATTATATAGTTTCTGAATTTTGTTAACGAATTCCGTCTAAAGGCTAATTATACAAGTACTTGAATAGCCGTGTGTAGTTTTTAAAGTAGAACTGTGTTGTTTTCGTGAAAAGTAAAACCATATAGAATCAACGCTCAAATACACGCATCCTCCCGGGTGATCTTGGTTTCACATTATTTGTTCTCCTGACAATACCTTCTGTATTCAACGCCCTTTATTACATATATAAAAGGAACCTAGACGACCTCCCACTGAGCTGAGCACGGCATTGGTAGCTTGTTGCGACAAGCGTAAGTATCGCGTATTGTTGTGCTTGTCGTGTTGTGCACCCTAGCCAATTGTACTCCCCCTCCCCTCCCCAGTTGTTGCTATCTCGGCCAGATAGTGGTAACGAGGTTTTGGGGTAACAGTACTTTAGATTTGTTGGTGTCTGTTGTAACTTCGTCCATAGATATTTTAAACCACGGATCGTATTTATCCAGTTCCTTGTAGTAGGAGGAGTAGTTTCTTCTTTCGTTGCTAAAAATGTTATGCTCTTGGGTACTTGTCAATAGTGATTAAATCTTCTTTTCCAATTGAAGTTCACCATTTAACACGAAGCTAAAATAAAATTCACAATTCATATAATTAGTAAATAATAATTCACAAGGGATATCCTATAGTGAGAATTATTAAATAGCTATGTGTCATACAAAAATATAACAATCACGTTTTAATGGACATTTAGAAATATACCATTGGTCGAAGAACAATGCGTGAAGGATTCTAAGATACGTACTAATTGTTAAATTATTCACTTGACTATTTTTACTTAAATACAACAAACAATTTATAAGATAGTTTGAAATTAGTGTAATAAATGTTCATAAATACCTCCATTATTAGCAGTAGAGCATCATGTTCGCCTTTTACATAAAAGTTATCTGTTACTTACTTTGACATAAATGTTTAACAATAATTATTTGCATGGTTATAGTTTGTTCTCTGTTCATAAAGTTACTTTTACTATGGAACATTTCTAAATAATCAATAAAATGCATTTCGAAATTTTCACTGTATATCAAATCATTATTATTGTTGAATAAACCTTGATGTTGGCATACACATATTCTTACCTACGAAACTTTTGGAATGTATGCAAAATAGCCCCTTTAGTAGAGTTTTTGGACAAAGTTATACAATAGAACATCATGTTTGAAGGATTAATCATTAAGTACAAAACGATGGATCTGAAATATTTTCAGACTCACCAAATACACACTTCGACAAGACGCTTCGTAAGTAGGGTTGAAACATCTTCTTTTGTCTATGAGTTGAAATGATGTTTGTAAATAATCACAAGTCCCAACCATTGAAACCTGAATTTATCGGCGCTAAATTTAAAATGACCACACTAGAGCCACTTGCGATGATACCTTTAACGACCAATTAATGAACGGCAGTGCATAGCGTAATCTCTATCAACTGTCAATTATATCTATATAGCAACTTACTACTAAAAGTAACTTTATGTGTCAACTTATAAATATAAATTTACACTATGATAATATTATTGTTGAGTCGTCAATACTAGATATCACCTACTAAACATATACATATGTATATACAACGGGACAAAACTAAACTTGGACAATACGTCGTAAACTGTACGAATTCCAGGCTTTTTAGGAGAAATATTTCGCCCGTATGGACAAATGCAGCTTGTTAAACGGGATAAGTCGTCATCTAATCCAAGCATAGAAAAGCGCTAAATTTATAAATCGGGAAAGAATAAAATCAAAGGTATATACATACATTGATATCCTACCGGCTTGCTTCAGCTTGTAGAGTTAGAAATATTTTAGCTATCTTACATTTTGTTTGTATACGTGAGTTATAGAATATCCGGTTTGATTATTTACTTCTCACGGGATTAAGAGTAGGATGTTTCTGACTAAGAATAAAATATAGCCAGCGTGCATTAAAATGTTGTCTCTTAAAAGGAGTGTTTTACTTTACTTTTAATCCAAGTACAAGGGTATATTATATGATAAATTGTATATCAGCTGGAACATGATAGTTTTCTTTTTCTTTCCTACATTTTTGAAATACATGAGTTTTAAATTTACAGTAGTATTAATATGTATTGTTTTTATTTTCAATTACAAAGTCATGGAAGTGCGGAGGGATCAGATAACCAGAGAAAAAAGGGCAAATTGTGGGATTATGGTAAAGTGGGATGTCTCTTGCACAAGTAATTACTGTTGCTCCGTAACTTTATGATCATAAGGGAACTAGACGTTATTTACGGATGGGCAGGTTAATCTAACATAATTTAGTGTAAGTCCATTCCCCCTATGTACTGTAATCTAATTTTTAATTAAGCACGGCCGAATCCGCCCCGCAGATATTCTCTTTACAATATCCATACTCAAATTCAACTTAGTTTAAGTTAAAATTCTCATCATTCAAATTTAAAGCACGGTAAAACACGGTAGAATTTTTCCCGCGATTCATTCATGCCCGTGTCAAGTCGGCAAAATGCCGAGTCAGCCGTCCAGGCAATTACATCTACGCTTTTGCTCGATCGCCGATTGGCTCCGCTCCTTTCGCCGACACGAGCCAAACGATCACGTTCGGCTGCGAAAACATGCATTTGCAAAAATGCCGATATCTGTGGATCGGCCGGATAGATTCACTTCATTTGAACTAACAATAAGGTAGGTAAGGTAAGGAAGGTGCAACTCAGTCCCATTTTCCTTTTCTTGTATCCGATCACGATCGTTTACAGAAACACGCGGATATTGAATTAGAAATATCCACGGATCGGCCGGTTAGAATTAAGTGCAGTGAACTAAGTTAGCTTAAGAAATGAATATTTAGGACTACCACCGTCTCCTTTTGGTCGTATGCCTTTTTTACGATGCACCCGGTATAAATACATTTGAGCAAATGCGGAGCGGGCACTCCCGGTACATATATTTATGTTTTCAAGCGACCACTGATTCGCTCCGCCCCCTTCGATGGAAACCGAGCAGCAGGGACCTGGGAGACCAATTCAGACCGAGCCGAATGCAAAACGATCTCCGACAAAATATAGCGAGCCAACCACCACTTCTCACCGTCCCTTTCCAAGAAACGAAAACCAATGGGAAGAAAGTAGGCCGGGCGACTCAACGCGGAAAGCGAACCAGCGGAAAAACAACTGACGAAATACAATCAATTTTGAAGACGCGAGGTCCCCACCGACAATTTTTCAACAATTGAGCAGCTACCGGACCGCGCATAAACCCGGCCGCTACAGCCAAAGCTACAGAGTCGCCTTGAGCATTGGGTCCCGATTAACTAGGTAGCCCAGGGACCTGCAATATAGGGACTTGCGTGAGGATCCAGAGGGACCGGCTTGAGCGTTGGGTCGCGGTAAACTTGCTAGCCCAGCGGTCTACAATACAGCGGTTCCGCCTGACTACATCTCACAAGGAGAAGGTAAGGTAATCGGATTTTTGTAATTTTTGATATTTATGGTACGTGTAGTTTGGACCTTAAATAAAAATATTTTGGAGTAGTTCGACACAACGTCCATAAATTATCGTGCATTTTAATGAAGTACTTGAAGAATGTTCCTGCATATAGTTCATACATTTCGTTTGTTAATAATCTTTTATATTAGAAGAAGAATGAAAAAAACATATGGTGCGTCTTGAATGGAAGAAAAAGAAATGTCCCGTAACGAGACTCTAACCAGCGATCTCGTGAGTATCGCACCAAAACGCTATCGACTAGGCCACGAGTCCTGTTAACAATCGTATTATATCTAGTGGATTTAACTGTTGTGTGAAACTTCAACATCGATTATCTCGGTAATTTATGATCGTTGCGTCAAACTACTCCAAAACATTCTTATTTAAGGTCCAAACTACATGTGCCATAAATATAAACAATCACAGAAATCCGATTACCTTGCCTTCTTCTTGTCAGGGTTGGCTTTGCCACAAGTCCAGCCACCGCTCACCCATTTAAACATATTTATTGCTGGTACCGTATTTAATTATTTTTTCTATATTCCTTAATTTAGCTATTTAATTATTCTTTCTGTTCCTTAATTCACCTATTTCATTTTTTTCTATATTCCTTAATCTATGTGTACCCGCTATACTCATTTGGGTACATCTTACCGTACTAAAATGAGGACCGCGGGTACTAATGGATTAATTTAGCTATTTCATCATTTCTTCTATGTTCCTTAATTTCGCTACTTAATTATTTTTTATGTTCCTTAATTAACTATTTAATTATTTTTCTGTGTTCCTTAATTAGTCATTTTTCTTCTATGTCTATTCAATTTATTTGTGTTGTCTGTTCCATTTAATACATTGCTCCATTCTATTTAAACTTCTATGTTGTATGTATTGTAATGAGCTGGGGTCTGGCCCAAAATGGCCCTTTGCACTGCGACCACTTTGATGTGCTTCCTCTTGTTTGTTTTATTTATTTATTTAATACGCTGAGGAACAGGATCAGCTCCTTCAATGGGAGTGTAAATAGGTCCTCCTCACTCAGCGTATATGCATGTAGTAGTCTATATCTCCTGTGGCCTAGTGCCCCACAGTTAGTGATCAAGTGTTTCATTGACTCCTCTTCTTCACCGCAGAATCTGCAAGTGTCCGTGTTGGATAAGCCCATTTTGTGAAGGTGCTTGTTACAGGTATAGTGGCCTGTGAGTGCCCCTGTCAGTGTTTTTAAGCTTCCCCTGTCCAGTTTTAGGGCCAGGTCCGCCCTCCTAGCATCGAAGCTCAGAAATTTTTTGGAATGTTCCAGCCCGCTGGTCTCATTCCAGTGTTTCATTGTAATGGACGCTGTCCATTTCTTTATCTCACCTTTAAGGAAACCTTTGTTAAACCCAAAAGGTGGGGTAGGTCCAGTAAAGTTTCTCTCAGCCCCTTTTTTGCGTAGATGTCTGCCATCTCATTTCCCCCGTGCCTCTCATGTCCTGGCACCCAGACCAGGATGATTTGGTTCTGAGTGTCCAGGCCATTAAGCACGTTGCGGCATTCCAATAATAATTTGGACGTAATTGTACAACTGCTCAGGGCCTTAAGGACTGATTGACTATCCGAGGATATTTTGATTCGTATTCCCCTGTGTCCCCTTTCGGATAGGATTCCTACAGTTTCCAAGATTGCGTATAGTTCCGCTTGGAAGATTGAGATGTCCTTGCTCAAAGTTATTGATCTGTGTGTTCTAGGCCCCACTATTCCTGCCTCCACTCCGTGGAGCGTTTTGGACCCATCTGTGTACCACTTTTGCGATCCATCCCGTAACCATCTCGGGTTTGCGCACCACTCATCCCTTGTCGGGAAAACGACCCCGTACTTCCTATCGAAGCAAAGCATGGGATCCATGTGGTCGCTTGCTAGAGACATACAAAGGATGTCTTCGATTTCCTTCAGGATAGTGAGATGACCGGTAAGGTTCCCTGCCTTAAGTTTTTCTTTTCTATAGATGGAGATTGCTTGCGTAGCTGCCTCCTCTTGCACGGCCACATTTAGCAGTGTCAGGTTCAGAAGAACTTCCATGCCCGTCGTTGGGGTTGATTTCATAGCCCCTGTGATGCATAGGCACGCAAGTCGCTGCACCCTGCGCAGCCTAACTTCTATGTTAATATTTACAAATATTTAAACCTGTGTATTTGTACATCTGCGTATCAATAGGGAGAGGTGCGGCCAGGGAGACCGCCAGCACCAAGAGATTGCCCCAGCCAACCTCGTGAATCGCTGCATTTTTGCACTGGGCTAACTGAGCTAGTCGTTCGTAGCAACACTCTCCGTCAACGATATAGCCCAGCGGTAACAATACCAGTAAGTAGTTTCGAGACACTAGCGTAACTAACTCTAATTTCATTTTTCAATGATTACCAGTATTTAGTGATATTTATTTACGTGGCAATAATATTTAGTAGATATAGAGTTTGTTTCCTTAGAGAAGAGCACATTACGTTATGAAAATTTGCGTGGAATGTGACGTCATTCAACGCTTTATCTACTAGCTAGTCGGTTGCAATGGTAACATATACCGAACATCATTTTAATTTTATGGTGCATATGACGTAATGTGCTCTTCTCTCAGTAAACAAACTTTACTTCCTTTCCAGAACAGTACGATACAAATATTAGTAAACCGATTTAGGATAGAAGGGAATGTAAAAAGACGGTGATGACCGAGACGTGCAGAAAGGAAAACCTCTCCGCAAGAAGATCAACAAATTATAAATTTAATTAGAAATAATCCTTTTCTGACAGCAAAGAAAGTACTGTAAAAACCGGTATTTCGGTTTGTAAACAAACCATTATAAATCGTATGGTTGAAGCAGGATTAACACCAAGAAGGCCGGCTCGAATATTAGACCTTTCAGCAACACATGCAGAATTAAGATTCCATTTTGCAGTTGGAAATTTATAGAGACTGGAAAAACGCTTAGCGATGAAAATCTTTTAGGTCTAACGAATCTTCTTTTAAATTTGTACATTGGACTGCAAAAGTAAGATACATACACAAAGTTGCCGAATTTCGGCTGCCAAGGGTTGGATCTCTTCCCATGGTCCCGGGAATTTAGTAAAGATAGACGATTCTTATTTTAAGCGAATTCCAAAATAAAATCTGTGATTTAAACGTAAAGCTCCTTTTATAAAAATCGCTGACGAAAGAACATAATTTTTATTCTTCTTGCTGTTACTTATGACAAGCAAACTATTGATTCAACAGTTTCATGCATTCATCACTATCAATGACGAATGCGGATTGCAGATAAGGTTCAACTTCGCTCGCAATCTTTCTGCCGACACTACTTCGTTGCTTGCCAGTCGTCCAAGTTTAGTTTTGTCCCATTGTATTGTACTTATATCGGTTAAGTTAATATTTAGTTCGGCTAAGAATTATAGACGTTTATCTAGTGAAATATCGTATTCGAATACAAAAATTTCACTTCACTAGATAATTGAGATATGAATCGTTTCATCTAAAGCTATGATTTGTAAAGAATTGAGGTTAGATTAACGTGAACCAAACCGATATCGGGCTTAATATATTCCACTTACTTTAAGTACCTAAGCGCGGTTTGTAATTCTGTTGTCCGTAGCCTACAAAATATTACGCCTATTACCTCTGCATTCAAACTCACGTTTTTGTTTGAGTCTTCGTATAACCCTTAAGGTTAAAGCAAAGGGAATGTATTACGGCGCATTCGAATTCCGCTAGATGCAAGGTAAAGCACCACGGACTTATAATATCTTTATAATCCCTTTCTCGAATTCCGCTAGATAATATTGGGTCCGCCTAATAACTTATCGAATTCCGCTCACAGATACTAAGAAGCAATTAACAACTCCGTCCAGAGACAAGTGTAATTAAACTCGGAATTACAATATACATATAATAGCATAGTTTTATTTCAAATATATACATTCAAGAAAGTCAAATACATAACGTATACATCAAACGATTCACAGAGTAAGCAAATATACAAAATGATTAAAAGAATAATTAAATGGACAATAGAGAAACAGAAAAGAAAGAAATTCTTATGTTGTCAGTAAATACATAGTTAAAACTAATATTGAAGAGGAATGGAAGATAAGTTATATGAAACAGCTTTCAAAAATTGAAATCTAGTAATTTTATTATTTATTAATTCTGAAATTTTATTTTCAATATAGACCTTGTTCTGTAGAACATCTTTACGAATTTTTCTTGTAATATTTTCTCTAATAGAATTTAACTTGATGTATGTGTCGATTCGCATATTTTTAATACTTTCAACAAATACAAAAATATTTGAATGCGGGCAGTGGCTATAAAACTTAAACTTATTATGGAAACTTTCGCATGCGTCAGTAGTACGAATAAGCGACGCCGTATTGCTGGCTCAAATGGACGGTGGGAATGTGGAATTTTCTTCAATGTACGTTTCTACTAAATAGTCTATAAACTGCATTACTCGAGAATCTTCGGGTTTATGATTAATTAAATCAAAAATGAATGCATCGGCCACCTCCTCTGGTTTCAAGTACGTTAATCCAAAAACAGTATGCAGCCATTTTCCAATTTCGGAAGTGTTATCCTTATAAGCAGCAGTTAGCCCATGTCGTTGAATTGCACGCCACCAAGATTGAGCCAAATGAAATCGGCATCCAATAATTTTAGCCATTGGATAGCAATCTGTCACACTAGAGTGAATTGCAATTTCAAAATCCAAACATATATTTTTAGGTAGAAACACGCAACCTCCATCCGCGCACTTACTATTTAATATTTGAAACATATTACAATACGTTTTCTTTTCCTTATTTGGCAAGAGACAGAAAACTAATGGCACATAAGTATCGTTCATATAGCCATGTATAGTGAATAGTTGATAAAAATATTTAGGACAGTACTCAAATGTACCGTCCATATACAAAATATCACAATTGCATAAATATTGCAAATTACTGCTACACGAAAATATAATAATATTTTCGTCTGTTCCATTATAAAGCAAGAACTTTTCACTTTTCGCTGTCATTATATCAATTCCGCTTAAACACTGATGAACTTCGCTGAGAGACTTTGGTAATGGTGGAAACACTTTTTTCTTTGCGTAATTGAAGTTGTTTCGAATTCTTCCTATGTCCGTTGATGTGACAGAGTTTATCAATTCCGGATTGTTATTTAACTCAGAATATATCATCTTCAGCGGCTGAACTGTGAGATTGTCTCCGGCTTTTCTTTTTAAGGAGTTGCTTATTTTATGTCTAACTAATGCGGTTTCTTCACCATGGACATGACTGCCAGTTTTTAGAAATATATTCTTGCCCTTCTCTGTTCACTGATATATATAACTTCGCATTGCAAGATTTCTGTATGCAAGCCCAGCAAGTTTCACCGGTAGTTTTCAGCACTCTCTTTTTAAAGAACTTGTATCCTTCGTTAACAATCAGAAGATTTCCACGTTCACTATATATTCGCTCAATTTCCATTTTTACACTTGGTATCACTTTTTGTACACTAGTAGTAGTAAGACAAATGGAGTAAAACTCAGACTAAAGGTGAGGGTGAATGTAATTCTCTTATATGTACTACTGTCCAAAATATTATCCCCATTAAATATATGTACCTATAAACCTTAATTGTATTTCATCGAATTCCTAAGTACCCTTCATGAGAGGAACTCCATAAGCTAGTTTCATTATCATTACCCACTTAATTACTTAATCCCTAGACCTGGCGGAATTCGATAACTGATTTTAATTACCCTATGACAATTAGAATTGTACACAGCTGAGAGCAATTAAGGCAGGTATAAGCTAGCGGAATTCGAGTGCGTCCATGTATTAAACCTGCTTGGCAAATATTTTAATTAAATAAAATAATGTCGTTATTGAATGTTGTTAAAAATAGACGAAGATGGGCATGAGGTTCTTCAGGAAGACAGTTTTGCAGTGAATTGAGTCTTGGTTAGATGCTATTAAGATGTTTAAAATAAGATAGTAAGGGCGCCACCTGAGTTAAGCTGTCTAATTCAAAGGTCTTATTTCATAATTAGTGTGTATTCCTCCCGCAGACACATTCTCCTAAAATGTCAATATCAATACTAAATATAAATAAATAATAATATAAATAAAAGAAAATTAACAAGTAGGTTTAGCCAAACGGGTGTATGATGTGATAACTGTTTCGATTTCTTATTTGACAAAAATTTTAAATCTATTCTTAACAAAAAAATTCGATATTATCAATTAAAACAAAAAAATTGGATATTGATGTAACAAGTAATATCGATTTTATTTAAATTTTGAACTTAAACGGTAGCGAATGTAATTATAAATAGACACCGATTTACGGTAAGTTTAAAAAGTCCACCTATCTGAATTACGGCTTTCGTTGACCGAACGATCGGTTGTGGGTAGGTAATTTCCAAGCGGGAAAAGTTTCCTCTTGGGTGGTGCCGGGGTCATATGCTTACAGAGAGGCAATAGTACTTTTCAAATCCGGAGTGCTGTAAAGAATTGGTTCAAATCGCTTTCAATAAGGTACAATCATTTGCGGAGCTAAGATTTATCCGAATGTTACATAATAAATGTACAACTAGATTGCCCCAAATTCTCAACAGACACTGCACTGTAGGAACCGATAATGCTCTTAAAAGATGATACATAGAAACTTCGGAATAACCAAAGGGATACAAATGGTGGGTGTAATATATGAAAGGAGATTAAGATTTATATGAGAGTGGCGTTCTTAGAGGTATAACACGATAACGAGAGTGGCCTAGACTACATCTAAATAACGAATAAGACGTCCTCATGTCTCACAGGGCGAAATTAATGTCTGAAACTTAAAAGAGTGTAAAGTGTTCAATACTAAAGAATTACGTATGAACTTAGTATATGTGTAATAGATAAGAGGTGCCAATATACTATTAAGGAAGATATCGAATAGGCTCAAACATAATTTTTAAAACGTAACAGGCAATTGCCCGGTTGTCGAGTTTCGCTGAAATCGACTGGTATCATATCGCGATATCTCCTTGTGAGACAACTACTTACCACAGTAATATACTCTCCTGGATAAAATAAACGCACCACTTTGTTTAATTCAAATAGTTACACAAATGATACTTAAATTAAGCATATTGAATCACAAAATGTAATGTAAAGGATGAAAGTAAGTATGTTAAAATAAACTAGCGAACATACTCTAACTCTAACTAATTCTTAACATAAAAAATTGGTTTTGTATCGAAAACTCGTAAAACATGGAAAAGCAAATCAAATTAATTTGATCTAATACAACCTCAATATGTATGTCCTCCTCTACTTCTAATTACTGTATTTACACGTCTTGGAATTCTAGAGATTAAATTACGAATAATTTCTTGAGGAATATTCTCCCATTCTTCAACAACGGCTTCCATTAGTTGATTGTGATTGATAGGTGAAGGCGTACGGTTGCGGACCTTTTTTGTTGAGAAAATCCCATATATGTTTAATCGGATTAATATCTGGAATATTATATGGCCCCTCAAAAAACGGAATATTAACATCGCTTAAGTAGTCAACAACTTGTCTAGCTACATGCGGACAAGCATTACCTTACATGAATACAAAATCAGGCCCTATAAATGGTATTACATGCCCAACCACGATATTTACCAAGCAATAAACCAACCCTGTACGGACCTCGAAATAAATTCCTCCCCAAAATATTACAGAGCCGCTCCCAAAAGGTTTCTTGGAGAAATAATGCAACTTGCAAATCGTTCTCCTGTTCTTCGTCAGACACGCTTACACCCATGAAGAGATTTTTAACTAACCATCATCCCATCAGAGAATAAAAACTTCCTCCAATCGTCAATAATCCAGTGCTCATCATTTCTGGAAAACCGCAATCATTGAATTTTGTGCTCTCTGGTGATTAATTGCTCTTTTTCTCTTTCAATTTGAGACGATACTTCAATTCTGCGAACAGCTAGTAATTGATTTTTTAACATATTGCTTTCTTAGAGTGGATTGCCTAAGAAAATGACTACCCATGTATTTGTACAGCATCTTTCCCTTGTTCCTGTCTTGTTGAATATTCTGATCAATCGACTTACGCTGGAATGCGATCTCTATGACATATGAGCAACATGAATAACAGGCTGGTTCATAAAAAAATATTGGATTTTGTTATGGGCCCATCGGGATATATATATTAAGCACCGTGAAAAAATGACGCATGACTTTTTTCAAATTTTTCTATTAAGGTTTAGTGGTCGCTACCGGTCCCCGAACTTTGGTGTTTTTCGGACACGAAAATTAATGGAAAATTTCAAAACGTTAAATACGAAGATATTTGTTTACATTCTTCTTTAATCTAAAGGAAACGATAATAAAAGAACCGTGACTGAAAAACTAATCCCCTCCCCAGCCTTCACTTTAATTGTTTATTTATATTTTTAGTGTGTATTTTAATAGTTGTACTATGACCCGCAATCGGATACAATACATACATATTTAAATAAAAGTATTAAAATAGGTTACATGTGTTTAATGAAACGAAAATTTAGAAGAATTAAAAAAATGGTTTTAATGTTTTAACGTAAAATAACAACTTTAAAGAATTTTTAAGTTTTGCATATTTATTTACAAATAATTATTTGAGGAAAGTTGATCTATTTGAATTCGGCTATTTTTGTCCATAATCTTTCACCAACAACAACAAAAATTCTTTCTGCTGTTCATTGTTGATATGCAGTTTATTATATTCCTCAATCAGTGCTACACCTCGTTCTGCTATATCGTTAACAACTCTCATAGAAGGAACAATGTCTCTGCCATTTACGTAATCCTCATCTTCCTTCCAATCTACAACACTTTTCTTTAAGAAATTTGATGAAATGCCGGTTATGCAAAAAAATCTAAGAAACGAAATCTTCTAATTGTTTGCTATTTATTAGACTGGCTTCTAATGTTTTTCATTTTAAAGGGGTTTCCGGTCCTTCAACATCTAAAGAGGCCACTATTTTCTTTTTGTATCAACAGAAACTTGGTCGTCAAATAAGGCGAATGCAATAAGCTCTTTGATAAGTACCAAAGATGACCAAGCATTTTTTAATGTCTACAGTTCCAATCAACTCATTTATTTCTTCATAATATTTTAGGTCCTTTAAAAGCTGTAGATCATTTCTTGGCGCACAAGCTGCTGATGGGGTTACAAACCAATACTTTACGTAAATTTTTACTACAAATATACAAACATCTAGAATTGAGGATGCTTCGCTTTCAGTTAGTTTAAATTCATTCCTAAATAAATAAAACTTCAAACAATAAATGGCTTTAGCCATCCATCCAGCCCGATGAAGGCCTCCAGGTGCTCTAAAAGACATTCCAGTTTCGGGAATACCTCCTAAGAATATTAAAGATAGCTTTAGTAGCTCTTTGTAGTCATCTAGAGGCTGAAACTCTTTTAACTGGTTTTGGACGAAACAAATGGTCTCATCAGTAATATTTTTCACTCTTTTTAAATAAAAAGATCAGAAATTCCCGATTTAAAAGTTTTCCGATTAATGTTGCTCCAGGCTAATTTGAATCTTTTAAACATCAATGGTTCAGGTCCAGTTGAAGTACCAAGTGCTTGGCGAAATACAGCTTCAAGCATTATTTCCAAGATGTGATGACGACACGCCAGCCAAAGCATATCTTTATCCATCTTTTGTTCTAACAAAATACATGCATCATTTCTTCTTCCAGTATTTGTGGCAGTTGTGTCATAGCTCATGCATGTGACTTTTTCGTTAAGATTCCATTCTAGCAATGTGTCAAAAACTGCCGACGCAGCTGCAACTCCTGTTCCAGCAGATAGTTTTGGGACTGCGAGAAGTTTATCACCCCCATACCAAACACCAGAATTGTAAGACGTTCTACAATTTCACTTCTCTGATATCTTCTATCATTTTGCCGTCTCAGTGAATAGTAAGTGGAACATCAGGCTTAAACTTACTTCTTAAAGACTCTGCCATGTTTTCTCAAAAGTCAATTTGTTGTCGACGAACAGAAGAAGTGCTTAAATTATATTCTGAAGGATCGCCACCAATGTGTTTAACTGTCTGTCAAAACAATTGCAGCTTTACGATTACTTAATTTTGCAACATCACGACTAACAGCTAAATTTGCATTTAAAATTTTCTTTCTCCCCTACCCCCTACACCCATACAATTAAAGTTTTCGTTTCGGGGACAACGGAGAAAGACAGCAGTGTAGTCCTGGTTTCAAGAAGAAATAAAGTTTGTTTGGTTAACGACGAATGAATTGAATATAGAAATGCCGAAAGAAAAGGTTTTAAGAAGAAGTATTAGTAAGAAAAAGAACCCCACCATACAGAAGAAGAAAGAATTGAATCCATAGAGCTGCGTCAAGAAAAGAAGTGAAGAGAGGAGATACAGGAAGAACCGTCAACGGAAAAGAAATTACACTTATACATTCACACAAACTAACTAGGGAAATATTTTGATTTCATGTTCAATATTTCTAAATTTATAAATATAATTTGTTATAATTTATGCTTTTTATATCATTATTTACGAGCTAGACCGGTGCAATTTACTTTAAAGAAAATTAACTAAATTCTCAGTACAATAGATTTGTTCTCACATTCCATCATTTTATTTTCACGAATGTCTTTTATATTACACCATTTTTCGTATTTTGCATACATTCTTAAAAGTGTTGGGTCTACATTACCTATTTTGCCATGACGACTTACTTGTCGCTGGGCATTTAAAAAATCTTTATCCTCGTGTATTACGATCATGTTTAAGGCATTAGCGTGAGCAATATCAAAAGACTTTCCAATCTAGTTGCCCAGTTTTGTTCTTTTTTATTAAGCCTTCTGAGCGCTTGGTTTTGTTTTCCCTGTTTTTTTTTAAGTTTTTGCCAAGAATTGAACAATATTTCAATTTTATCTATTACTCGGTTTTTTGTTTGTGTCGGTATTGCGGCCAATTCCCATATAGTCAAGACATCATTTGCAGTTGAAGTGCAACATCCTCTTATGGTTAGGTTTCTGTAGATTTTGTAATAAAAAGGTAGACTTAATACTTCCTTTTTTGTAGGAAGTTTGGTTTTGCATAGACCTGGCGATACTTGCCCGATTAGCCATATTTTAGTGCTTTCGCGCGTAGCCAATGTCGATGAACTAGATGCCATTATACATACGTAAAAATGATTCGGCAGCTGACCTGTTTAAACAGTACAAAAATATTTTATTAAAGTATGTTTTTATATTGCTGCAATATTATATATTTTTATAACTCACCTTTTTAAGCAGAAAATTTATTATAAGGTTGTTTAAGCAACTTATTTGTGTTAGCGCTTTAATAATTATAAATATATAAAATTTATGTTGTAAATATATTAATACTTATATTCGCGACACTGCACTAAAAGATTTTCAATATTAACGAAACTGCGTACAATATATTAATTGTGAATTTTAACCATGTATCGTCAAAATGTTTGACAATTCAATCACTATTTGTAACGATGAGCACTGCAGCGAATGAAAGCTTACGTATAGCCTACTTATTTTACGAGTACATTTAAAACACAAACTGAAAATTGTTCGCTTGCTTGATTGAGTATTCAAATTGAAACTTTAAATAGAAAACTTGTCATATTTTTAGAAAAGGAACATGAAAATACAATTTCATGCTTAGAGAAAAAATAGCATTAAATGGTCTCGGTTCCGAAGTCTTAAAACACCCTTTGCACTTGATGTACTTTCCACTTAAAAGGAAATTTTTTCTCTCTTTTTAAATCTCCATTCAATAGTGGTGTGCATGAAATTGATTTTTAATACATATCCACATAGAAAATTATTTATATAAAGGCAGCGAGCTCTTTCAAAAACACCAAGTTCGGGGGCGGTAGCGACCCCTAAACCTTAATAAAAAAATTAAAAATATCATGTCATTTTTTCACGATACTAATATATATTCCGGTTGGCTCACATTAAAAAGAAATGCCATATATGAACCACTTAATGAATAATGATGTATCCCTCTTTCAGTAAAGTAGTTGTCCGTACTGCTTCTTCTACCGATAAAGTCTATTAACAATTCATTCTCTACTTTTTAAAACATGCTAATAACTGTAGCAATACCGATGTAGTAAATGTGATATCAAAAAAAAACTTAATATCGAATGTAAAGCGGACGATACTAGACTTATTCAACATGAAAATGAATCACTTTAAATAAAAAGTGTTTTAATTGACAGTTGATCTCTTGACAAGATCCAAAGCATACTTGTAAAAATATTAGCAACATCACAAATACCATTCTCTTTGATTTAAACAAGAATACAATAGTGGTGCGTTAATTTTGTCCAGAAGTTTATATAAGAGGGCGAATCAAATATTAACCGGACTTTTCTTTTTAACGCTCCCTAGGTGAAGTTAGTAACGCGACGTCTTGATGTATGTTGGTGGGGATGTAAAGTGGAGAGGAGTAAATAGGTTCGGCTCACCAGGGCAGATTCGCTGTTAGTAGCATCATGTCTGAGCAAGAGGTGGATACGTCTGTTGAGTAACGCAGTTCGTTGAAAAAATCCTTTGAAGGACCCAAGTCTACGACAGAAACAAAACACTTTCCGATGGCGGAGAGTCAGTGCAAAATGAGGCCAATGCACGCTGACCGTGGACAAGCACTAGTGGGAGTCATATTGCTCGTTGATTTTCTCCATGAGCGGCGTACAGTTAGTGCTGCGTACTACTGCTAACTTCTTGATGAAGTGAAACTGGCCTATCGACAAAAAAGGCATGCCTATTCGAACTACTTCGTGACAAGAGCCGGCCACACACAGCTGCATTAATCCAAGAACAATTGGACAAAATTCATTGCAAAACCGCGGAACATCTGACTACCACATGTTTGGGCTACTCAAAGAACATCACTTTGACGACGACGAAAGTGTGGAAACGTTCGTGCGCACTTGGTTACAGATGCGACCAGATTCATTCTTTGATGCCGAAATTAAAAACTACCGGGTCGGTGAGAATAATGTGTGAATGCAAGAGGTGATTGTATGGAAAATAAGGTGTATTAAAAATACTATTTACTGTACCAATAAATGTTCTAAGACATGTTACGTCGTGTATCAGTACCCCGTTTCCTACTGCCAAAGTCAGTAATCTTCCAAGCCACCAATTTCGCCCCAGGAATGACGTTTGCAAACAGAGTGCCAGCCAGCTAATCGGCAAGGGAGTGGGGAACTAAATTCCAAGAAACTAAAAAGAACTACCTCAAGGCGCAACCTTCTTTACACTACCTTGTGTAACCCTAGAAAAGCAGGAATCCTGACGGTGTTCCAAAAATCCCGGTTAAAAATTGGTTGGCGGTAGTAAAAAGGGAAAAATCCAATAAACACAAAAAAGACAAGAACGTTGACAAGTATTTAATACATAGGCAGAACGGATAAACAAAACAACAAAAATTTTTCGAAGGGAAATACGTAATAATAATAAGAAAAGCCTTTATTGAAACCGGTAGAAAAATAAGTAGTTATTATAACAATAGGATATAAGTTAATTCGATGCTTATACGTTTCAATTTATATAACAATAGAATAAAGTGGTTAAAATAAAGAAAGAAAGATTGAACTAAAACAAAATAAAATAAAATTTAAATTCCGTGGTTTCAGGTCCATTGTTGAACATAGGCCTCCCCCATTTTTTCCATTCTTCTCTGTGTTTTGCAATTCTGCTCCATAGTGTTCCCGCTGTAATTTTGATGTCGTCGTCCCATCTAATATTTGGCCTACCCCTTCTTCTTTTGGGGTCTAATGGTACCCATTCCGTAATAATTTTTGCCCATCTACTATTCGGTAAGCGTGTAATGTGACCTGCCCATTTCCATTTTAAACTGCAGTGCGTCCCTCACTTTAGAACTTTTCCTAATTTCGATGTTCGTTACTTTGTCTTTTATTTGTTGTTTGAACTTTTTCGCTTGTTGGCTTGTTAATGACCAAGTTTGACATCCGTAGGTTAGTGTTGGAAGAATGCATTGGTCAAAACTCTTCTCTTAATATTTAAGTGGAAGTTAATTTTCATAATCTGTTTTAAAGACCAATATTTTCCCCATGCTGCTGTAATTCGCCTTTGTAATTCTTCGTCGGTTTTTTTGTTTAAACCAGGCATGGGCAACCTTTTTTGTAGAAGTTTTATGCTGCGAGTAATCTTGAAAAATATACATTTTTGTAGTATCCTTATGATTCATTATGAATTAAGTTAGGCGGGCCGTGCTAATATGCAACGAAAGAATTCAGTAGCGGGCCGGGCAAATCTTACTCGAGGGCCGCATGTGGCCCGCGGGCCGGAGGTTGCCCATACCTGGTTTAAACGATACCACATACATATTGGTCCACATATTCTATGTCTTGATTGTACACTTGCATTTTTCTTTGCTACGGTTAGTTAAGAGTTTAGTTCTGTCGCAATTGATTTCTAGATCCGCCTTTTTACTTCCCTCTGTTAGTTGTTTTAGCATTACCGACAGTTCTGCTGCTGATTCCGTAACCAAAATCAGGTTATCCGCGAACTTGAGATGGTACAGCTGATACCCATTTATGTTAATTCCTTTTTTTCCCCAGTTTATGTTTTTGAAAATTTCTTCGAGTGCAATATTAAATAAGTACGGTGAGGCTGGGTCTCCTTGTTTAGTACCTCTTTGTATTTTAAAGTTTGTGCCTTCTCGTTCTAGTACTATTTTTGCTAAACTGTCTGAGTATATTTTTTCGAAGATCTTAATGTATCCATCGTGAATGTGTAGCGCTTTTAAGGGGTTTATAAGAAACGTGTGCGTAACTGAATCAAATGCCTTACCAAAATCTACAAACAATATGTAAACACCAATGTTGTATTCTTTAGTTTTTTCTATTAGAATATTAACTGTGTGAAGATGATCGATTGTTGAAAACTCTTTTCTAAATCCAGATTGTTCTACCGCCAAGTTTTCGGAGATTGCTGGGATAATACGGTTCATAATTATTTTAATAAATATTTTATACAAGTTCGAGATTAAGCATATCGGCCTGTAGTTTTGTATGTCATCTTTGCAGCCTCTTTTATGTAATAAAATGATTGAGGTTTATTTCCATTGGGTAGGGATTTCACCCGTTTTTTAGTATTTAATTGAAAAGTTTGTTAAGCTCTGGAATCAGTTCTTTGGCACCTGCTTTAATTATTTCGTAGGTTATATTGTCTTTTCCCGGACATTTGTTGTTCTTTGCTGTTTTTATGGATGCTTCGATTTCTGAATTTAAAATCTCTGGAACTTCGTTGTTATTAATTGGAAAGCGATCCTGGGTAGCTTCTGCTGTTGTCGCATTTGGTTGGCTATATAGTTGCGCATATAACTTTGTCGCTGCCTCTATGAGTTGGCTTCTGATGTGATAAGTTTTCCCCTCTTGTTTGAGATTTGTTATCCAATATTTATTCCGGTTTAATTCTTTGTGCACTTTTCTTATTGACTTTGCTTCAGTAAGTATTTTCTTTGTTTTTTCAAGATCTGCTACATATAGATCGTTTCTTATTTCTTTCCTTACACATTTCCTTATTTCTGTAAACTCTACCTTTTGTGTAGTATTTTTGTTTTTAATTTTTTTCAGCTCCTCTCGGCGTTTAATTTTCTAAGTTTTCTCTGATAGTTTGTCCTTTTAAAACTTTTTGTCGAGCTGCTACTGTACTGGTTTATTCAGCACTTACTCTATTTGTAGAATTGTTGTATGCTTGCACATGTTGAACTGTAACAAGAATTATTTTTTTTACTCCTTTGCTCAGTTCTTCTTTAATTATCTGCCCAGTGCTTTCGTTGACAGTTATCGGACGGTTGAATGTACTCTGTTTCCTGCACTTTTTAGTGTTGACTTGGATTGTTAGCCTTAGAAGTCTATGATCCGTTTTAAATTTAAGATTGTTGAGTATTTCAAAGTTTTGGACTGTATTCAAATTTTCTACGAGAATGTACTCTAATTCATTTTTACTGCCCGATGGTGAAATATAAGTCTATTTCTTTTGTGGTTTTATGTTTGGAAAGGAGTTTGTAATTTTAAGTCTAAATTCTAGCGCGAACTTAATGAGCATGCTGCCACAATCGTTTCTACAACCGTAGTTTGAGTTTCCTATTACAATGTCTTCTCCGGTTTCTTTCTTGTCAATTCTCGGGTTGAAGTCTCCAATAATAATCAACTCGTTTATCTCTTTCTTATGTGTTTCAATTAATTCAGCTAGTGAGTCGTAGAATTTTTCTGCTTCGTCTTCTGTGGACTGAGCCGTTGGAGCATAAGCTTATGTCAATGTGATTTTGAGCTTTTCTCTAATTTTTAATTTAAGTACTGCTAATTTAGGCGATACGGGGATGAATTCTTCAAAAGCTTCCGTGTGGTTTTTGTTTAAGTAGAATCCAGTTCCGTAGTTTCCATTTTGTCCTGCTGAATGACAAAAAATATTGCTATTCTTTCTTTGAGTAATGCAAACAAAACTCCTTCTTACTTCAGATAGACCAACTACGTCGTAAGTTATTTCTTGCACAGCGGATTCAAATTCTACTAACCGATCTTCGAAGAAAAGTGTTGTCGCGTTCAAAGAGCATATTCTTAGCAGAGAAGGTGTAGATGTCATGGTAGTTGTATTTCGTTGTTGGGTTCGCTCTCTCATTGCTGTGTTGCAATTGCTTTGTACTTGTAGTTGCAATGAGGGGGAGGAGGAAGAGGGGAGGGGGAGAAAGGGAGATTAGTCACCGCCGGTGGCTATTTGCTAGTTTTTTGTTCCCTTGGTAGAAGTGTTTTTTAGAAGCTCTTTTCTCGTCGCGTCTTCATTAAGAGAGCTTGCTCTTGGTCTTTGCATAAAACTAAGCAAATCATATTGCCGGTTTATCTGTACATTTGTTATCGTATTATTTTCCTCTTTGGACTGCATCGACGGTTTTCCTAGATTGTATTTTTAGCTTCTCTCTCTTTAGAGTCTCTATCTGTTGATTACATTTTGTTTTTGTTTTTGTGTGGTCTTCCTCTTCCTCTGATCTCAGTCTTTTTTTTTAATTTTGGATTTGAGTTGTTTGACACCAGTTCCTTCTTCATTTCTCTTCCGTTGACTATAAGTTTACTACCTTTTAAAATACCATGGTGTTCTTCAGTCCTGTAGTGCTTCATCAGAGGTAATAGTTCTCGTCTCCTCTCTAGTCATGTCTTCCGAGATATCTACTGTTGTGCTTTTCAAAGTTTTCCTGTTTCCCAATACCTCGTAAGCTTTTCTAGTAGCCAGAAAGAAGATGAGTACAAGTCGGATTTTCTCTGATTGCTTCTTACCTAGCCTAAACGTATTGTCAATTTCAGTAATTTTTGATTCCACCTGCAATAATTGATTTAGTATGTGTAAACATGACAACTCTAGTTCCTTCTTGTTTTTTGTCGTTTTCTTGAAGACCATAAGTAATAATATTCTTTTTTCTTCTTTCACTTTCATATTTAGTGGGTTCCATATCGTGTTGTTTTATAATTTTATAGTTTTCACTTAATGTTTGTTGTGTTTTTTCATCCTTTTTGGTTATTTCATGTTTGATATTTTTCAGTTCAGCTCTCATTTCAATTTTCATATCGTTCAACTCTGTCCTCATTTCTGTTTTCATCTTTTCTATTGCTTTTAAAATTTCATCCATTTCTATGTTGTTTTCCTTTTTCTCCAATTTATGTTAGTTCTTAGTACGCCACTGGCAATTTGTCTTGTCTCCTGACGTATAGCACGATAAGAAGTTTACCAGCTCAACGCTTCGGAGGTTATGTTCTTCTTGCTTTGTCTAACACGGTCTAAATTGAGTATTTATATAAGACCTCTCACCTGTAAATCCTCGTCTATTCGATAGAACAATTCAAACACTCTTTCCAAGCACTTTTTCACTTCCAGTTACTATTGGCATATGGTGATATTCTTTGAAATTTTATGGAGCGTATTTACGTACGTGTTTATCTGTCACCCGCCCAGTGGCATCGTAATTATATAAAATAAGTAAACTAACAAAAATTAGGGATGATTCCAGAGAATCTACGTTATTAAATAATCAACATCTACCGATGCCCCTAGCCAAGGATTTCGTTTACGCTATAAAAAATACCAACTAATTAAATATTCTATCTTCCCAATCTGTCTATTTAAATGTGTTATCTGGACTCGACATCTACAATTTTATCTTTTTCTGTTAAACTTTACATGATTTCAATTGAAAATTTAATGGCTCTAATAATAAATAAAAAAAAATGAAAGAAAAGGGACTTGAGCAAAAGTTGAAGTAGGGACTTAGCTGGAGCTCCTGTGGCGACTGGCGGCGGTGTGAGATCATCTCTCCGTTCTTCCATCTCTCGTTCTTCCTAGGTGAAATTAGAGCGGCCCGGAAGTTGATTAACCGGACGAGCACCGGCCAGGATTGATGCAGCCAAGACTACTACTACCACTAAAATGGATTGGAATAAAAACGGCCCCAAAACTAGTAATGGTCCAATACTAAAAACGGGCCACTACTCAAACCCCTAAGGGAACAGAAAATTCTAAGAATACCATTAGGATAGAATGAACCTCTTACCGTTAGAACGGGGTAAAACACGGAAAATGGCTACGGATGTCACACGTACTTCAATAAATCCGAAGTAAATCGGTTTTCCGATCCTTCATCAAAACTCCACGCCGGTTTGGCGATCCAACATTGATAATAAGGCAACGGAACTACGAAGTATTATCCCCTAATATCCAAAACGGCGAAGGTTCTCTTGGAAGAAAATACACTTCGCGAAACACGTGTTTACTCTGCCAAGGTCTACGACCTTCTAACCTAACCCCGAATAATAAAACGGAAAACGCCAAACGGGAAACGGATATTAATTCGGCATGTAGATTCACTCTATCGTGAAAATCGATAATCGATAACGTTAGGATATAGACCGAAAGATGACTCCCAAGGCCACGAACCGAGATTAAATAAAACGATTATCGCAACGAAAGAAATTGCGCGAGGAGAAAAGAAAAACAACGTAACAGACAAAAGTCCGGTTCGTATTTGGTTCGCCCTCGTATATAAGCAATATCAATAAACAATTAGTACAAAGGAAGAGCGACTAATTGATTTCATTAAATAATATATCGTTTTGTATGTATGTTGAGTCATCCAAACCGACACTAAAGAAATAATTATATGAAAATTAACATAAAGAACTGATACAATCTGGGCGATTTAAAAATTATTTTGACTTTTTACATTTTAGGCAAAATTAACACATCCCTTTCGTCAAGTTCTTCCTCATTAAGTAATAACTGATTTGAAACGATTTGCTGTATTCTTCATATGTACAACGAAAAAGTGCTACAAATACTTATCGGCAATACCAGTATACCGGAACACCAGGATATTGTGAAAAGTCTTTTAAAATTTTTAGCAGTAATTTGGAATTCTTTATCGATGCTCTGAAAGAATACTAAATACAAATTGTAGTATAATAATACTCGAATGGTTAATTACCATTAGAAAATTCATCATTTATTATAATTCAACTTATCAAATTCACAGTTAATGTTGGAGTTATGGTCTTCATTTGACATTTGGTCTAGTCTTATTTTAACTCCAACCAGAGACGTTTAATGGGAGAAACAAATGTCACCAGAAATAAAAATTGTTAAATATTTAAAGAAAAAGCATATATTAATGGATGTATTTAAAAACATTGTTATCATTCAAACACATTTCGTACAACATCTATACATTACAAGAATTCATATAAATTTACTGGAAATAACCTAGGATTCATCGGCGTACAGTATATGTTTCTATAACAGCGACCTCCCTCGATGAACTGAAGTCAAGGTGAATTAAAGTTTTCGTTTCGTCGACAACGGAGAAAGACAGCAGTGTAGTCCTGGTTTCAAGAAGAAATAAAAGTTTGTTTGGTTAACGACGTACTAATCGACAAGGCAGATAAGTCAATAAATAAGTCTATAAATATATTTCGATTCAAAAGGATTTAAGAAAAAGTACTAGTAAATAAAGGAACCTCACCATACAGAAGAAGAGAGAATTTATAAAAGGGAAGAATCCATAAAGCTGCATCGAGAAAAGAAGTGAAGAGAGGAGATATAGGGGGAACCGCAAATGGAAAAGGAATTATACTTACACACACTCACACATTTAGGTAAATATTTTGATTTATGTTCAATATTTCCAAAAATTTATAAATATAATTTATTATAATTTATGCTTTTTATATCATTATTTGCGAGCTAGACCGGTGCAATTTACTTTTTAAAAAAATTAACTAAATTCTCAGTACGAATTGGCTTCCAAAGCGTGGGGCGACCCTGAAAATAGTTCATTTAAATTTAATATTTTTTCATGAATTTCATTTCATTATATCATTGTATAAATAGAACTTCAAAATGTCAAAGAGAAACTCACGTCATGATGGGAACACAGAGGCAAGTAGTAGTGAGGGAAATATTGCAAAGGCCTTAGAGAAAATCAAAAACAAGAGACAAATAGTTGAAAATTCACAATTGATTGATGATTTAAATAAAAAATTAGAAACTATTCAGAATAGATTTGTAAATGAAACCAGAAATATAGGTGATCTTTCAAAGGGAACCACATTTAAGTTAAAGGAATTAGTACCTACATTTAATAGTTATTCTACTAATCTAGTAGAATATATCAAAGCCCTAAAACGGATTGTAAGCTCTAACTTGGACACTTATAAGTTATCAAATCTTATAAGATCATCACTGGAGGATAACGCATTGGAATGGTTTTCTATTGTAAATGGTACTTTTCAAAATTTTGATGGATTTTCTGAATTATTCTCGAACAATTATTGGTCCAATTTCAGTCAGGATAAGATACGGTTAGATTTATTTAATGGGAAATATAACCCAAAATTGGAGAATTCAAGATATCTATTTCACAAAAAATTTTCAATTGACCACCATTTGACTCCAAAGATATCAGAAGAGGAATTGATTAAACTTTACTCTAAACATGTTTTGATATAATAAAAGGGATTATAACCCAAAAGATAAGTACCTCTTTTGATTATTGTGCGCTTCTTAGACAATATGATGAATTAGATAGATTTAAGTTTTCAAAATTTAACGTTGAAAATAGATATTATCACATTTTAATCAGTTTTCTCATCAAAATTTCAACAATCACGATTTCGGAAGTAATTCTTTTAGGCCACAGAATAACAATCAAAGATAAGTAAATAAGACATCTACCCATAATGCACAAGGATTTAGACAATCATTTAGACACACTCAGCCATAATACCCAAAAAATAATATGCATGCAAACCAACCAGACCATACCACAGAGAACACCAAAATCAATATCAAAATCAGTATCAAAATCAAAATGGAAGTTATTATACAAAGCAAAACAAACCAAGTCAAACAAGAAAACCGTGCGATAGTAGAGAAACATATTGTAATGCTATAGACCTAAGTAACGACCCTAGTGGTAGCAATAATTCTTTTTAGAGCAACCTTTTTCAGTTTAACCTCAAGAAGCCCTTGCGAGAACTTTGTTTTAGATAACACAATAGATGAACAAATATCAGGTATAGTTTATGAACATCCACTAAATCTTTTTAAGGAGGAAAAATCATCAGAAATGGTCAACGGTCAATTGATACCTATAATCGGTGTTGAAGTAGATAATCTAAAATTAAAGGCATAGTTGATACAGGGTCGGAAGCTACATTAATTTCTAAAGGGGTTATAGAACAAAACTATTCACCATCCCTGTTGACCGGAAATTCTTGCTCGACAAGTTCAGAAAGCTGTCGACGTTGTTCAGGTGTAAGATCACTAACGATATGATCGACTACGGCAATCATAGGATTCTCCGAAAACGTCCATTCGCTTCGGCGAAGATCCGGTACGATACCATGCAAACGGCAAAAATCTGCACCTAAAATAAGCGGATCGGTAACGGACGGAACTAACAAAACTTTCACAGCACGAATCTGATCGCGTAAACGAATCGGAGCGGAAACAGTACTGATGACATAGAAATTCCTTTTGAAACAGGTAGATCTAGACTACATAATATCGCGCAATACTGCTCTCCTGCAATTGTTCTCGAAGCACCATTAGCGAGTAATCCTAGCATAGGTCTATCCAAAATAGATACGGAAATATACCGACGCTCGTCGTTCCGAGCACTAGTTAAAATAAAGTTCAGAATTGCTGAGTGTTCTGGGTTGATCGGTTTATTAGCGTTGGTTTGCCTCGTCATACGACCACCTAACGAGACCTGCGTTCGTTTCCCGAACAACGACTACAATTTGCTTTATTTAGCCCTGGTTTGCTACATCCATAACAATGCCTCTTCGGCGGAGCACGACATTGAGCTGACCTATGGCGGCCTCTACTACAATTCCAACACCTGATTTCTGGTCTAGGATTAGGTACGCTATTCACGGACGCTAAATTGGATTCCGCCTGTATAAACGCCAGATCAGGCTCCATAGCTCTATTACGATTTGGGGGTGGGGCAAAGGATTCCACGGAAACCCGCCTCGCCTCCAATTTTCGACATAATTCTACTAAGTGGTGAATCGAGGTAACGTCTATCAAACCTAATTATGCTTGGTAGAATGGCAAGATATTTCTCATAAGTATTCGAAGCTGTTCAGATTCTGAAACGGGAATACGGAACCGTTCAAACAAATTGGACATTACAGATACGTAGATACCGATGGATTCATTGTGACCCTGCGTCCGTCTTTTGACCTCCTCCAACAACCTGTCATCGTAATCAACCGCTAAAAATTCGGTGCGAAATCCACCAACTAATTCCTCCCAACTTGAGAAAAACCTTTTATTCGCTCTATACCAAATCAATGCCTTCTCAGAAAATAGATCTAATGCCGATGTAAATAACTGTTCCTTCGTAATACCTCGTGCCACTCTAGTTTCTTCCACTCGCTCCAAAAATGCACTTAAGGAAGTGTGACAATTATCTCCCGAATAAACTAAATTCCATTTAAAAACCGGAACTGAATGAATAGTGGTTCGAGATGGATTAACAGAGGGCTGTGGTATATTCGAAACTGAAGGTTCGCTATCCGTCTCAGAATCATCGGAAGTATTTAACGTTACCTGTGAGCCCATTGCGGTAGAAGAAGCTCGCTGAAAATGTTTCGCCTTCGTACGTGATTCCGTCGAGAGCGTAATTAAATGTACTAATAAAGCAGACCGAGTAGCCATTTCATTCGCCGTAACCGGCTGACTCCGATTAGCACGACCGATAGCGTGTGCAAGCTTAGCAGAGTATCTTAAATATAAGCTTGATGACAAAGTATCTGATGATTCCTCCTGCTTTGACGGAATGGGGCTATGATGATGAAATAATACTGCTCTGATTAACGTCACTGATTTATTTTCACGACGAAATCTACTACTACGTGCTGGTTCGTTATAACTGTTTTTCTTTTCTGACATACTTATATATTGTTGTTGCGCAATAAAAAATCTTTTGTTTTTCCTCTGCGCACGCGCTTCAGCACACGAATCAGATACGCCGAAAGATGTTAGGCATTACTGTTATACTACATAAACTAACGGTTTTTCGAGATTCAAGTGTTACTGACTCTAAATCGTCAATTGTTTTGTTCTGTGATGGCCAGAAAATTACGGGTTGACTGAGCCACGATGGTACTGACCACCATAAGCTACTATTTTCTAAGCTAGTGGCTGAATTATCCTGAAGGCGGATATGATACCAGTCAGATATATCTGTTAAGTTTTGAATATTTGCGACGCGATTAGATACAAAGGCCATCGGTGAGGAGATGCACGTATCCATGCTAACGCGATTGTGGAATCACACCAGTAGTAACATGCATTCCAGTTTAAATGCAATGAGGTTCGCACCTTCTTTAGTAATTCTGCTCCTGACAGTTCTAATCGTGGGAGTGATACAGTTTTTAGCGGAGCCACCTTGGATTTTGCGCAAATAAAATGTGTGGAAATTCGATTGCAGTTACTAGTCGATCTGATGTACACGTATGCACCAAATGCTACTGTTGATGCGTCACAGAACCCATGTAATTCCACTTGACAGACAGTGTCAAGAATTACATTCCGAGAAATACGTAATTTATTTAATTTAGGTAATTCTTGGGCAAATGTGCTCCACTTTGAATGCAGTTCTAATAGAATAGATTCGTCCCACTGTAGATTAGCTTGCCAAAGCCTTTGAATTAGAATTTTTGCACTAACAATTACCGGGCTTAGTAAACCAAGGGGATCATAGATTCGAGCAATTGTTGACAGTATAATACGTTTAGTAGCCTTTGTATTAGCAGAAAATTTTATGTGATATTGTAATGTGTCTTGCGAAGGGGGCCACCGTATTCCTAAAACCTTGGAATCTTCTCCTAAGTTGATGTGTATATTACCTTCAGATGCTGCTGATGACATTGACTGTATGACGTATGAATCATTGGAGTTCCACTTTCGTAATGTAAATCCAGCTTGTTTTAAGATACTATCAACATCTTGACAAATATCCTTGAGCTCGGCTATCGAAGATGCGCCGCTCAATAGGTCGTCGACATAAAAATCGTTAAAAATTACACTACAAGCTCGAGGAAATTGTGACTGATTTTCAATACCTAATTGTTTTAGACATTTCAATGCTAAATAGGATCTTCATAGGGTCTTCAGGTGATTCACGCCATACTATACGTTGCATATCCCGTTGCGAGGGGTGAATAAAAATCTGACGGTACTTTTTGCTATGTCCGCGCTAACCACATATTTATGAGTTCTGAATCGTAGAAGAATGGAGACTAAATCTTGTTGAAGTGGAGGACCTACCGCCTGTATATCGTTGAGGGATAGACCTGTCGAGGTTTTCGAAGAGCCGTCAAACACTACTCGCAATTTCGTAGTGAGACTAGCTTCCATTAATACCGCATGATGGGGTAAATAAAAATGTGGCTCATTGGAATCCGTATTTATTGGGAGTAACGTCATATGATTGAGAGATTTATATTCTGTCACAAACTTTCTATATTCTTCTGCGAAATTTGTATATTTTGCAAACTTCCTCTCTAATGAAGGCTGCCTGTCTATTGCAGTTTGTTTTGAATGACCTAAATGAAAGGTGGGTTGTAGAAATGGGATTTGGACGACAAATCTACCATCAGCAATGCGTTCAGTAGTGCTGTTGAAAAGTTATTCACAATATTGATCATTTGCCGACAACCGAGGCGTATCAACTTCCTCGATTTCCCAAAATTTGTGTAGTTGTTGTTCGAGATGAGTCGAACTACAGAACGGTCGGCTACATTTAACGGATGTATATATAGGCAGTACGCCAGTAATTACCATTCGAAGTTGGTTCTTTTGTAACAGTGGATTATGGTTACCTGAGCTGATTTGACCGACACATAACAATTGCCAAAATAATTGTGAACCTATTAACATATCAATTGGACGGGACTTGTAAAAGTCAGGATCAGCTAGATGAAGATTTTTAGGAAGGTTAAGCATCGATGGATCAAAAGTTACATTAGGTAAGTTACCAGTAATGTTATTCAAGACTAGACATGAGATGTGGGTGTGAAATTTGTTACATAGAGAAGAAATCTTCAATTCTGTTGAAAACCGTATTGGCAATGATGAATGGTTGATACCTATTACTGATGAACTTATAGGTTGTCTCTTTAAATTTAGTAAAGTGCATAGTCTGTCGGTTATAAAATTGGATTGCGATCGAGAATCCAGCAGACTCTACAAATGAAACTCTGACCCTTATTGTTATATACAATAACACACGCGGTTGATAACAAAACTTGGTTTGCGTGTATGTGAGAATGATTTGCGACATATGATGTGGATGGTACAGGTTCTGATCTATCCCATCGTGTTTAATTTGACTATCGTTAGCGTTTGGATTATTATTAACGTGAAGCAATGTATTGTGCTTCTGATTACATTTTCTGCAAGTAGATGCCTTACAATCTTTAATGACGTGACCTTTGCGCAAACAGTTAATACATAACTTCTTTGCCTTTACTTGCTTTATGCGATTTTCTATGGATAATTTCAAAAATTGTGCACAATTGTAAATTGCATGTTGTCCGTTACACATCTAACTCGATAGATTCTAATATGTCACATCGTTTCTGTAGAAATGTCGAAAATTCTGAAAAGGTTGGTGTATCTCCTGAACCTTTAAAGAATTCCCACTCGCGTCGTGATGAAATATCCATTTTCGTGTAAATCAAATAAATGAGTAATGTATTCCAGTGTTCAACTGGTTGACCTAATGCAGATAAGGCCCGTATGTGAGTTAATGCTTCATCTAATATAACTCTAAGATTATATTTTGAATCTTTTGATACTGAATTTAAATTAAAGAGTGCCTTTACATGGTTTTCTATTACTAAACGTTTGTTATCAAACCTATGACATAAGATTTCCCATGCAATTGTGTAACTTACGTCTGAAACTTCAAATGATTGAATCACTCTGACTGCTTCATCTTTTAGTGATGATCGAAGGTAATGAATTTTTTGGATATTATTTAACGAATTGTTTTCATGAATTAAAGATTTAAACGTGTCGTAAAATTCAACCCACTTACTATATTAACTAGCAAAACATGGTAAATTGATTTACTCCGAATACCTTTTGTGTTGATTTATTCGCACTAACATCTTCTAAATTTGATGAATTTTGCTTTTCTGATAACTGTTCAACTAATCGTGAAGCTAATGAAGTAAGTGAATAGTAATTATTTTCAAATTCGTCTCTAATTTGTTCATGGTTTTCCATATTGCTGTCTATTAACTCTACTTTCGTCTGAATGTTATCAAATTCATTGAATAGTTGAGCTGCCTTTGATAATCCTAGTGATAGTTCCGTTCGCTATCATTAGTCAATGGTTTGCTTATTTTATCGACGTAATTTGCAAATCTAGTGAGTTGGCCTTGGCGTGGTGAGCACTACGCTTTACGATTATTGAGTTCATATCGTTCATTGTAATAAATCAGTTAGGCGTAAATGTGCAGATAATATACTGTGGTTGAAAGGATTTGAAAAAGGATAGCACTTACTGTGTTTATATGTGACGGTGATGCTGTGACCGCGATGTCTCCCTTGCTTGCTATGCCGTTCCAATCCAGAATGCGGGTTCGAAGGACCAATGATGATTCCTCCTGCTTTGAAGGAATGGGGCTATGATGATGAAATAATACTGCTCTGATTAATGTCGCTGATTTATTTTCACGACAAAATCTACTACTACGTGCTGGTTCGTTATAACTGTCTTTCTTTTCTGACATACTTATATATTGTTGTTGCGCAATAAAAAATCTTTTGTTTTTCCTCTGCGCACGCGCTTTAGCACACGAATCAGATACGCCGAAACAGTATCTGAGAAATTGTCAATGGCGGCCCGAAATTCATCAATATTAGCTTGAAGAGCTCTCAGATCTTCGTCGAAAGTATAGGAATAAGGGATTGTCACAAAATACGAGGATCGTTCCAGTCGTCGCAACGCGTGAAGATTTTTGCGCATAATCTCCACCGTCGATTCCTCATTGACACCCCTAATTCTTAATTTGTACAATAATTCGTCCTTATGTACCGATTGATTCCAATTTTAGGTTCCATCTTAATTGAATTTCCTATGGATTCCCCCTAAAGAAAGAAAACAACAAAAACCTGAATATCCTCTCCTCCGGACAACTTCCCCATACCTAAATTCAATCTACCGACACGATATTCCCCTAAGAGAGACGAAAAAGAACTGAGGATAACCGAGAGGATTAGACGATACGTATAAATCGCACAAATTCTTAAAAGAGGACGCGCAAAAGTGTGTCTCAAATGAAGATTCAGAAACGACTTGCCAAGACACGGTCGAATGAGGGTGGTTTTTTCTATGACCCCACGTTGGGCGCCAAAAATGCTTGTAACGGATTTTTAGCACCCCCTCCTCGTCTCTGAATACCGCAACCTAAAAGCCCCAAATTCCCCTACGCCACCAATTATCCCCAGGAAGTTGAATCGCATACAGGCGCCAGCCAGCTCATCAGCGAGGGCTTGCTTCACCTCTTCCTGTGTGCTCCTTGGTAAGTAGGAATCTAGATGTTTAAAATTAAAAGGATTAACAAATTGGTGGGCGGTCGTAAGGAGAACTTCGACGACAAAAATTAAAACACACGTGGCGTCGACAAGCCTTTAATACCAGACACAACGAATTCACAGATAAAACATGAACGAATTTTATAAAAACAAGACAAAATATGTGAATGTGCAATTAAAAAGTAATATTTAAATCCAATAAAGACCGATACCTCTGGCCAAAGGGTTCGCTTACATACAACAACAAAAGCATAACTAAATAACTATTAGTCTGCTTACGTAAATATGTTAGACTCGACCCTATAATTTTTGTGACTCTAAGTAAATTTTAAATATAGCAAGCAAAAGGTCATAAATAATAAAAGAAAGGAAACTTGGGAAGGATGGGAATTTTACCCTTATCTTCGGTGGCAGTTCCAACGGTGGCTGACGGTGACTGACGGCGACTGACGGTGACTGACGGTGGCTGACGGTGGCTGACAATGGCTGACAGAGGTGGTTAACTGTTGCTCCCCAGTAAATTCGTATTCTAGGCCTGATACGAAATCGGCCACGTACGAACAAAACCAGTACGAAGTCAAAAGATAAGTAGAAGAAAAACCCTAAGAAAAGAAACTTGAAACATGATTAGGATGGAGATCATCTCTTACCGTTCTTCGAACAGGGTTAATTTCAACCAAAATGGCGACGGTACCACGTGCTACGACGAATCCGATCACATCGGTTCTTCCGCCCCTTTCTCCACAACCGACGATATCAAACAACAATGGGTGACGCCATACGAAGTATTTCCCCGAATATCCAAGACAGGGTTGCAGTTCCTCTGAAGTATAGCCTGGAGGAAATCTTACTTCTCGCACAACGTGATTACACTTGTTTCACCTTCTTTTTGTTTTCTCTTATTTCCCTATTCGCTCCAACCGTCATCGATTTCAAAATTGGCAATCTTTAGCCGAACTGCTTAAGAGACACTATGAACCGCCGGATTACAAATCTCGTTTATTCCAGGACATATTATCTAGAACTCAGGATCCTTCAGAATCATTTGTCGATTTCTTTTCATGTGTACTTTCTATGTTTCGTCGTCATGGCGGAATATCAGAAGATGTACAGCTGGATATAATTTCGCGTAATTTTTCACATTTTTATACGATGCAGTTACCAGACGTTTCGACCTTATCGCAGTTGGAAATCGAATGCTTAAAATTAGAGAACAAAAAGTTCCGTGCTGATAGCTATCGTCCTCAAACTCGTAAGCGAAATACATTTGTGGAACCCGACTTTGCTTTTGTTGAGGCTTCCCAACCCAACCTGAGCTCAGTCAGAGCGCCTGCGGCAGCTGTTCATGCTTCATGAACCTCATAAAATCAGTCCAACCAGACAAGATGTTTTAATTGTCATCAACCCGGTCATAGGTTTTCTGTTTGTACAATGCCCCGAAAACGATTCTGCTATCGATGCGGTCATCCTGATGTTTCAGTTCGTAATTGCCTCCGATATTCGGAAAATCCGAACGGGAGAAGCCGAAGAGTCGAGTAAGCTCTCCCATGTCATCGAACTCGACTATTTCCGATAGTGTTGCTGCTGATAAAAATCGAATCTTCCTTGATTATGTGATGTCCAGAGTGATAGGTGATCAAAGGCCGTATTTAGAAGTTACGATTTTAGGGCATCGTGTTATAGGTTTATTGGACTCAGGAGATTCCAGAACGTTGGTTGGCCCCTCTGGTTTAGAAATTTTGAGACGCATTGGCTTTTCACTCCAGGTTGATTCCGTTGAGTGCACTGTCGCGAATGGGGACAAGTGCACTAGTCTGGGATATGTTAGTACTCCGTTTTGTTTGTGTAATAAAATCAGATTGATCGACGTATTATTTCTCCCTGAGCTGTCGCATACCCTCATTCTAGGTGTAGATTTCTAGATCGCCATGGATATCGTCCCCGATATTCGGCAAAAGATTTGGCATTTCAGTGAGACGAGTGCAGTTATTAGCGTTAATAGTATTTCGGGTGTTACCACATTGACACCAGCTAAGCATACATCCTTGAATAAGCTAATAGACGAAAAGAGACAGAGGATGAGTAATTCTTTGGGTCGTACGTCTTTGGTTGATCACGAAATCGAATTGTGGCCTGGCACTAGATCCATCAAGCAACGGTACTATCCTGTCTCCTCTATTAAACAACAAGCCATCGATCAGGAGCTGACAAAGATGTTAGAAGAGATTCTTATTGAACCATGTAAAAGCCCATGGGCTTCTTCAGTCTGCCTGGCACAAAAGAAGGATAGCTCATATCACTTTTGTGACTATAGGAAACTCTATGCTGTAACGTGGAAAGATTCTTATCCCCTTCCTTATATTTCATCTATTTTGGATCAATTGCGGGACGCCAAGTATTTAAGTTCGCTGGACATTAAGAGCGCTTATTGGCAAATCCCAATAGCTGAAGATTCCAAAGACTGTACAGCTTTCTGCGTCCAAAATGGACTTTATCGCTTTAACGTCATGCCGTTTGGACTTACCAATGCCCCTGCAACTTGGCAACGTCTAATAGATTCCGTGTTGGGTGCTGATTCTGCAGTGCTAGCTAACCTCGATGATATAGTGGTCGATTCACAAGATTTTCAGTCGCATTTAGACACCTTGCGGATAGTTTTTGATCGTCTGCATGACGCCGGTCTTACAGTGAATTTTAGTAAAAGCCAGTTTTGTCGGCCACAGCTGAATTATTTGGCATATGTCGTCGATGAGTTAGGATTGAGACCTGATCCGGTCAAAGTTCAGACTATCTTGGATATACCACCACCGAAAACTGCCCGAGAGGTACGAAGATTTATTGGAACTGGTTCGTGGTAGCGCCGTTTCGTCCCACATTTCTCAAGAATCCTTGCACCACTTACTCATTTGACCAAGAAAAGTGTTACTTGGTCCTGGACATCCGAATGTAATTTTGCGTTTAATAAAATCAAAGAATATCTTGTCTTCTCGCCCTTACTAGTTGGTGCCGATTTTTCAAACACCTTCTACATTCAGACCGACGCGCCCGCCTATGGTTTGGGGGCCGTCCTAACCCAGAAATGTGACGATACTGAAAATGTGATTTGCTATTTGTCGCGTTCCTTGACTGATTAAGAAAGGAAATATAGTGCCACCGAACGTGAGTATCTGGCGGTCATTTGGACAATTGAGCATACGCGTCACTATCTCGAAGGATACCACTTTAAAGTAGTCACTGATTGTCACTTCATGTTGTGCCTGCACAATCCTCAAGATTCCCATGGTCGGTTAGCCCGTTGGTCTTTACGCCTCCAACCGTACGACTATGAGATGATCCCGAACCTGGGATCGATACCTGCCGAGGATACGATTCGCAATCAGGTCTTCCGAACATGAAGTAACCAAATTGACTCCGAACTTTGTAAACTTTGGAAGAGAGGTGACCTTGCAAGGCAATGAAAAAGACTTCAGACCGAGCGGAGCTCCACGACCAACCTTTGACGTGGATCACCGGAAACTGGCATTCGCTGCACTCTATAAGGACGTACAAAACCGCATAAAGAAGGCTCATGTCCGTAGCGCCCAACGATATAACCTTCGTCGACGTGACGAGAAACTGAAGCTAGGCCAAGAAGTCTGGAGAAGAAACCAGGTATTATCAGGTGCGTCGCCAGGCATCGCCGCGAAGCTCGCGCCTAAATTCGTAGGACCTTTTGTAGTAAGTCGAGTTGTTTCACCTTGGACGTACAAACTCACAAACCCTCATGGGAAAACTTCCATCTGGCATATTAAGGATCTAAAACAGGTATGGGCGACCTCCGGCCAGCGGGCCCCATGCGGCCCTCGAGTAAGATTTGCCCGGCCCGCTACTGAATTCTTTCGTTGCATATTAGCACGGCCCGTCTAAACTTAATTCATAATGAATCATAATGATACCACAAAAATGTATATTTTTCAAGATTACTAGCAGCATAAATCTTCTACAAAAAAGGTTGCCCATGCCTGATCTAAAAGCTCCTCGTCCCGATTAAGTTCGTATCGTTCTACCCACCTGGTTGGGACGATAATACGCCAGAAGATCAGTAGTGAGCTCCCACCATCCATCGCTTGAGTTGCTCGGTTTTGCCCACCTGGTTGAGGCAATAATACGCCAGAAAATCTTTAGATCACCATCAACTGTTTGGGTTACTCTGTGTTCACCGGGAATTTTGACTTTCCGTATCCCGATTTTAATGTCCCGATGTCTTTCCTGATTTTGACTTTTTCAGAAGGCTGTGTTGTCGTCCAATAAAGCCTGTTCGGCTTCACTTTGGGCCT
Organism: Chrysina gloriosa; assembly: GCA_038088585.1. NCBI lineage: Eukaryota > Metazoa > Arthropoda > Insecta > Coleoptera > Scarabaeidae > Chrysina > Chrysina gloriosa. The sequence continues at coordinate 64,588,488 of CM076087.1, forward strand.
TCAAGGTTTTGAGTCCGGCATTTTCCGTTTTCGGTTCGCGTTTCTTTTTGTTCCGGACATAGAATTTGACGTTAATATGTGTTTGTTATTTTGCCTTTAGCCTTCAGCTTTTCAGTCTTGGCGTGGGCCACCCTGGACTTTAAACTTTGTCACTTATTCGTTTTGTTTGGCCACAGTTCTACGTCCGCGTTTCTTCTTGTTTTGAGGGTGCCCTACATTTTCTCTTCGTTTGAGGTCTGGTGGATTGAGCGCATTTGTACATTTGTGATTGGCATTTCACCTTCCTTATTTATTCGTATCCTATTCCTTGCATCCTTTAACTTCAGTAGCGTTCCCTTATCTCATTTATTTCTTTTGGCTCCTTAATTCTCCTCGTTTGCCGGCCGATTTGCCGAAAAATCCCGTGGTAGTTAGATCAAGCCGTCGCGTGTGCATGTGTGGTTGGTATACATGTGCTTCGATGTTTGAGATTAGGGTTTTCCTTGGGTGTTTGGGTATGGGATTTAACTTGGGTTCTCGTGGCTTCGCACGTTGAGTTGTTTTTAGTTCTTTCAGTATTTTGCTCTACTCTCACTCCTTGAGTGAGTATTCAGGATTTTCATAGAAAAGTTTTATTTTGAGTAACGATGGACATTTGAGTTTCCGACCAATACCTTCAAATCTGGTACATATAGTAGTCTTGTTATCCCTGTTCAGACGACAATTTCGTGGAGTAGGTTAATGTTTTCTTTTTGTTTGTTGGGTTCATTTGAGCTTGTAGTTCTCCTTTTAGGAAATCTTAGTTTAGTTTCCGACCTCGTGACAGAGGGCAGCTTCGCCGTAAGTCTGCATCCGAGAGTTGTACATTCCGTTTGGTTGTAGGAGTGAATAAACTTCTCCGCGCTTGCGTATTTTGAATTCGCCTAAGAACTAACCCCTTTCTGAACTAGATTGTACCTAATCAGTTCACCCTTTCTTTTACTATTTTTATGACTGTATTTATGTTTCTGATTCACACCGGAAATTTTCTGCGACCATTTCCTCTGGAAGTTGAGGGGGATTTGTTGCACCTTTTTTGTCTTCTCTTATTTCCCTAAATTTTTTATTCTATGATAATTGTATATTGTGTTTAGTTATAAGCGGATACCCTACTCCGTGTTCTTGTCATTCGATAAGTGTAGCTACATTAAAATTACCGATTTACCTATTATGTTTTCTATATGTGCTACCGTATTAAAACTGCTGTATTGAGTATTTGAAAATATGTAATTGTAATAAATGTAATGTCGTCACTTTGTCTTGTTTATCTTGTAATGTTGTGAGTTGTAGACGTTATAAGTGAAGTTGTGAACAAGTGGTTGACACTGCCCGCGGGAGGGAAGATCATATAAAAGAAAAAGTGTGACATGCGCAGAGGGAGACTAGTAGAGAGTAGAGACTCGACTCGACTCGGTGTCTGGAAGCAGTGAACGAACATCTGAACATCAACGTAGCAGTGATCACGGATACATTCGCGAAAATTCCAGGAATTATATCTTATAGTAGAGAATCATCGAAGTATCTCGCGTGTCATCCCCCGTTGCTAATCCCGTGTGGGAATTCGGATGTTGTATCCACAAAAAGGGGAGAGACAAAACGGATGATTCCGGATATATCATCGCGCTACGGAAACGAACCAGAACACCTGGCTGCATTTTGTGGATACAACATCCGAATTCCTACACGGGATCAGCAACGTGGGTTGACACGCGAGATACTTCGATGATCCTCTACTATAAGAGATAATTCCTGGAAAGATGAAATGCCAATCACAAATGTATAACTGCGCCCAATCCACCAGACCTCAAACGAAGAGAAAGCGTAGGGTACCCACCCTCAAAACAAAAGAACCGCGAACGTAGAACTTTGACCAAACAAAACGAATAACTGACAAGTTTAAAGTCCAGGGTGGCCCACGCCAAGACTGAAAAGCTGAAGGCTAAAGGCAAAATAACAAACACATATTAACGTCAAATTCTATGTCCGGAACAAAGAAACACGAACCGAAAACGGAAAATGCCGGACTCAAAACCTTGAAGGCCCAAAGTGAAGCCGAACAGGCTTTATTGGACGACAACACAGCCTTCTGAAAAAGTCAAAATCAGGAAAGATATCGGGACGTGAAAATCGGGAACGATACGGAAAGTCAAAAGCCCCGGTGAACACAGAGTAACTCAAACGGTTGATGGTGGGCGTTCACTAAAGATCTCCTGGCGTATTATTGCCCCAACCAGGTGGGCAAAACGGAGAAGCTCAAGCGATGGATAGTGGGAGCTCACTACTGACTTTCTGGCGTATTATCGCCCCAACCAGGTGGGCAAAACGATACGAACTTAATCAGCTTTTAGATCCTTAATATGCCAGATGGAGGTTTTCCCATGAGGGTCTGTGAGTTCGTACGTCCAAGGTGAAACAACTCGACTTACTACAAAAAGTCCTACGAATTTAGGCGCGAGCTTCGCGGCGATGCCTGGCGACGCATCTGATAATACCTGGTTCCTTCTCCAGACTTCTTGGCCTAGCTTCAGTTTCTCGTCACGTCGACGTAGGTTATATCGGTGGGCGCTCCGGACATGAGCTTTCTTTATTCGGCTTTGTACGTCCTTATAGAGTGCAGCGAATGCTAGTGTCCGGTGATCCACGTCAAAGGTTGGTCGTGGAGCTCCGCTCGGTCTGAAGTCTTCTTCATTGCCTTGCAAGGTCATCTCTCTTCCAAAGTTTACAAAGTTCGGAGTCAATTTGGTTACTTCATGTTCGGAAGACCTGATTGCGAATCCTATCTTCGGCAGGTATCGATCCCAGGTTCGATGATCGTCCTTGACGTAAGCGGTCACCATAGTGTAGTATAATAATACACAAATGGTTAATTACCATTAGAAATTCATTTATTTTAATTCAAGTTATCAAAATCACAGTTAAGGTTGGGAATCTGGTATTCATTTGACATTCGATGTAGCTTTGGGGTTCCATTTATACCTTTTCGACGTCAGGCCCATCACCTCTTAAGCATCGTTTTCCTCTACGGGAGTTATCCCAATAATTTAACTCCAGCCAGAGACGTTTAATGGGAGATGTAAATGTCACCAGAAAGGAAATTTTGTTAAATATTTTATAAAAGCATGATTTATGTATAAAGAGGATTTGTTAACATTTTAACACACATTTCGACAACAATTACACATTAGAAGAATTCACATAAATTTACTGGAAATAAACAAGGATACATCGACGTACAGTACAGGTTTCTATAGCAGCAATGTATTTGAATGGACTGATGTCAAGGTGAATTTAAGTTTCGTTTCGGGGACAACGGAGAATTACAACGACGTCGTAGGGTAGGAGTCCCATTAAGTTAGCGCAAGCAATTTGCCATGGCCTGATGGCTGTTGGGGTTTTCCTCAACAAATGTCCCGAAGGAACTTTATTTTCAGGTTTTATGTTGATACAAATGCGGCAGCGTCGCACATAATTAGCGACGTCATAAGCAAGTTTAGGCCACATATAATTACGAGTGACGCGAGCTACAGTTTTTGCAACGCCAGGGTGTCCGCACGTGGGATCGTCATGACAAGATCTAATAATTTCTGTATGCTGCGCCTTAGATGGTACGAGTTTCCACTCTAGATTGGAGTCATTAAAATCAGGATAACGAGGGGTCACAAATTTAAATAGTTGATTATTCTCAACGCGCCACAGTGGGTAACGCTGCGGAGTCTTCCGTACCTCGATTATTATTCTGGTAAGCCAACGGTCGATAGGTAGAGAATGCTTGGCAACACTGATCGCGTCACCCAAAACAGGTACAGATCGTGATAAGAAATCGGGGACGGCGTTATCTGAACCCTTTCGGTGTATCATCTCAGAGTCGTACGGTTGGAGACGTAAAGACCAACGGGCTAATCGACCATGGAGATTTTTAAAATTGTGCAGCCACAGCAAGGTGTGGCAATCGGTGATTACTTTAAAGTGGTATCCTTCGAGGTAGTGACGCGTATGCTGAATTGTCCAAATGACCGCCAGACACTCACGTTCGGTGGCACTATATTTCCTTTCTTGATGAGTCAAGGAACGCGACAAATAGCAAATCACATTTTCAACGTCGTCACATTTCTAAGGGGCATTGGTAAGTCCAAACGGCATGACGTTAAAGCGATAAAGTCCATTTTGGACGCAGAAAGCTGTACAGTCTTTGGAATCTTCAGCTATTGGGATTTGCCAATAAGCGCTCTTAATGTCCAGCGAACTTAAATACTTGGCATCCCGTAATTGATCCAAAATAGATGAAATATAAGGAAGGGGATGAGAATCTTTCTGCGTTACAGCATTGAGTTTCCTATAGTCTCCACAAAAGCGATATGAGCTTTCCTTCTTTTGTATCAGGCAGACTGGAGAAGCCCATGGGCTTTTACATGGTTCAATAATATCTCCTTCTAACATCTTTGTCAGCTCCTGATCGATGACTTGTTGTTTAGTAGGTGAGACAGGATAGTACCGTTGCTTGATGGGTCTAGTGCCAGGCAACAATTCGATTTCGTGATCAACCAAAGACGTACGACCCAAACACTTACTCATCCTCTGTCTCCTTTTGTCTATTAGCTTATTCAAGGATGTATGCTCAGCTGGCATCAACGTGGTAACACTCGAAATACTATTAACGCTAATAACAGGACTCGTCTCACTGAAATGCCAAATCCTTTGCCGAATATCGGGGACGATATCCATGGCGATCCATATATCTACACCTAGAATGAGGGTATGCGACAGCTCAGGGAGAAATAATACGTCGATCAATCTGATTTTATTACACAAACAAAACGGAGTACTAACATATCCCGGACTACTGCACTTGTCCCCATTCGCGACAGTGCACTCAACGGAATCAACCTGGAGTGGAAGACCAATACGTCTCAAAACTTCGAAACCAAAGGGGCCAACCAATGTTCTGCAAGCTCCCGAGTCCAATAAACCTATAACACGATGCCGTAAAATCGTAACTTCTAAATACGGCCTTTGATCACCTGTCACTCTGGACATCACATAATCAAGGAAGATTCGATTTTTATCAGCAGCAACACTATTGGAAATAGTCGAGTTCGATGACATGAGAGAGCTTACTCGAGTCTTCAGCTTCTCCCGTTCGGGTTGTCGGAACATCGGGGCCAATTACGAACTGAAACATCAGGATGACCGCATCGGTAGCAGAATCGTTTTCGGGGCATTGTACAAACAGAAAACCTATGACTGGGTTGATGACAATTAAAACATCTTGTCTGGTTGGATTGATTTTCTGAGGATCGTGAAGCATAAACTGATGCCACAGACGCTCTTACTGAGCTCGGGTTGGGTTGGGAAGCCTCAACAAAAGCAATGTATTTCTCTTACGAGTTGGAGGACGATAGCTATCAGCACGGAACTTTTTGTTCTCTAATTTTAAGCATTCGTTCTCCAACTGCGATAAGGTCGAAACGTCTGGTAACTGCATCGTATAAAAAGGTGACAAATTACGCGAAATTATGTCCAGCTGCACATCTTCTGATAGGCCGCCACGACGACGAAACATAGAAAGTACACATGAAAAGAAATCGACAAATGATTCTAAAGAATCCTGAGTTCTAGATAATATATCCTGGAATAAACGAGAAATGTAATCCAGCGGGTCATAGTATGTCTGAAGCAGTTCGGCTAAGGATCGGCAATTTTGAAATAGATGACGGTTGGAGCGAAACCACAGTAAAGTTTTACCTTCGAATAAGTCTATGGCCGACTCGAACAAATGCCGTTCAGAATAGGCGCGCGCAGTCATTAACTCATCTACACGCTCGAGGAAATTGTGCACAGAAAGCCCTTTAGACTCCCCACTGAAATTGAGATTCCATTTGTTGAATGGAGAAAAACAGTTCGAATTATGCGAAGAGACATTAGGGAGGTGCGCTGATGCTGCACCAGCCGAATTGTCATGAACATCTGTACCGGGGTTACTGGCCTCACCTAAAGAAATATTTGCAAAGGTTGTCGGAATGCTGGAAGTATCTACGGTATCTAATAGTTGAAGGAAACTCGACAACAAGGTTGCACGTCGTGCTGATTGTTCAGTTGATAATGCTGTATGTAGCATGCGATCAGTTCGGTTCAAACAATGATGGATTCTGGTTGGAAGTGACTGAGGATTTTTATCGCGACCCGAAACGTCGTCAACTAAGGACCTTAAATCGGAAAGTTTATACTCGAGAACATTGAATTCGTCGTTAACTTCGATCAAATATTCGGGGTATGTATAAGAACTATTTTGCCGTTCTAATTTTACTAACGGTCGTAAACATTTACGCAATTCATCGACAGTTTGTGAGTCTTTAACTGACACACCACGAAATTTCAATTCATAAATCATTTCATCTTTTCTAAGATAATTCACTTCGATATGTAGGGACGACATTATAAAATTTAAAATAAATACTTGAAACTGCAAAACTTATTTAAAATTGACAAATGAAACAGCAAAACGTATTTAAAATATTATCGTGAAGTTACACTGCTTCAAAAATATATATTAAAGAGAGCAAAAGAGAAAACAGTGGCAAAGCCACGTCACACCCCGTCCAAAATATAGTGAAACTGGTCAGAAAATAATAATGATGCTACCTATATCAATGACATTTAAATGAATTTCCGTTGGGCGCCATTGTTATCTTTATTGTGACGCTATTGTTATATTAATGGTGGTGCTATTGTTATATTTATCGAGCGCTAGGTAAGAGATAAGGGTAAAAAAAGGAAGAGGGAGTCAATGATCTAGGTGTATCTGTATATTGACTCAACAACAAAGCAAATCAAATAATACCAAACAAAACGAATCAAATATACAATTAAATGCACAACGATGCCTGTGTGAGTACCTTGCTGATCACCCGGTATGTTATGTGGTTCGCAAGGACCGCTCCGAGCCTCGGCCGACGCTCGGCTCTTTCTCAGGGATTGGCCACAATATTTCATGCCTAAACAGGCGGCCTTGAGTTGTTACTGCTGCCGGAGAAATATAGATATCCGACAGGATACCGATGGAAAAAGGACGAGTATGGGCGGCTAGTTACTCACATAGACAAGAAAATATGAGAAAAGATTACGACTAAATTACGATCTACGAATTACTTCGCCGCGGCGTACGCCTATTAAAATCACCGCTGAAGGCGGATAGGTTAGGAATTCCGAGCTGAAGACTCTATTGTAAGATGGAGAAATAAAATGTATTTGTCTGTGTTGGAAATTTCCCTCGACGTCCTCGGTCGGAGCAGGTGCCGCAGCCAGGTGTCCGGGCTCGTTTCCGTAGCGTGATAATATATCCGGAATCATCCGTTTTGTCTCTCCCTTTTTTGTGGGTACAACATCCGAATTCCCACACGGGATCAGCAACGGGGGATGACACGCGAGATACTTCGATGATCCTCTACTATAAGAGATAATTTCTTGAATTTTCTCGAACGTATCCGTGATCACTGCTACGTTGATGTTCAGATGCTCGTTCACTGCTTCCAGACACCGAGTCGAGTCGAGTCTCTACTCTCTACTAGTCTCCCTCTGCGCATGTCACACTTTTTCTTTTATATGATCCTCCCTCCCGCGGGCAGTGTCAACCACTTGTTTACAACTTCAGTTATAACGTCTACAACTCACAACATTACAAGATAAACAAGACAAAGTGACAACATTACATTTATTACAATTACATATTTTCAAACACTCAAGACAGCAGTTTTATTACGGTAGCACATATTGAAAACATAATAGGTAAATCGGTACTTTTAATGTAGCGCCCTCTGTGGAAGAGCAGCACTTATCGAATGACAATAACATAGAGTAGGGTATCCGCTTATAACTAAACACAATATACAATTATCACAGAATACAGATTTAGGGAAATAAGAGAAAACAAAAAAGGCGCAACACGCATTGTTCGCATTATTTCGCTAATTTAATCTCAAACATTATATAATTTCTGAATTATATTAGCAAATTCAGTCTGAAGGCTAATTATACAAGTTCTTGAATAGCCGTGTGTAGTTCTTGAAGTACAACTTTGTTGTTTTCGTGAAAAGTAAAACCATATAGAATCAACGCTTAAATATATGCACCATACCAAGTGATCTTGGTCACTCCTGGCGTCAAATAGTATTTCATTCAATAAAAGGTACCGATTATATTTAACCATGAGGATATATCTGGTAAGCACATATTACCTTTGACCCAAACTTCATGATTGGCGCCCATATTATCTGTTCTCCTGACAAGACCTTCTGTATTCAACGGCCGTTATTACATCTATAAAAGGAACCTATACGACCTCCCACTGAGCTGAGCACGGCAGTGACTAGCCTGTTGCGACAAGAGTAAGTATCGCGTATTATTGTTCTTGTCGTGTTGTGCACTCTAGCCAGTTGTACCCCCAGTTGTTGCTATCTCGGCAAGATAGTGGTAACGAAATTTTGGCGTAACAAAGTTTTTGACGCCCAATTAGGGGGCTTGAAAATAACATCTTATCGCCTCAGTAAAGACCAACTTACGTACGCATTGCAAATCAGAGGGATTCTAGATAAATTATCTGACGAAGTCATGGGGAAAACCTTACGCAGACTTGTCAAACTCAAACGATCGTCAAGTTCTGTTGCACCCCCGTACCCGTTTACCTTCGAACAGGATAAAGACGAGATAGAGACGAAATTGCAATATCTCGCGAACGCCATCAAAGATTTTTCAGACGCTTCGACTTCTAACTTGTTTAAGAAGCTATCAGCGAAACTTATGCACCTAACGTCTCCCATTAATCGCTCTATACAAGTCAGCGTCGATGATCAAGTAATCCGCTCACGATTTCTGGTCGCAACTGTATCATTAACTTCCCAATTAAAAGTTAAGGCAAAACAATTTTCGCGCGCTGCGTCTACCGCTCATTTTACGACACTTGACGCTTTTATTGTGGATTCTGATCTTTCAGAATAATAATAATAATAATAATAATGTCTTTATTGCATCAACTATTACAAAATATAGATACATGTACACACGAGAGAGTGAAGGTCGCAATCTCAAGGCGAAGTTCAGCTAATGCTGCTTTGCAACTCAACCTTGATATATTAGAATACATATATGCACACCCAAATATATGCATATACATATACACATATACACACATACACTGCCTAAATCTAAAAGATTTCGATGATGCAAATAGAGGCAAAATAAAAGAAAAAAAAGAAAAGAAAAGCACTACTACTAATTCATATCAATTGAAGCCACAAAATATTTAACATTTTTTAAAGAAAAGTAAATAGCATTCCTGTCTAAAAAATGTAAACCAAAATGAGGAACTACTTGCGTGCACCAGAACCCCGCCCATTTCTTAGATATTCCCTCAAACTGCTACTAAATGAGGTACTACACGAAACTTCAACAGGCAAACTGTTGTACAATATATAGATTTGAAATGAGAAGGATCTTTCATAAAGTGCCGTTTTATGTTGTGGTGGAGAAATTTTGCCCCGAAATCTTGTATTGAGATTATGTACATCTGTCCTAAATGTGATCTTTTGATACAGATACGGCGGAGACCTCAAGATAGTATTTTATGATATAAGCCCAGGCAGCGAAATTCCCGTCTATCATGCATATTGAGCCATCGGGCACAGTCCAATTTATGGGAAATATGGTTAAATTTACGTATGCCATAAATATACCTCAAACATGAATTTTGCACTTTTTGTATGCGATTTTGAGTAAAAGTATCCAGAGCTGAATGATAAATTGGTACACAGTATGCGAATTGTGAGAGGACAAAAGCTTCGCATAATTTTGTTTAATAGTTTCATTAAACACGTGCCTATAAGGAAACAGTTTTTTCAAATTAAGATAAGCATTACGAATATAAAGCGAGATCCGTTTCCGATATCTGTGCGTATTATCTAAAATAAGCCCGAGGCTTTTTACACTTTCGACAAGTGGAATTTTGACATTATTAATTTCTATATTAAAAACACAAGAGATGTTGCAACATGTTTTCCTGGTGCCCAAAAGAATTGCTTTTGATTTATCCGGATTTATCGTCAAACAGTGTTCCACAGAAATTCGATGTAGATAGCTTAAATCCTTATTAATGCTGTGAACAGCTAGTCTCCAATCAGTAGGCCGAAAGGAATAATACAATTGTGTATCATCTGCATAAACATGTGTTTTACAGTGTTTAAGTCCATAGAAGAAATGATAAGTATATATTGTAAACAGGATAGGCCCAACAATAGATCCCTAAGGAACCGCATGGGGAACATCAAGAAGAGCCGATGTGCTGTTACCAATTCTAACACACTGTTTACGATTGCCCAAATAATTTTCGAAAAGTGATAAAGATACATTGTTAAGACCAATGTTATGCAAAATAGACAGGAGAACACGATGATTAACTTTATCGAAGGCTTTACTGTAGTCCAATAAAATGAGACAGGAAACCAAGCCCCTGTCCGTCGCCTCCAGAAGATCGTCAGTAACTTTCAACAGTGCTGTCTCACAGCTGTACCCTGCACGGAAACCCGATTGAATGGGAGGTAGTATATTTGCAGAAGATAGATATTCAGTTAATTGCATTGCAAAATGTTTTCCAATATTTTTGAAAGCACGGGTAGAAGACTTATAGATCTCAGATCACGAAAATGAACGGGATTCCCGACTTTAGGCAACGGACGAACCACGGCACACTTCCAACAGTCAGGGAATACTCCTTCTAATAAACAGGTGTTAATTATGTGCGTTATATAAGGAGTAATAGTAGGACAACAGTACCGAATCATAACAGCAGAGAGACCGTCACAGCCCGGAGAAGAAGACTTAAGAGATGTTATTATTTTAGAGATTACCAGTTCATCTACAGTACTGAAAGAGAAATGTGGAGGTTGCCTAGAATTTCTGTAATAAAAGTCGACCCAATCAGAACTATCGGTATTTAATGGAGCAGATGATTGAATGAAGTAAGTATTAACTGCATCAGGATCATTTAAATACATCGGAATATCACTATCACAGCTTTTAGAAACCCCAAGTGCACGCAGATCATTTCAGATGGCTCCTGAGTTATTAGAACGAGATATGAAATCGAAATATGCTTTTGCTCTAGCCTAAAGGTTTTTGTGGTCAAGTTTCTTAAAGTTTTGTATGAAGACCAATCATGTGGATTCCTCGTTCTACGAAATTTGGTCTTGCTCTTATCTCTCAATGACATTAGTAATCTCAAATTGCCAGTGAGCCAAGGAACACGTTTCCTGGTGAACTTACGAAAGAGAAGTGGAGCATGTTTACCGAACAGCGATAAAAGACTAGAAGTAAAGAAATTGATTTTATCATCGACAGTAGGCATAAAAAATAAACGATGCAACGGAAGGGATACCAAATCTGAGTTAAAGTCGTGAAGATTAATTGAACTAAGGTTTCTGTACAAATGAAAACTTGGAGAAGGCCTAGCACAGTCGACACATATGGTAAAGAGAACAAAATCATGATTAGAGAAGCTGCAATTAAATATACTTTTATCACCAATCAGATCATCATCAGTAACAAACAGGAGATCAAGAAGAGTAGCACTATACAACGTAGTTCTGGGCGGTTGGTCCACCAACTGCTTAAAACCCAGTGAGTCAAAGAAATCAAGCAAGTAAGTAGTTCGGTAGTCATCGGCCTTCAAGCAGTCTATGTTAAAGTCCCCACAAAGCAAAATTCTGTCATATTTAGGCAAGATAGTTGTAATAGTATTCTCAATACAGTCCAAAAAGAATTTATAATTCAGTAGGGGTGGTTTGTAGACCGCGCCAAGAACAATTTTGAAATGTGATATATGTAGAATTAAAAAATTTGTTCAATATCAGAGCCAGTCTGAAACACATCAAACAATATATAACTTCTCATGTAGACCGCAATTCCTCCACCACGCCCAGCTCTATCTCGTCTAATTAAGTTATATCCAGGAATAAGTATTGAATTATCTGGGATACCAACATGGAGCCATGTTTCAGTTACAATTAAAATGTCAATATTATTATCAAATAGAAACGTAGTCAGTTCATGAAATTTAGGAATGAGACAGAGAACGTTAATGCACGCACACTTTACACCATCAGCACTCATTAGTCAAGAACTAAATTACATACAGTAAAGAGCAGAAAATAAATATTTATCTATATATATAAATAGAAAGCATAAACTAAATTTAAACTTAAATAGATAATAAACAAAGTATCAAGGAAATATAACGGTTCCATAACCAGTGCTAGAGCTACCTAAAATAAACCAATAAATTTGGGCATTGTAAAATGAGAGCAATTTAGTGGCAATTATGATACAAATGTTTCAAAAGAGCATAACAATACAAAATGCAAACTAATATTAATGTTAAATATAAAAGATATAGAAATAATAATAGCCTTAGGTATAATATAAAAATGATGGATACAAACAGCTGCCAAAGCAAGAAAAGAGAAAAAGCAAAATATAACTTTTTGCCAACAAGAACATCGGCCGGCTCCAGAGAGCGAAGAGATAAAAAAGTTTATGTTGTATTTATTTGCAACAGATTGGAAAATGTTTTAAATTTATGAATTTTATTATTAAATTTACAATAAATAATGGCGTTACTAGTCCAAACCTGCTTGCTGAATCTAGTGAATCCTCAGATAACGAATCTCGCGGCGTTACTGCCCTTGCATCACCCATTGTTTCTAAAGCGATCCCGGTTTCCAAATGAAACTTACTTACATAGGAAGTAATATGTCATTGAGCGCATTTCTTGAAGCAGTAGAGGAAACTCGCATTGCACGCAATGTTAGTAAACCACTTTTGTTCACTTCCACGTTAGACTTGTTTCGTGATAAAGCCCTTATTTGGTACCGAGCGCATCAGAAGACATTTTCAACTTGGGATAAATTAGTAGCAGGTCTTCCTGAGGAAATCCAACCCCTGACTATGACGACCGGTTATTTGAAGAAGTTAAACGACGCACTCAAGGTGCTAACGAATCGATAGGAATTTACATATCAACCATGACAAACTTCTTCTCGCATTTCAATGTCTCCCTTCCACAAGCTACTTAGTTGAAGATCCATACGAAAAACATTCTACCATTTTACCAAACCCAGTTAGGACTTGTAGAGATTACATCTGTAGCTCAACTCTCAAAGTTAGGTCGATAACTTGAAGCTCGTAAAGTTTCCGTAGAAGCCTTGGCACCACCACCCTCTCGCACTAAGTCCTTGGAACCAGACTTAGCGTATGTTCAAGCAAATTCTAGTGTAGCTTCATTGCAAATTAGATCCCCGAGTTCAAGCGACAGAAAATGCTGGAGTTGTGGACAACTAGGCCACCTTTCGTCTAGATGTGACAAACCTCGAAGACGACACTGTTTTAAATGTGGAAAACTAGATTTTATTTTGGCAAACGCACAACAGGATGAACGTCCTTATTTAAACGTTTCAATTTTAGGGAAATCTATATTAGGTCTTCTAGATTCCGGCGCTTCACGCACTATTGCAAGACATTCCGGTTGTGAAATTTTAAGGAATTTAGGGCTCCCGATTAGGAAAAATATGTTGAGCTGTACCGTTGCGAACGGATTAAAGTGTGATGTTTTTGGTATCCTATCGGCCCCTAATCAACTTAAGAGATCAAATTAGTCATCATTGACATTTTACTAGTACCTTCTGCCACATCACCACTTATCTTAGGAGCAGACTTTTGGCATATTCATGGTATTGTGCCGGACTTACGACGAGGAGAATGGACCTTCTCGACAGAAAACCCTATCGCTACATTAGACCACATCAATAGTGAGTTACTTCCCGAACATCAACGACAACTATAAGACTTAATTGCAACCTCGTTTCCCGTTTGCAAGAAAGGATGTACCGACCTACTCGCACACGAAATCATCTGCCATGGACCACTTATCAAACAGCGATATTGCCCGATCTCTCCAGAAATGCAGAAACTTGGTGTTATTCAGAAATCCACCAGTCCTTGGTCGTCACCGACCTTACTGGTCCCGAGAAAAGATAAATCTTATAGATTTTGCGTGGACTTTCGTAAGCTCAATAGTTGCACTCAGAAAGACGCTTGTCCGATCCTGTATGTATCACACACTCTCGAAAAGCTACGCAACGCTAAATATCTGTCATCCCTTGACGTAAAGTTGGCGTATTGGCAAATCCCTATTCTGTCATATCCGAAACCAAAACCAGTTTCCGACATACGACTTTTTGTAGGAATGACATCATGGTACCGACGCTTTGTTCCTCAATTCTCAACTTTTATCGCACCTATGACAAAATTATTACGGAAAAATACAAGATTCTTTTGGGACAATAATTGTGAGAAATTATGGGAAAAACTTATAACGTATAATTACCGCTCGCGTACTGTCTTGTCCGAATTTTGAGAAACCCTTCGTCATTCAAACTGCCGCGTCCAATTATGGCATCGGCGCTGTGCTAACACAGGAATTCGAGAATGGTGAAAAAGTCATCAGTTATTTAAGCCGATCTCTTACGCGACAAGAAAGGAATTTTTCGACTACTGAAAAAGAGTGGCTAGCTGTTCTTTGGGCCATCGAGAAGTTAAGACCCTACGTTGAAGGTAGTAATTTTAAAGTCATTACCGACCACTACTCCTTATTGTGGCTAAGCAAGCTCCAGAACCGATCAGTCCATTTAGCACGATGGTCCGTACGTCTCCAGCAGTACGATTTTGAGATGAGTCATAGAAAAGGCAAAGGACAGGTCGTTCCTGACGCTCTTTCTTGACCTGTTCCCGTTATTGACACCATTAGTATTACCGCATCTCAATCAGATCAAAACAAAGATAAATGGTATAACCGACTGTTGAAGAATGTTCAATTAAATCCGGTGAAGTATTCCAACTTTCGTGTAGAAGAGAGTGTTCTATACAAATGTGTTAAGGACCCGTACCCCTGTTTCGTGTCCGGAAAATTGATCGCCAGCAATTTACTGCCGGCAATTGATCGTCAGCAGCTTACCGCGCCGTCAATTTATCGCAGAAGCAAATGAACGCCAGCATTTTACCGCCGGCAATTGATCGCTAACAGGTTACCGCGGCATCAGTTTATCGCTTAAATAACTTATTTATTTATCGCCAGCAAATATATATCATTTATATAAATTTATTGGCCATTCTAATTGAAAATATTTCTTTTCTAAAGGTGTTATTTAAGAATTAAGTGCAGCTAAAATGGAGGTTGTATTTAGTTGGCTAGAATTTTCCAAAATTGGGATTCGGTAGTTATCACTACTTGATTGTTTATACAAGAAAATAATTGATAACTTGTTTTACCGTCTAGAATTAATGAAATGTGTTTGGTGTGTGGTGGTTTGAGGCAGGCGGTGTAGGGTGGTTTTGGACCGAGTGTGGGGGCGGCTTCGGGCCGGGCGGTGTGGGGGCGGTTTCACGGCCGGACGGTGTGGTGGCAGTTTTCTGGCTGGGCGGTGTAAGGGCGGTTTCGCAGCCGCGCGGTGGAGGACGGTTCCGGGCCGGGCGATGTGGGGTGGCTCTGGGTCAGGTGGCATGGAGCGAAGTGGTTTTGGCCAGGTTGGATCGCATTGAATACTTTAACATATTTTTTATGTGAAACCATAATTGTTTTAATAATTTTTCTTTTATTTGCAGGTCTGTTGACACGTTGCTTCCGATTATCCGTAAATCGATTGAACTGGGAACAATGGTCAATAGCGATTATTGGAAGGCCCATTGCACGGGTATGAGCATTTGAAGGTGAATCATTGTTTGACTTTTAAAGATCCCGATACAGATGCTCATATCAATACAATCGAGTCGCCGTGGCGGACTGCCAAAAATACAATAAGTTCTAGCGGACGAAGAAAATCCCATATTTCGGGAAATTTGGCTCGGTACATGTTTGACAAAAGATGTGCCGAGCTGAAATTAAATCGGACTGTAGAATTTTTCCGTCTAGCAGGATTATTGTATAATCCATTAAACTCTACGGAATGTCCACGAGACGAAGAACAGGGGAAGGGGGACACACCAAACACATTTCATTAATTCTAGACGGTAAAACAAGCTATCAATTATTTTCTTGTATAAACAATTTTAGATACGCTTAGATACACGCACCATACCAGGTGATCTTAGTCACTCCTGATATCAAATAGTATTTCATTCGATAAGAGGTCTGTATTTAACGGCCGTTATTACATCTATGAAAGGAACCTACACGACCTCCCACTGAGCCAGCGTTGGCTAGCCTGCTGCGACAAGCGTAAGTATCGCATATTACTGTTCTTGTCGTGTTGTGCACTTTAGCCAATTGTACCCCCAGTTGGTGCTATCTCGACAAGGTAGTGGTAGCGAAGTTTTGGGGTAACAATCTACGGGTGAAAATGGTTAAATACACATAAATATCCGGTGAAATACTTAAATAAATGGTTTAATACAATACAATATACATATAAATAGTGAAAGGTAATACATACATGGGTACCACGGCAGGTTTCTGGAGCCTCAAGCGAGTCTCTGTTTTGCAGATCCCTGTGCCGGACTTAGCCGACCGGGACCCAATGCTCAAGGTGACTCTGAAATTCTGGCAGATGCGTCGGGTTTATATACACATTGTAAAACAAATTCCGAGCGGCATTTCCCTCGTGGGGCAGGGCTTAGTTACGTTACTATGAAGTTATAAGTACCACTGCTATGACCGCCGACTTGGCATTTGGCCGATAGCAGTCGTACTGTTCAACTCGCAATAACGCGGTAACTGGTGGATGGAATTATTTACAATTTTACAGGGGCATTAATAAGGGATACATGAATGTTTATGCCTAAAATTAAACCTGTCCATCCGCAAATAACGTCTACACAGGTCCTTAAAAGTCTTACATGTTTTCCTGTATACAATGACGGGTAACACTCGTCCGCCCTCCGGGAAGGCGTTATTTGCGGTGGGTCAGGTTGGGCACAGCGTCACTGTCACTAGCACTGGTTTCTTTCATCGACTCGGCTGAGTTCTGGAGCAGAAGCGAGAATCGTGTTTGGTGCTGAAGTGGTGATGGCGGAAGTGGATGGCATGGCATATTTGGATGTTGGCGGCGTGGACTGATTCGAAGCGTACCTTGCTGGTCGGACTTGGTCCAAATGGTACTTGACTCGGTTTGCTCCTGCTCGTTCCACCCAGACGGCGGTGGCATCGGCATTCTCGATTACCGGGTATGGGCCTGTCCATTTTGGGGCGTGGGGACGGTCTGAGGGCTTGGCATAGACTCTGACCATGACAAAGTCTCCTGGTTGTAGTTTTAGGGGCATGGAGTCACCTGGTTGGTGGTAACGTCTCTCGTGATAGCGTCTCTTGTTGGCGTGGACTTCTCGAATCCTTCGGTCTATCGGTTCGGGTGGCCCGGGCTGGTGTTCGCGCCGTTCCCCTGGTCGTTGCAGTGCGTACCTCAACAGGGTGCGAGCAGGGGAGTAGCCGGTGGTGACGTTCTGTCGGCATCGCAGGTTGAATGCGGCGATGCCGATCTTCTCGCCCCATCGCTCTGGTGTTTGGCTCTCGAGCTGGATGCGGAGTCCCTTCTTCAGCTTCTGGTTTCGCCTTTCCACTGGATTTGCTCTTGGATGATACGCAGGTGTGGTCCAATGGATTGACTGCCACCTCCTCAGGGCTGCGTCCCAGGCAATGGACGTGAATTGGGCGCCGTTGTCGGTTAATATGGCCATTGGATAACCGAACCTTTGGAAGAAGAACTCCAGGAATTTGACCCTCTTCTCTGTGCTGGCGCTGGTGGCGACGCCGACTTCGGTCCAGCGGGGAAAGGTCTTGGGTGACGATCCCAAAGCGGTTGCCGTTCCTGGGGGGTCGTTAGCGGTCCGATGATGTCGACGAAAACGAGTCCGAAGGCTCTCGCCGGGGCGTGGGATCACAAGGGTGCCTTGGCTAGATGGGCGCCTCGCTTGAAGGCGCTACAGATGCGGCAGCTGCGTACGTGCTCGGTGACTTCCAGGATTAGTGTCGGCCAGTAGAATCGCTCTCTGATGGCGCGAACGGTTTCCTCAATCCGCTGCTTGGCAGCGGTGTGGTGGTCGTGGTAACGATAGATTACCTGGTGTTTTACTTCCCGCGGCGTGACGATCGGGAATCGGTGTTCCATCCGGCGCCGTCGCAGTCCGTCCTGGATGACGGACAGGGGTTTGTTGTTGTCGTATCGTGGGGGTTGGGCGGCCTCCTCCAGAAAGGGGGCTAGCTGCTCGTCTCGCTGTTGAACATTCTGGAGTTAGCGTAGTAGTGGCTCGTCCTCCACGTTCACCAGGATTCGGTGCGGGGCTTTGGTTCCCGGTGCGAGGGGGGTCTTTCGGTAGCAGTCGCTCGACGCCGTCTAGGCTCTCTGGAATTAAATTCTCACCTGGACTTAGTGAAAGTGCATCCGGCAGTTCATTCTCCCGTCCAGGACTGCCAGAGCCAGATGAGAGCCTTATTATCCGTCCAGAGGATTAATGGTCGTCCCTCCAGGTAGGCTCGGTAGCGTTTAACTGTCCAGATAACGGCGAGACATTCTGGTTCGTTCACGTGGGGCGGGCCGATGCAGCCAAAGTGGTTGAGAGGCCTACTGCTGGAACGCCTGGACAGCGGCTGGGATCCATCGGAAGGTCTGCTTCGTGGAAAGTAGGTTGGTCAACGGCGCGAGTGTGATAGCCGTGTTGGGGATATACTCGCGCAACCAGTTCACCAATCCTAGGAAACGCCGTAATCCTTCTCTGGTGGTGGGTTCCTACGCCTTCTGGATTCTTGAGGGTGATTTTCGTCCGACGTGACCACGTGATCGAAGTAATCCAGTTCTGTCGTGGCGAATCGGCTCTTGCTGAGGTTGAGTCGGAGGCCGTGCTGGACTAATCGCTCGAATACAAGCCGTAAATGTCTTTGATGTTTCTCGAGGCTGTTGGAATAAATAATGATATCATCAAGATACGCGATTGCGAACTCAGGCAAGTATCCGACCAGTACATTTTGGATCACTAGCTTCTGAAATGTCGTGGGGGCCCCTTTCAATCCAAATGGCATTACATTATACTCGTACGCGTCTCGTAAATGCTGACTCCGGATGGAGACGCGTACGAGTCATTGGTTTGGAACCCTCATCGAGAGGTGTCTGCCATTATCCATTCTTCATATCTAAGGTGGTGAATATCCTAGCGGTACCTAAATCTCGCAACGATTCTTGGATCGTTAGGAGCGGACTGGTCTCGTCGTGTGTTCGGTCATTCAGCTTGCGATAGTCCACATAGAACCTCGGTTCGCCTCTTTTCGTTTATACCATTTGAGGGCTTCGGCTGTCAAAAACGGACGGACAGCCTCGTCGATATCTTCGGGGATCTCGAAGGTCTTGCAGCCTAGATAGCCCACTAACGTGTGGAGGAATACCTTGGGATCCTCGATGAGGTGTCCGGAGAACATCCCTGGCGGCTTGACTTCGCCGGTGGAGCAGGTTCCTTGCAGTCGGGCGAACATCTCCTCCGTCAAAAGGTATTGGACGGTGGCTGGCGGTCGTGGAGGTTGATGCAGTGGACGTGGAGGCGGCTGCTGCTGGCGGAATGGCGGAGACGGCCGTTATGATCGTCGTTGTGGTGGCTGCGGCGGTGGCGTCGGCCTGGAGTTGCTGCAGCGCGGTTGGGAGTCCTTGCGTCAGTGCAGCCGGCACCAAGGTTCGTATGGCGGCAATTATCTTCTCCGCTAAAGTCGGCTAGTTGCTTTCCTCACCCAGCGTTTGATCCGTACTTCTGCAATCGGTCGTCCTGCTGTGGTGTTGCGGTTGGTGGACCGCTTCTCTGCCATCAGGCATCGCAAAAGGTTCCGTCTTCTGCAAAGGAGAGTTCAGCCGAACGCTGAGGATTACCTCTCGTATTCATGTTGATTCTCTCTGATTCGGAAATCGCTTTCGCAATTTCTCGGGCTCAAGTCGTTGCCTCAGGCCTGGCGCTAATTACTGATTTCCTTCTTGACCGTGAACCCCGTGTTGGACGCCAATTGTTACCGGCCGGGCCTTTCGAGGACGTCGGGAATGGGTGCGGCGACGTCTCGACGGACGTACTAGCTCAATTCGGCGCCGGCAACAATTCAACACCATTAGTATTACCGCATCTCAATCAGATCAAAACAAAGATAAATGGTATAACCGACTGTTGAAGAATGTTCAATTAAATCCGGTGAAGTATTCCAACTTTCGTGTAGAAGAGAGTGTTCTATACAAATGTGTTAAGGACCCGTACCCCTGTTTCGTGTCCGGAAAATTGATCGCCAGCAATTTACTGCCGGCAATTGATCGTCAGCAGCTTACCGCGCCGTCAATTTATCGCAGAAGCAAATGAACGCCAGCATTTTACCGCCGGCAATTGATCGCTAACAGGTTACCGCGGCATCAGTTTATCGCTTAAATAACTTATTTATTTATCGCCAGCAAATATATATCATTTATATAAATTTATTGGCCATTCTAATTGAAAATATTTCTTTTCTAAAGGTGTTATTTAAGAATTAAGTGCAGCTAAAATGGAGGTTGTATTTAGTTGGCTAGAATTTTCCAAAATTGGGATTCGGTAGTTATCACTACTTGATTGTTTATACAAGAAAATAATTGATAACTTGTTTTACCGTCTAGAATTAATGAAATGTGTTTGGTGTGTGGTGGTTTGAGGCAGGCGGTGTAGGGTGGTTTTGGACCGAGTGTGGGGGCGGCTTCGGGCCGGGCGGTGTGGGGGCGGTTTCACGGCCGGACGGTGTGGTGGCAGTTTTCTGGCTGGGCGGTGTAAGGGCGGTTTCGCAGCCGCGCGGTGGAGGACGGTTCCGGGCCGGGCGATGTGGGGTGGCTCTGGGTCAGGTGGCATGGAGCGAAGTGGTTTTGGCCAGGTTGGATCGCATTGAATACTTTAACATATTTTTTATGTGAAACCATAATTGTTTTAATAATTTTTCTTTTATTTGCAGGTCTGTTGACACGTTGCTTCCGATTATCCGTAAATCGATTGAACTGGGAACAATGGTCAATAGCGATTATTGGAAGGCCCATTGCACGGGTATGAGCATTTGAAGGTGAATCATTGTTTGACTTTTAAAGATCCCGATACAGATGCTCATATCAATACAATCGAGTCGCCGTGGCGGACTGCCAAAAATACAATAAGTTCTAGCGGACGAAGAAAATCCCATATTTCGGGAAATTTGGCTCGGTACATGTTTGACAAAAGATGTGCCGAGCTGAAATTAAATCGGACTGTAGAATTTTTCCGTCTAGCAGGATTATTGTATAATCCATTAAACTCTACGGAATGTCCACGAGACGAAGAACAGGGGAAGGGGGGACACACCAAACACATTTCATTAATTCTAGACGGTAAAACAAGCTATCAATTATTTTCTTGTATAAACAATTTTAGATACGCTTAGATACACGCACCATACCAGGTGATCTTAGTCACTCCTGATATCAAATAGTATTTCATTCGATAAGAGGTCTGTATTTAAC
The DNA here is from genome assembly GCA_038088585.1 of Chrysina gloriosa. Taxonomy (NCBI): domain Eukaryota; kingdom Metazoa; phylum Arthropoda; class Insecta; order Coleoptera; family Scarabaeidae; genus Chrysina; species Chrysina gloriosa. The sequence goes on from CM076087.1 coordinate 64,610,069, forward strand.
GGCCGTTATTACATCTATGAAAGGAACCTACACGACCTCCCACTGAGCCAGCGTTGGCTAGCCTGCTGCGACAAGCGTAAGTATCGCATATTACTGTTCTTGTCGTGTTGTGCACTTTAGCCAATTGTACCCCCCAGTTGGTGCTATCTCGACAAGGTAGTGGTAGCGAAGTTTTGGGGTAACAATCTACGGGTGAAAATGGTTAAATACACATAAATATCCGGTGAAATACTTAAATAAATGGTTTAATACAATACAATATACATATAAATAGTGAAAGGTAATACATACATGGGTACCACGGCAGGTTTCTGGAGCCTCAAGCGAGTCTCTGTTTTGCAGATCCCTGTGCCGGACTTAGCCGACCGGGACCCAATGCTCAAGGTGACTCTGAAATTCTGGCAGATGCGTCGGGTTTATATACACATTGTAAAACAAATTCCGAGCGGCATTTCCCTCGTGGGGCAGGGCTTAGTTACGTTACTATGAAGTTATAAGTACCACTGCTATGACCGCCGACTTGGCATTTGGCCGATAGCAGTCGTACTGTTCAACTCGCAATAACGCGGTAACTGGTGGATGGAATTATTTACAATTTTACAGGGGCATTAATAAGGGATACATGAATGTTTATGCCTAAAATTAAACCTGTCCATCCGCAAATAACGTCTACACAGGTCCTTAAAAGTCTTACATGTTTTCCTGTATACAATGACGGGTAACACTCGTCCGCCCTCCGGGAAGGCGTTATTTGCGGTGGGTCAGGTTGGGCACAGCGTCACTGTCACTAGCACTGGTTTCTTTCATCGACTCGGCTGAGTTCTGGAGCAGAAGCGAGAATCGTGTTTGGTGCTGAAGTGGTGATGGCGGAAGTGGATGGCATGGCATATTTGGATGTTGGCGGCGTGGACTGATTCGAAGCGTACCTTGCTGGTCGGACTTGGTCCAAATGGTACTTGACTCGGTTTGCTCCTGCTCGTTCCACCCAGACGGCGGTGGCATCGGCATTCTCGATTACCGGGTATGGGCCTGTCCATTTTGGGGCGTGGGGACGGTCTGAGGGCTTGGCATAGACTCTGACCATGACAAAGTCTCCTGGTTGTAGTTTTAGGGGCATGGAGTCACCTGGTTGGTGGTAACGTCTCTCGTGATAGCGTCTCTTGTTGGCGTGGACTTCTCGAATCCTTCGGTCTATCGGTTCGGGTGGCCCGGGCTGGTGTTCGCGCCGTTCCCCTGGTCGTTGCAGTGCGTACCTCAACAGGGTGCGAGCAGGGGAGTAGCCGGTGGTGACGTTCTGTCGGCATCGCAGGTTGAATGCGGCGATGCCGATCTTCTCGCCCCATCGCTCTGGTGTTTGGCTCTCGAGCTGGATGCGGAGTCCCTTCTTCAGCTTCTGGTTTCGCCTTTCCACTGGATTTGCTCTTGGATGATACGCAGGTGTGGTCCAATGGATTGACTGCCACCTCCTCAGGGCTGCGTCCCAGGCAATGGACGTGAATTGGGCGCCGTTGTCGGTTAATATGGCCATTGGATAACCGAACCTTTGGAAGAAGAACTCCAGGAATTTGACCCTCTTCTCTGTGCTGGCGCTGGTGGCGACGCCGACTTCGGTCCAGCGGGGAAAGGTCTTGGGTGACGATCCCAAAGCGGTTGCCGTTCCTGGGGGTCGTTAGCGGTCCGATGATGTCGACGAAAACGAGTCCGAAGGCTCTCGCCGGGGCGTGGGATCACAAGGGTGCCTTGGCTAGATGGGCGCCTCGCTTGAAGGCGCTACAGATGCGGCAGCTGCGTACGTGCTCGGTGACTTCCAGGATTAGTGTCGGCCAGTAGAATCGCTCTCTGATGGCGCGAACGGTTTCCTCAATCCGCTGCTTGGCAGCGGTGTGGTGGTCGTGGTAACGATAGATTACCTGGTGTTTTACTTCCCGCGGCGTGACGATCGGGAATCGGTGTTCCATCCGGCGCCGTCGCAGTCCGTCCTGGATGACGGACAGGGGTTTGTTGTTGTCGTATCGTGGGGTTGGGCGGCCTCCTCCAGAAAGGGGGCTAGCTGCTCGTCTCGCTGTTGAACATTCTGGAGTTAGCGTAGTAGTGGCTCGTCCTCCACGTTCACCAGGATTCGGTGCGGGGCTTTGGTTCCCGGTGCGAGGGGGGTCTTTCGGTAGCAGTCGCTCGACGCCGTCTAGGCTCTCTGGAATTAAATTCTCACCTGGACTTAGTGAAAGTGCATCCGGCAGTTCATTCTCCCGTCCAGGACTGCCAGAGCCAGATGAGAGCCTTATTATCCGTCCAGAGGATTAATGGTCGTCCCTCCAGGTAGGCTCGGTAGCGTTTAACTGTCCAGATAACGGCGAGACATTCTGGTTCGTTCACGTGGGGCGGGCCGATGCAGCCAAAGTGGTTGAGAGGCCTACTGCTGGAACGCCTGGACAGCGGCTGGGATCCATCGGAAGGTCTGCTTCGTGGAAAGTAGGTTGGTCAACGGCGCGAGTGTGATAGCCGTGTTGGGGATATACTCGCGCAACCAGTTCACCAATCCTAGGAAACGCCGTAATCCTTCTCTGGTGGTGGGTTCCTACGCCTTCTGGATTCTTGAGGGTGATTTTCGTCCGACGTGACCACGTGATCGAAGTAATCCAGTTCTGTCGTGGCGAATCGGCTCTTGCTGAGGTTGAGTCGGAGGCCGTGCTGGACTAATCGCTCGAATACAAGCCGTAAATGTCTTTGATGTTTCTCGAGGCTGTTGGAATAAATAATGATATCATCAAGATACGCGATTGCGAACTCAGGCAAGTATCCGACCAGTACATTTTGGATCACTAGCTTCTGAAATGTCGTGGGGGCCCCTTTCAATCCAAATGGCATTACATTATACTTCGTACGCGTCTCGTAAATGCTGACTCCGGATGGAGACGCGTACGAGTCATTGGTTTGGAACCCTCATCGAGAGGTGTCTGCCATTATCCATTCTTCATATCTAAGGTGGTGAATATCCTAGCGGTACCTAAATCTCGCAACGATTCTTGGATCGTTAGGAGCGGACTGGTCTCGTCGTGTGTTCGGTCATTCAGCTTGCGATAGTCCACATAGAACCTCGGTTCGCCTCTTTTCGTTTATACCATTTGAGGGCTTCGGCTGTCAAAAACGGACGGACAGCCTCGTCGATATCTTCGGGGATCTCGAAGGTCTTGCAGCCTAGATAGCCCACTAACGTGTGGAGGAATACCTTGGGATCCTCGATGAGGTGTCCGGAGAACATCCCTGGCGGCTTGACTTCGCCGGTGGAGCAGGTTCCTTGCAGTCGGGCGAACATCTCCTCCGTCAAAAGGTATTGGACGGTGGCTGGCGGTCGTGGAGGTTGATGCAGTGGACGTGGAGGCGGCTGCTGCTGGCGGAATGGCGGAGACGGCCGTTATGATCGTCGTTGTGGTGGCTGCGGCGGTGGCGTCGGCCTGGAGTTGCTGCAGCGCGGTTGGGAGTCCTTGCGTCAGTGCAGCCGGCACCAAGGTTCGTATGGCGGCAATTATCTTCTCCGCTAAAGTCGGCTAGTTGCTTTCCTCACCCAGCGTTTGATCCGTACTTCTGCAATCGGTCGTCCTGCTGTGGTGTTGCGGTTGGTGGACCGCTTCTCTGCCATCAGGCATCGCAAAAGGTTCCGTCTTCTGCAAAGGAGAGTTCAGCCGAACGCTGAGGATTACCTCTCGTATTCATGTTGATTCTCTCTGATTCGGAAATCGCTTTCGCAATTTCTCGGGCTCAAGTCGTTGCCTCAGGCCTGGCGCTAATTACTGATTTCCTTCTTGACCGTGAACCCCGTGTTGGACGCCAATTGTTACCGGCCGGGCCTTTCGAGGACGTCGGGAATGGGTGCGGCGACGTCTCGACGGACGTACTAGCTCAATTCGGCGCCGGCAACAATTCAACAATATACGAGACGGGGCAGTAGCAACCTCTCAGCGTCGATCGACTTTGGTGCGCGTTCCTCTTCCTATCGATGGAGTAAAACAGGCAGTACTCGAACAGGGTTTATTACAAATCATAAAAATAGAAAGGTAAATAAAATATACGGGCGTAATACATAAATACAAACGAAAGCAATGGCTAAATACAAGTAAAAGTACAAGAATTAATTAATAGATTAATATACATACTATTTTCTTTTGGCAGGCAAAATAGCGATAAAAGTTTTAAAATTTCTATGACGTAGGATAGGTTTATTACTTATCCGTAAGCTGTAATTTTCCAATTGGAATACTCGTATTTAAAAATTATTGTTATATTTAATTGACACCATACAGTAAAACGTTTACAACAAATATATTACACCGCGCCGAAGAAACGGCCCGGCGAAGGAATGGCGGCCATACCATTTTCTGGACGTATTTAATTTACAGCCAGAACTTCCCAGAAATGTGGAAGGAAGCAATACGAAGGCGAGTAGAATTACAATCCGCATCATGTTACCGAAAAATGTCTGCTGAGTTCATTAGGAAAAGTATACTTACTTACTTAATCCAGAAACCCGTTTGACCGTGAAGTGTCGGGTTGTGTGGAGTTGAGTTTCCTGAGTCCCTCTTCCATATTTGTCTCCACTCCTCTCTCTCCCTGCATCTTGCTCTCATGTCTTCCCATTTCTCTCCTCTTGCTCCCATGTCTTCCTTGGTCTTCCTCTTCTCCTTTTTCCTATTTCTTTTGATTCGTATATTTGTCTTGCCAACCTTTCTTCGCCCATTCTTATAACATCGCCAAGCCATCTTAATTGCCCTTGCTGTATTGTTATTTCGATTGGCTCTATCTTGAGCTCCTCTCTGTATACTGTGTTCTTTATCCTATCCAACTTAGTTTTATTTTTTATTCGTGTTAGAAACCTCATTTCTACGCTGTTCATCCTGCTTCTTTGTCTCTCGTTTGTAGTCCATGACTCGCATGAGTGTGTCAGTACTGGTTACACTACCTTGTGGATCACTTCTGCCTTTACTATTTCTAGTATTTCTTTTTTGTTTAAAAATGGTGTTTTTATCATGTTGTAAAGTTTTGCAGCTTTTGGTATTCTTTCATTTACTTCATCTTCTAAGGACCCCTCGCTGTTAATAATCCCTCTCAGATATTTAAGCGCGCTAGTTTGTTCTATTCTATGTCCTTCTATTTTTATATTATGTGTTAGACTTTCTTTGCTTATTACCATTGTTTTTGTTTTGTTTATATTAACTTCTCTTCGTGTTTCCTAACATCACCATATCGTCCGCATAGCTTAACTCAGTTATTTGTATTTTCTCCATTTTCCAGTATCCTACATTATATTGCTTCAGTTGGTGTTTACATTTCTTAATCGCTTCGTCCGACATTATATTAAATAATAAGGGGCTCAGCGCGCAGCCTTGCTTTAGTCCATTTCTACATATGTATAAACGTCTCCGATTTTTCGTTTCTTACTCTAACATAGTTTCTTGTTCTGTAGTATGTGCTCTTTATACACTCTATTAATTCCTCATTCACACCTCTTGATTCTAACGTTCTCCATATATCATTTCTCCTTATACGATCAAATGCTTTTATTATATCGATGAAGCATATATGTATTTCTCTGCCTGTTTTTATTGCTTTTTCTATTAATTGTCTTAAAATGAATATTTGATCTTGAGTCCCTTATCCCTTCCTACATCCGCATTGTGTTTCTTCTAATGTATGTTCTATTTCTTTCCTAAGTCTACTTTCTAATATTTTTGCATATAATTTCCCTACTGTGCTACCCAGGGTTATGCCTCTGTAATTTGAACACTGTTGACTATCTCGCTTTTTGGAAATTGAGTATATAATTCCTATTCTCCAATCTTCGGGTGTCACTTTCTTCGTTCTGACCTCGTTTAGTAGTGCCAGTAGTAGTTTTAATCCTAGTTCACTAAGTCCCTTTATCATTTCCACAGTAATTTCGTCGTGTCCCGGTGCCTTTCCGTTCTTCATCAACTGTACGACTTTTTTAATTCTTCTCTTGTTATGTCCTGTTGTACCTGCCCTTCTATAAAACTCTTTTCTTGATTTATTCGCTCTAGTTACGTATTTTTCTCTCCTTCTGTTTGTAGTAGTGTCTGGAAGTATCTTTCCATACTTCCATTATCCTATTTTCTTCGTTACCGTTTTCATCCATGTTCTTCAATGTATATTGTTTTGGCGTCCTCATATTTTTTATCGCTCCATAGTAGAGTTTTTGATTTTCTTTGAAGTTTTTAGTAATCTTTTCTCCAAATTCTTTCCAGGATTTTTCTTTGCTTACCTTTATTAATTCTTTCACACTTTTCCTCTTCTTCTTGTATTCCTCGTAATTTCTTACATCTTTTGCATTTATGTGAGCTTTCCATGCTGCTTTTTTCTCCTTTACTGCTTCTTTTATATCTTCTGTCCACCATGCCGTTCTCTTTCTTTTCCTGTTTGTTAGTTTTGTTACTCCGCAATTCCTCTTGCTGCTTCTATCATGCTTTCTTTAAGCTTTTTTCACTTTTCTTCTATGCCTCTTATCGTCTGCGGTTTCCCTTTTCTTCTATGTCTAGTATTTCCTGGTATTCTTCCCTATTTTCGGTTCTCTTAGTTTGTAGCAATTAATCTTTCCTTTTACTATTTTTCTCTTTTTATCCTATTTTTCCTTTAGTGTTATTTTCCATTTGCTCAACAACAGATAGTGGTCGCTCCGATTTGCGCTTCTCTATTTACCTTTACATCTCTCACATATCGTGTAATACCCCTGTTAGTCATTATGTAGTCTATAATAGATTTTTCATCCCGGGATGGTTCCTCCCTTGTATATTTATGTATCCATTTGTGTTTAGATGTTGTGTTCATTATTATGAGATCATTCTATGCAGAAATCTATTATTCTCCGCCCGTTTTCGTTTTTTATTTTTTTCGCCGTCTTGACCTAACCATTTTTTCTTTCCTTTATTCTGGTGCCACTATACCATTCATATCGCCCATTAATATTATGTTGTTACCTTGTGTATCATCTATAGTCTTTTGCACTTGGTCACAGAATTGGTCTTTTTCATCTTCGCTTGGCGCATATATCGTTATTATATGGAATACTTCTTTTCCAAGGGTTATTTGAGCATATATGATTCTTTTGTTTACGTCTTGCATCTTCACAATCTCTCTAATTCTAGTCTGGTTTATGATAATCCCTACTCCTACTCTTGTTCTTTCTCTCTCGTCCACTCCACACTAACATATCACATAATCCTCTGTCAGCTGTTCCCCGCCCGTCCCCTTTTTCTTAGTTTCTGATATGCCAAGTATATCTGTTCCTCCATCTTCCATCTCCTGTATTAGCTCCATTTCTTTTCCCTTCAAGCTTCTAACATTCCAGGTTCCTATTATTATCTCTTTCGCCTCTTGTCATGATTTCTTAGACTGTGTATTTATTTTTCTCCTGTTTGTAATCTTACTCATGTCTTTCATCGTCGCCTGGTCGCCTATATTTCTCCCTTCCTTTTTTCCTTTCGGTGTTAGTTTTTTGGTGAGCTACTTGTTGTTTTATCCTTTTGCTCTTTCAAGCCGCCCGCATTTTCGTCCCATTTCCATTCTTTACCGTCTATGTAGGCTTTTTGATGACCTACTCTTACTCTGTTTCCCCTTCTCCGCTGCTCTTCTGCTATCTGTTTTATCTTTCCTTGTATTCCTCGCTCTTCTCTCGTCATCTAATTATTTATGCAATTTTTTTCCGGTAACTTTCTCAAATTCTTTTTATTTTCCCTTATATATTCCTTTTTATACGAATCATCCAGCTATACTTTATACACCTTCATTCCTATTTTTGTGGCTTCCGTAATTTGTATTTTTGCTCCCATATTCCTCTCTAAAAAGTTTTCCATTCCCGCTTTTATATCGGCTCGGTTTTCTGTTTGCATATCTATCCCCGATACAATGATAATAATAATAATAATAATAATAATCTTTATTGTCGTCGATCTACAATAGTAGATATTGACATTGTCAAGGTATACAATATATCATATAGAATATAAAATAAATGTAAGAGCAAATGTAAATGTAACACATACATATATACAGGGGTGACAAAAACAGTAGAATATTAACATAAAATTACAACTAGACAGAATATGTTTACACTCAGTACTGGTATTAAAAGATATACATACATATGTATATTCAACACAAAACACAACAGCAACCAAAACACAAGACAGATCTATAGGATCTCTATATAGTTTCAGGATCATTCAAAAATTCCCTAAAAGAATAATAACTTTTAGCCATCAACATATCCTTTATCCTATATTTAAGTAAGGGCAACGGTAGTTCTTTATATTTGCTGGATAACTTGTTGTAGGCCTTAACAGCTAGATAGTGAGGATTTCTCTCACTAAATGTTAATCTATGTGATGGGATCTCAAGCACATGAACGTTTCTAGTATTATATGTGTGATGACAGATTAGTTTAGGGATAGAGTTTATATTTTCCCTAGCATATATTAATAATTGATATACAAACACACCTGGCAGAGTCATAATTTTTAATTTAGGAAACAGTTCTTTACAGCTTGTCCTAGAGGCAACACCCGCCACCCAATACCCTCTTACTATTTACTGAAAATCCCCAAGCCAACAATCCATATGAAATTAGTGAATGAAAGTGTGCATAGTAAAACTCCCGTATAAACTCCGTATCTAATTGTGGTTTAAGCCTCATCAACAGAAAACATATACTTGCTTGTTTGCCACAGAGATCGTCAATATGTTCTTTAAAACACACAGCGCGAATCAATAATGACACCCAGAAACCTGGTGGACTTCACCTGCTTGACACTACTACCACCCATTGTGACATAATGAGAAGAATCCCGGTCAGTGTTTTTAAGTTTGAATTCAATAAAGACAGTCTTTGTAATATTCAAGTATAGGTTGTTCCGCGCAAAGTAGTGGTTCAATGCAATCATCGTATTACTTAGGGTGGCACATGATTTTCTCACGTCATTGCCGGTAACAATGAACGATGTATCATTAGCGAACATAACTGACTTAGGCAAAACTAAAACGATAACATAATATTGTTTTTCTATTTGATCTTTTTCTACTCTTTTCATTCTTGTTTTCATATTATTCATTTCTTTCTTTAATTGCTCGTTTTCTCCTTTTAATTTTTCATTTTTTTTTTCCTTAGCTCCTTTAATTCTTGTTGGTAGGAAAAGTATACGAATACGTAATTAGAACCGGAATGGAAGCAGCAATTCACGAGAAAAGAGGTTTTTCTCCCACACAGTATGGTTTTCGTAAAAGTAGGCCTAGCATCCAGGCAATTAAGAACGTATTCAACATAAGGAAGAAGCCTCCCCAAGAAAATAAGTAATGATAATAATAATAATAATAATAATGGCTACTCAATGCCAATCTCCGCAAATTCCCTGGAAGATGATTTTGTTTACCACGCGTACTATATTCATGTGTTCGAGATTCATAAAAAATACGTGATTTGATTTGCCAAAAACCGAACACTCCAGGATATAAAGAGATGATAAAGTATCTTCTGGTTTTTAAAAATTTCTATACATGGCTCTCGGGATCTTACGTTAAATATCGCGGGTACACAAGATAATTCCATGATAATCAACCGAATTTCCCCAAAAATAAAACCATATCGAAATCTATCCTATACATATGCGTAATAACAAAGCTTGTGCTGCTTTCTATGAGGCTATATACAGTAGTATTTATTTATATGTTCCCCTTAGAGTTAGCTGTAGATCTTCTTATCCGGTTTGGTTTGATTGGGATCACATTGCAAACATTAGACTTAAAAATCATTATCGGCGGAGGTATACAAGAACGAAGTCTGACTATTTTCTCAAACTGTTCAAGGACTCTTAGGAGACAAATTAAAAATAATGTCAAATTATTATTCAAAATGTATATTTCAAGTATTGAGATGTCCATTACAACTGAGCCACAGAAGTTCTGGCAATTTGTGCGTTCTAGAAAAAGAAAGGCAGGAATTCCTAATTCTTTTGTTAATATGCGTGGAATACCACTAGATGATCCATCATCTATTGTTGATTCTTTTCAAGAGTTCTTTCAATCTGTACACCTTCCGGATTCATCTACGCGGCGTGATTTTCCAAGTGCCTGTTCATACGACTAATCAATTAATCTACTTTCCATTGCAGAATCAGAGGTTTTGAGTGTATTGCAGGGTCTGAGGGCTAGTTTCACTTCGGGTTCTGACAATATACCAGCATTTATTTTAAAAGACTGCGTAAATGTGTTTGCGAGCCCATTATGTCACATATTTAATTTTTCGCTTATGTATTCTACCTTTCCTGACATTTCGAAAGTCGCTAGATTAACACCAGTATATAAGAGGGGTGACAGACACAATATTCAGAATTACAGACCTATAGTCATTATAAATAATTTTGCCAAAGTGTTTGAACTGTGTATGTACAAGGCTATCTACCCCCAGATTAAGTCTCGGATTTCTGTTGATCAGCATGGATTCATGGCTAAACGCTCTACGGTTACAAATCTGACTATTATAACGCAATATCTCTCTGATGCGCTACATAACAATAAACAAGTTATTATTATTAATTACACGGAACTTCACATCTACTGATTCTATCTTGTTTTTTTATTTCTCCTTCGTGCGCTCTAAGCTGGAATATGCATCCTTGATTTGCCCCCTTTATAAATACTATATAAACTCACTAGAACAAGTCCAAAGACGTTTTCTAAAATATATATGCTTTAAGGAGTATTCTATATAACCTGTTCAGAACTTTAGTCACAAATTACTTTTGGACTTGTACGGGATTGAACCCCTTGATCTGCGGCGAACTCATGCCGATCTTAAATTTCTTTTCAATTTACTTCACAATAATCTGGGCGCGCCGAAAATACTATATCAAATTAATTTCATGGTACCTCGCCCAGCTTCTAGATCTATAATGTTTTACTGCAGTAAACCAAATACTAATATTCTAATTAAATCCCCTCTCTATAAGATGTGTGTGAATTACGATAACCTTTCGGATCAATCCATTGATATTCACATTTCATCATTGGTTTCAATATTAAATATTTGTACTACTAACTTTCGGTATTTGTAGATGATTGCTGTGTGATAGCACCTATGTATTGTTGAAATAGATTTAAATGTACATATGTTGTGAAGTACTTGTCCTGTAATTGGATTATAATCTGTTGGGCAAAATATATTGTTATTATTATTATTAATACGCAGTCGGTGAAGACACAACACCGACATACCACGAAATAGTTCGTAATGTTGAGAATGTATTTAAAATCAAACATAAAATAACATAAATTTCATAGTAATTTAATTTTAAAGCACTACATACATAACATAAAACATAATCTCATCTCTCTCTCTTTTTCTTACCATAAGCTTTTCCATTCCATACAGGGCGGGCAACTTTATCTTTGGCGTCTATTTTAAATTCTTAATAATTATTGCTAACAGTAAGCAGTAACAAAAACCACTCAACTTCACCGGAAGATCATCAACAAACAACACAACAGTGGTCCTAGAAAGGAAACCTAGGGCAATTCAAACGGAATTCTCTCCCAATCTGATTTCACTTCGCAACCTGACCAATCCTACATTATAACACATTGACTTCTGGTAGATAAGTAAGACCTTATCCACTCATAAGCAACTCATCAACCAATATTCTTTTAATTTATTTAAAACCACTTTTTGATGAATATTGTCAAATGTCGAATTGTTGATTTCGATTTTACATAGCCATATCCATTACCCTGCAGAATGCTGTACCCCTCAATAAAACTTACTCTGTTATACATAAGTTTCTGTGTTACTTTTGATATCCTAGATGTAATTGCAATAGGTCTGTAGTTTTTAATGTCGGTATTGTCTCCTTTTTTGCAGATCAGCTTTACAATTGTCCGCTTTAGTTTTTTTAGGAAACTGGCCCCACTAAAAAGACAAATTAATTATGTGACTCAATGGAACATCTACAATTCCGAACAAAATTTTAATAACTTTACAGGAATTGCATCCTCATCCATAACATTTGTATTTCTTACACTGTGTATTGTTGTTTGTACTTTGCTAGCATCTGGCATGAATATAGAGAAGTTCAAAGTTCTCCATTGTCACCATATTCATCGCTAAAATCATCACAAGCAGTAAATTATTTATTCTTGCATCGTCGCAAGTATTCAGTATACTCCCCATAGTTTTTGCCTTATTCAATAATGCATTCTGAATAGTATTTTCTTTTCGCCTCCTCATCTCTACTCTTAGCTTGCTACAAAAGGCACTATATGTATCCTTTGTCACAACATTTTGAATACATTATGACACTATCATACCTGTCGATGTTATGATAAGTAGTTGAAGAGGCCGGGAAACAGGGTCAGGGACAAGTAGAGATGGAAAGACGGTAACTGAAAGTATTAATGCACCAAACCCAGGAAATTCCGGCGCTTTCGAGTTGTCGAGGTTGGAGGTGCTTTAGTGGGGTAACCAGAGTCTTGCACTGCATGTGCAGGAGTCCCTTCATTGTCACCGCATAGATCCCAAGGATCATGTCCATAAAGATTTCAACTCCACTTGAAAACTGAAAAAAGTGGTACAGTAGTCGCACAGTGTGTTAGTAAGGCCAACGATCACATTCGCAGCTGTAATCTGGTGGAGGAGGACAGGAGTGTCTTCGACAGTAAGAGTGATCACTACCCTTCAAGGGTAGGCTTTGTTGGGAATCACTGGAGCCATGAGCAGTACTGGAACCGCTGCCATGGAAGTTATAGTGGGTTTCGTTCCACTGGAACAGTACTTGACGAGCCATTATTATAGATGCCGACGGACAGTATGACGCCAGAAGCTGTTTTCACACAGAAAATAAAAACTCTGATACCCACCAGGGACTGGACGGGAGACTACTTGACAAACTCCAACCGGAGCACAGGAGCTAGTAACTACGGCCTGTGTTCTAGAAAGAGGATAACACAGCAGCCTGCGCTGGTGAAATCAGAGGGACAGTAGCACAAAAGAATAAAGATTACGACTGATAGCCAGACGACTATTAAAGCCGTTATGAAACCTATTACAAGGTCAAACTGGTGTAAAATTACTAAAAATTCCTCAGTGGACTAGTACGGGACAACACCGTATCGTTAATGTCAGGACATGAAGAAACTAAAGGCATCCTAATTGCTGATGAACTAGAGAAGGAAGGCTCTAAAGAAAACTTCCTAGGACTAGAACCTGTATGCGGTATATCGACAGGAAATCCGGTTTTGCCTAGAAAGAGAATATTCGAAAAAGTAGAAATTGACTGAAGGCCAATTCCACACTAGGACATGTTAGGTATACTAGACACAACATTCTCAGCTAACCTAATGGAAAGAAGAAAGAAGGACAAGAGAATCATTACCGGTTAGGAACTGGACATCTGTGAATAAGGATATATGCAGCATGCCCATGTGAGAAACTGAAAGAACTCAAGCGGGAGCATATTGACAAATGTCCACTGGAGGCCACGACAATACTCACAATCCCTTTGAGCAAAATAGTGGTGTTTGTGGAGGATCCGGGGTTGCTCAAACGAACGTCTTTGGAGAAACGTATAAAGAGCATAATGGTCAAGTGCCTGATTTATTAGGGAACAATCTTAAAGGAGTGAATGAATGAATGAGTGCCTTTGATGTTTTTACAAAAGAACACTAGATGACACTATTGATATATGTCATTATTATTTTCGTAAAATTTGGCATTCCACAAAGAAGCAATTTTGCGAAAGAATGGAGATTTCATGTGAAAGCTGCATGACCTTTTAAGACCAGTAAAGGTTTAACTCAACAACGATACATAGAATCGCTTCGCTCAAGTTTTAGTAATTCAGTACCATCGAAAAAAGGTAATTACAATTGATTTGCAGAATTTCGTGCTTCCGTAAGTGATGAATTGTGCGAAGGTGGACCAAAATCCGTTGTTATTCCAAAAAAACATCGATGCTGTGAGCAACATAATTGAAGATGACCGACATATGACTTACTTTAAGACAGCAATACAGTGGATTTTGTATGAACATTTAGCTATCACAAAGACTGGTTCCCGATGAGTACGGAGGGATGAGCGATTCACAACCAGATCCTTTACATTGATTCCACCTTTCGGGACAGTTCGGTCAAACAGGGGCGGCTGCTGTTGAACCGGTTTAACAGGGGCGATTGCCGTTGCATCGGTTTATCAGCAACCGTCCCCTGTTAAATTGGTTCAACGACAACTGCCCCTGTAAACCGGTGCAACGGCAAGTTCCACGTAACTGGCCTGAGAGGTGGAATCGATGTAAAAGTTCTGGCCGTGAATCGCTTATCTCACCCTACTGCGATGGATTCTGCATATTTTGTGTAAGAAAATGCAAAAACAGTTCGACCGAGGAATTGCAAAAATCGTATACAATATCGTAATAGGTGACAAAGCTTGTATGTATTCGTATCAACTGTAAATTAACCAATAATCCCTTGTTCGGGTGTACCAAGATGAATTGAATCCCACAAAAATTGGTCGTTCACGCAATGAGAGCGGCGGCGGTTATTGATCGACGATCTGCCACAGTATGGTATGTGTGCTATCACTTATATAACACCATCTATGGTATTAGCGTTATATGTTTTCTCTTCGTACGTTTTAATAAATTAATAAATAATTAACTTATCTAAAGACGGTCTCTTCTGCCCGAGCTGAAGCGTGATGCTCCCTAGGCTCACACGTCTTGGAGAGATGACCTCTTCCTCGCCGCCCGAAGTTGAACAGTAAAAAGGAGATGAAGATAGTAATCACGGCGCAAAGGGCGAGACATATATCAGCACGACGTAGTCGCCAATTCTGGGCCCTGAGAAGGGACTCGCGTAAACGTCTCCGGTGCCCCGGACATTCAGGCGAGGCGGCGAACGGTCGGGATCCAAAATCGGCAAAATCCCGGATCACTCGGTGCTCCGAATCCTTGGCTCTTCGCCAAGTGGCCACCAAGGTACGCAGATGGTCTTCTAGAGCGGGGATCTCTAGGTCAACTTGTAATCGGTCTCCCTCATGTACCCTGGGTCACCAGTCATCATTCGAAGAGTCTTGTTCTGCAGAACAGCCAGGGTGTGTCGGCGCCGCTGTTATCGGCGCCATAAGTCAGGACGGGGCTCAACATAGAGCAGAAAACGGTTCTCTTCGCTCTTTGCGGGCTGGCGAACAGGGACCGCCCTGGGACGGGGGCATCGTGGGCACCCGGTAGGGGATCTGACATAGGTAGCATTGGTAGCAGTGGATCGGCCGATACGTTTAGATCGACCACTTTCCGGGCCTCGAATATCGCCTTTTGGTCCTTCATGAGCTTTAACAGAACGAGGGCATCATCCCATGCGGATACAGGATTCCAGTGTGAAACCCTCCTCCACCACGGACTCCATGACTTCCTGGATTGGGCCACCCGTTGGCACTCCGCGCAAAACGGCATGTAACAGCTTCTCATTCGGCAGCTGGAAAGTGTGGAACGGGTGTACGCCGTTAACAAGAATCTGAATCGATCCCCGGAGCTGGAGAAGAATCGGATGCCTTCCCTCGTGCTCGCTACCTTGGTAAAGTTAAAGCCAGCGCGCTTGATCTCTGCGCGACTTGGCACCAGTTCGTCGCGTCCCGCAAGATGATCGGCGGCACTTTATCGGACGTAACGTCGTCGGTGGGCCTCGTTGGAGGACCAGAAGTAGTGGGCTGCTGAGTCCGGAAGGAAGGAAAAACAACGATCGGCCCGCCGCCCCGACCTGGGTGTGGGGAGCGGTGGTATTCTTCTCCGGCGCTATCTCGATACGGTTCAAGTCTCTTGAGAGCGCGAAAGGCTTCCCACTTCCTTCTCCAGAAGCCCTCTGTTTTGGTTCGCGCTTCTTGCTCTTCACTGGCTCCATTTCGTCATCGTGGACCACGGCGGTGGTCACTAGTATTTCCGGCGAGCGATGTCTCCTCTTCGTGCCCCCAGGAGAGGAGGCAACGAAGTCTGGCAGCGCCGCCGCGTTGTTGGAAGCCGGTGAAACCAACGCGCGAACATTTCCGGCGCGGGCACCCACAGTATGGACAGGGGAAAGCCGGCCTCCTCTATTTCCCCGCGAATATCGCCGCTGACGGCTTTGATCGGATTGCCGCGCCTTTCCAAAACGATATGGAGGCCTTTGACCAGCCCGATGATCTTCTCGGTCGATAGATGCATTAGATCATCGGCCGGGCAAGAACGTGCCGGAGTGGACATCACCTACATCGCGTCCGTGACTTGGGGCAGCTCTTGTGCCTCGCTATCTGATTCCGGAGACCTGTGAAGTAATAATGCCTCGTAAGAAACCCTGCGTTTCGGCGGCCTGCGAATCATATTCTTTATAATATATTGTATAGCCTAATATACCAGAAATAGTAAAAGCCACAGAAAGAGGTATAGATAAAATTTCGAAGGTTCGGGTACAGGGAGCTTATTCCCTCGTCCGGTCTAATCACGCACGACAATAAACACAGATAAATGTATAAACAAAATTATAAATACATAAATATAGTTAAAAACTTTAAAATAGGGGAGAAATCCATCTTTTCTACTTCAGTCTTTTATTCTCAATATACTTTTTTTCAATTTCATTTCTTTCTTATATTTTTGAAAACTTTTTCGCTGTTTTTATGTTTTCGACTTTCTTTTTACATTTCCTACTTTCTCCCGCTCAAATAAGCCAGGAAGCGTTTAGGTCGTAAAGGGCGTTCCTTCTTGTTCGGAGTAAATTCGGTTACTCTCGTCAAAATGGTTTTCTGATGCCAGGAACAGTCAATTAAAAAGAAGAATATCGCTTTAGGGGCGATCGTCAATCTAGTCGGGCAGCCAGTGGATGGAACGGCGAATAAATCTCTGTCCGAGATGTGCGACCGAGACTTCCGCGCTTCAATCCCAATCTTAATGAAAGAGTGGGATGGATTCCGAGTGGTTGGACTACAAGGTCGTCTGAAGGTCGTTGACCTGAGAGATGTGGGGAAGCAGCAGTAACGCGCGTACGGCGTGCTTGACGCGTAGAGTAGGGAGCATGACAAGCTCCGGGGTTGGCAACTCTGAGGTCGGATAACTTCCAAATCAATCGTGCTACCAACACCAGAAAAAGTATCATCAAAATGCCACTGACCTGCACTTCTCCCACTATTCACCTTCACTTTTTGTTGACCCCCGCGCAAGGCGATTAACTCGGGTCAATCCGCCGGAGGTCGCTCACCTATCGGGGGAACACTTCACTTTTTGATTTTTTGGTTATTCTTTTGACTTGTCGGTTGATTTGAATGTTACTTTCACTTTTTTCTTTTCTATTGTTTTTATCTTATTTTTTTCTCTTTTTCTAATCGCTCATTATCGCTTACTTATCGCCCACTTATCGCTCACTTATCTAACACATACATCGTTCGAAGTATAAATCTCTTATCGAACGTACGATTGTGCCTTCTGGGATATATTTTTCTAATTAACTGACGTTTCATTACCTTACTATTTATATTGAAGTATACTGCCGAAGACCGTTTATAACTTCTCATGACGTTTCACGCTCTGATTGGTGGCGTTCGCGCACACCTTAAAGTTTGCTGGCGGTCCGTCACGAAGGGAGAAAATAACCTGTTTATTCCACGGTTTGTGTATGCCGCAGAACAATGTGGACCGGCGCATTCAACACACGCAGGCGCCGTAGGGCAATTCTTTTGCTCATGCTCGTGGAGTTGACAACGACAGCACTACGTTACGAATCCTTCTGATATTTTCTCGGATGCTACGATGACTTGGAGTCCGCAGACATTCGTAAGAGAAAATATACTTTGGTTTCGTTTTGCTTTCCTGCTTCGCTATGGGTTTGCACGAGCTGGGTTGAAACTCTTAGTGGATGATATCTTCGGCGATTTCCTCTTCCACTAGGAACTCTGCGACGCCACAAACCACGTCCATGGGCGGCTTCGCTTCGAATTAGTGAGCGGAAGGGATCATTGTACTCACAAGAGCGCGATAATCTTCAAGAGTGGTAGATTTGGGAATTGGCATGCCTCGCCGAGAGAACTCCGTACGAAGAGAACTTCATTTTCACTTTTACCGCCAGATGACGGAGAGTACGTAACCGCCTTTCACCTTGGATGCGGAATCAGCCGACGTAATAGGGTATCCTTTTGCATGTGGAGGATTGAGAATGTATTGCTTATTTCGATGGTTTTCCTGGAATCACTACAACTGCTGAGCACGATTCCTAATATCGGTTGAGATGCCGATTCTGAAGGGAACGAATATGTTGGCAAACAACCCTTACAGCCTTTGCGACAGCCATTTCGGCTGCGTGCAATGTATTATATTATTATGTATATATTATATTCTGACACAAGGTGTTCGGTTTGACTGTGTGTCGTTTCAAACAGGTTATCGTACACTGCTTAAAATTTATTCGATAATGCACGGGTATCAGGTAGAACACTAAGTTACATGCACAACCGATCTGGAAAAGCATTACGAAACTTGCAAAACGAGTAGGTATGACAGAGCGCAAACAAATAGCTCTAACACAAACGAAAGCACGATGTGTACTATCCGTGTGAGGGATCTGCGGATGAAGATAGTATATAGCCCATAAGACCGGTTAGGTAAAGCATTCTTTACGGTTAACTCGCGCTTACGGTAACATCAGCACCTTTATTTCCAGTTACCGTTTACACCGTTTTATTATTAGCTCGCAGTTCATGTTCGTTTTTATATTGGTTTCTCATTCATATTAGTATTTAGAATTCAAGTTATTGCCATAGTTGTACTAGCACATTTTACAGAGATTTAATTTAATTTTATACTAGGCTTTGCAAGATCCTAATAGGCCGTAGTACTATAGCTTCAGTGAGATATGTCAGGAAACATTCACAACGAAATATGGGTTGGACCACAGATTACTACTATCCAAGTAAATACGGAAAGTTATCCGCTATAGTTATCTTTGTTTAGTTAACTAAACGAATAATATGCTCCTTCTTTGTCAGTATGAATCCAAGGTTTGGCAGGTGGCGCGATAATTGCCGAGATTCGTTAACAATCGGGCCACAATCGTAGACAATTTACTGCTATTAATACGTTGACGCTGGATCACCGTCAGTGTACGTTGTTTTTGATTTTTTAATTAGTTATTTCCACCGTTTCTCACCGTTTTGCACCATCTTTCGTGATCGAAATAACGGACAAATCGGTTTTGTCTGGGAAGAGCTGTATGGAGATTGCGGTAGCAAAGCATTGCGAGGAATTTTGAGAAGTACGTATTTATTTGTATACATAACATTAAATGAAAGAAATAGTTCTAAAATTATGTGTCTTCAATAAAATTTATAGATAATCAAAATTGTAGATTATAAAGTTTACAAAACAACAATAGATGAAAATAAATATATTGATGAATATAATTGTAATCAACAAACTATCTAAAAATTATTTTTCTGGTCTTACCATTCATCCATTTAACTGCCAATTTTGGAGTTATACGTAACAATAATGAAATATGTTTTTAAGGCAAAAATATGGTTCGATGCGCATTTTGGAATCCAGAATGACACAGAATTTAAGATGGCGCAGGAACTACTTTGATTCCTCCACATACGATTCGATCAAGATGTTCTATTGTACTACAGTACCTAAACCTGTTCAAGAAGGAAGGAAGACTTTGGATCCAGAGAGGTAAGCATTCATTTATTATTATTAGCGGCACTTTCAGTGCTACATATATTTTCTCCTAAACTCCTATTTTTTACACTACGATCAATATAATTGTCAGAATGACTACCTATGAAAAATACTACTATCTATAATTCTTTACATTTTCAATTTTCAGGACAGTTACCACAACAGGCACTGGGGACTGCTGCTTCCATCCTTGATATCGACAAGCTGTTCGATAGCTTTAATTTAAGTGCCTGAGTATGACCAGACGGAAAGTCATTCTGCTGCTGCGTCGCCCGAAGTTACAAACATGCGGACTTTTCGAACACAGCCATTTCCAAAGTCGAGATGTGGAATTATGTGAGCGGAAAAAGGCAGAACGGTTGGAAACTACCGTCACAAATTGGGTGGATGCACTCCATTAAAGCTATTATTTTAATTAGGCAAAACATGTGAAGTCACCGAATAACTAGTATCCGACCTCTAACTTTTAACCAGGATACGCCTGAAAATTTATTTGGTACAAACCGTCTCAGTTGTGGCTGAATTGGTAATCCAACAGTTCCACAGTTTGTTACTTCTTTAAAAACTCAAATCATTAATGGTATCAAATATCCAAGGTTGCAAGAAACCCATTGTGAGCAAGCTGATAAGAGTCTTCTTAGCAATTTACAAACTTTTCCCAATGAGGCTAAACTGCTTGGGAGAAGTAATCTGGTAAATAACAATGCAACCTTTAATACATACATAACTTACCATATTGCCGAGGAAATACATCAAGTTGTTTCTTCTGGCAATATAAAAATTTTATCAATGGCTTGTGTTAGTGGTTTTATTGCCAAACGAATTCTCGCTGATATTAATTGTGATAAATGTTTAAGTGCTTTAACTTCCGATTGTTCACCATTATGCTATCAATTTCTTTCTTCTAAAGAGTTTCCTGAGCAGCAGAGTAAATTAACATATCCTTCGGAGAAGTTAGTTGTGTCTGTTGGTAATTGAGTTTCTTTGTTAGAACAGGAATTGCAGAATTTGCAGATAGCAAACATTCAGAAGACAGCTGTAGTTTTTCTCAGAGAAAACCGATATTTCTTGGATTACTTGTTCAACACACGTTAATTTTATTATAGATGGTATTGTTAAGGGAATCTGTCGTATCGGTATTCCTTGGTGCTGTGCCAGTCTCAACCGTTACTAACATGATCAAAAAATTCTCGTGGCAAGAAGAGCAAATTGAAAATACTACATCAGTAAAATTCTTACCTTATATTGTAATATTTTCATTTTTCTCTTGGCCTGGTTCTGGATCCCATTTCTTTCGTGTGAACCATTTTTATTGTTTATATTTTTATTGTATTGTTTCTATCTTTTTCATTATTTCTTATTTCTTGTTATATCTTTGATTTGATTAATATTCACTCATATTTTTAAACGTGGAACGCTACTGTAATTAATTTTTCTTTTCCTTTCATATTGTTTTCAGCGTTTAATTATTTAATTCTTCTACTTGTTAGATATTTGTTTTAGTATCCATTCATTATTTAAATTCAACTGTAATTACTTTTTCCTTTCCTTTATAATATACATTTTCTTTGCAAATTTTTGTTTTCTTTGTGTACTTATTATACCTACATATATTGTCGGTTTGAAGGTAAGACTCACCAAGTTACATTTTAGTTCGAAATAAATTTTTAATGTGTAAATACTTGTGAAATACATGCTAGCAAGTATTTGCGTGTTAGTAATTTATTTCGGATTAAAATGTAACTTAGTGAGTCTTACCTTCAAACCAACGATGAGCAAATTTAATATTAATTTGAAATTCCCGCCAATAATTTTTTATTTCGCGGCTAGTTGATATCTAGTGCCCTCTGTGTCAGTCACGAATCTTGCTGTGTGAAATAGATATATATCTATCTATCTCATCGAATAACTTTTCAGCATTGCGTCGATGGTCTGTAGGTAGTCTGTGGGTTCGACAGCAGTCTCCCTTTAAATGGGAATTAGTACGCACGCTCCATTTGTGAAGAAACCTTTATTACATCGGATAATAGCAGAGGGAAATGACGGGGCTTTGATCACAACCCCGGTTAGCAGGGTAGCCACAATATCCGAAAATTCAAACTTCGCCCCAGCCCACTTCGCTTTTCGTCGGTAAAACAGATAAATAAGTAGTGCTGGTTAACAGGTTGCTGTAGGTACTGTCTGAAGGGTATCACTTTTGGCCGGAAGGTATTGCTTTTCAAAGTTAGGGACGAGACGCATTCGACTTTTGCAAAAGAAATTATAGCATCGTAAAGGTGACCTAGAAGATGATAAATTACCTAAATAAAAGTTTTGTTGTAAGGAAAGCCTCTCAGAGTCACAACTTAAGAAAAACGGTTTTATCTTGAAGTGTTTACGTTACGTTCAAATGTAGTTTTGTTACGTATTTAGTCACATAGATACAATTTATAATACATTTATCATAACTTCCACCCTTCTTCTACAAATATACGTTCAAATATTAATATAATTTTCAGTGATGTACCAACAATATTACATTGTCTCAGATGTTAAAATGTATGACTTTCTAAATGATATTTTGGTGCTGGCAACCAGTGCCAAATTAAACAAAAGTGCAGTCTTATGTTTATTATTATTCTTCCATAATAATTCAAATTTGACATTGTCAAACTTTGATTTGTGATGAATTACGTATCGTAAACAATACCACGGTAAATTGATCGTCTTTTTGTAGAGGGGCAATGGATTTTTGGATGTTACGAACGAAGTACGAGCAGTTTTCATGGTTGCCAGATCGCTAAGATTTAATCACCTTAATGTAGTTTATAAAATTCTGATATTCTCTTGCCAGACGTACGTTTCGCGGTTATACCAATAATAATAATAAATATAAGACGTTTATTTCTATATCTTTGATCTTACAGTAATCTTACAGTAATTATGTACATCAACTTAAACTAAGGTTTCCTTACAATTAATTACAAATATGTATGTATATACACCTTATTGTTGTATGTTTTATCGGTCTGTCAGTTTTATTAATTCCATTGTTTGATTGACGTTAGTTTGCGAGAGTAGTCGCGCTCACTGCCGCATTATTTTTCGTTTCCGTCACATTAGGCGTACTTTCACCCATCTAATTATTCGTGTAGGAAAGAAAACCCTGTCGAATCCGCTTTTGATGTGATTAGGTGCACTGCCTAGTTTGGCTTTTAGGTCTGGTTGGCCATGTTATTGTCGGAGGTATGCGGTCATCCGGCTTATCATTTTGAAGGGCCGCCGTTGTAGCTCATCCTGGGAAATCCATG
The DNA here is from genome assembly GCA_038088585.1 of Chrysina gloriosa. Classification (NCBI taxonomy): domain Eukaryota; kingdom Metazoa; phylum Arthropoda; class Insecta; order Coleoptera; family Scarabaeidae; genus Chrysina; species Chrysina gloriosa. Next base: position 64,633,101 of record CM076087.1, read on the forward strand.
TTGTAGATCGGTAGCCCATCGTATGTATGTTTATGCTTGGTTTTGCTCTTTCTCATCTTGGTTATGTGCTTAATGAGCGTATTTTCACTGGCTGTTGTTCTTTCGTAGAAGTTTTCGGCAATTCTGGAGGTAAATTGCTGAATCTTCTCAATGTTGGAGAACATATGGAACTCGTTTATTGGAGTATAGTGTCCCTTTCCAAGAGTTAACCTTGTTACCAAATTGCTAATTCCAGTTTTGGAATCGGCTGGCGTTGTCTCGAAAAGGGAAGCCGGAATAGGAGAGCAACAAAATAAAAAAAGATAAACACTTGTCTCTTGGTGTTTTATCCAGAATTCCTCCGTTCAGATACGTCTCCAAAAGAAAAAACTCGTGCTCCACCTGTGGGAGGCCGTTAGCTTGCGGTGCTGTGGGTGCGGGTTCAATCAGATCTTCTACAACAAAAGAGACGGCGCCACCTGCTCAAGATTTATCTCCCTTCGGAGCGTTCGGTAAGCACGAATCCTGGTTGACCGGTAAGGGGAGGTATCAGATCCGAGAGGTTCTTCAAATAACCCCAATGAGACAACAAGATTTGAGGCGAGACCACGTATATCAATAATCAGATAAAGTGAAAGGTTGAAATTTTACAGGATTAAAATTTTTTTATGTGATATTAAATTTGCTAACATTTACAGCAATGAACACTATTAGTGTTTAGACGCCGTGAATGTCACGTCGCGATCCCAACAGAAAAGAGAAAAAACAAGTATTATCGAGCTACCTACGCCGGACGAATGGTACCACGCGACCGAAGGCGAAATAGTTCTACAAAGGTAAATCTCATTTTAAAAAATTAGTGAGGCGCGAACAGACTTCGGGTCTTTACAAAAAAGGACAATCTTACTACTGTAAACTAGTGAAGAACTAAAACTAAAAAATTATCTCGTAATTGAAAATAACATGTGATTGCGCATAAGAAAACTAATGACGAATACAAGATAATCTCGGTACTCACATTCAAATAAACCATAGAACTAATAATAATAAAAAACAAGTTCGTACTGACTTGAAATAGGCCCAATTGATTTACGTGTAATTTTTCCAAAACTCCCTATGTTCCGGGTTTGCTTCTGCGCCTGGCCCTCGATTCTAATATGGCGTCTCCACGTGTTTCCGGTGGGGAAAATGTGTGCCGTTGTGACGAGGTAACCACAAAAAAAGGAATGCACCAGAAGTCTACCTCTCTGCGGGAAATCCAATAAAACTCTTAATGGTATCCAAAAAGAAATATTACGTATATCCAAGAAAATTACGTGTATCCAAAAAAAGTTACGTGTATCCAGGAAAAAAACTCTAAAATACAAAAGAAACACAAAACTGAACAGGGGAAAGTGCAAATCGAACTTTACTTTACCATGCGTTCAACATGAGTTCCATACAATTACGACGGTCGGACGTAGAGGATAGGCATAATATCCGCAGCCAATGCGTATAGCGAAACGACGAGCTTTCAAACTATTCTACGAACCAAAATTCCAACAAAAGTCGTTTCCGGTCGGTCAACTTAGGCTTGCGAATCCGCCGAGACGACATAATTAAAATCCAAAATCAATGCAAGTCTTGTCGACACCCATCTTCCTACTACTGGATCTTAAAAGATGATCTTACTAACTCAACTGCTCGATCGGACTGACTGATAAGCCACTATCAAAAATTTCGCGCATGGGCTCCACGTACATGCGTATGAGGAAAAACAAACGTTCGATGGCTATCTTATGCGTTTAACAAATAAAACTTGCTAAAATGGAAATATACAGGGATCAAAATATACAGACATAAAAAAACGTAACAACCTCAGGCATTTATTTTGCATTGTCTGCATATTGCTAAGGTGGGTCTTCGCCACGTTGCAGATGATCGGCGCTCCGTAGGTCAGTATAGGTCTTAGTACTGCCTTAAAAATTGTGAGTTTATTTTTCCTGCTGGTCTTGTGATTGACCAGTAGGGGAAACAATTTCTTGTGTTTCAACGTGATCTTTGAATGTAAGTCGCTGATCTAGCACTATACCTAGATACTTGATGGTGGGTGAAATCGGAATTGGGATGTTATTTTGTGGATTGGTCTGGGAATGATGGTTTTAGTATTTCTGCGAGTAAAAACTATTGTGGATGATTTTTTGGGGTTTACTGTTAGTTTCCAGTTGGATAAATATTTTTGAATGTATGGGATCTGGTTTTGGATTTTCTGGATCGCGGCAATTGGTGAGAAGGAATGGATAATGATGGAGGTATCATCGGCATAGAGTGCTAGTTTGTTGTTGGGGAACTTAGGAATATCTGACAGATAGATATTGAAGAAAATCGGTCCCAGTACCGAGCTCTGTGGGACGCCAGCTGGAATCGATTTTCTCATTGATCTTTCCTGGTTGAGTTTTATTTGGAAATACCTGCTTGTGAGATAGCTGCGTATTGTAAGTATCAATGCAGGAGGGAATTTATACTCTATAAGTTTGTAAGTCAGCCCTTGGATCCACACTCTGTCAAATGCTTTTTCTAGATCGAGCGTAGTCAAGGCCGTGTAATTACTCTTATTATGGGCTGCAATGGCATCATTGGTTAGTCTAGCCACTTGATGGTAGGTACAGAGGTCAGGACGGAAACCGAATTGCTCATCAGGGAGTATGTTTTCCTCTTCCATGTGTTGTTGTAATGTCTGGTAGATTATTCTCTCCGCTACTTTAGAGATGGCAGGTAGCAGAGATATGGGACGGTAACCGTTGGGTTTACTGTTTCCAGGTTTAGGTATAGGCATGATGCTAGGGGTTTTACAATGTGCTGGGTAATGCTGAAGGCAGAGAATCGCGTTGATGATGTGGGAAATCAGCAGTATTACGGGTCTGGGAAAGTTTTGGAGCAGTATATTTTGGATTTGGTCTGTTCCTGGAGCTTTAGTAGGTTGGAGGTGTTTGATGATTTTGAGGACTCTGCATGGTTTCATTCGAAGTTTATTGGCTAGGAGAGGGAAAGGAGGGTTGTTCAACAGAAATTCGGTTACCGTGTCGCGTACCATTTGTTCGTGTTGAGCGTCTGCTTCCGGCAGCTCGTGGAACCGTAGGAATTCGTTCGCCATGGTTTCAGTCTTGTGGCTATCTGTGTAGGCTACCGATCCGTTGCCCATTTCCAGCGTTGCAACAGGTAGAAATGTCTTCTTTAGGTTGCGGGTTATTCGCCAAATAGAGCTGTCCTTAACGTTCAGTGCTTCGAGTTTTCGCTCGTACATTTTGTTGCGATGCTCAGTAATTAGATAGTTGATCTCCCTTGTTTTCCTGTTCATATCTTTCCTAATGCTACTGTTCTTTAATTGCTGGCATCTCTTACGAAATCGATTTCTTTCTTTTATTCGTGCTATTATATTCTGCGGCAAGATGACGTACTTATTAAAGTCCAACTGAGCGTAAGGTATTCACTTTTTAGCGGCTTTCACGATGTTCGTGGTGATTATTTCTACCTGTCACTCAAGTTCCCCCACGGTGGGGATGGTTGGCTTCACTACGATTATACGCACCAGATGTTTCCTGTAGAGGAGCCAGATGGGGGCTCTGCCGTAATCCGGGACTCTGCGGAGGTGGTCTGGTTGAAGGTGTTGTCCCGTTGTATGGGTAGTGGGTTGGCGTGGGAGTGTGGTGCAACAGCACATCGTTATCGAAGACATACTTGTCCGAGACGACTCAATTGATATTGTTGAGGTGGCATCCCCAGCGCTGGTGTCTAGAGTTTAAGTCACCGGCGATGACCACTTTACTACCGAGCGCGAAGATCGCGTCCAGCAAGTTGGGAGTTAGACCTCGTCTGGGGCTGTTGTAAAGGACTGTCACCACTATGCCGTCAGTGAGCTGTAGCGCAAGAATTTCCGCTTAGTTGAGAGGCGGACGGTCTAGGCGTATGCAGCGGTAAGGCACAGTTCTGCTCACCAGGGCCGCCACACCTCCATGCCCATTTCGACCATCGCGGCGCTAGATATTGTAACCGCGCACCCTTATATTGTTACACGCGCGCACCTTAGTTTCGCACAGCAACATTATTTTTGTTTTTTCCCGGTTGATATAGTCAATTACCTCGGCAGTTTTGCCGACAATGCCTGAACAATTCCAGAGGCAGATTGACTTATCCATCAATCGTTACGTCCAATTCGGCAAAGTCAGTGAAGCAGTGCAGGACTGAAGCACCATCCATCAATTTACGTGCAATTATTCGCAGTTCATCTGCTAGTTGTTGTAGATTGATATACTTGCCGATCTAACATAGCGACTGACTAATATCTTGTAAGCTGTTAAACTCACCGGGACTGTCCTGGTTGGCACTCGCGTTTCGCGTAGGTGGATTGTTCGCGCGGCGCTGGTATCGGTTTAGCAAGGTTAGGTTTAAGTTAGTATTGCTGTCACAGTCATTTGCTGATTTCGTTCTTCTGCTGTCAGGCGCGCGGTCATACATGTTTCTAACAGTTAAACTGCCACCACCGCCATTGCTGCGATTTTTGGTCGCGATTCTGTCGTAGTTATCGGTGGAATCACTGGAGGAGTTACCATCACTATCCGACCGCACCGGGACACGCGCGTTTATCTTTCTATGCAGTGAAGGGAAGTGGTGACTTGAAAAGTTTACATCGGGTTTCTTTCTGCTGCTGGTAGATGTTTCGGTCCACACGTTTCTTGTAGGCTGAGGCGCATCTGCGTATTTAACATCTTTACACTGGTTTTTCTGCGTGTTTTTATGTGGCGGTTTTTTATGATTTCCAAGTACACCGAACATTCAGTGCTAGATGCAGGATGATCTCTCCTGCAATTGCAACAGAAGGCCGGTTGCTGTCTTGGTTTAGTGCATTCCCTGGTGTGGTGATTGTCGCCGCATTTTACGCATCTTACTACGTTGTAGTAGCAATTTGCGGTGGCGTGCCCCCACACTTGACAAGTTTTGCACTATATCACATGGTTCTTAGTAATGCGCCTTTCGTAGTAGACTTTGTTGCGTTGGATGTACTGAGCGCGCGTTCGTAGCTCGTCCAGCTTTATCATTTGTCTGACAATCAATAAAAACATAGGATACCTAGTCTCTATTTTCTGAATTCTAATTACTGGGAATCACGTAGGCATAGTTGCGCTCTTCTTTTGGGGTGAACGTGTGGAACGGTACGCTTCCCTTGAACTTGTCTATAAAAATTTTGTAATGATGTAATTTTTTAAACTGCATCGTCATATTCGGCCCAGAGGAGTTTATATAATATTCAGTGGAGATCTTGTCCACATTGTTTCTGAACTCGGCATATTTTTGGCGAGCTTCGAGGCGATAAATATTGGCGGCGGTTCTGTGTTTTTTCCGCCTTCATGTACGGCTTTTTCGTTTGTGTTTTCGGGTTCAGGTGCCTCAGATATACCAGAGAAAATCTGCCGTTTTTGATTTGCTGCTTGGTGATCGTCGTCGACGTGCATTTCGCTAGTTCCATCGATATCAGAGAGTGCATCAAATTTGTTGCTAATTTCAATTTGAGTCTTACATTCAGAGAGGTGCGATTTACCCATACGTGCAGCTTGGGTCTTGTTTTTTGCAATCTTTCTCGGCGGTTCGCCCTCGTTTCTTGGCAATTTAGCTGAATTCTCACAGCTGTGTTGTTTCATTTTGACAATTACTATTTCGTCATCTAACGACGAACGCATGCTTTCGATTGTAGCAGATCTTTTCCTAATTTTAGTTAGATTTAAATATTCGTTGGTGTCACTCAACAAATAAACAATTGCCAAGGCTAACTTATGTACTAATTTTATATGTCCTTTGTCTACTTACACTATTCTGAGAGATAGGTTATGAATCACAACGTTTTGGAGGATTTTTCATGCGGCCTGGACGGCCACGCCTATACCACTGACCCGTACCGTGTAACCAGATTTATTATTAAAGATATATAAGGAAATCTTTCTTTTCGCCGGATAGTGTGAACAGGGGTGATTTTCGATCGGGTGGTGTGGTGCGGTTTAGTGTCAGATAGTGTGGAGTGTTTTGGGCCGGATGGTGTGGTGCGCTTTTCTTTCGGGTGGTGTGGGGTGGTTGCGGTTGTGCGGTGTGGGGTAGTCTGGCCCGGGTGGTGTGGTTCGGTTTTGTGGCGGGTGGTTTCGGGTCACATGGAGTTAGGTGGTTTATGTCGGGTGGTATGAGGTGATTTTGTTCGGGGCGGTGTGGGATGATTTTGGGCTAGATGATGTGAACCGGGGTGTTCTTGGGTCGGCTTGCCTGTGGGATGCATTGCGCTGGATAGTGAGGTGTGTTGTTTGTGTAGAGTGGTGTTGGTTTGGTTCGGGCTGTCTGGGGTGGTTTGGGTCGAATGGTGTGTATGTGGAGGGGAGGGGGTGCGGTTTGGGACGGACTGTGGGGTAAGGAGTAGTTTGGGTCGGGTGAAATGAGGTGGTTGTGGGTCGGCTGGTGTGGCGCGGTTTTGGATAGGATGATGTGGGGTGGTTTTAGGTCGAGTTGTGTGAAGCGAAGTGGTTTTGGTCAGGTTGAATCGCGTTGAATACTTTAATATATTTTATATGTAACACTATAGTTGTTTTAACAATTTTGCTTTTATTGACTGGTCTGCTGACACGTTGATTCCGATTATCCGTAAATAAATTGAATTGGGAACAACTATCATTAGCAATTATTGGAGGGCCTATGACTACCTCTCATTGCACGGGTATGAGCATTTGAAGGTAAATGATTCCTTGACTTTTAAAGATCCTGATACAGATGCTCATATCGATGCAATCGAGTCTTCGTGGCGGGCAGCCAAAAGTACAATAAGTTCTAGCGGATGAACGAAAGCGCATATTCCGGGAAATTTGGCTCAGTGAATGTGTAACGAAAGATATGCCGAGTTGAAATTAGATCGGACTGTGGAATTTTTCGTTTGGCAGGATTATTGTGTAACCCATTGAACCCTAGGGAATGTGTGCGAGACAAAGAACAGGGGTACTCGTCATTTTAAACACAAGGATGGGCCTGGACGTGGTCGATTTTAACTCCGACTTACTTCGAGCGGTAAACAATCGAATTAGAATTTTCGGTTGTATCGTTTGTGTATTATAAGAAGGGTATTAAAGAGGAAATGGAAAATTACAACGAAATTGCTAACGTGTCCGTCGTGGAAGTTGTAAATGCAGCTGAAGCAGAAATAGAAGAGCGTGAAATTGTTAGATTTCGTCGATGATATATGTATTTATTTGTATATTCCCCTGTTAATTCTTGGACGCATTTTTAAGTAAAGTTATTTAGAAATTTCCTACTGAAATACTTTTGTTTCCTGTTATAAAAATTTATCAGACTACACCTTTAATCTTAAGAGATATTTCCAGAGCTTGATTTTGTATCCAATTAAAAACTTTAATTATATTTAATAATTCAATGAAACACAGCCATTAGTAAATAGCACAACTAAACGAACCAAGGATATATGTATATTGTAGTATAACAAATGTTACCAGAGTTAAATATTTTATAAAAGCATGATTTAATGTATAAAAGGAATTTTGTTAACATTTTAACACATATTTCCTACAACAATTATACACTACAAAAGTTCACATACATAAATTTACTGGAAATAATAACCAAGGATATATGGATTCATGGACAACGGAAAAATAAAACAGTGTCTTCCTGGTTTCGAAAAGAAAATAAGAGTTTTTTTGGTTAACGACGATTGAATTGACAAATTTGAGGAAAGGCAATAAGGAAGTCTGAAATATATTTCCAAAAGAAAAAAAGGTTTTAAGAAGAAATATTAGTAAGAAGAAGAAGTATTAGTAAGAAAAGAACCTCACCATAGAGATAAAGAGGAGATACAAGAAGGACCGTCAACGGAAAATACACTTATACTTTCATACACACTAAAGTAGGTAAATTTCTTTGAGTTTATGTTCAATATTTCGAAAAAGTTATAAATATAAATTGTTATAATTTATGTTTTTATATTTTATCTACGAGCTAGACCTGTGCAATTTACTTAAAAAAGAATTAACTAAATAATCAGTACAAATTTGGCTTCCAAAACGTGGGGCGACCCTGAAAGTAGAACAAATTTGGGGCACAAAACGTGGTGCGTGTTATATGTTCACTTTGACATATATATGAATAGTAATAGTGATACTATAAGAGACTTTGTAGTAATACTTTATTCAGAAGACCCACAACCACGACAACCATTCTTTACAACTGACTGTGTCTGTGCTATGCTGTGACTGGCCGTCACTAGGACTATGTGATTTATTGACATGACATCCCCTTTCTTTTCTTATTTAAATTCATATATCAAAATTAAACTATCCTTAATATAATTTTAAAGATTACAGTAGGAATTGAAATAGAGGTTATAGCTATACTAGTTCATTGAAATTCTTAACTTAAATAGTCTTTTAAGGACATGAGTTTTTGCACAGATCTTTCTGATCTGGTCTTAACGGCATCATTTGTATTCTTAATTGGTTTGTCACTCTTAAAGACTTGTTGTTTATCACACCGTATTTTTTCCATCTCTGTAGGTTGGTTTGATTCCGTGTTGTTTCTAACATTGGTTCTTTTAGAAAGGTTTTCTTCTAGTATTTCTTCAAATAACTCTTCTCCCTTTTTTGTAAAGTTGTCTGTTTTAAATTCTCTTAAAAATCTCCTATTTCTATTTATGATATTGTAATTTCTGTCTAATTTAACGTTGTATGATCTAGGTCTGTCCATGTTAATTTCTACTACTGTTCCGGGCTCCCATTTTTTATCCTCCTGTACCATGACTCGGCTATTAATTTCTAGTGGTGGTAATTTTTTGTATTTTTATTATAATACGCTCTTTGTTTTCTATGACTGTTTCTTTGATATACTTCATATGATTTATAAGGTTTTAACAGTTTTTCATTAATTATAACATGTCCTTTAATTTTTCTACCAAACATCATCTCAGCCGGAGATGGTATTATTTCACTAATTGGTGTGCTTCTATACTCTAGTAGTGCCAAGTACATATATATCTTTATTGTCATACACAGCTTTTTTCAGTAGTTTTTTATATTTTGAACATGTCGCTCAGCCAAATCATTCGATTGTGGGTACCGCGGAGATGATGTTCTATGCTCAATCTCCCAATTCTTAAGAAATATTTGAAAGTTTTTGTTTGTAAATTGCGGTCCATTGTCTGTATATAGTAGGTTTGGTTTTCCAAATCTCGAAAAGGTGGCTTTAAAAGAATTTATTATGGGATAACTGGTAGTGTCATTTCCGAGATCATATATTTCTGGGTACTTTGCGTACGAATCTATTATTACAAGGTATTCTCTAGACTGGAAAGTAAATAAATCTGCTGCCACTATTTCCCACGGCCTATTAGCGGTTTCTCTTACTATCATAGGTTCTTTTGTCTGTGAATTTTGGTATGTTAAACAAGCTGGACAGTTTTTTACTACATCTGTTATTTCCTTTGTCATACATGGCCAAAATACTAATTCTTTAGCTCTAAGTATAGTTTTATTGATGCCAAGATGACTATAATGCAATCTATTATATTATATCTTTCCGCATTGATTTTGGAATCACTATCTGGTCATTTTTAAACATTACTCCTTTCGTTTTTGTTATTTCCGTTCTATATTTCCAGTATGGTTTTAATGCATTTTCTACTTGGTTTTTACTTTTTGGCCAACCGTTCCTTATTAAAATTTTGAGTTGATTTAAATCAGTGTCTAGCTGAGTTTTCTTTCTTACCTGCTCCAGCTTTTCTGGTTTAATATTGATGTAATTTATAAAATTTACCTGAGCTTCTGTATTTGTTTCTATTAATTTGAAATCTATATCGTCATAACTAGAGCGTGATAATACATCGGCTATGTATAGCAGCGAACCTCGCTTGTATTTTAACGTGAAGTCGTAATTTTGCAAAGTGATTCTTAATCTCTGAATTCTTAACGGACATTTGTTTAACGATTTTTTAAAACTTGTTTCTAATGGCATGTGGTCGGTTTCTACTAGGAAATGTTTCCCATAAAGGTAGTGATGAAATGTTGGACATCCGAAAACTATCGCAAGTGTTTCCTTTTCTATTTGAGCATAGTTGTCTTGAGTTTTCGTGAGTGTTTTTGATGCATACGCTATAGGTCCTCCGTTTTGTAGCAATACAGCTCCTAAACCGTTTTTGCTACTATTTACTGATAATGTTATTAGGACATTTTCATCGTAAAATTGTAATATGGGACTGTTACTTAACATTCTTTTTAGTTGTTGAAATTGACCCTCATGCTCCTTACACCATTCAAAAACTACATTTTTCTTTGTCAACTCTCTTAATTTTGATGTGTGATCAGATAGATTTGGTAGAAATTTAGCTACATATGTAACCATTCCCAAGAATCGTGACATTTCTTTAGCATTTTTCAGAGTTGGCATTTGCTTTATTGCCTCTATTTTATTATTACTCGCCTGTCACAAATATGTTAGGCCCGGATGACATTACAATTTCATGTTGAATACAGAAAAAATGATGCGAAAAGTGCAATGACCTACCTAACATTTACAATGCTAGCTAAATTGAATTCGAAAACAGAAAAATCATTAAACCGCGATCCGGTTGTAATCTTGAATCTCGCGCCGTTTGCTGATGACCGTGTGTGTGCATTCTTCGGAGGCGAATTCTTCATGATAGCCGAGACATACTTTGCGCTGGTCATCATCGTGCGTCGGGGTGCAGATACTGCAGATTCGGTTCGATACGAGCGATGCCGGGATCCGGTCCTTCGATCGGTCGACGAGCGGATCGCTCGCGTCGGTTGGACGGTACGTGGCTTGGTTACCTGCTTTTTAGCCAGCGATTTCGATACCTGTAGAGAAACAGACTCGAACGCGCAAGAAGGCGTGAAATTAATGTTTAATCGATTACATCGGATTAATAGAATTAGTTATAGCGGGTTGTTGAGGGCGTCGTTGACAAAATTCCGTAGGCTGTTGCTGCTGCGTGTATGTTTCCTGTAAAAATTGAATTTTGTTACGATTTACTTTACCGATATATGCGCAACCATGTTGAATATCCAAGGTAGCGTTTTGATCCTCTAAGAACGGTAAACCTAGGATTAAATCTTCGCGTAGTTTCGGAGCGATAACAACAGGCACTTTCAATAATTCACCTCGAATTTGAATTGTACGATTCCGGTACCTGTTATTTCCATAGTTGCCGACTCGTCACCAAGAAATGCTGAGCTGGTCGTTCGGGATATTATGTATTGCACCTGCGATGGTTCGGCAAAATTATGTGTTGCTGCTGTATCGAAAAGTGCGCTGTCTTTTGACTTCGGTAGCTATACGTGGGGCTGTAGTCGAGAGATTAGAAGAAACATAATTTAAAACGTGATTACGTTGTCCTCTTCTAGCGTGAATGACTGGACAACCGCTATGCCAATGTCGTTGGGAACAATGGTGGCATGGCGGCGCTTCTTTGTTCGTAAGTTCATCTGTGATGTGCTGCTTCAACCGAGGTACTGAAGATGGCTTACGTGACATATCTACATATATTTCGGCGGGATCTCCATGTACGAAGTTATCAATATCGATGAGTGGTAACATTAACTCTTTAGTTGAATTAATAGGATGTGGTCCCACCCTGACTCTGTGTTGCACGTGTAGCTGTCGACGAATTAATTTAACGATTTCTTCGTCACTCCAATCTGGGTGTAAACGATTGCACAATCGCTTTTTCTTTAACAGTTTCCTGATGATATTCACCGTATAATACGCCGTATAATCGCACGCAATTTATAAAATCGTGCGCCCGAATTATAACGCTGCAGGAAGAACTCATTAAAACAATCAAAAGAATCTACCTGTCTGTCGAATTGTTGAAACCAAATTGCAGCTTCTCCGTCGAGATACGCTGCAATTTCGTTGATGGTAGCATTTGGCGATAATGTTGCTGCTTCTAAATGTGTTTTCAGCTATTTCAAAAACTCCCTGGTTCTTGAAATACATCACCGCTAAAAATGTCCGGTTTTGGAGCTTTTGGTGGTGGTTGAAGTAATCTAGAAAATTGTTGTAGAACATCTGTAAATGACTGTATATCGAATGAGTTGGGCGTCACCGGATCACTGCATTCGGAATTCGAGTATTGTGCACCTGAATTTCCACGCGTACTCACCATGTTAATGGGTTCGTAGGTCACGCTTAACCTAAAATTTGCCCCACGTTATGGGCGACAATTGTTAATTACAGGGGGAGAGGGGAGTTGAGTGATTTGATTAGACATGAGAGCGTGTGTGGTTGCAGGGTGTTGATTTGTTAAATAAGAATGATTGTTGTTGATTAATTGATTGATTGACTAGCTTGACACATCTCTTACGTAATAACATTAATAAGATGTTGGTGAAGGTGAACGTGGGGAAGTGCAAAAGGGTTAAAATAAGCTAAAATAAACACATATTTATTGGCTTGGTAAATAAAACAAACACTGTCCTTTGAGAACGTATATTAATTGTATTAATTAAATCGTTAAATATAATAAAGCAAAAAAACGATATTCAAATGCGATTTAAATCTGGAAAATGCGTGGCCGTACGTTTGTGCGTGAATGCGTGAATGCGTGGTGTGGAGTGATAAAACGAGAGTTAAATTAGGTAAATTAGAACGATAGAGCTAACTTAGTGACTAAAAGAAAAATTCGCGCGATTTGTTTTTAAATGTCGCTGAAGGGATGAAATTAGAAAGTTGGGATGGTTAGTTTACAAGAATACGCAGGCCCTTTGTACCTACTAGGGGGTAAAACGGTTAAAAAAGGCTCACGAACGTATACTCGCAAACACAAAGTTGCAGAAATAATTTTAAATAACTTTCTTTCAACTGAATGTAACACAGATGTTGGCTAAAATATTAGGGAAAGAAATAATTTAATCGCGTATTTAAAATCACGAGGGAATTATTTTAGTTAACGAAGTGTAACGGAACTTTCTTCTTCTTAATCTTTTTACCCTTTTCTACCTTTCGGTGTAAGGGTTCCGGAGCCACCGAGCCGTATATGAACACGCATATACCGTACCGCTCCTCGCCCGCCCAGTGGCATTTCCTTCATTTTCGCAGCTTATTAGAGGTACCAGATCCGTTTTAGGATTTTAAACTGCTACGCTCTGCCGCTACCGGGTCTCGAACGCCGGCCCTTCGCACTGTGAAGCGCGAGTTTTACCACTCAGCCACTGAGGGGTTGTAACGAAACTTTAAGGGTTTTATTTATAGAGTGGGCAATATTTACAATAAGTATACAGCACTAGAATAATGTGATGTTACTAATAACTAAGTGTAATAAAACACCATTCATTCCATACAATTCTTGTTTATAGGAATTTCCCAGAATCGGTATCCTGCTTACATCTTCAATTAACACAGTGACTGGCAAGGCACTTTCAGCAAATAAGATGCTGAGGGCCACAGCATTTTTAAATTGGCATCCGAGGGGATCCAAGCCCATCAGCCACATTCCATCACAAATTTTCAAAATTATAAAAAACTTAACATATCAAATTGTAATCCTGCAGTCAACGAGAAACTTCACAAGGGCTCTGTAAATGTCAATGTTGTTATAACTTAGTAGTGATATCATGGAAGTGGGCAATGGTACTTTAAGTGCTACTAAGTTCGCAAATAAATTTCGTCTTTGGCGCTCATAGACGCGGCACGCCAGAATGAGGTGATTTAAATCACCCACCACACACCATCACATCCACACACGCATGCTGGGGAATCCGAAATCTTTAATTTGTATAAATGGGATGGAAAGCACCCATGTCCGAATTTTAGTCTAGCAATTACAGAATAGGCGTATCCTGACACTCTAGAGTTACTATGCCAACGTGTATGAGAAATCGAGGGGTGAATCATAGCATATTGCGTAAGATGACATGCATATGAGGCTTTCCACCTACTTTCAAATGTTTCTTCCAGAAAGAATCTCTTGAGGATACCTAAAACTTCCGCTTCGTAAATACTAGGATCTGCGACTTCGTCGCTAGCTGCTGATGTCTTCACTAAAAGGTCCACTACTTCGTTAAGGGAGATCCCCACATGACCTTTAATCCAAAACATTCTTATATTGATATTCTGTAGTTTGAGTTCAGCACATTTTGCAATTATACAAAGCACAAGGGGATGTACTTTAGCAAACCACTTTCTGTGTCTTAGTGCATTGAGAGCATTTTGGGAGTGAGACATAAGCACTGCATTTGGAAAACGCACTTCCTCTATATATCTAAGTGCCTCCAAAATTGTTCTAGCTTCTGCAGAAAACACATTCAGCAAGTTGTTTAATCTAAAGATCTACTGATGCTATTGCTAGCATCAAAAATCACTACCATTTTTTAATTTGGAGGCATCGGTGTAGCAGAGTCGGTCAAATTATTTATTAATTGTAGGTGGAGTGCTTTATCTCTCGCACTGTAGCCCGTGTAATGAGGGAAGAAAATTGGAATCGGGGTTATATATTGATTGTAATTAATTGTTGGCAGAGTAGGCTGACCAATGTTATAATTAGAGTTCGAGGAGGAGGTGCCTGCGCTTCCACATATAACGCCTCCTGAGGAGTCGACCGCATTGCACCCACGCAGATTCTAAGCGCCTTGTTCTGAATTACCCTTAGTCTATCCAAATTTTTATTATTTGCATCGCCGTAAATAGTGCACCGGCAGTCTAGATGTGACCTAATACATGCATTGTAGAACAATCGTGCCACAAACATATCAGCACCCCATCTTACTTCTGCGAAGAATCTAAGAACATTGATGTACCTTTCACATTTAGCTACTACATGATTTATGTGATATGACCACTTCAATTTATTGTCAATGATAAGCCCTAAGTACTTAACGACCTCTTTAACGGCTACAGTGCTGTTATCTAACTCAATATGGTCGCCTGGTTGCACTCTATGTCGCGAGAAAAAGACTACATTCGTTTTTCCTATGGATAGCTCGAAGCCGTTTGAAAAAGCCAATTGTTTGATTGAGCCATTATGTAGGAGAGTAGAAAACGACTTCTCAGAGACGACAATGCAAATATCATCAGCATATTGAATAGTTTTAACCCCTGCGCTTGTAATTTCATAGTAATCTGCAGTACAGATGTTGAATAACATCGGACTCAAAATTGACCCTTGCGCTAACCCCACATTAACCACTCTTGGACCAACAAAAGATTTATTATAAGCTCTAACATATACGTACCAACCGATTTCTGAATATGTTTACTATACTATCTGCAATGTAGTCGGGCATACGCAAATCGCAGAATTTTCCTAAACAAAATATCCAAATCAACAGTGTTATACGCGTTCTTGAGATCTAGAAAAACTACCCCCACATATAGATTTCAAGATAAATCTACTTGAATCCCAGTAATTAAATCGGTTACTGCATCAAGTGTGCTCAGTTGATTACGGAAACCGTACTGTTGTACGGGAAGTACGTTATTTTTCTGCATCTACCATTCTAGACGACTTTTAATCATGCGTTTTTAAAATGCAGGATAATAACGAGATCGGACGAAAATGTTCACAGTCAGCTTTGAGAACGGGTACAACTACTACTCTTTTCAGTTCTTTCGGTTCCACGCCATCCAACCACATTGCATTAAATACAGATAAAAGAAAATTGCGAATCACGAAAGATAAATGTGATAGCATACTATAAGAGATGTTATCGAAACCGGGAGCTGTATTTTTCTATGTACTTAACGCTAAATTTAATTCGTCTAACGAGAAAGGATGGGTTAGAAAGAGATCCTCAAGGCCAAAGCGATTAACTACAGGTCTTTTGTTTACTATCGTCATAGGCGCTATGGAATCTAAAAGGAAGCTATCATCTGTTCATCTATGAATGAGTGATTATGTGTTGGTACTCTATGAAACTTTTTAATAGTTGGCCAAATTTGCCTGGAAGGGGTGTCTTTGTTTAGATTAGTACAGAAATTGACCCAGCTGCTCATCTTCTTTTTCTTAAGAAAGCGTTTACTGTAAGCTATAGCTTCTGGGGTTTAATATAATTTTCAAAAGAGGGGCACTGCTTATATTGTCTCAAAAGCATCCTACGGTCTGCCACGACTCTCGAGCACTCCTCATCCCACCAAGGTTGCGGCGGCCTCTGACGGGCCTTGAAGGGAACCCTCACTTTGAAACACTTATCTGCGGCTTGCGTGAGAAAATCATACAAAAATGTTAGCTTTTCCTTAGCAGTGAGAACTTGCAAATCCTGGACAAAGTGTAATTCGCAGTAATTTGCAAACGCAAGAAGCCCTTCTTTCTCAATCTTCCATTTAGTCGAAGGATAAATGGTAGTAATATCAGCTGAGCCCAAATTCATAGTGATATGTAAAGGGAAGTGATCTGAAGAGTAGGTATCATCGACAACTTTCCAGTCGAACTTGTGAGCTATTTCCAATGAAACCAAAGAGACGTCAATAGCCGAAACGCACTGATTTGGTCTACTAAATCTAGTTGCACTACCACCATCAAAATATCAACTGATAGTTCTCAATTGCCTTAAAAAGTATGTTACCCTCATTATCTGTTTTAGAAGAACCAAGGGCTGTATGGTGTGCGTTGAAATCACCACCCAAAATAAAGGGAGACTTCATTTGAGATGTTAACCCAATGTAGTCTTGGTAACTCATTAGTGCTTGCACAGGTCTATAGACAGACACTACAGTTAAATTAATCTGGGGAAGGTAAACACCACAAATGTTAAAGTTTTCCGGAACCTGCGTAAATCTGAGAGGTTTAGAAGTTATTAATTTGTTGATTAAAATGGCTGCACCGCCGTATCCGTCCAGACAATCATCTCTGTATACCTCAAAAGATTTAAAGTGAATTTTATCCGATTTTTTATACCAAGTTTCCCCGATAAGTACAACATCTGCATTATAATCAACAATAAGTTTTTTTAATCAGCTCGTTTTGCCTTAGCTGACTGTGCATTCCACTGAATGATATTAAGGATTTGACAAGCCGTTGCGAAAAAAATGTATGAATAAATAAAAGAAAAATAAATAAAAGACAAAAAAGTTTCCGATGAAAGTGATACTACTAGAAACTACCGAGACATTTAAACCTCTGAGATGTCGGAGCACTCTCCTTAAGATGTGCTTCCAGAGTCCTCCTGCGATATACCAGACTGATAATTTACAGGATCAAGGGCCCTTTTGATCTTTCTAATAAGTCTCTTAACACGTGACTTAAGATTGCCCGATGTAATTACTCGCACAATTCGAATAAGCAAATCAACCAGCGACTCAATACCATCCATATACGTCTTAGCAATAAACAATGGGTCCTGCTTACCCTTGACTTCCTCTAAAAATGCGCAAAAATTATGAAAATCAATCACCTTGACCTTGTCCGAGAAAGGATTCTTAAATTCCGAGTAGGAAGAGTGACTGTCAGATACAGGCTCCTCTCGTTTCTTCTTAGTTTTCGGTTTCTTAAACTTGTGCTTGGCATCTACCGTTGATACTGAGTGAATCGTAGACTCCGTAGACCGTAAACTGAAAACAAGATAGATTCTGAATCTGTAGGAGTAGACGGTGTTTGACGTTTTTAGAACACTCGCCAAGGTCCAACTTGCAGACATCCTGCTCCGCAGATGATTGCCGGACAGCGCTCCCCGCCCCAGCAAGAGACGGAAAAGGACGATCAGTCAACGGCACAGCACCCGCGTCCACAGTTTCCGTTACTACCAACCCGTCATTACCAGATGGACATTTAGAGGCAATATGACCCACTTTCTTACATTGAAAGCATCTTATCTCCTCTGACATCAGAAATACTCTAAACGAAAATGGATGAGCAATGAATCAGGCAATCTCTCGTGATCCTCGATAACTACATACACTTGACGGTGAAAGCTAAAAATATGTTTATAGCCCTCTTTAGGAATACCTGCTCCAATGAATCTTACTGGAGATACTACTGTAAGTTCAATTTGTTTTAATTCCTTTTCTAAAATTTTGTGCGGTAAAGCTGGAGAGACGTTTGAAAGGATAATACGTTTGGCCGGGGAGACAAGCCTACGAGCTGGAAATTCAATTGTATGCCTCCATGAGCAAACATGAAAGATTCAACGGTTTCTTTCGAGGACAAATAGATGCATATTCTGTTGTTAGAAACCCGAGATGCAAAAATTATGTTTTTCGGGTTAATCAATTCTCCTACACCAATTATGTAGTCATTCTTAAAAGTGTTTTCAATCGCATCGAAAAGAATAGCCTGGTGTCTCTCAGGAAAAGAGAATCTGGACGGTGAACCACTCTTCAGTACATTTGCAAAAGACTGTGTATTCTTATTACTGACATTAAGTTCATCAACAGTACGATAATTTGATTTCGTCCTCCGGCAATAGAAGCGCCCGGAAAAACACTCATAGAATTGTCCAAAGACATCGCACGCCGGTCAAGTCAACCGACGGCCCCCACCAATAGCGACGACCGACTTATCTGCTCTAGCCCCTGGACATTCTCAACTTAATCGGAACAGTTAGAACCAACAAAACTTATACAGCAATCTCAAAAACACCGAGGAAAATCAGAGCAACACTAAACACGTGCTTCTCACTCACCTTCAACAGTGCGACTCCTGCCAGTAATATTTAGTGCCTAGAAACAGAGTTTTTACAAATAAGAGTGTCGCACGCATGTGTCCGACGTGGCGCCTTAATTGAGGATAATGTCGGACATTGCACGAAAAAAAAAAATTTTCACAAAAATGCAACAAATTGGATTCGCTCTATATCTTTTCTTATTACGTGCTCAGTAAGCAAGAAGAGTTGATCGAATTATATTATTCCATAATATTTGTCTTACGAAATGGCGAAAAGAAAATTTTTATCGGATACTGAGTTAGAAAAATACTCGAAAGTACAAAAAGTGATGAGGAATGTGAAGATTACAGTTCTGATTCTTAATGAATTGATGTTTCATGTCATCGTACTCAGCGATTATTTTGGACAAAGTATGCATCCACCTATGCAAACTTCTCAAACTGCATAAATGTGCTATCTTAAGTTACCAGTATTATTCGACAGTCCTAAACTCGCAAGTCGAGTTGCTAGTGAAATTGTATAGTCCCATTGATCTCAATGTGGAGATGAAAACCAACGAAGTTGTGTTCCCCCGTATTTAACAGGAGTGAAAAAGACACACATATCAATCTACTATTGGTGAAAGAGTGACAAAGCATCATTATGTTCTGATGACGGAACTGTCTCAACCGGTGTCGATGTCGTAGATATATCCAAGGTAAAAGTAAATATTGCAAATGATGAATAAGCATGCATCGCGTAGAGAATTACTGCAGGTATTCACCCAGCATGTCAAAATAAATGTAGGACGACTAGTTACCTTCACTATTTGAAAGTCCTAATCTTGCAAGCAGTTGACTTTCTGGTGAATTTAAAAGTTATTGGACACATCGGACCCAAAGCAAACTATCAATATTTAAGTGCACACAAATTGAATGGATCGTGTATTTAGCAAGTGTTGGTTCCTATTTTCATAATACATAGTATTAAAAAATGACTAATATGTTTTGTTTAGTTTCTCTAATTTATCCAAATGAAGTTGATATTTTTTAGTTTATCTGTTAAGAATTACTTTAAATTATTATAGAAAAGAAAACAAACAACATTTCGAATTATGTTCTGTTTCTTTGCTCTAAAATAATCCTAATTAACCATTAAAAATTAATGTTATAAAACCATACTCTTAAAGTTGTATATTCCACTTATGTAATAATTAGTTTGAGAGACCGACGAGAGTGATTGTGCACTAAAGTATCACAGGAGTTCAGGAAGGTTAATATTGATCGAGGTATTTGAAGTCGGACAGTAAATGATGACGTCACTGTGCATGCGCAAGTTAGTCCTGCTGAACATTGTATACTATCGACCGCTCGTCATAAACCGAGGAATCGGTGATACATTCGCACGTCAAATAGACCAAACTGAGGAATCTGAAGGTGACGCGGCTTCATACTATTGATCGATCACCAATCACAGCACGTTACATTATTATACATCACAAATAGGCTTCAAAATTATATTTAAATACGAACATAATGAATGTTAGATGAGGTAACCATCCTGATTAGTCGTATCGTATAAAATGATATGTTCTTATTGGTTGGCAACGGGAAATTCAAAATAACTAAGCCATGTATAGTAAAGTAGTTCAGCCAACATATTTAATATTTATCGAAGCGTTTGAACTGCATTGCTACATTGTTGATTGATCGTCCAAGGTCTACTGTATACGGTACCAAACCGAGGAATCTGTGATACGTTCGCGCGACAACTAGACCAAACTGAGGATAGAAGCCGCTATTACTCTACTGATTGTGAGTAATAGCAGCTTATTAGCTATAGGATTTTCAAACAAGCGGCCGACTTTCGTCATTTATAGTTACGACGTTCCATTCTAGCATTGATTCCAAATCGCATGTTTAATAATTTTATTGTATCGGTTAAGGTTATGTATAATACTTGTTTTCATTTTGATGTATAGGTTATATGTATATCTTTATCTGATAATTTTTTGATAGAAAATGTGAAACTACGATGTATGACTTTAATAATAAGTGCATTATTTTATGTATTTACTAAAAAAATATTTAATGAATAACTAAGAAATTATGCATTAATGTATTATCGAATTTATATAAATTCTAATGATGATGAAGTTCACAATTCTTCCTTCGACTAAATACTTTTCAAAATTTCAACATAACATGTGTGATAATAATAGTGATAATAGTAGTAGTAGTGATAATAATAATAGTAAACATAGTAGTAGTAGTGGTAATTTTATTTAGCCTAGAAATTATATATATATATATTTTTTTCGTGACCTTTTTTATACTTATCTAGAAATTATGACAAGTTGATGAAAAACACAAATTGGAATAAAAGAAAATAATACATAACTAATAACTAGGATCGGGTATAAATGGAATTGTAAGAAACCAAAATACAAATAAACATATAACACAATTAACATGCAGAAATATGAAACTGAATTACTAGGTAAACACATGTGTCCAGGCTTAGGAAAGAAACAGTTTGCTTCCAAAATTTAGTACTTGACGTTATAGTATCTTGTACAGCATTAACACATAAATGTTACACAATGTATTCAATACATAGCATCTAATATATTATGCGAAACATAATTATAAAAGTACACATTAATTATTATCACTTTCGCTGAATTCTAATTCGTCTGAACTGTCATCATTTAGATTAATAATGAATGGCGCTACGTCTCTCTGCTCAAATCCAATTTCACGATTCCACCATATATCAATTTCCTTCTCCATATGGTCCATACAATTGGCTAATTGGTTTGGTGAAACTTGCTGCAATGCTTTTTCCCACATATTAAGGCATCCCTGAATTGATTTTCCATCTCTACCAATATGTCGGTTATAACAATTTTTGCAAATGTTCCACACCAACTCGTTTGGGTTGAAATTACAGTGGTATGGAGGTAGACGTAGTACTTTATGTCCTGCTTCTTCAGCCATTTTATCTACCACATATTGTTTTGGTGGTTTATGTCCAAAAAGTAATACTGTAGTAATAATGTTACAATTTATATAAATATTACATGCCACCTTTATTAGTAATTATTTTTTCAAAGAGCTTTCTTCATATATAATATCATTATTATTTAACCACTCTTTGATTTCAGCCCTTGTTGAAGTTGTTTGGCACTTTCGATGTATGGAGCATTATCTATAACAATAATGGATGGATGACTTAAAAGATTTAATCAATCTTCAAACCATTTTAAAAAGTTGTCTTAGTTCATTTAGCTATGGTAATCCGTGTTTCTTGATTTGAATGCAAATATTAATTTTGCATCAGGAATGAAGCAGTTTCTATTCCCTGCGTGTACCACGATATACCTAGACATTAGAATCTGTAAATATGTTTCTATTAAATTGCTGATTAAGTAGCTACAACATAAAACTAATCTTAATTAAATCTATATAAACACATAATACTGTAACAAATTAAGAAAAATTTCAAGAATCATTGTTTCTACACCCTTACACTAAAAGGTAAAAAGAGTAAAAGGTAATGATGATGATGATGTTTCTACATATAGAATATAAATGTAACTAACCTTTTACCATCAACTTTTGTAGTTTTCACCGATTGTAAATTTGCATCTTACCATGAACGTGCTATTGTATCATTTTGGAAAATACATGTCTCGTCTAAGAAAACAAAATCATACATATCATTGTTTTTATATTCTTTATATGTTCTCAAAAATGTCAATCGCATCAACATAATACGTGGATTCCATCAAACTACGGCGGGGATTATGATTTTGTAAAGCAGGCATCCCCTGGTGCATTACTACTGAGATAGAGATCTATCATATAAGATAAGTATAAAAGGTCACGAAATATATATATATATATATATATATATATATACATCTACTGAGAGAATGACAAATCACATAAAGATAGGATGATATGGTACCACTACTATTCGGCGTGAAGATCATATCGATGGACCGACGCACTTCGCGATAGTGCTGCGATTGATACATTTTTATGAAATAAAATAATTCATTACTTTTTATACTGAATAAAAGGCGCTGTAATAAACTTTCAATTTTATTCATAGCATGGGTGGTATTTACAATAAGTGTGCAGTACTAGAGTAATGTGATAGTACTAATAAGTAAGTGTAACACAAGGGTGTCAGAATGTTTATAACAAACCATTTCTATTTCTTCAACTGCTATGGGCAGAGCCATTGCTGTCAACTGTACGAGCATAGGCAAAGGATTTGTTACGCGGCGTCTGAGTGCGTCAAGTCTGTCGGTCAACACCTCTCTGCGGTGTGCATATTGTCGAACAATGGACTGGCTCCGTGCACCTTCTGTGGCGGCCCACATTCAGCAAACTTTAAGGCGCGCTCAAAAACTCCTTATAGCAAGCTGGTTTCCGCCGTATCCAAGGCAAGAAGCACCGCCTTCATCTACATCAGAAAGGATCCCACAAAGAAGAAGAAACAGGCAGTGCTCAAATCCTCCAAAACCCCATGAGAAGCCCGCCTAGGGCCGTCAGTATTGTCCATGGAATTTCCTACGCTGACAAGGTCAGGGAACGTCAGCTGGACTTCCGCAGCGCGGACAAAAGAGGAATCACATGAAGCCCCGTCCATGTAGGCATCGGCGAAAAACCAGAAGCTACATATCCGCCAGCCCAAAAAGCCGGACTCCCGAGCGGTCACGTAGGAGCGCGGTATCGTCAAGCAACTTATACCGATTTTCGAGATCAACTAAACCAAACTCATAGAGGTTGAGATGATAATTCTGAACAACCTGCTAGCATGATAGTCGCCAGCATAAGCTGCTTTGGTATTAGCCAGCAATATTGTCGAATTGCTCGGTATCTTTTATGGATAGAAAACTAAGGTAGCCGGAATCACTACAGGCAGCGTTTTAAAACGCAAACAGATTGCGTTCGCGGAGGGATAAGCTATTTTACGTCCTTTAGAGACACCAACTGAATGTAGTATTGGTCACCGAAAGTCAATTCCTCCTGTCCTATGGCTCTAAGCTACCCAACTTCAGCCCCTACCAATCAGATCGGGAACACGGTAAAGATGATGGTATGGCGAGTTTTACTAAACGATCGCTAATAATAACAATACAACACTTCCGGGTCACATTGAAGTCGTCAGTCCAGACTACTTCCAGCGTCCTAAAATTCGTAGCTGCCTGTAATCCACCCGGCGTACACATTCTTGAAGAAGATCTAAGAGTAACGAATGGAGAATAGCCAAAAATCCAGGGGAAAGCACGGCGATGTTCGACTCGAGGACGGGATGGGGGAGAGTATCACATGGAACACCAGCGAGTGATGTCAAGTATCTCGGAATCATCATCAGTCATCATGGCTATCGTGGAACTCATATGTGCGATTGGCGATCGACCGCGGTTATGTACAAGATCATAAATCGTCGAGGTAAGGTCGATCCTGATTGCAAAATCCGGCTTGTTCGAATTTTCATATGCGAAAACACCAGATTGTTCAGAGGAGGACCCTCCATATGGCTCTGGACCATGCCGTCGCCGTAAGAACAACGACAACTCGCTGCCCGGAGGGTCCGTAATTATCACAATCAAAAGAATGACAGGTCCCAACTGAGCGAAAGGTGGATCGAATAGATGAAAGCTCGAATGAGCTCCCTTTATAACGGAAGAGATAAAGGCTAGTTTTTGGAATTGTAGATACGTTACTTCGATCCCTCACACGCAGCTGGAAGCTGGGGTGAGGTAGTTGCACGATTCTGGGTACTCTGCGTCTAGAAGCGAACATGTAGTATCTAGATATTTAGGAAGCCTCTGTGGAATACCACAAGAAATAAATCCACTACAAGTGCTAAAAGCTTACTTACTTATTTAATCCTTAAACTTTTTCTACCCCCTTTCCTGGGGTGTAAGGCGTGTGTGGAGTTGAGTTCTCTAGATTGTCTAGTTGCATATTTCCCTCTATCCCTTTCTATCTGCAACGGCTTGTTGAGCTTCCGCCCACGATATTGCTCTTTTACTCAATGCATCCATTACGTTCTCTAGCCACGTCCGTTTGGTTATTCCTCTTGATCTCGCCTTGTTCGTCCTGGCTTCAAATACCTGTTGACCTATTCTCTGTTCCGGCATTCTTTTCACATATGCATACCATCTCAGCTGTGCTTTTTCAATATTTTCCTCCATTGGTCTCAGTTTCGGATTATCTCTGACTATCATGTTTCTAATTCTATCCTTTTCTGTTTTATTTACCATTTTTCTTACAAATCTCATTTCTGTAGTTGTTATTTTTCTTTTCTGTTTCTCAGTCATGGTCCATGTTTCCCCACCGTATAAAAGTATTGGCATACCTACTTTTTAAATACTTGTGTTCTAACATCTTTCGGTATCTCTTCTTTCCCCAGAAATGTATTTTTTATACTATTAAACAGCCTTCCTCCTGCTGTTGGTCTTTCTTTTACTTCTTCCTCTATCTAGCCTCCGTCCTCTGATAATATTGAGTCCAGATATTTAAATTTCTTTACTTGATCTAGTATTTCTTCCCCTACGTATGTATGTTTTTGCGGATTCTTTCCCACTATCATTGTCTTAGTCTTCTCTATATTGATATTCATCTTTATTTCTTCCAATGTTTCCTTCTAAGTCTGTATGTTCATATTAACTGTTTCTTCGTCCTTTGTAATTATAACCCTATCATCCGCATAGCATATCTCCGATACTTTTATATATTTCTTTTTCAGTAGTTCATATGCTCTTATTCCTTTTTTCTTTAGTACCAGTGTAACGAGCATCGGGCTTAGAATGCATCTCTGTGTGAGACCTCTAGTTGTTTGTAACATATCTAATTTGCTTTACGTTGTTCGTAGATAATTTGTTATTTTTATATAAGCTTCGTATTCCTCTTAATATTAATTCCGGTATTTTCCTGTGTGTTAGTCATCCATATGTCTTCTTTATTAATCTTGTCCAAAGCTTTCTGTAGGTCTATAAAGCATAAATGTTCCTCTTTATCTTCTTCTATTGCTTTTCCTCCTATTTGTCTCATTATAAATATTGCATCATTTACCCCTCTACCCGGTCGAAATACAAATTGTGTTTCCTCTAAACTATGTTCCAGTTTACATCTCACAAATTTTGCTAATATTCTGGTATATACATTTGACACTGTGCTAGTTAGTGTTGTCCCTCTGTAGTTGTTACAGTCTTTTGTATCTCCTTTTTGTAAATTGGTGTTATTATACCTGTTGTCCAATCCCTTGGTGCACTACCTAACATTATCCTGTTCATCATCATCGTAAATTCTTGTGTCCAGGTGTCTTTCCCAAATTCAACTCTCCTATCGCTTCCCTTACTTCCTTCATACTTATTTCGTCTGTTTGTGTTAGTTCTATTCGGTTGTCTTCTAAAAGATATGCAACGCGGGGGTACGCACGTGGTCCCGTCTTCCATTCGGGATTACAAGTGTCTATATTTATCCCTTCACCCTCTGCAGGTCCTGCCATCTCCCTTCATGCGAGAGGTAAAATTTCCCCAACAAAACTACATTTACAATGATTAACACCCCGCCCGCCTTGAAAGATACATTTCAACAAGTCACCTAGCTAATTATATAATATAGAATATAAGCCATCCAAATCGTATAACTAACAGACAAAATAAACATATAAACATCTAGTATATACAGATCTACACATTTATAAAGAAACAAGATATAACTGTCACTCTACGGGCAACACACACACGGTTACGGTTACGGTTACCACGCGCACAATTCCGTCTTCGCCTGGAGTCGTGTCCACGATCCTGCCTAGCTTCAACTGAGAAGCAGGGAGGCCATCTTGCGTCAGTAGGACCAAGGCATCCTTTTGAACAGGGTGTGGGTTGTTTGCCTTCCATTTTGTCCGCTGCTGAAGTGTATGCAGGTATTCAGCAGAGCATCGCTTCCAGAAATGCTAACGGGCGAGAATTTAAGACACATTCTATTTGACATACTACGCTGTGGAGCTGTTCGTAGGTTAAATGTGTATGACCAACAACCTTGGATAGATGCGTTTTCATTGATTTGATGTTAGCCTTCCAAATACCACCAAAATGGGGGACCTAGGAGGAATAAATGACCATTCTATTGTCCGAGATAAAAGAAATTCGCGCACGTCGGACTCTAATCGATACCCGGACCCAATTGTAAAAACGTACTGGCTCCCACAAAATTAGTGGCGTTGTCGCTGTAAATTTTATTACAGAGACCTCTCCTGGCAACAAACCGTCCTAACGAATTCATAAACGATTTTGTGATCAGTCCTACTACTAATTCAAGATGAACAGGCTTCGTAAGGAGACAAATAAAAATGCATATATGAGTCTTAATTAATTTGTTCGTCCTGGTCATACCCGCCTTTATTTCTCTATAGGGCCAGCAAAATCTACGCCTACCGAGAGAAATGACCTAGCAGGAGTGACGCGAGCCATAGACAGGTTGCCCATTTTTGGAAGACTGTTGTTTGGGTTTACCTTGAAACCTGATACATTTTCTCAATACCTCCTTCACTGTGTTTTTTCCATTTATGGGCCAAAACTTACGACGCACAGCCGCCAATACTGTTTGCGTTCCGGCATGCATATTACGGATGTGCTCATAATGTATTACTTGATCTGTAAATCTGTGAGAGGAAGGTAAGAGTAACGGGTGTCTGCTATCATAAGGTTCCTGTGAGTGTTCCAATCTCCCACCAACCCTCAACAGGCTCTCTTTGTCGACAAATGGATCTAACGGCAATATTTAACTTGATTTTGGGAGTACCTTGTGTAGCGTTAAAGAATTTATTTCTACCGCAAAAAAACAGCTTTATACGTATCATTACTAAGACTATGCTACTACGCGGATCAGTGTAGATAGGCAACTAAATCGTTCAAATAAATTATTTAACTCATTCACAGTGGTAAAGATTATTGACACCGGCTTTTCCCAGTTTTTCCAGTTGGTGGATTCTGCTCTGATCCATGCTAGCACTATCGTGTTATCAGACCAGAATGTTCGTTTTCTGAATGTAACAGCGATATTTTGCTGTACCTTTTTCACGAATTGAGTTAGCAATACGGCTCCGCATAACTCCTATCTCGGCAAACTAATCTTTCTTAAAGAAGCAACCCGGGATATTGCGCACATCAGGTTACAATGGTATTTACCGTTGGAGTCGGTACACCTAACGTACACACAAGCTCCGTACGCGCGTTCGAACGCATCGCAAAAACCATGCATTTGTATGTCTTCAAAACCTTGTAACTCTGCTAGGTATTTTTATATTATCTAATGCGGACAATTGCGTGTGAAATTGAGTCCACGATTTAAGAATGGGATGAGGCAGCTCTTCGTCCCAATCGAGTCGAGCTTGCCAAAGACATTGTATGAATAGTTTGGCTCTTACTGTGACTGGACTGATCAGACCTAATGGGCCAAAGATCTTTGAAATGGTGGATAATATAATTCGTTTGCTATTTGGTTGTCCGATGTTCAAATGTACGGAGTAGTGAAGCGTGTCTGCTTCCGAGTTCCAGAACAATCCCAAAGTTTTGTTGCTTTGTTTATCAGACAAGATATATTTGTCTCCGTCATCTACATTACAGTGTCCTAAAATGCTCTTTTTATTCGATCTCCACTTTTTAAAGGTAGACATGCCGCTTGAAGAGCGTTTGAGATGTGCTCCTTTAAGTATAACTCATCCTCTAACGTGTCCGTGCCGGTTATCAAATTGTCCATATGAAAGTCGGACTTTAGTATATTGACCACGTGAGAATCAATTGCGTTGTCGACGGCCGCCTGATGAAGAGCGCGTACTGCCAGGAAGGAAGCAGGAGCCGTTCCGTACGTTACCGTGTTTAACCGATAATGTTTTAGCTTGTCTCGCGGTTGCTCACGCCATACAATTCTTTGATACTCTCGATCGGCATCGACTACATCCATTTGGCGATATATTTTCTCTATGTCTGTCGTGAGCACTATGTTATGTTTTCGGAAACTCAAAACGATACCGAACAGGTCGCGCTGTATTACCGGAGACATAGCACATCATTTAGTGATATGCCCGTACTTGTTTTACATGAGGCATCGAATGCCACCCTCAATTTTGTTGTCACGCTATCTTCTTTGATTACGTAGTAATGCAGTAAATAGTAGAGTCGATTTGATTCGTTGGAAATATTTGTTTCAGTCATGTGACCCAAAGCTTCGTATTCGCGAATAAACTTGATATATTCCACCTTCAACGCGGGAATTTTTTGCAATCGGTACTCTAAATTTTTAAACCGCTTTTATTGCCGTATCAGCCGAATTTCCGAGCTCAACGTAATTATCTTTGAACGGCAGGCTCACTACATAACGGTCATTTGCATTACGCGTACAAGTTTTTACGAAATGTTGTTCACATTCGGATTACTGATGTGTGAGACTTCGATACGTGTTTGTTTCCTCTATTTGCCAAAACTGTTAGAGTTGGTCGCGTAATGTTTGATTGCTAATCGTAAGATGGCACACATTATTTACAACCGCATCGAGCTGAATTTGACCGGAAACTACCCACCCCAGTTTGGTGTTTTGCAGCACTGGATTGTTTCTGCCTAAATTAATTGTTCCGCTGGTCAATATTTCAAAAATACTTGCGCGCCTAACAATACGTCTACCGGTCTAGATTGATTAAATGCTACATCTGCCAGCTGAATATTGTGCGGAATGCTTATTAATTTTGGATCGAAAGATAGCTGTGGCATATCTTTTGTTGTTTGATTAACAATTAAAAACATTCCATCATATTTATAACCCCCATCTTCCGACGTGAGTGTAGTTTCTGTGACGACCGTGACGGTAGTTTTCGTGTTATTTACCCCGCAATCGACACATCGATATTTGTGGCATCTAATTTTAATTTACTCGCTATAGATTTGGTTATAAGATTGACTGTAGGTCCACTATCCAATAACTCCCTACAAGCTATTGCTTTTCCTCCACGATTTTTTGAATAAACGACCGCGGTTGCTAAAAGTACTTGGGTAGGTTGTTCCGTCATAGCTGCGACTGCTATTGCTACTAGCTAACCGTCTATCTATTGAACTAGTTTTTGTTTTATTTTTGTTTTCTATTGTTTCTAGCAATTGACGTCTATCCGCTATAACATTTGTAAAGTTGGTGATTTTCGGATCGTTTATTTTACCAACCGATTCCTCATATTCCCGTTTTCTTACTAAATCTAATTTTGAGGACAATATGTATATTAATAATGTGTCCCAACTTTCTGTTGGTTGATCTAGTGCGTTTAGTGCCCGCAAATTTTTGTTAAAGTGATCCAACAATTTTCTGAGATGTGGATGGGATTCGTTTTTTAGTGAATTTAGTTCCAAAATTGTTTTTACGTGTGTATGTACAATTAACTTTTTATTCTCATAACGTTCTTTTAACATCTGAAATGCAATCTTATAATTTATGCTGGAAACTCCTATTGATTGAATCACATGGGCAGCTTCTCCCTTTATACAAGCTTTAAGATAATTTAATTTTTCAATGTCGCTTAAATACGTATTTTTGTTTATGAGTGAATGGAAGGTATCGTAAAATTCTAACCACTGATCGTACTGACCCTGAAATTCAGGTAAATTTAATTGAGGGAGTTTTACT
This sequence comes from Chrysina gloriosa, assembly GCA_038088585.1. Lineage (NCBI taxonomy): Eukaryota > Metazoa > Arthropoda > Insecta > Coleoptera > Scarabaeidae > Chrysina > Chrysina gloriosa. The sequence continues at coordinate 64,663,384 of CM076087.1, forward strand.
CGACTTCGGATATTCGTGTCATTCACGGCGCTTGTACCAATACTATTTCTGTCTGATGGATAGTTGCTGTTAGTAAGGCCGGTCGCATACTTGACGTTTGTTTCCGACATATCGCCGACATGTCGAAGACACATCGCTTCATTTACAACACAGCGATCCGTATGATGATTCGTACACCAAGTAGACACGCCGCAGACAGGATAAAACTTGTCGCCTATAAATATTATACGACATTATTTGTTCCAATTTCAAGCGGCATTTGTTTTCAACCGCTGCAAGTGAAAGAATTCCCAATGGAAGATAATTCTACATTTAATATAAAATTTGTACAAATAGTAGAAAAATGCCATGTTTTATGCGACCATACTATGGAAGGTTATTCGAATAGACAGGTGCAGGAAAAGCATGGAACGAGGTAGGAAAAGAAATAAATGAAACAGGTAAGTTTTTTAATAGTAGATAGTATAAACAAATTTATTAATTTATTTCTTATATATGTATACCAAAAATATTTTTCAATCGTAATCCATTACCTATATATTAAACACAATATTTGGACTGCCAAGGCAATGCCGCATAGGGCTGATTTACATACGAACATAATTTATCTCGTAATACCATCGCCTTGTCTGTGCTTCGCTGACTTTGTTGGTGAAAATTTTGTAATATTTGTTGCGTTCTATTATTATTATTATTATTATTTTGTAGTAATAACCCGTCCGCCTGAAAAGTTGGTTCTGACATTCTTCCATCCATTTTTCTTATAAAATTGTGTGAGACACAAATTGTCTTCACAATTTTATCGACTTTATTGGGTGAGCATAGAATAGGTCTTTCTAGTATTTTAAATTTGGTTCCTTGACGGATAGGGCTTGAATAAATGTTTAGAAAGAGCGAAGGCAGCATCCCCGACAAAATAGTAGGGAAAGACCGTTTCATGTGGTTCTTTGGGAAAAGGATGCGGTGGTGGAATATTGAGTCTGCCTGCTTTGAAGTTTCGTCCAATACTTGAATTTCTGAACACTGCCCCATCACCGTTTCTTCCATAGTCGCCAACATCAATTGCAATAAAATTGCTATCTGCATCCGCTATAGCCAATAATTGCAATGAAAAATAAATTTTATAATTATAAAAGGCAGATCCAGTTTTTGCTGGGCAATTGATTCTAATATGTTTACCGTCAATGCTACCAATGCAATTAGGCAAATTCCAAAGTTCCTCAAAGCGTTGAGCTTTTTCAATCCATTGCAATTCATTTGGAACAGGCATATATTCTACTTGTAAACCCGACCAAATGCTTTCGCAAACTTCTTCAACTATTTATCCAATTGTAGAGTCTCCTCTCATAAATTGGAAAGATAACTGCTTGAAACTTATTCCGGTTGCCAAGTATCTAAAACAACATTTCATTTTCAGAGGCTGCATGTAAGGAGAAATGGAAGGATCTAAGGTCTGGTTATACACGGTATTTGAGGCAAAAACCGTCAAGTGGATCATCAGCACAAGCAGTGAAAAATATTATTGACTATTTGGGTGTTTGGCTTTCCTCACACCCTTCACTAAATCTAGACAACAAAAGGGTATGTTACGTTTTTTTATTCTTTCTTTCCTCTTCGAATAATGTCGATCGTTACAATCGATTTGATTTAATCAAACATCGTTTTAAATTTTATTGATTCCTTATTTGAGACATGGAGAATCATCTTACGGCCGATATCCTTTCAATACTCTTTTTGATAGCGGTCTCCATGCCGAACTAATATCCTTTTCCGTTTTATTCGAGACGGGGAGAAGATCGTTGACGGTAGTAGAGTGATCACGTTGTGCGAGAAGTAAAATTTCCTGCAAGTATAGTTCTGAGGAACTGCAACCTTGTGTTGGATATTCGGGGAAGTACTTCGTTTCCGTCACCCCTTTGTTGGTCGATACCGTAGATTGAGGTGAAAGGGGCGGAAGAACCGATGTGTTCGGAGTTATCGTATCACGTGGTTCTGTCGCCATTTTGGTTGAAATTAACCCTGTTCGAAGAACGGTAAGCGATGTTCTCCATCCTAATCATATTTCAAGTTTCTTTTCTTAGGGGTTTCTTTTTTCCTATTTATCTTCTGGTTTTGTACGGGATTTTCCTCGTACATGGTTGATGTTGTATCGGGCCTGGGATACGAGTTTCCTTTTTTCCTGAATCCGGCTTCTACAGTAGTCCGGGACGTATCCAGTTAATCATATTAACGCTCGAACAGAGGAGAACCGTTGACCGCCTCCATCAGCTACCGTCCGTCGCCGACAGCCGCCGTTGGAATTGCCGCCGGAGATAAGTGTGAAATTCCATCCTTCCCAAGTTTTCTTTCTTTTTATGTTTTCTTTCACGTTTCGTAATGTATATTTAAAATTTTATTTAGAGTCACAAAAATTATAGAGTCGAGTCGAATATTTATCGAACATGTATATTTAAAATTTTATTTAGCGTATAAATAATTATAGAGTCGAGTCGAATATTTCTTTTGTTACTTAGACAGAGTGATGTTTATTTAGTACCTATTATTGTGGTTGTCTGTAAACGACCCCTTTGGCCAGATGTATCGGACTTTATTGGATTTAATATTATTTTTCTTAAAAATTTCACATTCACATATTTTGTTTTTTTTTTTTTTAACTTCGTTCGTATTAAAGACTCACGCCTTCGCCGACGAGCCGGCTGGCGCCTGTGTGCGAACGAGTTCCTGGGGGTAATTGGTGGAGTAGGGAATTTCGGGCCTCGATTTGTAGGGTTTAGAAACGAGGAAGAGGTGCTAAAAAAATCTTCACAGGTAGTATTCCATCCCCCAAGAACATAAATGAAGGAACATCGAATTCGATTCACAAAGCTACTGAAACAGAACCCCCGAATCCGAAATACAGGACGAAAATTTTGAAAATGAGCATGTAGTTGAGGAATCCGCTCCAAATGAATCTTTATTAGTCCCCGAAAGTTCATTAACCTGCAATAAAATTTGTAATAAAAAGCGCAAAGAAGTGGATCTGTTGAAAAATGTGCCATTGATTATTTTACTTCTAAAAACCGAAGTCAACCGGAAATAACAGAGAATGTTGACTTGCTATTTCTAAATGGTCTTCTGCCTGATTTGCGTCAAATGACAAAAGCCCAAAAACATGAGTTCAAATCGAAAGTTATGCAAACTATTGGTGAAATACCTTACACAGCACCACCAAATAGCCCACCTTCAGTTTTCTTAAACACTACTCAAGCACAATCTATACACTCTTCAAGCCAAATAAGCACACCTATAGTATCTCCAAGTGCAACTATTAACGATTTTGAGTTTTTACAAACTTTATAATACATATAATAAAACTTGATTAAGTTACCTCAATGTAATAATTAACTTTTCCTTTGGTGTTATAGCTTCCCGAAATTTGGTATCCGATTTCTTGATAGAAGGTCCAACCCTGTATTGCAAATGTCGCTAGAGACATTCTATAAAATGATTGAAATTTTACTGGATCTTCAATCATTTCTTCACTGGTACAACTTTTAAATATACTTCGATGAATATTAGCTGTACTATATGGATGAACCGAATATTTTCAAGTATTTTTCTGCTTTTTCCTTCTCAATATTATTAGTGACAATACTGCTGCATCTTCATCCGACGACATGATGTATACTGATGTGCGAAGTACAAGTTTTTGTTTTCTACATTTGAATGAAGCGAAGTGTCTGCGACATATCGGAAACAAATGTCCTATAAGTATGCGACCGGCCTAAGAGATATGGTTTTGCATCTGTTCGCGATAATGCGTTTTGTTTCGGCTATTACTTTAAAATAAGAATTTTCGAATACGCTTCGCTCTTCATCTTGAATTAGATTGTGTTGTAAACTTTCTATTGCATTTCGTATATAGATAAAGCGTTCTAAAATACTGCCTTCCACGGAACTAAGTCGCATTTCTAACTCTATAATATCGCTATCTGCACTAAAACTAGCTACGAACGTTTTAAATCGGGTTATTTGAGCCTTCAGTTGGCCGCGTTTAAGTTTTAATGCGCCTGACTCGATTTCGGCGTAATCCTACATAATTTTTAAATTATGTCAAATAAAGATGCGAACTTAATTAGTATGATACGATATATTGGTTTATGTTGAACGTAAAATAGGACGTTATATGCCTATATTAGGAGTACATAGACCATAAAGGAAGCGACTTACTTGTTTGGCTTGCGTTCTCGTAATATCGGGTGTTTCGCCGCGTGGTACCTGCTTGCCACTTTTCTTGCCGTGTGATGTAATACTTTCACAAAACACGTGAGTCTTTACTGTTTAATCGGATACGTATGGACCAAATGCTGATTTGAATAAATGAAACACTGGTTTGATTTGAAAATGGGCTGTAATTTTGAATATGCAACGCGGGGGTACGCACTTGGTCCCGCCTGCCCTTCGAGATTGCAAGCGTTTTATACCTTCACCCTCAACAGGTACTGCCAACTCCCTTCATGCGAGAGGTAAAATTTCCCCAACAAAACTATATTTACAACGATTAACAAAGATCTTTATAGTATTTTCTCCATCTGTCCATAATTTTATCTTCATCTTCTATGATATTTCCTTTATTGTCCTTTATATTTAATGTTGTACCTGCTTTTTCTGTCTCATATGCCTAATTACACCGAAGAAAAACTTCTCTGGTTCTCTTTATACGCGTCTTTCATTTGCTCTCCAAACTGTTGCCATGCTATTTTCTTTTCTTCCCCCATCATTCTTTTGGCCTCTTTCCTTCGTTGCTTGCATTTCTCATAGTCTGCTTGATCCCTTGTTTGCATTTTTTTCACTCTCTCTTTTTATCCCTGAGCGCTACTTTTACTCTATCTGTCCATCAGTTTGTCTTTTTGACATTTCTATTTACTATCTTTGATGCGCAACAGATGCTCTCGTCCGCAGTTAAAATTATATCTCTAAATCTTATCCAGCTTTCTTTTATTCCTAGTTTCTCGTTGTTCACATTGCACATTTCTTTTGATATTTCTCTTTTATTTTGTTCAGTCTTAATTTACAGCATTTTATTTTAGTGTTTTCAATTTTGTGTTTATTTTCCTTGATGTTTTCTTTTCCAAATTTTAGTAACATCTGTAAGAGGAAGTTGTCCTTATCTCCGGGCGTCTTTTTGCTTTAATATCCTTGACATTTCTCCAGATCTTCTTATGTCATTTTATGGATTTATTTTTCTTAAAATATGTGCTGCGAATCTTTAACTCATCTTCAACTTATTTCTATTATTCGTTCTCCATTGTGATTTCCAACCCTCTCTCCTTGTTTTCCCAGGCACTATTCCATTCCTTCATTATCTCTTCTCACTCTTCCGTTTAAGTCCTCCATTATTATTACCTTATTATTTGTGCTATCTATCTCTTCTTGTAGATCACTAAAAAAATTATCATTCGGGCTGTAGTACACAATTAAGGTATATTGTTCGTTTCCTCCATTTTCTTTAATTGATATCTTTCCCTCTTTTATCAGTAGTGCTACCTCCCGGTCTCGCATTTTCTTCCTGTTTCACTCCGGACCAGTACATCCAATATCCATTAGGTAATCTTTTATACCCTTTGTTTTTTTGTTTGTTTCCGTAATTCTCACGTAGTTTTTCCAGTTCCTCTGTCAATTCATCTCCTTTCCCATTTATCCTCTAACATTCCATGTTCCCAATCTAACAAATCCAGATAGTAATTGCTTCGTTAGCATTTTATGTTTGTGTGTATTTCTAGTTGTCTTGTTCATTTTAATTTTTGTAAAATTATCCATATACATGTCATCGTTTGCTGCCAGGGTCGTCCTTGTTGTTCCGCCTCTCTGTATTTCTATCAGTTGTTGTTTCCTTTCTGGTGTTAAATGTGTCCCATTCTCTCGGTCCTTGGGTTTCATTATCCCACTTGTACTGCTTTCCATTCATAAGAATCTTGTTATATTCAACCTTTACCACTCGACCTCTGAACTTTTCGACCGCTTAAGTTTATTCCGTAACTTGCGCTCCTCCTCGTTATTTCACTATTAATAATAGTCCCTCAATTTCTTCTTGTTTCTCATGATATTATCTTTTTCTATCGTACTATCCTGTTCAATTTTACAAATCTTTGTTCCAATTTGTGATTTGCTTAATATGTACTTTGACACCACATTTTCCTCTATGAAGTTCTCCATTCCAATTCTCATATCTATTTTGTTGTCTGTAGAGTTCTATTCCCGTTCCAACAATATTATTCTTTACTTGTTCCTTCTCCACCCTCTTCACTTTCTTTTCCATGTTTTTGAAATCTTTTTCCACATTCCCAATTTTCTTCCTTAAGCATTTCGTTTTCCATCCTTAGTCTTTCAATTCTTGTTGTTATACTTTTTAGCCTTACCTTATTTCCTTGATATCCTTCATTAATTCGCGCATCCATCTTATCGTTGTCTCTGCTCTATTGTTGAGGGGATTTGTGTATTTTTTACTCCTTCCGAAAATTTCCTCGGCTTCCTTATTTCTTTTCCAGTCAGTGTCTTCTAACGTGCAGTCATCGCTGCTCATTTTGCAGTTTGCTATTCACTGTTCTGACTCCGCGCCAGAGGAGCAATATTCAAACCGCAGCGTGGTGGAGACGAACAGCCGAACAGGACCAAGTGTTGCTGAGCAGCGTTCGGCTGGCGCCTTCTTATCAATGTTGATACATGATATTGTTCTAGGAAAGTTATTATTTAAAGATATTAAATGAAGATCTGCTCCGAATAGAATGCTTGTTTGTATTTGGTTTATGCCTACGACAGATAGATTTATAGGTGTTCTTTATAGATTTAAGGAGACATATACAATTAAACCGAAAAAATTGCGTCAATTTTGAGGAATTTTTTAAACTAATAAATATCCGTTCTACATTTATCGCGCAAATTCCCTTTGTAATTTCTAGAAACAATACTAATTCAGCTGCTTGCCCCGATAAACTAGCTTTTAAATATTGTAATTTTTCTAAATTGCTAATGTTGGTATTTGCATTCACAATTCCCTGAAAACTGTGGTAGTTTTATTGGACATTTTGAATTGGTTCACGAACTTACAACTAAATCTGACAATTACTTCTTATTTTGAATGAATGTTTGTCTATTTATTCCTAATTTTTTTAAAATTAATTTCTCAAACACACTGACAAAGTCAATGCACAAATTTCCACTATCACCAAACAAATATTGCATGCAATATTTGTTTGGTGATAGTGGAAATTTGTGCATTGACTTTGTCAGTGTGTTTGCTTTGTTACCCCAAAGGTTCCAAACCAATTTTCTGAATTAAATTAATTTCTGATAATCAATCGTTGCGTTCGTTGTATTTCTGGTCAATGTGTCTTTATACAATTGCTCAATTTGATATTGAATTTCTTCAAATTGAGCGAACGTAAAACTGAAATTTGTTATTCTTTAAGCTAATTCGATTATTTCGACATTAGAGAATTCATAATTACCGTGAAATTGTTGGGAATAAGTTTTGAACATACTTAATGATACCAAAAAAGTGGAAAGTGGAAAAAATTGGAATCTACATAACTTTCAGATAAATAACCTCACTAAGACGTGTGTATAACATATGTTGTGGAATGCTTTGTTTATCGCGGAAGTGTTGTAGCGTACTGACGAGTCCTAATAAGGACGAAACCGGTCTACGGTTGCAGTCCGCGATAAACAAACCATAATTGGTATATGTGTAGTCCTTGCACAACTTTCTGTAAAAGTTTCCAAATAAATAAGTCTCAGTGAGGTTATTTATGTGAGAGGTATGTAGATTTTATTTTTCTACTTTTTCTTCGTATCGTAACCTTCTCCAAACTCTTGAAACTATTTTTCTAAATACTTAATGATGATTTTTGCCACGTCTTTTACGGCGCAAAGTTGTTAGTGATTTTAACAATTGTGGCTGTGACATTGCAATTAGTAATTAATAAATAAAAAGCAGGAGAGCAGGAAATGGAAGGATAATGCGATCGATGCTCACTAAGCTGTTGAATCTATTGACGACTACAAGGATAATAGCTGGTCTTTGCCTTTGTGCTCTTTTTACAACCCCATTGACTACTCGGTGCGAATATGTTTCAATTCGGTTTTTCCATCACTTGTCTGCGGGTCGAAGGACCAAAAATAATGTGGTAAAAGATCATATAAGCAACGACAATTATTACATATTGTATACTGTTGTTTTAATATTATAAACAAACTACATTGTTTTCTTGCACTTGTGTTTTGTGTCTATGGTTAATATATAGTAAATAACAAATTTCAACATTAAGCATTTATCATATCCTGTGACAAGTTTTTGTATTTCAGCTTCATATTCCTTTGCCGTTAGTGTATTAATATAAGTAGACGGTTTGTTTCAGTTCTTCATCACATCAAATTTAGTGCCTGCCAAATCCTTCAATTGATGGTTGAACTTTTCTCACTTGAAATGTGGGATAAATTGCATTTTCTCAGTTGCATGAGGTGTGGCAGTTATTGGCTTAGATTTTAGTTCATAACCATAACAGGATTCAGCATTCAAAAGCTTGGGCATGTAGACACACAAAAAGTTCATTTAAAATCATTATTAGAAGTTTACCTAGAAGTTTAGAATATATTACCAAATAAGTCAAAATTTAAAATTTTCTGTGTTAAAACAACTCCAACGCCATGAAGTCTAAGTTAGAAGTTAAATTTTTTCGTTACTGAAAAAAAAAGAACCGGAAAACAATGTCATTGTATGGGAGTTGAGGTAACGATATCCACAAAAATTATAAGTAGATATTGCTCTATGTATGTACGAGTACCTACATGTATTGATACACTTTCTTATTGTTCGTCAAAATTTGACTGCAAGGGGTTAAAACAACACCTCTGGCTTAGAAAAATTGTAACACCTAAATAGGTTGTTTGCACCAATGATAATACCGAAATTAACCCAAGGAAGTTCGACTACTTTTATCTGTGTATGATATATTTAAAACTCCTATTGTGTTAAGAAACTTACAAGTGACGACACCATCACAAATAGTGGAAATTGCTTTGCCAAAAATTTCGATATGCTATCATATAGCCATTATAGTTTGTTTATAATATTAAAACAGCAGTATACGATATGTAATACTCATCGTTGCTTAGATGATTTTCTTACCACATTATTTTTGGTCCTTCGAACCGCACGACAAGTGATGGAAAAACCGAATTGAAACATATTCGCACCGAGTAGTCAATGCGGTAGTAAAAAGAGCATAAAGATGAAGATCAGCTATTATTCTTGTAGTCATCAATGCATTCGACAGGTCACCCTTTCATTTCCTGTCCTCTAGCTTATTATTTGCTAATTAATAATTACAATATCACAGCCACAATTGTCAAAATCACTAACGACTTTGCAGCGTGAAAGGTGTAGCAAAAATCGGCATTGTTCAAAACATATTTCCAACAATTTAGCGATAATTATTAATTCTCTAATGTCGAAATAATCGAATTAGGTGATAGAATAACAAATTTCAATCTTACGTTCGCTGAATTTGAAGTAAACCAATATCAAATTGAATAATTGTACGAATTGTACACATTGAGCAGGAATACAACGAACGCAACAATTTCGTTGTTGACTATTATAAATTAATAGTGACTGAACAAAATTATTTTGAAATAAATAGACAAACATTGATTCAAAATATAAAGTCATTATCAGATTGAGTTGTGAGATCAGAAAACAATCTAAAATGTGCAATAAAACTACGACAGTTTTCAGAGAAATGTGAACATTGGGTCTAATTCAGAGACATGTTTCTTTGAATTATGAATGCAAATAGCAACATTAGCACTTTACAAAAATTATAATCTTTAAGGAAGTACTGATTGTACAACGTTAGGACAAAAGTAAAAAAGGTGGTCAAACTTCTGAGGATCGCAGCCAAGGGTGAGTTCAAATAAAACGCTCTCTTTTTAAACTTTAAGCTTTCGAATTATATTTGATTTATCTTCAGAGTCACCTAAAGACAATAAACAAATAAGCTACAATAGCAAAGCTATATAAAGCGACTTACATAAGAGCCGAGAAACAGCAGCACAGCATCAAACAGAATAGAAGAAAAAACATCAAACAATGGAGATATTGTACCAAAGTTAACATTTAATATTTAAAAAATTTTAAAAGTTTCCGAAATTTAAAAATTTAAAAAAATCTAAAAAATTCTCTCCAATCACAAAACTACTGAGAATTCGTTCATTACACAGCCTACCAAGTTTTAGGCAAACTTCCCGCGTTAATTTTGGCTTTAATTGTGCTGGACCATTTATTGGAAAAATGTTTACCACAATTACCTTTTGAACTTCCGTTCATATATAAGTATGTGCGGTTCCAAAAATGGAGTCACAACCATCTGACATCTTCAATTCCTTTAATGAACACATAAAATTTACTGTTGAACTGGAGTCTGATTTTGCCGTCCCTTTCCTGGACACTAGAGTCATACGCTCTCCTGACCAAAAGATTATACTTGACTGGTATACAAAACCTACTTTCTCTCGCCGTTACATTAATTTCTATTCATATCACCCTATGAGTATGAAACTCAACACCTTGACGGCATTACTGCATAGGGTTATGAGAGTGTCGGATACTCTGTTTAGAGAAAGAAACAAAAAGAGGTTGACTCATATATTTATCAACAACGGATATCCGAAGAAATTGGTGCTCAAGATTGTCTACTCAAATCCCACTGTTTCTTTTTCCAATAATATATACTATACTGAAGTAAGCTCTAGGGTTTTTGTCACTCATGTCCCTGCGGTGAATTCCTTACACTTACAATCATATTCAGCTTTACTTTCAACACATACAATAGTAGAAAACCCAATTAGTCGCTATTTTAGATTCCCACATTTACAGTTTCTGACGGAAAAAATTGCAGATCTCTTTAAAGTTCAATATAATATTAAATTAGGAAAATACAATACCTTGGCCCTCAGCCGATTATTTTCACACACTAAATCAAAGATTCGATTCGAATTAATGTCAAATGTCGTTTGTAACATACCATGTCGGTCTTGCAACAGATCTTATATAGGCACGACGGGCCAGTTCGTTAAGAACCGTGTCGCTCAACACAGGAGGAACTGCGAGCAGACCAATCACGTAAAAAGAGCCTTGTGCGTCCATCATAAAGAAACTGAACACTTGTTTAATTTTGATAATATAAAAATACTAGACATTGAACATAATTACAGAAAACGCATGTTCTTGGAAATCTATCATATTAAAACCAATGATAAATGTCTAAATTTTAGAATCGACACTCAAAATCTGAGTGAAATCTACAGTCTCCTCCTACAAATAAACAACACCCCATGTGGTGATTAAGTTGGTTTCGTTTGGCTCCTCTTCTCCTGGATTTAGCTGGTTTCGTCCTTTTGGCACACTTCACCTCCTTTCTCTCTCGGAAATAGATTTTACTGAGCTTATAATTTGTGGACTTCCTTTTAAATTCTCAATCTGCTTTCCAAGTCATGGAATTAACTTGTTGGGCTCGTTACCGTCTTTGACTTCTCCGCATCGACATTCTGATACATATTTTCAGTGCTCTCGTATTGACTGGATCAGTGCGATTCCATCAAACTTTCCTTGACCTTTTACGGCATTTCACTTTGACAATTTATATATTTTACTTATTGACTTTGGATTACTTTTAAGTTTATTTACTTTTTGGGGTTTCGAGGATACCATCTTGACGGTTCTGCTATTTGATTTCCTGTTTGGATGTCTTCAGTCATATGTTATTTAACAACGGCATGTTACACATGTCGAAGTTCTCTTTAATGCGGAAGTTTGCCTAAAACTTGGTAGGCTGTGTAATGAACGCGTTCTCAGTGTGTTTTGTGATTTGAGAGAATCTTTTGAAATTTTTTTGTAAATTATTTAAATTTCGGAAACTTTTAAAATTTTTCAAAATATTAAATTTTAACTTTGTTACAATGTCTCCATTGTGTGATGGTTTTTCTTCTATTCTGTTTGATGCTGTGTTACTGTTCCTCGGCTATTATGTAAGTAGTTTTATATAGCTTTGCTAATGTAGCGTATTTGTTCATTGTCTTTAGGCGACTCTCTGAAGATAAGTTAAATATAATTCGAAAGCTTAGAGTTTAAAAAGAGAGCGTTTTATTTGAACTGACCCTTGGCTGCGATCCCCAGAGGTTTGACCAACTTTTTTTTTTGCTTTTGTCCTAAAAATTTTAATATTTAAAAGCTAATTTATCAGGGCAAACAGCTCAATTAATCTTATATATAAAAATTGTGTATTGTATATAGAAATTACAGAGGGAAGTTACGCGATAAATGTAGAATGGATATTTATTAGTTTAAAAGAATTATCGAAATTGACTCATTTTCCTCCGTCCCCTTAAATTTAAAAAGAATACTTATAAATCTATCTGTTGTAGGCATAAACCAAATACAACCAAGCACTTCATTTATTATCTTTAAGTAGTAACTTTTCTATTAGCCTTCCAGTAAATCTTTCCACTCACGTCATCGATTTTGTCTGAATGAATCAAATCAATAATTTTTGGTCAAAAGACGTACTATGTTCGCATTACAAGAAGATACTATATTAAACAATTACTTACATTTTAAGCGTTCAAAAATCTTCGTCTTGTTCATTTGAATTAAAACATTGTGGGTTCTTTTTTCTAATATATCAAATACATAGTGAATACTTTCTGTATTTGAATGCATGTTTATTCATCTTTATATTTTCAGAAATTTCCGAGAAATCCGTCGTTTTTCTTTCAGGTCAATTAAATACACGCATAAAGTACAAAATAATTTACTAACAAGATATTACTGCACAATGTTTTTGTATCTGTATGTTGTCTTCCTCGTTGATTATAGTTAATAAATTATAATACATTAATACAACTATTCATTTCTTCGTGATAATTAGCAGCATTCGGTTTTGAGGCAAATACTAAGCTGGCATTCTCAACAAATCCTTTATAAGTTCCAGCATGAATAACAATAAAACGTTTTCCATCATAACCCTCTGGTTTTCGAACAATTGCAGTAGAGGCATCTTGCCATGATATACCTCTAGTACCCTAGGCATAAATCCAAGTTTCATAAAAAATACCTCTCTTGAGTATTCTGAAGATAGATTATTCATATACAGTCTTAAAAATGTGCTTCTCATACACTATATCAAACTTTTCCACCAAAGCACGACGGTTGCATTCTTTTTAAATTTGAAACCTACTTCTCGCAATAAAATAGCTAATGAAGATTTTCCCAAGTGCACAATTTCCTTCAATGCCAACTCAGCCTTAAGGCTTGAAAGCGTAACATGTTTTCCTAAAAATATTACTTGTACATTTAATAAATTAAAACTAGCACAATTAGTCTTTACGTTCTTTATACATATTGTAAATTATGTTTTTCACTTCCTTCTTAGAAGAATCAGGTAAATCTGTCGTTTTTGGTTTGGCTCGAGGTCTTTTCTTTCCAGGAGATGATAACTTAGGATTTTATACCTTCCGCTTTCTAATCGTATATACAATTCTCCTAGAAATATGAAGAGCATCTGTCACCCTCTAAAATAGATATTCGTTACATGCTAATTCTATTTTATTTAGTGTCATTTTACACCATAAATAGCATTAACAGAAATTAAGGGAGCCCCATTGCCTTTTTGTTTTTCAAAATAATCACACAGATTTAGCACTAGTTCCTGTGCCTGCGAGTTTAAACGTTTACCAGGCATTCTCTATAACAATGAAAAACAAAAATAGTATCCAAATATACAAAGAACCTGTATGAATAATAAGAAACAATTTTTAAAACAGAATTGTACTAAACACAAAGTGAATTCCAGATATTATTTGCCGTTAAAATGATAGTTTTTAATGAGATATTCACAAAATACATATAATGCTTATTGAGAATATTGGATGGATGAAAACGAAACGGAATTTTTAAGCCACACAGGTTACAATACTAAACAGCTGTCAAACCGCAGAATTATCACCAGACATAAGACGGATGGCATTGGAATTACGTAAATATAAACCTTCGTTGTACTTCTCTGTCTGACACATTGTCACAAATCCTGCAAATTATTGAAACATACTTCTTAACTTAGAACACAAATGTTTTACAGATAGTCTTCGTCTAACATATAGAAGTTTGATGCAACGAATATGCGATATTTGTCGTTGCTAGTACTGTGAGATAATGACGTGGTGCAAAGATTCACTGGAAGGATATTAGAATAATATCCTGTTTTGTCACTGATAAGAAGAGTGCAACGGGGAGTGGGCGGCTGCCGAACGCGGTTCGGCAATGCTTGACCCTTCTCAGCTGCTCGTCCTCACTACGACGCCTTTTTCGCCAGCCACATGAAGAGACGGTCATGGCGCGATTTGAATATTGCTCCTCTACTCCGCCTGCCTTTGTAGCTGGTTATTTACTACGCACTTGCACTCTGCCTCCCTAATCAGCTGACTCGGTCGGTTTCAAACTTATTAATATTTTTCTGGTTCCTTAAATTAATTGTACCACTTTTGTTTATGCACTTTACAACCCGCACTTTAATGTGTACTTTGTACAGAAAAGTGGAATCGAAGGGGTAGTGCGACTTCTCGGTAAATTAGACATTTGTAATTGAACAGGTTTCGGTGAATACTTAAAGTATACAATGCATGAACGCAAAATCCTCTTAACAGTGGATTTGCCAGAGATTGACCAGAAACGTTGTATTACAGCATATTATGTAGCTTCTGCATCCGCATGAAAGTGCTTGTAATGCTGATAATGAATGATTAGTCGTGTTAAAGGAGGTCCTTTGGTAAGATATAATTTGAGGTTTGGAATCGTATAGCATTTTAGCATTCTTAAGTCTACCTCCTACTCGAAGTAAATCTAGCTCATCAATGACCGGTGGTAGACATTTTAGATTGCTTGTGTTAGATACTCTATTATAACGCTCTAATGTTTTAGTGTCCTGCTGAAAGGATTGTTGTTAAGCCACTCTTATGAGTGTGATAGTAGCCTCTTCGGTTTCTTCAGGAGTAAGTAACCCAAAGGTTCTATTCTTCGATGAGCAGGTTAAATTTTTTCTAAACCGCAATATGTAGGCAGTAATTCGCTTCAGTTTTTCTAAACTAGTAACATTTAGTAATTAAATCAAGACAGGCCTCCAAGGTTAATATTAATTTTTGCAATCTCCTCTTCGGAGGTTCGTTATATATTTTTCTTGCATATTCATTGGTCAAGATTCAAGTTTAAGTAATAAAAATTAAGGACCGGTCCACCATACTGAATGACTTAGTTTGCTTATGTCATCCTCGTGAAGCTATGTCAGCTGGGCTTTCTCTTCCAGAAATGTGATAGATAATCCGTAAAGTAGAACACTCTATCGATGAACACATTGGGACATTTAACGGCTACGTCTGCTAATTCTGCTACTAGAAGAGGCCCGCACAGCTCTAACCGCGGCAATGATAATTCTTTTATTGGTTCCACACGCATTTTGGAGCATAAAACTCTTGACCTTACATTGTTATGTTCATCCATAGTTCATATGTAAATCGCAACTGCATATGCCATTTCGCTACTATCGCAAAATGCACACAGTTGTATATTCGTTGGGGAAGCGCACGAAACGCGGTATAGTCACTTGATTAAGGGGAGGTACCTGACTAAACGGCGAGTAAAACAGGTAAACTTCGGGAATTTTTATCTCAAAAACAAATGTTTCGATTGGATCCAGGGTTCTTTTATTAGACAATATGTACATTGAAGTATGTTTAGAAATTTTCTTAAATAAATTCATTGACTGGAGCCCCCGTTATTGTGGTCAGCATCAGACGTGTTGTTCAGGGTTCCGGGCAGTTGGTTCATCCGAAACATGAAAATGCAACAGATTCTTGAAATATAACATAGAAAGGAATTCGCATAGTAGGATTTTTTTAAATTTCCAGTTTTGACGGAATTGCGACCACTTTAATTTAACATTCGCTTTTCGTTCGCAATTTCCGACGATTTTTGTTCCATAAAATGCCATGAAAAACCCCCATCTAGCGAACGAGAAAAACTATCGAGGAATATTGTGTCCAAATTTGGACAAAATCGGACAAGCTGTTTTCGAGATACATCTGGCACCGACTTTGAAAACTATGTTTCGAGATAATCGCGTTTGAAAAGTGGGTAAAGAAATGACAAGCTCGTCCGTTAGGATGCTGCACGATCTTTCGGTAAATTATCCGCAGAATTTGAGCAATTGCGGAATTTCAACACTAAATGTTCACACAATATTCTACGTACTTCGAACATTAAAGAAAAAGAAGTTGAAATCGATTTTTCAAAAAGTACAAACGATAGACCGAAGCCGATCCAATCAACCGTGCGCTTGACGTGTGATTATCACCTTTATCCCTAATCATGTATTCGCTTTTACTCCCACTACACCTGCACTCATAAAGTACTTCATTTGAGTTGCTTCCCCACTTTCTCAAGTTGAAACCACCGGCAGCAAGTATTTGGCTGATTTCGTTTATTAGTGTAATTGCACCTTCTACACTATTGCTACCGGTTATTAAATCATCTACGTACATATCCTTGATTATGGTACGAGAAGCAACTGGGTATTGATTGAGTGACTTCCGGCAATATGCTTTAAGCATCGCGTGGTTAAGAATGTGGCGGGAGTTGTATCGTACGTAACTGCGCATAACTGATATATGCCAATAGGATCGTTTTTATCATTTCTCCAGAGTATGCGTTGAAAATCCCGATGTTCTTTACTTAAGTTCACTTGCGTGAACATCTTCTCAATATCCGCTATAAGGGCTACATTGTGTTTTCTAAATTTCACGGGGATTGAAAATAATTCACTTTGAATGTTGGGACTAGGTAAAACGACATTGTTTAAGGACAAGCCAGTAGTAGTTGGTGAGAACGCGTCGAAAACTACTCTGAGTTTCGTTATAGAACCAGAAGCCTTAAATATCGGATGATGTGGAATATGGTATTCCGCTTTGTTTGTGGGTTCGTTAATTTCCGCTGTTAAGTTGCTTACGCGCTTCATATGCCCTAACATTTCGTATTCCAACATAAAAGTCGAATAATCGTCCTTTAAGTTTTTGTTTCGGTCAAATCTTAATTCGAGTCGTTGGAACCGTGATAAGGCATCTTTCAAATGATTTCCGAGTAGCTCTTTGTTATCGGCAAAGGGAAGAGCCACCGTATACCGTTCTGTTTCATCGCGAGTAGTATTTTGTATGAAGTGCTTTTCACATCGCTCCTCGTTCGTATTGAATATTCTATCTTCCGGGTAGTCATCAAATTTTCAAAACCGCTCTAACTCTTTATGCAACTGCGAATTATCTTTAATACTCAAACGGCAAAATGACTTTGTCAAACCTTTCGAATTCAATCGTCCAGTGACTAACCCTCCATGTTTGGAGTAGCGTAAGATAGGTTTATTCCTACCTAACCAGATTTTTCGTTATCCATTAATTCAAAAACATTTCCGCGCTAATTAACATATCAATATCTTCGGGTTTATAAAATCCTGGGTCCGCTAAGTTAATGTGTAGAGGTATATTAAGATGCTCAACTTCTAAAGGGATCGTAGGTATGCGTTCAGTAATTCCATCTAGGATTAAAAAAGTTAAAACGCATGATAATCTTTATGCATAAAATTAATAGTTAAATCTATTTGTTTATTCACTGTTGAAGTTATACCGTTTACTCCAGATATCGTTACTGAGTCTATACTGTGATATCTGCTACCTAGTTTGGCGAAGAGTTTGGTCGTAATATAATTGCTATCACTACCATTACCTATTAGAGCCCGGACCGGGATTAACTCTCCGCGACGACTGTAGACTGTAGACAAAAGTATGTAACTTCCTTTCTTAAATGAATGTGAAGCAACAGTTAGAGGCTGCTGCGTATCGCTGACGTGTATTAGGGTGTGATGGCGTTCTTGGCATTTAAAACAACTGCTAGTAGATTTGCACTGTGCTGTGTTTCGTGGACCTAAACAATTAGTATATGGCTTAAGGTCTTTCACTATCTTCAATCGTTCTCCTGGGCTTTTGTTTAAAATATTCTGACATTGGTATATTGAATGTGATTTGGAACAATGAATACAATTAATTTTTTGAAAAGCGAGATTAGCGATAGTCTTTGGTTTATGGGTCGATTTCAGAATTATGGTACTGTTTGCAATTGATTCCAGTACATGACATCTATCTTTTAAGAAGCTTAGATATTCTAAAATAGTTGGTAAATTAGTTCCTTTAGGATATTGTTCCCACAAGCTTTTAGTGTTATTGTCAAACTTGCTTGTTAATATATATATTAATGGAATATCCCAGTGTTCAACTGGCAAGCCTAATGCCTCTAAAGATCTAAAATGTTTTTAAAACTCGTCTAGTAACTGCCGTAAAGCTCCAGAAGACTCGCGTGATAGGTTTTCCAATTCAAACATTGATCGCATATGTAAATTAACTATTGTCTTATTCTCAAATCGTTTTTTCAATATCGCTAACGCTACCTGGTAATTATGCGAAGAAATTTCTAATGCTTTAATTACTTCAGCAGCGGAACCCTTTAATGACAACGATAAATACATAAACTTTTGAATGTCTTTTAATTTCGAGTTGCTGTCGACTAACGTGTAAAAACATGGCGAAATTGAAACCAATTCTCATAACTACCATCGAATTCCTTTAAATTTATTGCAGGGAGTCGCACATTATTTATGTCTGTAATATTATTTAAATCCATCGATTGGAGATTACTCGCTTCGCTAAGTTGTACGTTTCTATCCGAGAATGACGCACTGTTGCTAATGTTAATCGATTTTAATAATTGTTTACCTGGGGCTACTGCCTTATAATACATATTTTCAAATTCTTCGCCTACCGTTTTCTAAATCCGAATTTTCTACTTCATTTTGAACCGTTTCGAATTCGTTAAGTACCAGCTTGAGATATTCTAATTTAAATTCTAGTTCCGTTATTTTCGATTCATCGAATTTCGCAATAAAATTCATAAATCTCGTTACCGACGCTTTCAATGCTCCACGCTTGCGTACTAAATGTTGAGAATCTTGTTTGACATCGTTGAAAGGGTAACAAACCACACTTGGTTACTCGTACAAGGCTTGAATAAGTAGTTAAGGTTTTAATCACCAAAATAATTCGAAAATAGTCAAACTGACGTTACAATATCGGGTAAGGATGGGGATAATAAGGGTACGCACGATGTGTTCACGATTTTCGTATGTTGCACCAACCTTGAACTTCTACAGCGTTCGTTTTCGTAAGAGCATGTGGGCTATTTTCCTTCTTCGCAATTACTCGTTGATTCGCCAAACAATATGTGACTCGAAGGACTAGAAATTATGTTGAGAGAAACCACAATAGTTTTAGGGAAGATTTTCTATATAACAGACATAAACGTTTGACAACTGGTTTACAATTTTTGTTGTGTTACTAAGTCGTTGTCTTTTTTTTTAAATAGCAACTACAAAGTATTCTAAAACTAGTGTCTTGTTGTTCTTTCGCTCTAACATATGTAATTAAATTATTGATAAATATAAAATTAAAATTTCAATTGAGAGAATTCAAACCTGCGTCAAGCGAGACGGGATAAATTCATATCCTAGGGAGTGTATCCCGAAACAAATTTAAAAATATAAAAACTGTTATTAGTTTTAATGTGATACATTTCTAAATTTCTACATTGCAGCTAGTTATAGGTGCGTAGTTAAAATTTTGTTATATTTTAATATATTTTACCAGTGTACTGTACTCCAATTTCCCAGGGTGGTTGCATGCGCAATTGGTGCAGTCGATGTAAATCGGAGTTTCTATTAAAAACTGCATCAAGTGTTTACTTCAAGCGAACGCCGAATTCAACTGGAGTACGTTTTAAGCCTTGAACAACGCTATGAAGTCTTGTTAAGGTTTCCCTTAATTTCGGGTTTTAATTTTCAAAATATTTAATTGTCATTGATAAAGTTGATGAATCTAATTGTTGTTTTATATTTTCATTTTCTAGAATTTCTTTACACTTAGAAATGCTGTGGTTGCCGCTTTTTAAAAATGCAGCAAAGGCCTCTAATCTTAAAAATTTTCAGCATAAAAATTACTAGCTTCAAAACCATGTACCCCATCTCGTTAATACTGTTGAAGGAGGTAAAGGTAAAGATGGAAGTGTCACTTTTAATGGAGATTTTCGAAATATTTTTTGAAGGAAGGGATAAGTTTATCTACTTTTGGGAATTCGTCCCTAATATATTCACAGATCCTAGTGCATGTGCTACACAGGTAACGTGCAAAATATTAGAATATGTTTGTTTTAACAAGATCATTGCTTTTAGCTTATAGGTCGCTGTGTCAATAACAAACAAACATTTTTTTTGTATTGATCTTCAGAACAAAGAACGTTTTGTAAACTTTCGTTAGTTACTTTAGCAATTGTTTCTGCATTAACTTGATTGCATAAATTTTGTTGCAACTAAATATGGGTATTGTACCAATTATAACATGCACTACACAGCGTCCTATTGTATCGACGGTTTCGTCGGCACTCACACAGCTCATTGTTTTAGTGAGGCACTTAGGAATATAACTTTTACGATATTAGTCGTTCGGGAGGTTGGTGCCAGTATATTTTTCAAGAAATGTTCCCAGAATAAGGTTATGAAGTTCTTTTAATAGAATATTTGCGGCTAAAATAGCTTTATAAAGTTGTTCATTAAAATTATGATCATAGGTTGCTGATAGAGTTATATTTATCAAATGCATTTGAGAAGCTAAATGGCGTTTCGTGCTCCACCTTTGGCAATTTTTAAAAGTTACGACGCGATTCGTTTCACTCCTCCATATTGATGATAACAAATTCAAAGGATAATCTACTAATACCAGTAGTGAGATAAGGGGGTTTTGTCGGTGCCTGTCTCTTTCTCGCTCATGTAATTTCCCATATCCGGCGCGTAAACTCATATCGCCCTCTCTCTCACCCGAATATGTGTTTGCAGTTACTTCAACATTGTGGTGTATACGTGTCACTCATCTCAAGTTACCCTTCATTTTCGTCTTCCTTAAAAACGCAAAATCATACCCGTCGAAGTTACACACATTGATCCGTGCATTCTGCAAATATTGCAAGGTATTTATGGTCTGGCTGTGTAAACGCTTACACAACTATTAAGGTCAATGAAGTGTATAAACACTTATGCATATTCTAGGATTGACTCGTGACAATAAGAAAAAGTATAGTTTAGGTTTCATACCGTACTGTATTTTTCGATATAGTCTTTTTGAAGTTCAACGCACTTGCCTCACATACGTATGAGTGAGCGAGTGGTAATAAGGCGAATTAACGAAAACAAAAACGACTTCTCAACAAATTGAAAAAGAAATAAATAATAAAGCAATTGGAAAAATTAGAAAAAATTTTGGTAGTGTAATCGGTGTCTGTCTCTCTCTCGCCCATGTAATTTTCCATATACGGTTAGAGACATCCGACGCGTAAACTCATATCGCCCTCTCTCTGCCGTGTATATAGCTTCGTTCAAAAAGTATTTGTAAGTCGTGTATAAAGACGCGTTTTAAAAGTATTTATGCGTGCGTGGGAGCCATGTTTGTTTCGTGTATTAGTGTCGTTTGGGGCAGCGTGCTCGACGTGCCGCCATGTTTGTTTCATGCATCGGTGCCTTTTTGGCCTTTTTAGTGTCCTTTTACAGTATTGGCTCTGTTGAGTGGTGGATGCGAGGACATCGATTACGAAGTCATCGTCGTCGTGCGCTTGCGTTTCTTTTTGTAATTTTTACGAAATACCGATCGACATCAAATTCTAGAACAATGAGAAAAAGGATCATGGTATTTCGGATAAGATGAAGTTGGTTCTCATGGTATGGAACATATTCAATTATACTCCACTAAACAAAAGAGCCAATAATCGCTACTTTATTTTATTTTATTTTATTATATAGAAATAAAATAATAATAATGGTAATAAAAGATACAATTTAAACTTGAAATAGTTGCTATTTTATTTTTGTTATATAGACTACATCAATTAAAAGCTATAATACACCTGCATTAGGAATCCAGCTATTATGTGTACCATCAAATCCTAACCATTTAACATACGCCTTATCTCCTTTCTTCCGCAAAATTTTTTCGATGAGGTCAACGTGTGAATGTTTTGGTTTTTGTACTTTCTGTTCATAGAAACTTCCAAGTATGGGCCTTCCACTAGTGTCCTCCAATAAAGAAGTTGTGGGATTTGTAATTTGAATCTTTACAATCTTAAATAACTCGGTTGACCAATTTGGTGTGTAGCCCTTGTCAAATACACCTTTCTCTACTTTTTACTAATACGTACAATATCTTCAACACGGAAACGCGAATGCCCAAAAATTTTTATTACTATATACAGTAGATAGAAGCATTTTTCTTTATCGACAGTAACTTCACAAGGTTTCATTCCTATAGTACGATGTTTAGTTTATGTATCGGTCACTGATGTTAGTGTATCCAACCATATATATTTACCTCGCATACTAAATTCGCTGTATAGTTTTTCTTTTATTGTGCGAATAACTCTTTCAACAATCGAAGCCTTTTGAGTACTGTAGGTAGAATAATGATTTATACCATACTTGTTCATGAGATTTTTGAAGTGCGCGTTGTAAAACTCCTTTCCGGCATCTTTTGTAGATCTTTCGGTTTTCGAGAACTTTGTAGAATTTTATGCATTGCGTTTCGTACATCTTCACTTGCATTTTCTTAACAGGTTGGGCCCATAGATACTTCGAGAAACATTCTATAACCATTAATATGTATTTATATATAACCTCGATTTTCGCGGGCGTAAACTCCAAATTCAGCTAGATCTACTTGCCATAAATCATCAAGCCCCTTTATGATTACACGACGTCTCAGAAAATTTTTCGCGCCGATTTATGTAATTCATTGACAACGTATTGCTAAAGGGGGCGGCTTGAGAGTTCATAGTCAACAGATGGCACCACTATCGAAAAACGGCGCTAATTTTTAGGATACAAATCTGGAAAAATAAGCATTATTTTTAATAAAATCATTAACAAACCAAAAGTGAAAGGAATGAACTAGGGTATGCTATATTATCAATGTCAAATATGTCATATATTCTGAGAAAACATGTTCCAAACATTGCAAATTAAGAACGAAAAATTAGCAAAATCACTCAAAAATATTGCAAAACCTTGCCGCGATATTCTGCATGTGAAATTTGTAAGAATATGAACAATTCGGTATGTATAATGAAAAATTTATATCCGCAAAGTACGTATGACAGGCGTTGACTTATAAGTCCTCAAAATCCTGGTAAAAGTATAGCCATTTACCGATAGATGGCAAAATATATTTTTATGACAGTAAATGCCAAGGAAAAAACTTTAACTTGTAATATGCATTTTTATTTGCTCTAGATTTGGCGCCGAATTGCTACCGCATAATCCACTACTTATTAATAATCAATTAAAGTAAATATATTGTTTTCAAAGCCTTTTATTTAAACATTATTAATATTAGGAAAAAGCGAGAGCCGGTCCTGGCAAGAGATAGTAAGGTTAGAATGTTTTTCGCTCCGAAATAAACTCTAAATTATTGAATAAGTACGAACAAATATAGCAGCAAAGTAGAATCAGTGAATGTATAAAGGTGGTTAAGTGTAACAAAGTGTAAAACAACAGAATTGGAGATAATACTTGGCTATACTTTATAAATTGCATGAACGAAACGTAACCTCAAGAAACAGCGTAGTAAAGGGAGAAGGTATCACAGTAGCGAAGGGTCGATTGGCGCATGCGCCTTAGTGCAAGATATTCAGGCTGCAGAAATAAACACAACAGAGACGGACTAAAGAGGATTTATAAACCATACACAACAAAATGGAAGAAATATTGAAGGAGTTAGGAGAGATCAATGAGAGACTAAGCAAGTTGGACAGGGTAGAGCAAAAACTTGACAAAACATTGAATTCAATGCTGAAGTTGGAGGCGGAAAACCAAGAACTTAAGAAAAAGGTTAAAGAGCAGGACGAGCGAATTAACATACTGGAAAGAGATGCGAGAGATAAAAAATTGATTATTTTTGGAGTGCAGGAAGAGGATAACGAGACAGAAGAGAACTCAAAGAAGAAAATAGCAAAGATAATAGGTGAAATAGGTATGGAGATGGATACGAGAATGGATTTGGTGGAGGTGGAGAGATTGGGCGGAAGATTGGATGAGGGAGTGAGACCGGTGCAAAGAGAAACAAGAACAAAAAAGTTGCGTAACCAAATACTGAGCATAAAGAAAAAGCTAAAAGATGCGCAGAAGCGAATATGGATAGATGAGTGTTATTCCAAGGAAGTGATGAAGCAGAGAAAACAATTGATAGAGATTGCGAAAAGGGAGAGAGAAGATGGTAATCAAGCATACCTCAGATACAACAAAATTCTAATAAACGGGAAAATATACACGCTAGAAGAGGTGAGAAGAGAGATTAAACAGTCAAAACAACATAATACACCGGAACCGAACACAATAAAAACTAGGACATTCAGCCAAAGGTCGCCTGACGAAGAGGAAAATTATAGAGGTAGAGGGAAAATACGTGCAGTCACAAGAACTACTTACAATTCAAAAAACTAAAAGAAGACAGGGCTACAGACATAATGACAGTGGCAATGAAAAAGGAATACGAGCGGGACAACGAAGCAAATGGGAATGTAACGAGATATAAAAGAGCCATAAAAGGGAAGACTGAAGAGGAGAGCAAAGAAACAAGCAATGCTGTAACCAAGGGCCGGATGACGAATACAGCAATGACAAAGGACGCAAACGGAAAAGAAACGGGAGATGAAAAATGTAGCAATGGCCGAGGGGAAAATGAGAAGGGGAGACATGCATAAAAAGAAACAAAAGGATAAAATGAAGATAGCAACATGGAATGTACGAACGATGCTAAAGCCAGGGAAGATGCAAGAAGTGGTAGAAGAAATAAAAATATTGGATAGACCTTGTAGCAATCCAGGAGGTGAGATGGAAAGGACAAGGTGAAATAAACAAGGCAAACTTCACATTAAAATATTCAGGAGGAAAAAAGCAGGGTCAACAAGGAGTAGGTTTCATAATAATGGGGAAACTAAAAGAAAGCATAATGGAATTTAATGCAATTAATGAAAGATTGGCATACTTGAGAATTCAAGCCAAACCTTTAAAGATATCAATCCTAAATATATATGCGCAACGGAGGTATCAGAAAAGGAAGAGAAAGAAAAGTTCTATGAGTGGTTAGAAGACCAAATAGAGAAGACGCCAAAAGAAGACACGTGGCTAATAATGAGAAATTTTAATGCGCAGATAGGACGAGAAGCGACTATACAGAAAATAGCGGGTCAATTCACTTTACATGAGAAGACAAATGACAATGGGCAAAGACTATGCAACGTAGCAGCAAGTATGGATTTAGTGATCAGTACTACAAAGTTCAAGCACAAAGAATGGCACAAAGTAACCTGGAAAGCGCCGGGACAAGACACATACACGCAAATATACGACGTCCTAGTAAATAGAAGAAGTAAATAGAATAACAGATGTAAGATCATACAAAGCACCCGATGTTGACTCTGATCACTTCATAGTAATAGCAACAGTCAGACTGAAAATATAGAGAAATAGGACAAGCGGACGCCCAAGGTGTAGATGGGATACGTCTAAATTGATTATAGAACAAGTAAGACGTAACTATGAAAAAAGTGTGCAAAACACAGTAAATCTGGAGGATGAAGATAACATAGAGGCGGAATGGGGCGGAATAAAACATTGTGTCAGCGAAGCAGCAAAAGAAATCCTGGGAGAAGAAAAGAGGAGGACGTCAAATGAGTGGTATAATGATGAATGTAAACACCTTACGCAAAGAAGAAACAAAAGGAAATTGACCTGATTAAATAACGGGAGAGAAGAGGACAGAAAACAAATATGAAAAAATCAGAACGGAATGTAAAAAGCTAGTAAGAAAAACAAAAAGGAACTGGATGGATGACAGAATAAAGGAAATTGAAGTAGAAAATAGAAAAAATAATACGAAGTTATTTTACAAGAAAATAGGGAAAACAATAAAGTAAACAAGGGAAAAGTAAAGGGAATAAGAAACAAAGAAGGAAGAGTTATAGCGCTTGAACGCGAATACAAGCAAATATGGAAAGAACACTTCAAGCACCTTCTAATGGAGCAGGAAATACGGACTAGTAGAAAATGAGCAAGAGCAAGATGTGGACGAAATAGCAGAGGAGTTGGACATTCCAACAAGAGCAGAAATATAAGAAATTATAAACAAAAGCCGAAATGGGAAGTCTCCGGAGAAAGACGGGATAAAAATGGAAATGTTCAAATATCGAGGACAAGAAATTAAAGGAAAACTATACCAGCTGATAAAAAAATATGGCAGCAGGAAAGAATGCCACAAGATTGGGAATGCGGACAAATAATAGCAATTCATAAAAAAGGAGACCAGAGGCTGTGTAACAACTATAGAGGGATCGCCCTGCTAAACACAGCATACAAGCTGCTATCCACACTGCTGCAAAGGAGATTGGGAGAGGTAACAAAGGACACAGTGGAGCAATATCATAACGGATTTACACAAGGAAAATCAACGATAGATGCAATACACACAATAAAACAACTAATGGAAAAGGCTCAGCATTACAAAATAGAAATAGAAATGCTTTTCATAGATTTCCAGCAAGCTTTCGATAGCATTAATAGAAATGAACTAAAAAGAGCGCTAAAGGAGCTGGGTATAGGCGCAAAATTGAGGAGGCTAATAATGATGACAATGGAAAAAACAACAGCAAGTGTCTTAACGCAGAAAGGGGAGACAGAAGAGTTTGATTTCAATAAAGGAGTAAGGCAAGGAGACGCACTGTCAGCAACCCTATTTAACCTGGCTCTACAATATGTACTCCGAAGGATAAAGAAGGGAACATTAAGGACAAGAGGAGAACAGATAGTTGCGTACGCTGATGACATTGCATTAATAACAAAAAAACAGGAGTAAAATGAAGGAGGCGCTGGAAGAAATAGTTACAGAGGGAGCAAAAATGGGATTGAAAATCAATGAAGAAAAAACCAAAATAATGAGACTAGATAGAGAATGCGAAAACAAGAAAATCCAAATAGGAAAGTATGCTTTTGAGGAGGTGGAAAGATTCAAATACCTGGGAGTGACCATCACCAATAAGTGCGAGCGTGAAGCAGAAATCAAAGAGAAGATAATCACAACAAACAGAATTTTCTACGCAAATAAAAAGCTATTAAAAAGTAAGACATTAAGCAAAAACAGCAAACTGAAGATTTATAAAACAATAATTAAACCAACACTGCTGTATGCCACAGAAACGCTGTCCATGACAAAGAAGGATGAGAACCTAAGAATAGTGGAGAGAAAAGTAGTGAGAACTATCCTAGGACCAATTAGACTAAACGAGAATGAATACAGAAGAAGGACGAACGAGGAATTGGCACAAGAAATAGAAATGGATGTAGTGAGAAAAATTAAGCAGTCAAGAGCAAGGTGGCTCGGACATGTATGGAGAGCGGGTCCAGGAGCAGTAATATATGATGTGACAGAGTGGAAGCCGGGATGCAGAAGAGGGAGAGGAAGACCGAAGAGTACATGGCTGAAGGAAGTGGAGCAGTATATACGAAGGACCGGACACATCAATTGGAAACAAAAAACGAAAAACAGAAAACTATGGAAGAAATTATGTGAAAGCATATAATCAGAAGAAGGGGCTGATATCCCAAATTGTACTGATCTAGAGATCCGAATAGGAGGCTCAACCCCTTCGGGGGTGTATAGCCACAATAATAATAATATTAGGAAAAAGTATAATAAATATCACAATAACAAAAGGAACTTGAAACTTCTAATAATTGAAAAATAATAAATTAAGCAGGTTATGTACATAAGTGCATATAATTATGTCCCGTCAAATTCCGTACAGTCTATGTTTATGTTATATCTGCGTCTCCACAAGATAGCTAAGGAATTCGAAGGGTGATAAACAAAAACCAACCGTTCCCACGGGAAACGGAGGTGACCTGCTAAATGTAACGACGAATCGAAGACATTCGGCATCGTACCTTTAGGCTGTAAGCTTGTGTACTAGCTATAAGTTACAATTAAGATATTATTTGTAAATTTATTGAATAAATAATATTTTTAAAAAGTAACTTCTGGTTTCGTCGAACTTAATTGGCGCTGCAAACAGGATATCTAAACGATCGCGAATTCGAGTTTGTATAACCGACGCGAAATCGGCAACTTTCAAGTTCTTGTTAGATACATAGAAACGAACAGCGAACGGAAGTGCCCTGTGGAGTGAACTCCCGACCTGTGAGAGACATCATCTGGAGACGGCTCTCTTCTGAAGGTACGTGGCCCACTACGTAGAGCTTTCCATCAACCCCCGAGGAGCTCGACCGACGTGCATCCCTCATCTAGGAATTGCTGCTAGACATCGAGGAGGTTATTAGCCGGACTTCTACTTTTGTAGGTCAATTCCATTTTTCCATTTTCCTATTGTGTGCTTTATACACGTTATTAGTTTGATTTATGACCAAATATAGAGATAGATCACCGTTAAAGATTAACGATAACTTAAATTCAGATTCTGACGAAGATATTTTATATAATTTAAGAGAAAATATAGCTCTTAATTTAACATTAAACATGTCCGTAAGCTTTGCCGAGTTGAATATTGCGAGGGAAATCATTCCTCAATATGAGGGTGGTAGTAAAAACCTCTCGTATTTCTTACAACAATGCGAGAAATTCCTCAATACTTATAGAGTTACAGCTGTGGGACAAGAAAACTGCTTATTTAATAACTTATTATTCAAAATTTGTTGTTCGAAGCTAATTGGTACCACTAGAGACACAATTATCGTCACAAACTGTACGCATTGGTCTCAACTGAAAAGCGAACTTCTTCAACGTTTTGGAGATCAACGAAACGAGCTATTGTTATAGAATGATTTGATTACATGTTATCAGATTTCAACCGAAACATACGTCGTATATTACGAACGTATTAAATCTAAATTGCAACAGCTACTCGAACATATTAATCTTCGAGAAGTTGACGCCAATATTAGAATTTATAAAACAAACATGTATAGTCAAAGAGCCCTGAATACCTTCCAAGCAGGTTTGCTGGAACCATATCGTTCGTTTGTATCCTACAAAAGTTGTGTGTCGCTAGAAGATTGTTTAGTTCATTTACGGACCTATGACAATCACAAACAGCAAGTAAAATTTTTAGATTTTGTAAGACAAAGAGGCCCAACTAAAATGCATAATAGCTTGCCGCATAAATTGCAACTAAATACGCAAATTGCGCGTCCACAGATTCAAAATTACCAACCTCCGCAAATACAAAGAATACCTTTCGCCCCGAATCAAATACGCTATAATTTCCAACCAAACTCGATTCCGTTCACACGAGGCCCAGTAAATATACATGCGAAACCGAGCGGTAGTCTAATTTTTCCCAATAACAATAATACGTTTAATAAAAATTCAAATCAATACCCAACACCTATGTCGATTTCAACTACACACTCCGCGAGACCGAATAATAATAATAATAATGACAATCGGTATTCAAATTTCTTTAAAAGCACGGGACCGAGAAATTTCATATCTGAGGAAATGCACCATATTCAGGAAAGCGAAATTGAACAAAATTTTGAAGATACTGAAAATGATACAGAAGATTACCCACAAGAGGAAAATTATGAATACGAAGGTAACGATGCGGATTTTTCGATCGAAGCCTCGGAATCGGAACACTTGACATAAATTCAATATATAATAGACCTACCTAGAACGTACGGTCCTGTTGCAGTAGGCGAAACACAGATATTAGCGCTCCTAAAATCAACTTCAATTTTGGAGAGTTCTAGAGACGGAAAAATATTTGTGAAGTGTACAGCGGTGAATGAAAAGTGTGTAAATTAAGATTTTGGAGAAAAGCGTAGTTCTTGCAAGGTAGGAGTGGAATATAAGCTATTAAAAACATAAACAAAGTCACACTGAGAGGAACCAACCTTCCGAGAGGTCGACTCGGGGTGAGTTTTTATCGCGGTGTGACATAGCGGTGAGCAGGGACGTATTCAGGAGATAGAGCGGAGGATTATTTTGACTCTTCTCACAAACCACGAAATGGATAGTGGCGGCGGGTCCACGGATGAGGGAAAAAGAAAGCGAGCAGGGACGGAATTGGATATTTTTCAAAGAAGTAAGAAAGCCGGGAAAGCGCCAGATAAGAACTACAACAAGGAAGAAAGTAAATTAGACAGAGTGCTGATTCTGTTACTGGATTTGACAGAAAGAATCGCCAAAATAGAAACTAAACAGGATGTAATCATAGGAGAATTAAGAGAAGTAAAAGTGGAAAACGAAAGACTGAGTAAGGAAAATATACAGTTGAAAACGGAAATAAAAATTATAAAAGAGAAATTTGAAAGAATAGAAAGTGAAAATAGAATAAGAAATATAGTGCTACAGGGTTACGCAATAAACGAAAGGGAACAAAATACTTTAAGAGTATGTATAAACAACTTTTTGAAAGAAAAGGTAGGCGTAGAAGTGGACATAAAACAAATAAGGAAGTTGGGACCAAAAGTTTGTTTAATAGAATTGTACAGAATGGAGGATAAGATAGCTGTAATGAAGAACAAGAGCAAGTTAAGAGAGTATAGAAATGAAGCTGTGTACATTAACGATGATATGACGAAGGAGGAGAGAATTACACAAGGAAAATTAAGAGCAATAGCAAGAAAGGAAAAGCAGGCAGGAAAAAGAATTCAAATCAGATATCAACAACTAATAATGGACGGAGAAGTGTGGAAGTGGAGTATAGAAGAGAACAATATTGTCAAACAACATGCAGGTAACAGACTTTTAGAAAGTAAAGCAAAAAACTGATAAGAGAAGGAAGCGAATATGGCTCGGCAACGACTTTGGCAAAGTATACGGACGGGGAAAATGTTGAAGAAAGGAGAAATAATAGCAAAACTCTTAAACGGAATAATTCTATGAGGATATGCACATGGAATGTGCGAGGCATATACGAAGAAGGTGCAATAATTAACCTAGTAAACACTATGAACAAGTATAATATTGATCTTGCAGCACTCCAAGAGACACACTTAAGGGCATCAGACATACAAAAACTTAAAAACTATACATTATTTACAAGTGGAAATGAAACTCGAAGACTCGGAGTAGGATTTCTGATAAAAGACACTCTGGAAGAGGAAGTAAAACGCTTTGCCCCAATATCTGAGCGGCTGTGTTCTGTGAGAATTAAGACGGTATACGGTACAATAACAGTGATCAACATGCACGCACCGACCGAAGAGAAGGAGGAGGAAACAAAAGATGTATTCTACGAAAAGCTAGAGGAAACGGTCGAAAAAATTCCTAAGGAGGATATTAAAATAATTCTAGGCGATGCGAATGCTAAAATCGGCAGGGAAGAGGTGTACACAGAAGTTACGGGAGGAGAAAGTAAGCATAACACAAGTAACGACAACGGAACAAGACTGATCACCTTTGCAATAGAACAAAAGATGAAAATTATGAGCACCCACTCCAAGCGAAAAGACATTTATAAGGGTACATGGATGATGCCAGGAAGATACGAAACGAACCAAATAGACCATGTGCTAATAGAGTAAGATAAAACAGAAATTATTAAGAACGTACGTTCATGTAGAGGCGCGGAAGCGGATTCTGATCATTTCCTGGTATTAGTCAAAATTAAATTGAAACAAAAGGAAATGAAAAGACAAAATAGTAATCGAGGGGAACCAAAATACAACTTCGAAGACCTACAAAACGTGGAAGTAGCACGAAAATACAGAACAAATATCGAAGAGTGGTACGGTGACGACAACGAGCAAGAGGTAGAAGTGAGCGATCGATGGGAAAAACTTGTGGGGGCAATTAAAAATGCGACCAGGAATAACATATCGAAGAAAACAACATATAAGAGGAACTATTGGCTAGACGACGAATGCAGGGATGAAATGAACAACAAGACAAAACTATGGCAAAAATTCTTGCAAACCAAAAAGCAAAAAGACAAGGACGAATATAATGAACAAAAGAAAAAGTTAAACAACTGTGTAGGACAAGGAAACGAAAGTATTGGGAACACATTTTAAAAAAGATCGAGGAAAGTTACACAAAAAAGAAATTAGCAACTTCTACAAAGATGTAAAAAACATGAGAACGGGAAGCAAAGGGATTCAACGATACTTCAAGGATAGGAATGGAGAACTGCTGGGGTCTGCAAGCGAAATTAACGGAAGATGGAGACAGTACTTCGAAGAGCCACTCAATGGGAAGAACCAGGAGGAGGAAGACGTCGTAAAGAATCAAAGAGAAAGTGCGGAAGCGAGGCAAAACGACCAAAATACCGAAGGAACCGAAGAGCCGTCAATAATAGAAATAGAAGAAATAGTAAACTCAATGAAGAACAACAAGAGTCCAGGGGAAAACGAGATGACAGCAGAAAATATTAAATACGGGGGTGAAGTGGTAATTCTAAAGATATATGAACTGGTTAAGGAAATCTGGAACACAGAGGTAATGCCGCAGCAATGGAATAGAGCTGTCATAATCCCGCTATTCAAGAAAGGAGACCGAACCGAGTGCAGCCACTATAGGGGAATAGCCTTATTGGACACCGTATACAAAGTCCTGGCCACGCTGATTAAGAAACGGCTGGAAATGTTTATAGAACCTGCTCTCGGAGAGTACCAGGCTGGTTTCCGGAAAAACAGATCAACAACGGATTAACTTTTCACGCTGAAACAAATCCTCATAGGAATGTATGAATACGAAATTCCGACTTACATGCTATTTATCGATTTTAAAGCAGCATACGATTCAGTCAACAGAGGAGGGCTTTTCGACGCATTGAGAATACTGAATGTTCCGGACAAACTAATTGCACTGGTAAAGATGACACTGCAGAACACAATATGCGCAGTTAAAGTAAACGGAAAGACATCAGAAAGTTTCAAAGTGAAGAACGGGGTAAGACAAGGAGACCCGCTTTCTACCCTGCTATTTAACGCAGTGTTGGAAGTGATGATCAGAAATAGCAACATAAACAGAAACGGAACACTCTTCAATAAGAGTCACCAGTGTCTTGCATATGCTGATGAGATATTGCTGCTGACCAGAAATAAGAAACTCCTAGAGGAACTAACAAAAACCTAATAACTGCGGCAAGTAGAATGGGACTGGAGATTAGTGAGAGCAAAACTAAATATATGGAACTAAGGAACAACAACAGGTTAAACGGAAAACAGAAACTACGCGTCCAAGCTAGAGATAGGGAGTTATACGAATTTGAGGAAGTGGAAGAATATATGTACCTACGAACTTTGATAGACAACAAATGCAAAGAAGAAAGGGAAATAAACTTAAGGATAGCTGAGAGCAACAGATGCACGGGGGAATCTCAAACATATTAAAATCCAAGAATATATCAACGAGATCGAAATTACAACTGTATAAGACCGTTTTGAGACCGACATTGCTATATGGTTGCGAAACATGGTCGTTGACAAAAAGCTCACAAACAAAGTTAGAGATATGGGAGAGGAAAATACTTCGAAGGATCTTCGGAGGGAAGAAGGTGGACGGCATGTGGGAGAGACGCACCAATGATTATATCTATGCACTATACAACGAACCATGTATAACACAAGCAATTAAAGCCCGAAGAATGCAGTGGGCGGGTCATATGAAGAGAATGCAGGAGGACAGAATAGTGAAAGATATAGGATGGAGAGACCCGGAGGGAAAGAGAAGGAGGGGAAGACCGAGGAAAAAATGGAGAGAAGCAGTGAGTGAAGACTTGGCAGAGAAAGGATCCGCGAACTGGAGAATAATTGCAAGGAACAGGGAAAAATGGAAACATTTTACAAAGCAATGGGCCTAGAAGGCCTGTGAACGCTGCTATATATATATATAATAGACCTAAACTACCATTTATCACAATCCCTAGTCTAGGTTTAAAAATCTTGATAGATTCCGGAGCTTCAAATTCTATTATTAATCCCGGACCCGCGTACACTTACTTTCAGGAATACTTCTTCAAAAACCTTTTACTGTTAAAAGCTTAAATCAGACAATAACCAATGACGAAAATATTTCGTACCCAATTTTACAAGAATTCGGAGTTAAGAAAAATGTAAACTTTTAAAGTGGCACGAGAGATTCGACGCTTTGTTAGGTAGCGATCACTTCCTAGAACTAGGAGCGAGGATCGACTACAACACGCGGAATTTAGAAATTGGCAATATCAAAATCCCGTTTAGCATGGAATTAAACTCGAATAATTTCAGACCTTTTACACAAACTGTAAGAAACAAAATCCATCTCCCTGTCAATATAGAAGAATAAAATATAATACAATACAATATAATATAATATAATATATTAAATGTAGAAGACTCTCTATAAACGACCTAATAATAAAAAATTAGGTTCGTTAATGGGCAGTTAACAAGCAACCGTGCAAAAGCCTACAAAGTAAGCACAATTTGCATATGCCAATAATCCTGTAGGAAATGTTGACTATGTCAATCGCAAAACGCAACTGCAGACTAATTAGTTTCGTCCTCATTAGGACTCGTCAGTACAGTATATCGTTCTGCGAGTGATACAGTGAACATTTCCAGGTGATACGTCGAAATCTCGGCGAGATGGATACGGTCAAAATAATGACCCCATCTTCCGAGCAGGAGATGTATTGGCACACCCGTATCACCTGGAAATGTTCACTGTATCACTCGCAGAACGATATACTGTACTGACGAGTCCTAATGAGGACGAAACTAATTAGTCTGCAGTTGCGTTTTGCGATTGACATAGTCAACATTTCCTACAGGATTATTGGCATATGCAAATTGTGCTTACTTTGTAGGCTTTTGCACGGTTACTTGTTAACTGCCCATTAACGAACCTAATTTTTTATTATTAGGTCGTTTATAGAGAGTCTTCTACATTTAATATATTATATTATATTATATTGTATTGCATTATATTTTATTAAATTTTGGCTCTCGAAAACACGATCCCTATTTTTATTCGTCGCTGAACGCGATGTTACCGGGTATGCCAATACATCTCCTGCTCGGAAGATGGGGTCATTATTTTGACCGTATCCATCTCGCCGAGATTTCGACGTATCACCTGGAAATGTTCACTGTACCACTCGCAGAACGATAGACTGTACTGACGAGTCCTAATGAGGACGAAAGTAATTAGTCTGCAGTTGCGTTTTGCGATTGACATAGTCAACATTTCCTACAGGATTATTGGCATATGCAAATTGTGCTTACTTTGTAGGCTTTTGCACGGTTACTTGTTAACTGCCCATTAACGAACCTAATTTTTTATTATTAGGTCGTTTATAGAGAGTCTTCTACATTTAATATATTATATTATATTATATTGTATTGTATTATATTTTATTAAATTTTGGCTCTCGAAAACACGATCCCTATTTTTAATATAGAAGAAGGTCATATATTAATACACGAGACAAAATTAGGAGACGTAATCATACCAGAATCTATCGGTTACGCAAAAAACGGGATTTGTACGATACCGTTCGAGGAAGACCGCGAAATAAACGTTAATTCTCAACATCGACTGGACGTAGAACCTGTCGATAATTTCAATTTAAATTGTCCCCAAAACCAATCCTATACCATAGATATTACAAACACTATTCGCACCCAACATCTTAACATCGAAGAGAAGAGCGAAATAATGGCATTATGTAGAAAATATCGCGACGTGTTCTATTCTGAAGATTTAGATTTAACTTTTACCAACGCCGTAAAACATAAAATTAGAATCACAGACAATGACCCCGTGTTTTCCAAAACATTTCGTTACCCGTATCATTTAAAAACTGAAATCCAAAATCAAGTTCAAAAGCTGTTAGACAACCGAATTATACGACCTAGCGTATCTCCGTATAGTTCTCCAGTTTGGATCGTACCAAAGAAATTGGACGCCAGCGGAAAAAAGAAATGGAGATTAGTCATCGATTATAGAAAATTAAACGAAAAAACAGTAGAAGACAAATACCCGTTACCAAGAATAGAAGAGATTCTAGACAACCTAGGTAGATGTACGTACTTTTCTACACTAGATCTCGCCCAGGGTTTCCACCAGATCGAAATGGATCACGAATCGATAGAAAAAACGGCTTTCACTGTAAATAACGGTCATTACGAATACGTTCGCATGCCGTTCGGACTCAAGAACGCGCCTAGCACGTTTCAGCGTGTTATGGATAATGTACTACGCGAATATCTCTGCAAGTTCTATTTTGTTTATATGGACGACGTAGTAATTTTTTCGAAATCTTTACAAGAACATCTCGTACACATAACGCAAATCTTTAAGAAATTCAGACAATATAACCTCAAAATCCAGTTAGACAAATCAGAATTCCTGCAGAAGGAAGTAGGTTTCCTAGGCCACGTCATCACCGCCGAAGGTATTAAACCAAACTCTTCAAAAATACCCCTTATCGAGAACGACAAAAGAAATTAAAGCTTTCTTAGGTTTAGTCGGGTACTATAGACGCTTTGTTAAAAATTTCGCAAAAGTAGTTCAACCACTAACTAGATGCCTGAAGAAAGGAACGAAAATAGACGTAAACAACTCCGACTATTTACACTCATTTCACCACTGCAAAGAATTATTAACAAATGCCCCCATACTCGTCTACCCGGATTTCGACAAAACATTCTACCTAACCACCGACGCGTCAAATGTAGCCATAGGTAGCGTAGCATCACAAAACAATAAACCAATCGCTTTTTATTCACGAACATTAAATAGCGCAGAAAAAACTATTCCACCATAGAACGCAAACTTTTATCCATTGTAGAAGCCTGCAAACACTTTAGACCGTACGTTTTTGAAAGACAATTCGTTATAGAAACCGATCACAAACCTCTAATTTGGCTGTTCTACCTAAAAGATCCAAACTCTCGTTTAGTCAAATGGAGATTGCGACTAGAAGAATTTGACTACAAGGTACAATACAAAAAGGCAAAGTAAATGTAGTTGCTGACGCTTTATCGCGCATAGAAATAAACACGAAGGAAACCGCTATGGAAGATGATATAGACCTTTTGTCACTCCTTCCTAATGTTAATATTGATGAAGAATTAACATTAGATGAATACGACGAAATTTTAAACAACGATGAATCCGATAATACTCAACACACGTCAATAGAAAACCCTATCTTCACAATGCCTATAACAGATAAACCCGTAAATCATTTCGTAAATCGAATAATTATTAAATCAGGCGATCAATACGACATAAAACACGTGAAAATATTCTCAAAGCACAATTACACCGTCACCGTTAGAAAGGGCGATGAACTCCAAAATTTAACACAAGCCTTAAAACAAATAATTGATCCCAAGAATCTCTATTGTGCCCATTTTCGGGACGAAGAGTTAGAATCGAAGTTTGTTAGCGTATGTCAACACCTTTTCAATGACTCCATAAAAATTAATAAAAGCAATATATTTGCAAAAGATATCGACAACCTCGCGGAACAATCCGAAATTATTAGTAAATATCATTCGAGTAACCATAACGGTATCATCGAAACCTATAACAATTTGAAGACGAAGTACTACTGGCCCGACATGAAAACGAAAATTAACAAAATTATAAACGAATGCGATATCTGTTTAGATGGTAAATACGAACGACACCCGTACAAAATACCATTTTCAGAACCCCTATTAGCGAAAAAACCATTTGATATAATCCATATAGACACCTTTTCTTTTGAAGGGAACAAATTTCTCACGTTAATAGACTTATTTTCTAGATACACACAAGCATATCATATAAAAGACGGCACGGGAATAACGATATTGAATAAATTACGACACTACTTCTCTCATTACGGTTACCCGCGAAAAATAGTTAGCGACGAAGGCAAAGAGTTCAAAAACCACGTTTTTCAGGAATTTTGTAAACTTTTTAGAATAGCAGTACATTTCACTACAAATTACAACAGCAATTCTAACTCGCCTGTAGAACGAGTCCATTCTACTTTATTAGAAAAAATAAGAACAGAAAAATTCAGAATAAGAACGAGACCCCACAAAATTTTATGATTTCGGCAGTACTCACGTACAATCAATCCATCCACTCAGCCACCGGTTACACGCCTTTCTCATTACTGTACGGACCTTACGAAAATTTAAATGCTCACGAGATAGATCTGGACATAACTATATATGACGATTACAATGACAAAAGAAAACGCGAATTACTCCCCTTTTATGGGCAGCTATACCAAAAGCAACTGAATAAAGAGAATAAAAATTTGGCTAACCTAAATTAAAACAAAGAAATCGTTGAAATCCGCGAACCCGTATTATACTTTGACAACGTATTAGAAAATCTGATCCCTATTATGACAAAGTGAATGTAACACAAGTCGATAAAAACAGAATTACTGGCATTAGGGACGGTACAAACAGACCCGCGAATATTCATCCTAGAAAGATAAAAAGAATCAAAAAGCATATCTACTTGCAGGATGATTCTAATCAACTCCAACCGAGCACTTCGTGTGGAGGAGGTTAATTCAAACGGATACTTCCCTG
This sequence comes from Chrysina gloriosa, assembly GCA_038088585.1. Lineage (NCBI taxonomy): Eukaryota > Metazoa > Arthropoda > Insecta > Coleoptera > Scarabaeidae > Chrysina > Chrysina gloriosa. The sequence goes on from CM076087.1 coordinate 64,702,209, forward strand.
AGGAATTAGGAATGGTAAAGGCACTAAGCCACTGCCATAAATTTTATTTTTATATCAATATAAGTAGCGAAGAATTAAGTTATAAGGTTTTATTAAATAATGCGATAATTTTAGAATTAAAAAACAAAAATGCCCTGTTACAACCCGACATTTATAATTTAAAACGCACTTGCTTACAAATAGAACGACAACTTTCTAAACTCCAAAATAAAAGGCAAAAAAGGGCGCTAATCAATGCTTTGAGTACCGCAATCAAATTCGTAACGGGAAACCCCGATAATAGCGATTTAGACGAAGTTTATAAAAATATAGATTCACTCTTCTCAAATCAAGGTAAACTGATAAAACAAATAAACAAGTTCATTCGCAAATCACATAACCGAAAGGTATTCAGAGGATCTTAAAACCTTACAAAGCAATATAAATATAACATTAATGTTATTACAAAATGTTAGCAATACTATAGAAACGCAGTTGTTCCTTCAGTATAATAACGCTGTAAGCACAGCAATATTGGACGTCCTTCACGTTATTGAAGGAACGGTCTCTCTCGCATATTCAGAAATCGTCAACTTAGAAATCATATCTAACGCAGAACTCGTAGAAATTGTCAGACATCTACAATTGATATACAAACCGACAGAATTACTCCATTGGGACGATGTACATCTCTACAAAATTTTAGAATTTTCAAAATTTAAGGTTGCATCCATAAATGAAACTATTACGTGTACTTTGTACATACCCATCCTTAAAGTACCCGCATACCAGTATACCAAAATTTACCCAATTCCAAACTTACAAGACGTAGTGTTAATACCGCCAGCACAATTTCATCTACAAGGTGCGAAGGAGGAACTCTGGACGAACGAAGATTGTCAAACAATAGACAAACAGGTGTTGTGCGTCAGTAAACCGTCAACGAATAAGTGTTCGCTCAAGTTTCGTGAAAATTGTGTTTTTGCAAAGGTGAATAATGATTATAAACTATATACTCAGTTACAAAACAACAAAATTATTGTATCATCCGAAAACGAACTTGAAATTGTAGAGGAATGCCTCAATAAAATAAATCGTTTAAAAATCAGAAATAACGTAGCACTATCATCAGAAAATAATTGTAAAATAATTGTAGAGGATCAAACGTAGGACAATACTTTTAATAATTTTACATTGCATTTAGAAATAGTTACAGCCAAACATTATAAAACGAGTAAATCACTCACTTTACATTTAAACAATTTACATGATGTTAATACGTTAAAGGAAGAAGCACGAAATATCGATGATAAAGTTGTCTTGCACCCTGCCGCACATTATACGCATTTCTCTTTCACCATTATATTAGCAATTGTGATTTTTATTATGCTTATATTCTTATACATGTTTAAGAAAAATGTATTTAAATATTTCGACCGTAATGTTCAATTAGATAATTATCCAACTATCGAATTAAATCAGCAAAACGAGGACGTTTTGTCTTAAGGAGGGAGGAATTATGTCCCGTCAAATTCCATACAGTCTATGTCTGCCTATGTTATGTCTGCGTCTCCACAAGATAGCTAAGGAATTCGAAGGGTGATAAACAAAAACTAACCGTTCCCACGGGAAACGGAGGTGACCTGCTAAATGTAACGACGAATCGAAGACATTCGGCGTCGTACCTTTAGGCTGTAAGCTTGTGTACTAGCTATAAGTTACAATTAAGATATTATTTGTAAATTTCTTGAATAAATAATATTTTTAAAAAGTAACTTCTGGTTTCGTCGAACTTAATTATATATAATGTTAGCAATTTGTTTACTCTACGGATGATAAGCTCGGATCGCGTCTGAAGCCGCCGGAGGACGCAAGCAAAGACACTCTACGGAGGACCGTCGGCTGGGGTGACACAGCCGCTATCGCTTCCGAAGACAACCAGCCCCATTTTACATTCATATTAAATAAATTGCTGTATCGAAATCAATACATAGTTGTACTCGTGTAGTTCTGCGTCATTTATTACCTTTATTTCTAACAATAAAATAATGTTCTTTATATACAAAACATCAAGACGGAAGCTTACATAATTCACTGTTTTACCTAAGTGTACGGCATTTACATTCTTAATGCGAAAAATTTTGCCTATGCATACGTGCATACATGAAAATTGAGAATTAAAAAGTTGTTTTTTTTCTACCTTTGATTGCCGCAAATTCTTTTAACATATCCTCTGTATTAATAGTATCTAACAGTTAATATTCTATAGACAAAATTGCTAAGTGAGATAACCTTTCCTGCAACATGGTAGAGTTTAAATAATTTGTGATCAGTTAAAGTTTAGAAAATGAACGTCCACCTGATGCTACTGATACCGGACGAGTAAGAAGAATTCTCACAGAAATTGTTAAATTGCGAAAGGTTGGTGATAAATTGCTTTCAAATATGTATTGCTATAAATCAAAGGATTTTTGCCATGAATGTCAGATTCACTTTTTGTTTCGTCGAACACTCATCACGCTCACAAAAGACAAATAAGGAATATTAAGTACTAAATAATGTTCTTGAGATTTTTCATGACTAACATATTCTCGTATAACTGGATCAAATGTGAGAATCATTGTAATTGCTTTTAGAAAGTCGCCACTATCGTTAAAAGTTGTTTCGGAAAACCTTGACTTCTTCCATTTTCGTTAACCGGATAATTATATAATTTTTTTTTAAAGAAAAATATAAACAACGTAAAGTGGCCAAAAGGCCAATTGTTGCCCCATGGAGTTGCAGCGCGTGCATCATCCTTTCAACATGTTGGGGCATTGAATGTAAATCTACACATAATCTAATATCACTTGAATTCTCTTTTGGGACAATCACTATAGGACTTGCTCAGTTACTGTGGGTGGAGAGACAACACCAAAATTTAGCATTTTGAAAGTTCTTCCTCCACTGTAGGTTTAAAACCATCTTTTATTTTATATTCAGCTTTGAAGTCTCTAATAAAGGAATGTTGTTCATCGACAAATACACAAGGGAATTCATCCTTGACTTGAGATATTATTAACTTACATACATATGTCTGACACTATTTAACAAAGCTGAACACTGAACATACATTATCAGAACATGATTTCATGACATGTGCCATTACAATAGTGGTATAAAGTGCAGAATAAATATTCCTTCAAATGTTATATCCTGAATAAACTGAAACGCATTTTCCAATACCTCCTTCAAATTATTATTTTTGATATAACGAAATTGCGCTTGACGGTTGGCAACATGTTTTTTATGAATCTGTGTGAGAATATTGCAAGCATCGTTTCGTTTGTTGTTTAGGTTTCATTGAAAAATTGTAGAAAAGGAACAGCAAGCACAAGAGAAACATGTTCTTGAACATACCTCATAGGGTCTCGCCAGACCCCTATGTATTTTCACGTATTCATATGGAAATATTCAGTTATTAGAATTACATCGTATTAATATCCATGCAGATATATATTTTTGGGCTATTTTTTGGTTCTCAGAGATTTTTATAAACATTGAATTCCCTGCTCAGATAAGATTATTGAACACAGAATTTCTTTAAAGGTGAAAAGTAGTTTTTTCTCCGTTCATTTTTGTGTCTTATTTCAGAGTTTATTTTCAATTCTATGATGGAGTGCGATAGAAATTCTGTTATTAATTTTTATTTATACAACTAAAACAATTATAATCAACTTTTGAATGTTGTTGGCATACTAGGTTTGAACATTTTGCACAAAAGAGTTTTACGGCGCGTCTTATCAGTTCCCTGTGAACAAAGTCTGATTTCTGCCTATTATTGTATGAAATACCGGCGGCTAGAACTATTCCGATGTATGTATGCATCTAATTCAATGCTAGTTAGATCTTTCCAAACTCTTTGTTTTTATCAGGATTTAGCTAATTCCAATTTTGAACAACGGCTTTCGCATACCGATTTGTGCTGGTGATGATGAACGATATGTTTGGTGCGAAGAATTTCTTGAATACCTCGATCGGAATCGAATTTCGTTCTAAGGGTCCAGATTAACAAAAGGAGACATAAGATATCCGTTTCGCTTGTACAGAAAGTACAGAAAAGTACGTTTGCGTTATAAAAGCCAATCAAGTCCGGTGTTCTTGTATTCCGACGTATTCTAGGTAATTATATGTTAAGGTCTCATGTTTACCAAAACATATATGCGCGGTATTGTAATGGAAAAACAGACTGCGGTTTTCCAGAGTGAGTTTTTGTGTTGTCTGTAAAGAAAGAATGATAGTAACGACAGATTTTACAGATGTCCAAATGCGCAGAGAGGAAAACTGATAATCCCAAGTACAGAAGTTATTAGAATTTGCACAATTGCAGAGAAAGTGTTAAGTTAAAATATTCCAGCATTGCTTATCACTTCTAACATAGTAAACGTCTTAATGAATATAATTATTAAAAGAATGGCTTCCACGTTCAACACAGAAAGTATGCAAAAGCGTATTCTATTGCAGAATGTGTTGGATAATCACAATCTGGAATTGGTTATATTAATATTCAAGTATTATTTAACTATGCGACTGCATTATGAGGGTCGATTAAGATCACAAAAAGATACAAACATATGGCATAAATGTATTAAATTAATTTTATTTAATAATCAATAAGTGTATGTGTACTAATTTATATTAAATATTGTCCTGTCTTCTAACTCTTCCTTCACCAGACCGCTAGTTTAATTTTTTAGTTTGGTTTCCTCGTATTGTGAAACATTTTGAGATTTTGGTTGTTTACATATACATTTTCTAGAATTAGACTTTAGATTTTTATTATCTTGTTATAAATCCCATTCCTCTTAGAGAGAAAATAGTTCCTTAATATTACATTTAGAAAGCAAATTATTTACGTTTTTCTGAACATATTTATTACACCTAGAAAATTCAAGTTTTATTAATAAAATAACATTCCCGAATGCCGCCAAAATTTGATTGTATTTTTACTAATGCGAATTTTTTAGCAGTCTCCAAGAGTGAGATGACACTTGTATTTTATTTCACTCAGATCGCAAAACATTCTACGCATTGTATTGATATTTATGGGTAGATCACGTACCAGTTGAGACATCTGTTGATAACTACCAGAACTATCATTTTTCCCCTTAAAAATCCAATCCCCACCACATAAGTCGCCCCCTTAAAGTTATCCATTACCAAGGCGTTAATTGTTTTAAGGTTGAGGATGACGAAGTTGTTGCTCGGCTTTGGTGTTACAGAGATATCTGGCTTTACACTAGATATTTCAGTTAGAACTTCGCTTTTCAGACTTAGACTATTAAGCATAGATAGCCTCAAGTTTTCAATTTCTGTATTAGCATCATGTAAGGGGTCATATATTACCCTTATTGTATATATAGATTAAGAAATGAACTGTATGAATATGTAGTTTATGTGTAAGCATTTGAAGTGACGTACTAACGACACCTGCGAATTGAAAACAAGGATGGTAAACAAGAAGGGAGAAGTAAGCGCGAAGAGGGGGTTTTGGAAGGAGGGTGATTGAAAATAGAGTAGTAGTGAAGGAGTGAGAGTTAACGCACGTTCGGGGATATAGGAATTTTGAACACAAAGAAAAAGTGTCGGTACCGAGATAAGTAAAAAGTAAATAATAGCGTGATAAAAAGTGTATGCCCGACCTATAGAGACCGATATCGATAAAAGACAAGTAAGTGGACCGAACAATTTGAAATAACAGTTTAAGAACAGTAAGCGAATTCGTAAAAGGTTGTTTAGCTTTTAGTTTAAGGTAAACGTTGTATTTAGAATGTTGGGTTTGTTTATTATACATATGTGAAATGACAGGAATGTATATTTTATTTACTAGTCGTGACGATATATAGTTTGATAGTTCCCATTTGTAAAATTAATTATTGAAGGTAAATGATCCTCTTTCGAAATCTGGATCGCCCTGAGCTAAGTTATTAAGTACCGAAAAAGAGAGTCTCATGTAAGTTAAAAAGAAAAACATAGTAAAATAAAAACGACTAGTTACAATTGGCGCGCCAACTGGAGGGCTAGAGGATTATTTAAACACACTCAGATAAATTATGTAATTAATTTGATACTAAACGGTATAGAATATTTTGTTGTTGTAAAAAAGCAATATACAGGGCATCCCAAAATTTAAATATACAAACGGTTTATGAAAGTTAGTCAATGTACTTGAGAAACGGCAAAGTAAAGGGTATAATTAATAAAAAGGAGATGACATCACACAAAGAAAGCAATATCAACATGGACACGAGTGATAGCTAAGCCGGAGCAATAGAAAGCTACAAGAAAGATTTTAAGGAGGATAATAGAAAAAAATTTGAAAAAATGAAGGAAGAAGTTGAAAAAATACTGGAACAGAGACTGGAAAAAATGGAAAGGAGAATGGACGAGTTACAAGAAAATATGAGAAAGGACTACCGTATTGCTCAAGAAGAGATAAAGAAAGTAGACATTAAATTAGAGGATCATATAACCTCAATGGAGAGGACAAGAAAACATGATTGGTTGTAATTAACAACAGAAATAAGTAAGAACAAAAAGGAAATCCAAAAAGAAATACAAGCAAAAAACACACAACTTCATGCAGAGCTAATTCTTCAACAGGAGGAAGACAAAATAGAAATAGACAAAAAATTGGATGACGAACTCAAAGAAATAAGCCCTGAAATAAACAGAGCAACAGAAAATGTAAAGAATGAAATAGAAAAGAAATTAGAAACATTGGGAGGAGTCATACCAACCTGCCGGGGAAGATTGGATAAGGAAAAAAATACCGACATTCGACAATTCGAGACAAGGAATTCACCCAATGGAATTTATTAAAGCACTAGAAAGGCACTTCCGGAACAAATTTATTTCAGAAGACAGAAAGGTGGAAATAGCTTTAGACCTATTAGAGAGAGATGTGTCAGTCTGGGCTTCCAGCTCCAGAGAAAGATTCACCAACATGGAAAAATTCAAGCATGAACTGCTCAGAGTATATTGGTCGGAGAGCATCCAAAAGAGAGTCCTTTCGGAACTTTTAAGACCAATACCCTACCATACCAGATCAAGCGATATGGTACACTATGTGTGACATTGGGTAAAAAGACCCAATATCTGACTCCATCCGTTAGTTTCTTTTTTATGGAAGCCATCGCTAAGCATTTTCCCTTTGAAGTAGAAACTATTTTACTTGGCTCAAGGATTAACAATGTAGAAGAACTGGTGGATCTACTGGAAAAAATCCAAGGTAGGGACAGAAGAGGAAGAAGAAATGAAGGCAGAGGAGGAAGGAGGAATGTTAACACAATAGGAGGAGAAGCACCGGCGCAAAGAGGAGAACCAGCATTAAGAGGAAACACAGGAGGCCAATCACCTAGTTGCAGACGTTTGGAACATTTTTCGGGAAACGAGTGATTGCTGAGCGAGAAACCCCTCTAACCCGGCGAAATAGAAATAAGGGGCAATATCCGTCAAGTAGTAAAAGACATATCCCAACTCATACACTTCAAAAGAAAGAAAAACAAAATCATATCAAATTTGTAAGGAAATGCTGCGCATTTGACCCAAAGGACACAGACGACTTGGAAGCAACAACACTAAATACAACTTTTTTACCCCGCATACTAGGAGAAATTGAGGGCATGGAACAATCAATGCTAGTCGACACAGGCAGTGCCATCACGGCAATGTCCGAAGAAGTCTTCGAATTCTTGAAAGCAACTGGACGGAAGTTACCCACATTACCTGTAACCAAATTAAATATTCAAGGCGTAACAGGTAGATCAACGAAAGTAAAAAAACAAGCCATGTTAGACATCAAAATGGGAGATTGTCACACCAATGCTATATTCCCCATAGTTAAAAGTCTAATAACACCAGTTATTATCGGAACAGACTGAATAAATACGGAGCAGAAATTGATTTTGTGAATAAGAAAATGAAAATACACAGCTCAGGAAAAGTGATTAAATTTATCCAAGAAATAGCGGACAACAAAACAAGAGGAGACATAAATTTATTATGGGAAGGAATAAAGGAACCCGCCATTAGAGAAATGCAAGAAAATAAAAATTTACCTAAATTTGATGAACTGTACAAAGAAAAGTAAACAAATCAGGGACCAAAGGTAGTACAAGTAGTGGCCAAAGTGCATAGACCACAGTAGGGGTAAGGAGAAGTTAATAGAAAGAATCCGGGAATTAACAGAAAAACAAAAAGAAATATTTTGCCCTAAACCAGGAATCAACAGAGATTATCGATGCCACCTGAATGTAAAAGATGAAAAACCATTTGTCCAAAAATCATATCCAATATCTTTCTCTAAAAGACAGGCCTTCTACAAAGAACTCGAAAAGATGTTGGAATGGGGAGTTATCGAGAAATCTGAATCACCATTTTCTAATCTCATAGTGGTTGTACCAAAGAAAGACAAAGGTGTCAGAATATGCTTGGACGCAAGAAGACTCAACCAAATCATAATACTTGACAGGGAATTATCACCCGCAGTGGAAGAATTGATACAAAGGTTTCATGGCATTAAATATTTCAGTACATTAGATTTAAAGTGTGGATACTGGCAGATTCCTTTAGACCAAGAATCCCGAAAGTATACCGCATTTTTGGCCAAAGGACGTAGCTATCAATATAGAGTACTACCATTCGGACTAAATATGTCAGTTGCTGCATTCAGTAAATGTTTAGACCGCGTACTAGGACCAGAAGTACTATCATTTGCCGTCGCAAATCGTCATCTTTGTTGCTAACATCATCATCGCATCCAGATCTGAGGAACAACACGTAGAACAACTGGACATGGTGTTCAATAAGTTAAAAGTTGGAGGAATGACGGTCAAAAGAGAAAATGCGCATTCCTCAAAGATCGCGTAAACTTTCTGGGACATGTCATAACACCATCCGGTTTAGGGATAGATCAGGAGAGAATCAATACTAAGAAAACTGGACAGCCCCATCTCACAAAAAGAACTAATGTCATTTCTAGGATTTTGCAATTTCTATAGGAAATTTGTACAACAACACTGAGAAAAGGTCAGTCGATTACGACATCTTTTAACGAAGAATGTACCTTGGAAATGGACTAGCAGAGAAAAAGAAGCGTTCCAACAACTTAAGGGCAAATTTACGGAAAACACCAGATTGAAACATCCTGACTTCAATCGAAGATTTTTTATATCCACAGACGCGTCAGCTCAAGCCTTAGGTACGCACCTATTTCAAATCAACGAAAACGGCGAAATTGATGACATTGCTTTTGCCAGTCGTATGGTATCAGGTGCTGAGAAAAACTATTCAGCAACTGAATTAGAATTACTAGGAGTAGTATTTGTGTGCAGAAAATTCCGAACATGGATACTCGGTTATCCCACGACGGTAACGACCGATCATCGAGCACTGACATTTCTATCCAGAACAAGATTGTTGGACAGCCGACTAACCAGATGGACTTTAGAGCTGAAAGAGTATCAACTAGAGATTGAGGATTGCAAAGGAAGAGACAACATCGTTGCCGATGTTTTATCACGATATGGGACATCACAAGATAAGCCGGGGCTTATTACAGTATCAAAAACCAGGGTTACGGTGGAGAAAAGAGAAATGAGAGATATTCTGCACAAAATAGAGCAACGTCAAGGACAGGATACAAAACTAAAGTGGATAAAGAATGAAATTGAAAGTGATACCAACGGGAGAGCAAACGAATTAAAAATGAAATTTACTATACAAGACGCAATAGTTTTTCGCAAAACTGATAGAAGCAAAGAATGGTGGGCAGTCTATATCCCAGAAGAATTGGTCACCGAAGTAATAAGAAAACATCATGAAATATATGGGTATTTCGGAACAACCAAATGTACGGCGCTATTGAAGGAATGTGTGTACTTCCCAAACATGGAGCGAAAGGTAAAGAAAATAGTAGCAAGTTGCGAAATATGCCAGAAAACTAAAACACCAAATAAATATAACGAAGGATCTATGAAACCGATACTACCCGAAGAACCATTCGACCTAGTATCCGTCGATTTGTTTGGTCCACTACCAACTAGCAGAGGAGGAGTATCATACATATTCGTCGTTATGGATACCTTTACAAAATTCATTATCCTTTATCCAATTAAAAGAGCAACTGCGGTAGTAATAACTAACAAAATTATGAACCACTATTTGAGCACGGTAGCGAAACCAAAAGCAATCTTATCAGACAACGGGAAGCAGTTCATTGGCACTAGTGTGGTGCAAAAGACTACTAGATGCCGGAATTAAACCACTATTTGCATCCGCATATCATCCGCAATCTAATCCCGTTGAGCGAGTCATGAGGGAGTTAGGTCGCCTATTTAGAACCTGTTGCCATCAGAATCAGACTAGTTGGCCGTTCAAAGTAGAAAAAATTGAAACCTTGCTCAACTGCACAGAACACAACTCAACAGGTACAACACCTTATGAACTAGTACGAGGCAGTAAACCAGTGCGCATAATCGAAGAAATCATCGAATACCCCGAACGCCAGGACAATCCTACAGCTGTAAAAATTGAGCTAGCCAAAAGGAGAATGAGGTCCAAGGCACTAAAAAGGAAAAAACTTCATGACAATGACCGACAACCGGTTGAGTATCCAGAAGGTAACTTAGTCTTGGTAAAAACACATCCACAATCGTCCTCCTTAAATCAGCAAATAAAGAAATTCTTTCTATTGAATGAAGCTCCATACGAGGTGATAGAAAGAATAGGTGAAACCGCATATCGAGTAAAAAATTGGACGATCAAAAGCGAATCACTGTGCAAAACGTCGTAAATCTAAGACAATTTGAGACATTTCAGAGAAATCAATGAAACAACAACCAGGGTGTTCATGACATGTTAGTAAGGACAGATAGTATACCAAGTAAGTCCGGCAGGACTATTGTTTTTGGAGAAAACCCTGTAAAATGTGTTCAGTTATGTTATATCACTTAGCTTCTCCTTGTGTTTGGCATTAGTTTTAGTCTTGTTCCGACAAATTGTTATTTTTTTGTTTCACAATGAAACAAATGTCAATGGAACCCCATCATGTGTGTAAAAAATAAGAGGGGGTATTGTAAGGGATCATATATTACCCTCATTGTATATATAGATTAAGAAATGAACTGTATGAATACGTGGTTTATGTGTAAGCATTTGAAGTGACGTAATAACGACACTTGCGAATTGAAAACAAGGATGGTAAAGAAGAAGGGAGAAGTGAGCGCCAAGAGGGGGTTTTGGAAGGAGGGTGATTGAAGATAGAGTAGTAGTGAAGGAGTGAGGGTTAACGCACGTTCGGGGATATAGGAATTTTGAATACAAAGAAAAAGTGTCGGTACCGAGATAAGTAAAAGGTAAATAATAGCGTGATAAAAAGTGTATGCCCGACCTATAGAGACCGATATCGATAAAAGACAAGTAAGTGGACCGAACAATTTGAAATAACAGTTTAAGAACAGTAAACGAATTCGAGAAAGGTTGTTTAGTTTTTAGTTTAAGGTAAACATTGTATTTAGAATGTTGGGTTTGTTTATTATACATATGTAAAATGACAGGAATGTATATTTTATTTACTAGTCGTGACGATATATAGTTTGATAGTTCCCATTTGTAAAATTAATTATTGAAGGTAAATGATCGTCTTTCGAAATCTGGATCGCCCTGAGCTAAGTTATTAAGTATCGAAAAAGAGAGTCTCATGTAAGCTAAAAATAACATACTAAAACAAAAACGACTAGTTACAATCATGAAGGAGTTTGTTCACTAATTCATCAATTTTGCTCCTACCGTTGCCTCGATATCAATTATATTCGCTAACTTTTCTGTATTTTCTAATTTAATTTGTTCTAGTATGTCCTTCTTTACCGAATTCAGTTTTGTATTTCTCTCTATCTGCAAATTCCTTATGTTATTAGCGTGAATTTCTTCCAAGTCAGACTTCAATTTCATAATTTGAGAATCAATGTAGTCACTCTGACTCTTGAATTTAGTTGTATTCTCCAACCACAACTTTGCTTGATTGCTAATATATTCTTGTTTGTCGAGCTTAACTTTGTTGACGTTTTTAATCTGTTCTCTTATATCGTTCTTTGTTGAAGTCAGCCGTTTATCATTCTCCAATCGCAGGTTAGCTAGATTATCACCAAAAATTTTTCTAAGGCGATTTTTAATTCAAGAATTTTATTATTACAGGTTTGCTTTTGTTTATCAATTTTTTGAACATAAAGAGTATTAAACTTTTGTACAACTTCGTGAACATATTTCTTATTTACGCCATCATCTTCATTGATTGAATTAGCTACATATCGAATTCGTTTTCCAATTATATTGAAATCCCCTTCATGTGTTAGTGCAATAACAGATGGATGATGATAACGACTAGGCATTGCGTTAGCATAGCGTCAAACTTGTCCATGCTCATCGTGCAACTAACAGCATTTCACTTTTATACCCTTTTTCTATTGAATCACACCTGCTTCTCTAAGTTCCTCTATAATTGAAACAATTTCGTTACCGTGACTTGTATTACCGGCATTTTGGGAAGCTAATAAGAGCTCGAGACGCTCCACCAATTCATTGATATCATCCCAATAAACATACTGATATGGAGTTCTAATATCGGCTACTAATCCACCACTCCAAGAACTTATAGGTTGTCTTTTTCTTTAAAAGCGGTTTAATTACTTCTCTCCATTTAAATGATGCGATGTCCTTCAACTGGTTTGTTCCATCATAGTTGCGACGATGTAGATTGCTTTCCTGAATGATATCATAATATTTGGATAGGTCATCATCATTATATTTATCTGGATGTGCTTTATATATTAATTCATAAAGACCCCGTGAAGCTTGAAACCGCTTACCATTCAATATAATATCGTTTCCGTTGAAATCGATAATACTTTTACCAATAAGCATTTTCCTTGTTTCCGGGTTATACCGAACACCGTGTGTAGTATCAAATTCTTTCTTAGTATCTCTAAGAAACCCATCCAAATATTCTTTGCATAATGGATTTAAGCCTTCCAGAAAATTTTCGACTGCATCAGGTCTTTCCTCCAACACGTCTTTATAGAATTGACGGAAAGCTTCCAAAGACCATTTATGGTTGGTTGGGAGTTCGTTCTCTTCTTCTTCATTCGCGAATACCTGATCGTCTTCTATGAAACTTAATGGTTCCGTTCTTATTATGGGAATGGGGGATGCAGATTTATTCATTATAACATTAGCAATTTCTCTCTTAAGCGATTCTCTTTCGTTCTTAACAGCTGTATAAAGTTCCTTAGTAGTCTTCGCTTCTTCTTTAACAGTTGTCGTTAGCTACTTTATAGGATCCGTAATTGGTTTATATGTTCTTTTAAATAACTCGTCTTCGACTGAACGTTCCAATTTTAACTGTAAATGTTTTTCTAATCGCGTTGCTAGCATTGATTATATCCTGCTTAAGTCTGCTATCTTTATTCTTCCGTACCATCTTTTTGTTGGTGATGTTATATGTGGGATTAACAGACTGAGCAGTCAGGTAGAACAGGCTAGGCAGGAAGGTAGAGCAGCTTAGCAGGACTGAGCTGACAGGTAAGTGGAGCAGCTTAGCAGGTCAACAGACAGGTGAGCCAGCCAGTATTCGGTCGTATAATGAGTGCTAATGTTACATAGTTATCTATTTATATAGACATTCACAGCCTATTACTCTCGAACAAATAATTTCAATACCATATGCCTAATTTGTTCTAAAATAGATATACCGAATAAGCCTAGATCTATTTCCCCTGTCCTGGCTAATTTATTGGTGAACTCATTAAATTCATAGTACGTGTTTCCTTTGAAAAAATATAGGTTATGTGACAATCATAACCCCCATCAATGTGTAATGATTTAGGAGGTCAATATCTGAATCAGAGGGGATGTCGAAACTGTTAACAATAATAAACCAATAAACGCACACGTGTATAATTCTGACTTGGTAATATATACTTTTAATGAACTGAACTAGATATAAACATAAAACAAACAAGCTAGCAACACGGGAAGAACGAAGCACTCTCTTCTTTTACAAAAAAAACTCTCTCCCGTTCCTCCCTCCTTGCGCGTCACTCTTCCCCGGGCTACTGCTCTTGTCCTACGTGGTGTCTCGGGGAACGTCTCACCGTCCGCTGGGTGGTGGCTAACGGTTCGTCACATTCTCCCCCTCGGGGTACATCTCCGTTTCGGGGAAGTACCACGTTACTGGTGGTGTTCTTTGGTGGTCGTCCTCTTCTTCTGACTCCGACTGCAGGGCTGGTATTATCAGGCCCACAGTATTTGTATATAGATGTGACATGATAGATACCTAGGGTCTCATCGGGTGCGTTGATGGGTGCTATCTCGTAACTTGTAGGAGAAACCTTGCGTTTAATTCGATATGGCCCATCCCGCTTAGGATCGAATTTACTGGTGGTTTGTTTGAGTGCACTACTATGTGTGTGCAAATTCACCAGCACTTTTTCATTGACCTCATAAATCGCGGGTTTGGTGATGGTTTCATTGGCCTTGGCGTTTCGACGATCTCGTTGGTGCTCGTTAGTGCTTCTAGCGTCTTGCCAAGCGAGAGATATTTGTTGCAGATATGGAGCGATCTGTTGGACAAAGTTTCGGGCAGGTACCACTTGCCGAATGTCGTTTTGGACTTCATCAAACGTCCGCAGCTCTCTACCGAACGTAAGATAGGCGGAAGTGTACCCCAAGTTGGTGTTTTTGGCCGTATTCATGGCAAAACGGATTGCTGGTAAACATCTTGGCCAAGAGGGATGATCGCCTTTTACAAGAATCGCCAGTCGAGGCTTAAGATCCCTGTTTTTCCTCTCCACAATATTAGCCTCTGGATGGTATAAGGGTGTTAAAGACTGTTTTATGTCCAATAAGTGACATACATGCTGCATAACACTCGAAATAAATTGTACTCCATTGTCGCTAGTCATTTTCCTAGGAATTCCGTATCTCAAGAATACCTCTGCAACCAGCGTTCGAGCACACTCGTCAGCTGTGGCGGTCTTTAGTGCAAACAGTTCAACCCATTTAGTCGACACATCTTCAGTAATTAGGATCCACTTGTACCCTTCCTCGGACGATGGGAGTGGTCCAAACAAATCGACAGCGATCGTCTCAAAACGTTGAGCATATGCAGGCGTTTGCAGTAGTCCAGCTGGTTTTTGGTTGACAGCTTTGTACCTTTGGCAGTCTATACAATTTTTGATATATTCATTTATATATCGCCGCATACCAGTAAAGTAATACTTCCTAGCTATGCGTTGATATGTTCTCTCTGTCCCATAGTGTGCAGCTGTGGGGGAGTCGTGATATTCATACATAATCCGCTCTCTTTCATGGGCTGGCACAATAAGTTGGGCCTCTTCGTTGTCATCTTCCCACGTGTACCGATACAGTACACCGTTGGTAATAATATAGCCTCGATTTGTCCATTGAGATATGTGGTCATCGTTGTGTGATTCGAAACTATTTATAATTTTGGCCACCTCTGGGTCCTTAAGTTGCTCCTTTCTAATATCGTAGGCACTACGTGCCGGCATTTCTATGGATACTTCACATCCCTCACAAGCTTCAAGATCCACATGTTTACAGGGTGGCCTGGATAATAAATCTGCGACCACGTTCTTCTTACCAAGAATATATTCTATGTTCAAATCATAGCTTTGCAACTTCAGGGCCCACCTTGCAAGCCTACCTGTAGGTGATTTTAACTTTAATAACCACCGCAAGGCTTGGTGATCCGTAGATACAGTAATGTTTTGAGACCCTTCTATGAATCCCCTAAATTTCTCAAGTGCCCACACCACGGCCAAAGCTTCACGTTCAGTAGTGGTGTAGTTTCGTTCAGCTTTTGTCAATAGTCGGCTTGCGTACTCTACTGGATGTTCCTCAGATCCATCACCTTGAAGAAGTACGGCTCCAACTGCGTATGCGCTCGCATCGCTTCTGATGATGAAGGGTTTCTTCCCATCTGCTTGTTGTAAAACAGGTGTGGTGGAAAGAAGTTGTTTAAGAGTGTCGAAAGACTGCTGCTGTTCGGTGCCCCAGTGCCAAGAAACGCTCTTCTGGGTCAACTGACACAAGGGTCGGGCCACACTCGAAAAGTTTTCGATAAACCGCCGGTACCACGAGCAAGCTTGAAGGAATGATCACAACTCCTTTAAGTCTCGCGGCGGAGACAGTTTTGACATGGCTGCTGTCTTTTCCGGATCTACCGAAATACCTAATGGCGTTATCAAATGTCCTAAATAACGAATTTCCGAGCGAGCGAACACGCACGTTTCCCGATTAGCACGCAATTGAAATTGTCTTAGTCTGCTAAACACCTTACTTAAGTCCTCTATATGTTCATCAAAGCTCGGCGATAGCACAATTAAGTCGTCTAAGTATGCAAGCACTGTCATGTCTTTTAATCCACGTATAAAACTGTCTATAAGTCTCTGAAAACTAGCGGGCGGGTTCTTAAGTCCAAACGGCATACGCAAGTATCGATACGTCCCGAAAGGCGTCGTAAAGGCCGTTTTATCGCGGTCGCGTTCACTAACCTTGATCTGATGATATCCTGATCGTAAATCAATAGTCGATATATATCTTGTTTGTTTGGCGGCAAGCATTAAGTCATCCATTCTAGGCAAAGGGTACGAATCTGAGACTGTGATGGCATTTAATTTCTGGTAATCCACGCAAAGACGAATATCTCCATTCTTTTTTGGAACCAGAACCACCGGAAATGCCCAAGGACATTCAGTTTCTTCAACAATTCCCTCCTTTAGTAGTTTGTTTAACTCTAGGCGGAGCTGCTCCTTCCTAGCGGGTGACATCCGATATGGCGGTAATGCAATAGGGCAATGGTTTCCTGTTTTAATGCTGTGTTCCGCGTACGGTGTAGGCTCTCCCCCTAAACCGAAAATATCCTCATTTTCATTTAATAGCGAGTTTAGCCTAAAGTGCTGATCATCTGTTAATGAGGTTCCTTCCTCCGAGCGTAAACCTACAAAACTCGAAGCATCAACGCCATTATTGTTTACTACGTCCTCAAATCTTAATGGATGTAAGACAGAAGCATCATCCACAAAACTCCATGTGGCATTCGGTAAATTTAAATTAATTTGTGCATCAGTGATAAAGTCAACACCTAACAGAGTATTATTTCGCGCATTTGGTAAAATAATAAAGTTTGTGGATACTACTCGTTTCCGTACACTGACATCTACTCGTGCGAGCAGCACGTCTTGTACTTTAGCACTACCATCCGCAAGTTTCATGGTGATGGTTTCGTGAGTAAACTCTTGTCCCATCTCTCTTAAAATTTTGTATAATTGGTATCCTGCGATACTTTGTTTAGCGGCCGTGTCCACTATTCCAGCCCCGTCGATACCGTGTACGCCGATCTCTAAAATTGGTCGTGCTCGAGGCGACAGCTTAGGTTGCTCTAATACCGCACTCGATCTTTCTTCCTCAATACTTAGACCAAAGAATTCAAACATTGAGGTAGACGAAGACTTGCATGTGGGACAGTTCGATCTGACATACCCAGGAGCACCACATCCATAACATGCTAGCATTGGTGTAGCTGTCGACGAAGTCACGGTCTCCGTAGGATTAGAATTATCCTTCTGATTTTTTGTGTTTTTGTAAGGCGTACCATGTTTTTCTGCCAACTTACGACATTCGTGTTTATGGTGACCGATGTTTTTACAAAATGAACACCGCGGTTTATTTGACACAATTCTGGGCCCTATCGACTCGTCTTTTTCCACCTGCGTTTCGAATGTTTCCTCTGCTAAACGTGCTTGTGTTAAAAGCTCACTGAAATTTTCAATTCTATCTCTAGGTACCTTTTGTCTTATTTTTGTATGTAGAAGACCATACACCATATCAAGTTGTGTTGCCTCTGTTAGTGTGTCACTCGGTAGTTGTGCTAGTATTGTTCTGCATTTACAAATAAATACGTCCGTTTTGGTTTTTACATCTTGTTCTGACGCGAACAATTCTCTATATACACGATACGGCGGTTTTTGTGGACCGAAAGTAGTTTTTAGCAACTGTATCGCTTCATTCCACGTTGTAATTGTGGCTTTTACCCCGATATACCAACTAGCTGCGAAACCGTCTAATAGCATTGGCAACCCTTTTAGCGCATTGACATCTGAAACTTGAGCACATTCCTTATAAACCTCAATTGCATTTAAAAACGCGTTTACATCCGATGTTGACGTTCCGTCGAAGCGAGAGTGACAATTCACAAAGTTACCGTTTAAATTATTAATCGCCGGCACAGTCTGTGCTGGTGCGACACTTAAACGTTCGAGTAATTCGCGAAATTGTTCGTCCGACAATGTAATAGCCATATTTGCTTGAGCTTGCGATCGTAAAAAATACGGTGCGTTTCGTTTTGTAGCCGTGATGACGTCGAGCGTTCACTATGCCGTAGAAGCTTACGTTTTTTCTTCCGGTATTGTGGCTACGCGACACTTGCAATTAATATCCCTTATTTTGTTCACTGAAGTCTTTATGAAATAAATTTGAAAGTTCTTACCAAGATTATATGTCCTACGCGCGTAGAAGCACAAATTAATACACTTTTGCACGTAAATTTGATTATTGACAGGCCGTCTAGTTGGGCGCCATTGTGACAATCATAACCCCCATCAATGTGTAATGATTTAGGAGGTCAATATCTGAATCAGAGGGGATGTCGAAACTGTTAACAATAATAAACCAATAAACGCACACGTGTATAATTCTGACTTGGTAATATATACTTTTAATGAACTGAACTAGATATAAACATAAAACAAACAAGCTAGCAACACGGGAAGAACGTAGCACTCTCTTCTTTTAAAAAAAAAAACTCTCTCCCGTTCCTCCCTCCTTGCGCATCACTCTTCCCCGGGCTACTGCTCTTGTCCTACGTGGTGTCTCGGGGAACGTCTCACCGTCCGCTCGGTGGTGGCTAACGGTTCGTCACAGTTACCATTAATATAGCGAGATACGTTGTCTATGTTTTTGGTACCCCAGGAAATCTTTCGGCCATTAATCCATAATATGAAGATTGAAATTGACATTCATCTAATTCAGCGTAATAACCGTTATTGAATAATACAGAAGTTTTACCAGCATATCCAGCGAAAATTCCGTTAATAAGAACGCTGTTTCTGGCAATATATTGACTAATAGAAATATTCCTATTATGCATTACTCTAAGACTTGGAAATTTGTTGCACCTTTTTTTTTTGGTTTCTCTTATTTCCCTAAATTTGTATTCTATGACAATTGTTAAAGACTTAGACATTTGTTTTAGAATTAAGATATATGTATATGTAATATTGTTTCAATATTTGCTATATATCAAGATTTGTAATTTTTGTAACTTCATTAACTGTTCCTTTTATTTTACTATTATATTTTTAAAAAAACTATATTCAATTTTTGTGTTATATGTGTTATAGGTATCGTATATGTACCACATTTAAATTTATCTCATGTTTTGACTCTTGTAAGTGCTTATATTGTATCAAACGCTAGCGACAGTGCGTGCGTGTATTTTAACGTACGTTCAGACGTACGAGCATACGTCGGTCTGTTAACCGCGCTAAGATGGAAAGTATCGAATGTCACCATCGGTGAATACAAGTCAATCGTCTGCAGTCCCCGTCTGAAAAGATCGAGCGCCGAGTGAATCATCTTAACCCATTGCATTAGGCCTCGTTTCAAAGGAATCGACGAATCATTCAAATAAACATTCTGTGGCTTCGTCGGTACTATATGGAAGGCGAAGCACACAGATATGGATGTAGATATAGCAAAGCAGGGACATGCGAGCTGGGTATAAGACCACCCGAACGTCTTAGAACTGAGAACCGCCTTCCTAGACGTTCGATCTACATTTCATAAGTGCTTCAGTACGTTAAGATCATATACGTACAAATCTCCTAGTGAGACCGTAGAAGATCCGTTCGTCTTCCGTCGTACGATGAACGAAAGTATACGCATCGGCGACCGCCATCCGACTTGCGACTGCATACACGTTTAGGGGCAAACGTATTTTGAAACTATACGAACTTACGTTCCTTCATTTTAGCGTCTAACAGACCTCGGCGACCGCCTGGCCGCATAAAATTTTGTGTAGACTTCGGTCTTCAGTAAATTTAAACGTTTAAGACAAACGTATGTTAACATCTCCGTCCTAAGAGACATATATGGTACGGCTTCGCCGCTTTTTATCGCGCTTAGGCGCAAACGTTTGTGGCTGACGTATTTAGAACGTTTAGGACAAACGCAAAGACGAAATACTTGAACTGTTTTGAACGAAACGTATTCTAAAACGTTTAGCCACAAATACATTTTAAACTTTCTCCGAAGCGAGAACCATCCGATTCTTCGGATTCAAGTAACAGACCGTCGTTCACCGCCCGACTTAAATGCAAGATATAAGCGTTAAGGCAAATGGGCTAAAACACAGTACACGCTAGACGTGATACACATTATAAGCATAAGTTGCGATACATTTTTTATCTAAAAAATTTGACCTTGGAATGATGACTTACCATCGTTTCTTTTATTGTGAGTGTCGATCATATCTGTGTGTAGAAATGTTATATATTAACTGTGTCAATTATAGCTATCTGATGAAATGTTCTTTTATTGTGTATTAAATGTATTACTAATCATATCTATCAAATAAACCGGCATAAAACAGAAAAGCCTGTTTTAATTTCTATATCCACACGCAAGCGGGTAACCGCATTGGTGCTCTCTCCAAACCAGCTTTCCCAGAGAGGGCGCTACATTAACATTACCGATTTACCTATTATGCTTTCTTTGTGTGCTACCGTATTAAAACTGCTGTATTGAGTGTTTGAAAATATGTAATTGTAATAGATGTAATGTCGTCACTTTGTTTTGTTTATCTTGTAATGTTGTGAGTTGTAGACGTTATGAGTGAAGTTGTAAACAAGGATCGACGCTGCCCACGGGAGGGGGAATAATATGAAAGGAAAAGTGTGACGTGCGCAGAGGGAGACCAGTGGAAGCTAGTTAGAGATTCGACTGAGCTTGGTGTATGAAAGCAGTGAACGAGCAGCTGAACATCAACGTAGCAGTGATCGCGGATAAGTTCGAGAAAATTGTATTATTGTAGAGGATCATCGAAGTATCTCGCGTGTCACCCCCTCCCCCAAGTTGCTGATCCCGTGTGGGAATTCGAATGTTGTATCCACGAAAAGGGGAGAGACAAAACAGATGATTCCGGATATATCATCACGCTACGGAAACGAGCCCGAACATCTGGCTGCGGCACAGCTTCGACCGAGGACGCCGAGGAAAAATTTCCAAGACAGATAAATACATTTTATTTCTCCATCTTACAATAGAGCCTTCAGCTCGGAATTCCTAACCTATCCGCCTTCAGCGGTGATTTTAATAAGCGTACGCCGCGGCGAAGTAATTCGTAGATCGTAATTTAGTTGTAATCTTTTCTTATATTTTCTTGTCCGTGTGAGTAACTTGCCGCCCATACTCCTTCTTTTCCATCGGTATCCTGTCGGATTTCAATATTTCTCCGGCAGCACTAACAACTCAAGGCCGCCTGTGTATTGTATTGTATTGTATAACAAATGTTACCAGAGTTAAATATTTTATAAAAGCATGATTTAATGCATAAAAAGAATTTTGTTAGCATTTTTTACACATTTCGACAACAAATATGCATTACAAAAATTCACATACATAAATTTACTGGAAATAATAACCAAGAATATATGGATTCATGGACAACGGAGAAATAAAACAGTGTCATCCTGGTTTCCAGAAAAAGATTTGTTTGGTGAACGACGCATATGTGGAATAAATTGACAATTTCGAAAAGTCAATACAGAAGTCTAAAATATATTTCCAAAAGAAAAGGTTTTAAGTTGAAGTATTAGTAAGAAAAAGAAGTATTACCATACAAAAGAAGAAAGAATTGATAAAAGGAATGAATCCATAACCTGCGTCGAGAAAAGACGTGAAGAAGGGAAATACAGGAAGAACCGTCAACGGAAAATTCACATACATACATTCACACACTAAAATAGGTAATTTTTTTTTTTAATTTTATGTTCAATATTTCGAAAAAGTTATAAATATAAATTGTTATAATTTATGCTTTTATATTTTATCTACGAGCTAGACCGGTGCAATTTACTTTAAAAAACAAATTAGCTAAATTCTCTGTACAAATTTGGCTTCCAAAGCGTGGGGCGACCCTGAAAGTAGTACATTTAAATTTGATATTTTTTCATTCATTTCATTTCATTGTATTATTATATAAATAGAATTTAAAAATGTCAAACAAATGTCAAGATGACACAGAGAAGGGTGAAATAGAAAGGGCGTTAGAAAAACTAATGTCTTCGTTAATTAAGTTATCATGTGCTATTAATGGTCGGGAGCACAGTCAGAACAAACAGGTAGAGAGTACAAGTAAATCTAATGAGTTAAATGTAAGGTTAGAAAATATCGAGATCACATATGAAAATGAAAATAGAAATAAAAACGAATGTACAAAGAGAAATAGGTGTAAATCAAAAGAATTGGCAACTATTGACGCTTGTTTATCTGAAAATAGGGCATTAAAGGAAGAGAATTCGTAGCAATTAACACATTTGAAAGGTGTCAATGAATCGAACTTTAAGTTATGTCAAAATTTAAATGAATCTACGAGTTTAAATATAGCTTTGTGTGAAAAAGTTAATCGACGTAATGACAGGTTATTGGAAAAGACGCTTACCAGAAGGAGAGGGCACTTGAAACCGAATCAACAATTCAACAGCAAACTAAATTAATTGATTTCTTTCAAATAAAACTCCAAATGGAAGAAGAAAAGAGAAAAATTATAACAGATCAAATATTTGGGAATTTGGAAAAGGAGAATCAACCACCCTTATTTGTTGTGCTTAACTATAAAGATTTAGAGTACCAATTGATTAAAGAAAGGGAACTTGCAAAGAGTTTAAGACAAGAGATAGTAAATTTGAAATCGCAATTCTGTTCAGATAATTCAGAAAGAACGAATACCACAACAAATATCAAGGATCACATGAGGGTGTTAGAACAAATCACACAATCTTCTGAAAAGAACGATTTATTTCAACAGAGTTTCATTCAAAGAATTCATTATAATATACTGCACAATTTCGATCCCGGGATATGTACCAAACCAATAATGTGTGCTAATTGCAAAGATCAATTTCCGCTAGGCCCATAGCCAGTCTCTGTAACGAATAGCAAATTGTTGTGCATCCTCAATGTACATCAAATTTACCAAGAACTGATATCGTGAAAAGCATTTACAATGTGGAGAATATTTATTCGTATAAAGTTAATTAAATACAGTTCCTATTTAAAATTAAATACGTATATTAGTTAAATAAAACAATAAATAAATAGAATAGTACATTTTAGAGATTGAAGTTGTGTTAAGTAATTACCTTTCTTGTTTATTTTAAGATTATTCTCTTCTTCAGTACCATTTTATACTTACCAATTGTTAATCTACAATAAGACACTAATTTCTTTTAGTAATTGTCTTCTAGTTTCATTTACATAAATAAAACCTGGATTTCTTAAATGATAGTTAAAATTTTCTGTTACAAGTAACAAAAAATGTTTAAGGGGGCGGTAGTATAATTCTAGTATAACAAATGTTACCAGAGTTAAATATTTTATAAAAGCATGATTTAATGTATAAAAAGAATTTTGTTAGCATTTTTTACAAATTTCGACAACAAATATGCATTACAAAAATTCACATACATAAATTTACTGGAAATAATAACCAAGGATATATGGATTCATGGACAACGGAGAAATAAAACAGTGTCATCCTGGTTTCGAGAAAAAAATAGGGAAGGAAATACAGGAAGAACCGTCAACGGAAAATTCACACACATACATTCACACACTAAAATAGGTAAAGTTTTTTTAATTTTATGTTCAATATTTCGAAAAAGTTATAAATATAAATTGTTATAATTTATTCTCTTATATTTTATCTACGAGCTAGACCGGTGCAATTTACTTTAAAAAATAAATTAACTAAATTCTCAGTACATTATGCATGAAATATTGTGGCAAATCCCTGAGAAAGAGCCGAGCGTCGGCCGAGGCACGGAGCGGTCCTTGCGAACCACATCACATACCGGGTGATCAGCAAGGTACTCACACAGACATCGTTGTGCATTTAATTGTATATTTGATTCTTTTTGTTTGGTATTGTTTGATTTGCTTTGTTGTTGGGTCAATATACAGATACACCTAGATCACTGACTCCCCCTTTCTTTTTTTACCCTTATCTTTTATCTAGCGCTCGATAAATATAACAATAGCGCTCTCAATAATTATTAATAACAAATTCTATAAAGTACATGTCATTATTTTGACTACCTTTTAAAATTACAATATCACCACCATTGATATACCGGGTGACATAGAATAAACTGCAATGCATAGCACCACGCGTAGGGACCAAAAAATAATAAGAAAATTCCTATACACTAATGTCCGATCGCTTTTTGTTTTCACGTTACAGGCTGTTGAGGTTTTTTAAGCTAAAGCTGGTTTTAATCGCGATGGTGTTTTGAACATGCATTATATGCATTATTGGACCAATGAAAACCCTCATACCGTAATACGGAATCAACAGTATGGTTTTGCCATTAATGTGTGGGCAGGTATAATCGATAATTATCTAATTGGACCACATCGATTGCCTAGCCGATTGACAGGTGAATTCTACCAAAATTTTTTGGAAAATGAACTGAACACTTTATTAGAAGATGTCCCATTGGATATTATAAGAAGAATGTACTACGTGAATGACGGTGCGCCAGCTCACTATTCTCGAAGAGTAAGGGAATTTCTTCAAAGAAGATTTGGTAATAGGTGGATTGGTCGTGGGGGCATATACCATCGCCAGCTCTAGTCCCCTTCCATCAAATTGTTTAGAACATCTACCTTTCATGCGGTTAACGGTATTATTATGTTTAGCGCTGTTGAAAGATATTAAAATGTCTGGTTTGGTATAAACATTCTTAAATTTCAAATTGGAATAATCTTGTAAAGTCTTAAACGCCTTAGAGGCTGCTTGATTGACTTTGAAATTAGCCAGTTGAAATTTCCAAGATAGATCCGTCTTTCCCCATTTCCTATTTACAATTCTCAAAGCTGTTGGTTTGTCTTCGTTACCACACCTAGGCATTTGTATCAATTCTTGCGTTTCATTGTTTAGCATACCATCTACAGGTAAGTTGTAAAATTCTTGAAATCTCACTAAACTACCTTCCAACAGTAGGATACTGCTAAGATTATTATTACCGCTATCATCTAAGTAACCCAATTCTTTTAAATATTGTAGAGTGTGAAAATCATTAGCATATATCAATATGAGAGGTAATGTAATGAATGACTAAGAAAGTTACTATATTGCCCAACATTATATCGAGCTTACTTCTTTTCAGTAAGAAAGCTTAAATGCAATTGATGCCTTCGTAAATATCTATAGATATATATAGCAATCAAATTGTCTTCCATAACGACCTTGATCAATATCTCTATCCTGGTCTATTACTAAAAATCCATACTTGTCTTTCCAGGAAGTGGAACACATTATCTTAAACTGATCAAACGTCATATCGGCGCCCACATGATCATAAACGTGACATAAATTTAAATCACCTGTTTGAATAGAATTAGAAAATTGGCGTTATCTCTTATTAAATGTTTCGGAATACGTGTGTATGATTGACATAAGTAAAAGCTATCCACACACTTGTGCCGCCCCATGCAGAAATAATCTCTAATCTTATGTTGTTTGTCACATGCAACATCATCGAAAATAAATACTGAAGTAAATCGAGCTTCTTCCGGATCTAAAATTTCATCGTTTTCTTTAAACGGGAAATAGGTTATTTTATCCAAATTCTTCATCACGTTGCTTAATAATTCATACTTACGCTGATATGAAGACTTTGAGTAGACGTATACATTTTCGAATCTCAATCCGTTCTCGTTGAATAATAACGTAAGTATTAGATTCGTTTTGCCACAATTAGAAGGACCACAAATAATACAACGCATAGTGTTAGGAAGTAGGTTCCCATGCCTACTTCGGCGTTCATCTGCTACGTCCAAATTCATTATCTCGAGAACATCCTTTTGCTTCACAAACTTCATTATAAATGAAACTGAAATAAAATACACCTGCTTTATATACCTTCTTCATTTCGATGCTGTCTTTCAAAACGGGTAGAGGTGTCTTAAACTCGTTAATTAACAGTTTACCCGTCGAGCTACATTTACCAGGCTATCAGTACTGCGGGCCTGGTACAACATTACAACAAAGATTAAATCGGGGTGATACGGTAATAAATCCTTCAGACGCAGCGTGCAAGGAACACGACATCGCATACTCCAAATTCAAAGACTTGGATCTCCATCATCGGGCCGATAAACAATTAGAAGAACGAGCTTGGTTACGTGTTAAAGCAAAAGATGCAAATTTTGGCTAAAAACTGCTGCGTGGCTAGTCACTAACACAATGAAAGCAAAAGAAAAATTGGTATGGGGATGAGGAAGAAGAAGATGAAGACGATGATGAAGGCATTCCGAAAAGCTATTTTCGCGAAAGCGAAAAAGGTTTTTAAGAAATTTAAGGGTGATATAAAAGAAGGAGCAAAATTACCATTGACTGCGCCAAAACTTGTAGTTAAAGAGGCTGGGGAGGGAACGTATCCGTACTCCTAGAATTATACCTACACCAAATCAAGAAGGTATATTACGATTAATTCCTTTATTTGCGGGTTTAAGCACTATAGGAGGTTTGGCTGGTGGGGCGGCTGGAATAGCGAATGCTGCAAAGAAAGCTAAAGCCGCCAAAATGCAACTGGAGGAAGCCCAAAGGCATAACAGAACAATGGAAGAGATTGCGTTGAAAGGCGGGAAAGGTCTTTATATGAAATGGTATAAAAAGAATTAGGTCTATGTTTAAAACCATCAAAAAACTAATTGAACGACTGCCGCGGAGACCTCTTACTGATAAAGAATATATAAAGAATAACTTATGTTTAGAATATTTGAAAAAATTTAAATGGAATGCGGCTCAAGAAAACTAATTAGTCATGTCGCACACGTTCACACTGAAGGGGTATAGCTACGTATGCTCCGCCGATTGATTTAGATCCAAAATATGAGTACGCTTTGGGTTTAATCGGTTTTCATACGTACTACTCTATTCCGAATGTTATCGAAGGTGCTAATAAATTCTGTTTTGGCGATAATCAAGTTGTAACAATTCCTGTTGGTTCTTATGAAATAGGTGATATCGAAAAATATCTAAAGAGTATACTACCTAAAGATGTAGTAAAGATCAAACAGAACAATAATACATTAAAATGTGAAATAGAAAGCACGGTAAATATCGATTTCAGAAATTGTGATTCTATAGGCCACATGTTGGGATTTAGTGAACGATTATTAGAAGCAAAGAAAAATGATAAAGGTTGTCACTATCAGAATAGAGTGTAATATCACAACGTCAGCCTACTACGACGAACCTCTGTCTCATACATTATACGAATTTGCACCACAAGTGGAACTACGATTTGCTATATATGTATATCGAACCTCAACACGTTATCTATTTACCTGTAAATTCGAAACGTATTGATAACATCACACTCGCGCTCTTAGATCAAGACGGTGGACCAATAGATTTTAGAGGTGAAAAAAATTGTTATAAGATTGGAGCTGAAGAAGCCTGATGGGGTTGTCATTTAAGAATCAGAGCTATAAAATACAGCCGCAATCAACTACTGGCACCATTCAATCTCGCCTTCCACACCAGTTATCAGACAACAACATCACCTTTCTACGCTCAATTGAGTTAACGGTAAGAAATGGTGGAAAAATTATCAATTTTCAACGGAATGAATTTCGACGATGAAATAACGAAGGAGGGGTACCACACACACTACCCGCCTACGAGTAACTTTAACAAAAACGATGAAATACGCATACACATTCAAAATCAGGATATTTACACGCTTCCATCGGAAAGCTAGGTTTACATCGAGGGTAAATTGAGTACACAAACGGATGGAACTGGAGACTGCAAATTAACAAATAACGCCTACACAGTCCTATTTGATCAAATTCGTTATGAGTTGAATGGAGTCGAAGTTGACCGTTGCCTAAAACCAGGTATTACATCTACGATGAAGGCGTATATTTCCTATAACAGCAATGAAAGTCGCGCTTTGGAAATTGCCGGATGGTGTCCTTCATCAGACGAACAACCCACCTATTCCGTACAAAAGTTTAGTGCATGTATACCTCTAAAATTCGTGCTTGGATAAGATTATAATGAATGCTAGTCAAGAATTAATTTATTTAATTAAAGTAAAACATAATAACTGTTATCGAAATACTGGCAAAAATGGTACGAAAAAGGTATCGATCGAACTAGATAAAGTTGAATGGCATGTTCCGCATATTTGTGTAAACGATCAAACACGACTAACATTGGTTGAAGATCTTCGTAATAACAAACCTATATATATATTCCGTTTCGGAAATGGGAATTACATGAGCTGCCGGCATTACGTACTACCAAAACTGATATATGGCCCGTGAAAACGAGCACTAACCTTGAGAAACCGCGATACGTTATCGTCGCTTTCCAACTAAATAAGAAGGATAATTAGAAGGTAGATGCCTCCGACTTTGGTCATTCCGCAATTACTAATATTAAATAATATTTTAATTTCCCAAAATTATCCGTACAATAAAATGAATCTCGACATGGGGAGGGAGGGGGAACGATATGCGTTAGCGTATCGCATGTATACAGCGTTTCAAGAAAGTTATTATAATAGACCCGGTCAGCCATTATTAGATTATAATACATTCCGCACAAAAGCACTTTACGTAATCGGTTGTTCAAAACAAAATGGGTCGATAAAATCGGCAACTGTAGATATAAAATTAGAAATGGAGTGTGGAGAAGCATTTGAGAAGAATACAGTAGCTTATTGTCTTATTCTTCACGACAACATTTTCGAATATGCACCTCTTACTGGCATCGTTAAGAAAATAATTAAAAGAAAATGTTGGTAGAGTTTAACGAAACGGTTACAATTCATACCATACCAAGCGAAGATCGGAAATCAGAATGGACGATTTCGACATATGATAGGCATCGATTCATGAAAAGAATAAAAAGCATCAGAAAAATTCTAGGACCGGTCTTATTACCCCTGCATAGAGAAAAAATATGTTATCAACGTTTCGAACCTTAGATGGTGATTGATATACAAGGATTTAACGCACCTATATAACTTTACACCAAAGGAAATGAGTATAACGGACGGATTGCGGACTATTCATCTACTTTTCAAACCACCAGTGCCTTCTAGAAGTTTACCGGTACATAACCAAAGAGAAATCAAAAGGGTGGAGAACAACTATTTGACTATGAAATACAGTAAAGGTCATGTTCGCTTGAGAGATATTACCGAAATTCGATCTAGTGTTTGTGCTAATTATACAAAAGTATACGTGAAAGGATACCAGAAAGCTGATTTTTGAAACAATATTTAAATGTAGAAATAATAAATTTAGAATGTATAGTTAATGTACCTACCTTAATCAAAACGCATTGTACATGTTTTTATCACGGAAGTGACTTACCTGCAATGTGCACTGAAAACAATGTAAAAATTATGCTTAAGTATTTAATCAATAAAACATCAGATTTTCTTGAAATCTCTTTTTATTTTATTTTATTTTATTTCATTCCTTATTCCTTATTTAAACTTATCTAGTGCAAAATGTAATATTTCAAGAACACAATCGGCATATTCAGATGTTGAGCTAATCGCTTCTTCTTCTTTTTCTTTCTTCTCGTTTTTGATAAGGGTTGCAGGAGTGTTTGCTTTTGCCCAAAGAAAATTTTCGGTGTACTCCACAATCTTAGTTATGTCTATATTTTCCAGATTTTGTGATATTAATATTTAATAGATGGTTATAATGCACCATAAAATTCATTTCCTCCAACCTTTGTAACATAGCCTTTACGATATTTAAAAGTTTTAAAAATTTCTTAACGCTCGATCGATCCATTACCAATTCCACATTGCGAGCACATATTTGTATAACAGGATGTAATCTTTCCGATTTCGAATACGTGGACGTATGGCAAAATTTTAATTTAAATAGGTTAGCTATTTCGATTTCATCCATGCAATCATTGTTATATCGACAACGATTACAATATTCTGTTGATGCTATATGTTCGTTAATTCTCTCCTGATGCTTTAAAAATTCATTCCATTCGTAGGTTGTAAACGAAATATTTTTGATGTTCTTTCGTTTTACAATTTGATAGTTTCACTACAGGGAGAAATCCTCTAGCAGGGCTTAATCCAGTCGATATGGAATAAGCCCGACTTATTTGAAGTTGTACTTCGTTTATCAATCTAATCTCTTTTGTAATTTGTTCGTCGTACCTTTGAAGCATAGTATCCAAAAAGTCGAATGACGAAACTGGTGATAATGTTTCACTCATCCTTTTTTGTTTTATGCGTACTAATCAAGTTATCCATTCAAAATCCGCAGAGACACTAAACAATATATGCTTCACCACAGTTTTTTAAAATATGTATAACTGCATGTTCTAATTATCATCACTATCTTTCTCCTCCGCGTCGCTTATTACTTGTATGCCCTGCATGCAACTCCAACATTTACGAATAGAAGGCGGCGGTCCATCAACATGTTGCTCCATCCATTCTCGATTGTAGTTGTTGCACCTTTTCTTCGTTTTCTCTTATTTCCCTAAATTTGTATTCTATGATAATTGTATATTGTGTTTAGTTATAAGCGGATACCCTACTCTATGTTATTGTCATTCGATAAGTGCAGCTTTCCCAGAGAGGGCGCTACATTAAAATTACCGATTTACCTATTATGCTTTCTTTGTGTGCTACCGTATTAAAACTGCTGTATTCAGTGTTTGAAAATATGTAATTGTAATACATGTAATGTCGTCACTTTGTTTTGTTTATCTTGTAATGTTGTGAGTTGTAGACGTTATGAGTGAAGTTGTAAACAAGGGTCGACGCTGCCCGCGGGAGGGGGATAATATAAAAGGAAAAGTGTGACGTGCGCAGAGGGAGACGAGTGGAAACACCGGTTGTAATCTGAATAGGGAAATGTGGGAACTGTCATGGCGTCCATGGCAGCACTGCCATGCCAAAAGAGGGCGCAATACCACGCGGCTTTGTTAGAGTTCTGTAGTTTTGCTGTTTTAAGTTTAACACGATATTATTTGGTAAGTTGGCAATCCGTAAAGAGAAAGTTGTACTGGTTGTATTAAAGCTGTCACATGTCTGCATATGTCACAGTAACCATACAGTAATTGTTTAGATGTTATAGTAAAGAAGTGATTTTATCGTTATAGCCAGTTATAGTGTTATAGTATTTTCTATAATGGGACGTGTTGGTTGTGCAGTTTCCGGTTGTATACCCAGTAAGAAGGACAAGAGACACAGATTTCCAAGTCCAACCAAAAATTTTATTTATTAGATTTAAACTCGTTTAAAAATTGTGTTTTCAGTTAATAAATTTTATTCTTGCAATCTCAAGTTGTTTTCATTTATGTAGATTGTTTATTATCTGTACATGATATACAAATGAGAAGACGCAAATTACAATTAAAATAATTTTTATATAAAGCCAGTGAAATTATCTCTTTTGAATTCCCGCCAAAATTATCACTGCCATTACACTAGATGGCCGCGTCATAACGAGCAAATTTGTTGACAAGCGACATTACATTCTATCTTCGTTGAGCATTCTATGAGTGGAAACTAGTTAGAGATTCGACTGAGCTCGGTGTATGGAAGCAGTGAACGAGCAGCTGAACATCAACGTAGCAGTGATCACGGATACGTTCGAGAAAATTTCAGGAATTATCTCTTATTGTAGAGGATCATCGAAGTGTCTCGCGTGTCATCCCCCGTTGCTGATCCCGTGTGGGAATTCGGATGTTGTATCCACGAAAAGGGGAGAGACAAAACGGATGATTCCGGATATATCATCACGGTACAGAAACGAGCCCGAACACCTGGCTGCGGCACCAGCTCCGACCGAGGACGTCGAGGGAAATTTCCAAGACAGATAAATACATTTTATTTCTCCATCTTACAATAGAGCCTTCAGCTCGGAATTCCTAACCTATCCGCCTTCAGCGGTGATTTTAATAAGCGTACGCCGCGGCGAAGTAATTCTTAGATCGTAATTTAGTTGTAATCCTTTCTTATATTTTCTTGTCTATGTGAGTAACTTGCCGCCCATACTTCTCCTTTTCCATCGGTATCCTGTCGGATTTCAATATTTCTCCGGCAGCAGTAACAACTTAAGGCCGCCTGTTTATGCATGAAATATTGTGGCAAATCCCTGAGAAAGAGCCGAGCGTCGGCCGAGGCATGGAGCGGTCCTTGCGAACCACATCACATACCCGGTGATCAGCAAGATACTCACACAGACATCGTTGTGCATTTAATTGTATATTTGATTCGTTTTGTTTGGTATTGTTTGATTTGCTTTGTTGTTGGGTTAATATATAGATACACGTAGATCAATGACTCCCCCTTTCTTTTTTAACCCTTATCTTTTATCTAGCGCGCTATAAATATAACTATACCGTCCATAATTGTAACAATAGCGCCCCCTATAAATATAACATAGTGTTTAGCAAGGTAAATAATTCTGGAGTTTGGCCCTCTTTTCAGGGGACATTAAGTACCAAATCTCTGCTAAGGACTCGTTACTCACCATCGTCTGTAGGATTTTCAGCGGGATTATGGTAATAATAATAATAATAATAAACTTTATTCTCTCCATAGCACAAGAATTGTGTAGAAAACGTCATATTTTCAAAACAATAGCACATACAAAGAAAGATTATAAATGTAAAAACAACATACATATAAAACCTATCAAAAATGCCACTTAGCGGTTAATCAACGCATAAAATAGTCTTTGATATCGTAAAAGCAAAGTGCTTCTAAAAACGACTTTACGCTACTTTTAAAATTTTTGAAAGGCAATCTCCGCAGGTTATCTGGGAGGTGATTATATATTTTGAGGCATTGAGGGACTACCTGCCTCTGAACCTGTGTCAAATGTGTCTTTGGCAAAACCAAATAGTGATCCTGTTTACCACGCGTGCTATATTCATGTGTGAGTTCGAGATTCATAAAAAGTCGTAATTTGATTTAACAAAAACTGAACACTCTAGGATATAAAGAGATGATAGAGTAAGTATCTTCTGGTTTTTAAAAATTTCTCTACATGAATCTCTGGGTGTTAGATTAAATATAGCTCTTACGCAAGGTTTCTGTATCAAGAAGATTCTATGGTGTTCCACCGAATTTCCCCAAAAGATAAGACCATATCGAAATCTACTCTGCACGCATGCGTAGTACGCAGCCAATGCAGCCCTAACACCGACACACCGCGAAATAGTTCGTAAGCAGTAACAAAAACCACTCAACTTCGCTCGAAGATCATCTATATGTGGTTTCCAGGATAGCCCCGGGTCTATTTTAAGTCCCAAAAGCACGACACGCCTACACAATTAAGAACATTTGACTCGTAACAAATTGCGATATCCTCAGCACTATTGTTAAATATCAAAACCTGCGTTCTGTCAGCATTTAATTGAAAATTTTGGGATTGAAACCATTTGTTCAAAGTGTCCATTCTATCCACTACTTTATGAGTTAATTCTTCAACACCGTCAGCACACACAATACATGCAGTATCATCCGCATATAAAACTGTTTTGTTCCCAATGACATTTGGTAAATCATTGATGTACAATAAAAACAACAGAGGTTCCAGAATGGATCCCTGTGGCACTCCGAACAAAATTCTCTGCCAATCTGACTTCATTTCGCAACCCAAGCGGTCCCGCATCGCAACGCATTGACTTCTGTCAGACAAGTAGGACCTTATCCACTCGTAAGCAACGCCTCGGAAACCAATTTTTTCAATTTTATTTAAAAGCACTTTATGATGGACATTGTCAAATGCCTTACTGTCCATAAAAATGCATGCCGTGTCGCTTCTCCCACTCAAATCGGCTATCACTTCCTGAAGCAGCTGGAAAATAGCTCGAATTGTTGATCTCGATTTCACATAGCCATTCTGATTATAGTGAAGAATGCTGTACCTCTCAATAAAATTCATCATTCTGTTATACATAAGTTTCTCTATTACTTTCGATATGCTAGATGTAATTGCAATAGGTGGTAGTTTTTAACATCGGTCTTATCTCCTTTTTTGTAAATCGGCTTTACAATAGTTCGCTTCAGCTTTTTAGGAAATTGGCCTGACTGAAAAGACAAATTAACTATGTGACTCAATGGAACAGCTATAATTTCCGAACAAAATTTTAATAACTTTACAGGTATTTCATCTTCACCCATAACACTTGTGTCTCTTAAACTGTGTATTGTTGTTTGTACTTCGCTAGCATCTGTCATGAATAAAGAGAAAGTTTCACTTCTATGAGGCAAGCCTTGGTCAGACGTATTTAAGTCCTCGATTACATCCTTACTGACATTCAGGAAATAATTATTGAAACTATTTAGAAGTTCTCCATTGTCCCCATATTCATTGCCAAAATCCTCACACGTAGTAAATTCTGTGTCTTTGCGTCCTCGTAAATAATTCACAATACTCCACATAGTTTTGCCTTATTGTTACTTTCAATAATGCATTCTGTATAGTATTTCCTTTTAGCTTCCTCGATCTCTACCCTTAATTTGTTACAAAAGCAACCATATGTTTCCTTTGACACAATATTCTTTAATACTCCATCATTTTTACTGCACTCATATTTTTAATTTTGTCGATAATCCATTTTTTATTCCCACTATTCGATCATCATAACTGATATTTACTTCCATCCTCCTTAAGACACACGACCAATCAACCCTAGTCAGTTCCTCTCTAATTAATATCACCTTTTCATTTGTAAACGACCTAATTTCCAAATTTCGTGAATGCCCATATCCAGCCCTTTCCATTTCCCAAGATATTCTTTGTGCCGAATGATCCGACAACGCAGAATGAATTACCTCGCTATCAAATGACGAAACATTTGTAAATATATTATCAACTAACGTTCTTGATGTGCTATATCTCTCCTAGTTCCCTTTAGACTACCAATTTTTTTCTAATTTTTCCAATTGCTTTATTAATTTCCTTTTCAATTTATTGAGAAGTCATTTTTTTGTTTTCGTTAATTAGTCTTATTATCATGCGCTCACTCATACGTATGAAACACAATTTCAGTATATCTGACGGAAAAAAATCGATGTCGTCGCCTCCACCACTCAACAGAGCCAACACTGTAAAAGGACACTAAAGAAGCCAAAAAGGCAGCGATGCATGAAACAAACATGGCGGCACGTCGAGCACGCTGCCAAAACGACACTAATACACGAAACAAACATGGCTCCCACGCACGTACAAATACTTCTAAAATGCGTCTTTATACACGACGTACAAATACTTTTTGAACGAAGCCGTATACACGACAATGATAAATTAACTGCAAACATATATTCGGGTGATATATTCAATCCTTTTACTGGTTAATAACAGGGAAGCTGCCAAACCATTACGTTTTAAAGGACGCGCACAACATGAAACATCCTGAGTTTTTGTGCACCAGTTGTTTCATCCACGATTATAATATATATTATAAATATATAATATTATTATTAATTACGCAAATTTTCTTATATTTCAACTCTACTATACAGTTTTTACGAATGTATAGCAATTGTTTATTGGTTGGTAGTTTCCACGAGGAAACATATTTATTTAAAAAAGGACGAAATATTTCATTGTCTTCAAAGTGTTGTGGGATTTCGCACACACTTAGAATTAAAATAGAATCATACCGAATTCTCAGTACGGAATATTGTTGTTTAAATTCAGTACATGAAGCTTACTTTTAATATGTTTTCAACAGTGAAATGTATCGTGATCCATCAACAGTATATTGCAAATTTTGAATGATAGTACCTGTATGTTCCAACTCAGGGCAACGGCTAATATATTTATCCACATCCGATGCTAACTATAAACCTCGCTTACGATGATCCATGCTTTAAGGTAGTACTTCCAGGCATCTCAAAGGAAAAAGTTAGGAGCTTAACGGTGATCACGTAAATATAGCGTGTGTGCATTCTAATAAGCAAAAATTTCTGCTAGGAATGTACTCTCTTCCAATGCAAACGATATAGGCAGCGCGAGCAACGTGGCTACTTCTTATCTCCTTCTCTTTTCTGAATATCATGTTACGTTATTTTTGACAGCGCCTGTATTTCGCGATTCGCGATTTTTGCGCTTTATGCAGCGCTCCGTGCTCGAACTTTATGTTGTTGTCGGAATCTGTAAGTTTTACTTTAATTTCTAACGCCTTGATTAATTTATGAAAATTTAGGTTGATTTACTCGATACCGAACCATTATATAGAACCGCCTTGGTTTTTTCGCCCCACTTGCTCGCTATTTTTCGCTGGGTAGATAGCAGGTTTTAGTCGTATATTTCATTTTTCGGAAATCTCCTATTTGGATTAATTTTGGAGAATTGTACTTTGTCGGAGAAGAATCCGCCGAAGATTATTCGGATATTAGAAATTCGACTAGTTTTATTGAAGGAAGATTTTGAGATTTTTAGGATTGCCGTTTTTTTCCCACTGGGAGATATAACCTGTACCAAACCACGTGCGTTGGAGAATATTTTTTAGCCGCCCAACATCTTAAGTATGTTTCGATTTAATATGGTACTGTTCCTGATTGGTGATTTAGTTTTAGACTTTTCTTTTTTGTACTATTATTTTTTGTCGTCTCGCCGTATTTCTCGCCTATCTACTTATTCATACACTTCCGAACGGAAACAATTGGGTTAGGAGTCTTTTTTGGTGCCCTGCTGCACTTCACCGGGATTGCTGGCTGTGCTGTTATTTGGTGGCCTTTTTTTCTTTTCGGCTTTTGGCGGACTAGCACTGGCCCGAGACTACTGATTGAGAAGCTTCACGCTGCGGCCTACAATCCATGGACAACAACAACACAGCTAGGTACTACGTCAGGAGCCCAGCTCTACCTACGTTTTCAGTAATTGTAAATGTAACTCCTAATTTCATTCGAAACTACGTTTTTTAAATATTTTAAGTACGCTAAGAGAAATTTAGATATTATTATTAATTTTTGTAAGATATATGTACAGACACGAACGATGCTGACATCATCGACATTCGGGTTTTCTTTTCTAAATTTTATTTCAATTTTTAACAGATTATAATTCACATTAGTAGATAGTTTGAGTTTTGGTTGAATTACTCTTGATTTGCTACGCCTATTTATGTCACTTTTAACAGATTATAATTCAAATTAGTAGATAGTTCGAGTTTTGGTTTATTTGATCTTGCTTTGCTATGTCTATATATTTCTAAACTTAAATAAACGACGTTGGAGAATTTTGGCGCTTCACGACTTTTTTTCTTCTGTCTTTGCATTTTTTTTTTATTTTATTATTCATTCCTGTCAATTTAAACGAAAGTTATTATATAGTCGGTAAGTACTTGCTCTCCTCTACCTTCTACGTTCGGAAGTTCCGGGTGAAGAGGCCGTAACGTGGTGGCGCCCCCTGACACCTGTATAAGTAAATCGGGACCCGCTCCGGTCTCCTCTAGCTAGTCCGGCTGCCCGAGGATCGTTTAGGAGCCGAAGAAGAGCAAATCATGATTGACCGACTGCTGTAGCTTTTTAAAATTTTATTTGTGTCTTCCTTCCGTTCAGTTACCGTATTCGCGGCCTCGAATTAATTAGTTTCTGTGCGTTACGCCACGCGCGTAGCAATCATCAGACCGATAACGCACTTCGTTTATATAACAAATTTCTTGAATATAGAGTATATTTAACGCTTCTTCAAGTAACGTCATTGTTTTTTGTTGGAGGCGCAACTCCTACGCATTTCATAAAATTTAATTCGACATACGTTTTCGGTCGACGAATTACAGTCCCGTTATTAAATTGAACTGTGCGTTCAATCGATTTCACACAAAAAAATATGTTTTACCAATTATTCTTTATCAGTATGCAAAATTTCATAAAAACTGTCGAAAAGTGATTTCATGGAAAAACTACCTTGAAACACGCACACCGATAAGCCGATAATTATCGAACGACCGCCTATTTCCACGGCTCTTAAATGACTAAACTAAAAAAATAGCTTCGCATCAACCTGAATTTCCTCTCACCGATCCTGTGGCACCCGTTTGTCGAACTTTAATTATGACAACTCCTATATAGAGACGGGGTTAAGCTAATCTCAAGGCTTTGATACACGGGAGTTCGAACACCTTCGGGGCACGCATATACGGCAACAAAAGTCGGGACAAGTCTTATAGACTATTATGACTGTTTTTTATCTGTATAAACCAGTCGTTTGTCATGTTTACGTTAATCATATCTTATCTAATGTCAGAAACAATTTACCCACGAACGTAAGAAGATTTTGTTAAATGCATTTATTTGAAATAAAAATCTTGTAAACAATAAATTCATTTAGTTTCTTTTAGCTATATTTCGAGCATTTACCGCTGTATCAAACGGATTATTCCTTAAAAACTGAGTAATATCTTCGTTTTCCATGGAATTCGATACCAATTTACAACCAGAACCACTTTGCTTGCCATTCTTCCACGCGGGGTTGGCCCCTTTTTGGAAGTGGTAGATAAGCCCACATCATAATTTCTTTTTGTAATACCTAGTTTTCAACATTAAATTTAAAATCTTTTTAACTAAATTTTGAATGGTAGACATGAATTATAGCCTGGCTATCAAAACTGAAACTTAAACATTTTTCAGCACGGACCATGGCTATCACATTTAAGCACATCGCTAGATGATACCGTTTTTGATAATTATGGCCCACAGTGGTTCAGGTGCGGAAAAAATCATTTGGGGAAGGTATCGGATCCGTCATTTATGATCTTATTAGAGAGTTAAATAGTTAATCCACCTGAAAAATAAAATTAGTCTCTGACTGCGATTAAATGAAACATCTCGCCTATAGTCGAATTAATCGCAAACAGAAAATTTAATCTGTTATTGATAAGCATTCGAAGTATTCCCGTTCCGTAAATTATTATTCAATTTGTAATGTTATTATTATATTAGGTGTAATAAGCAGTTAGATTTATATGATAGAGATCTACCACTAATAGGTCAATAAAACAAGGCTGGTTTGAGCGATAGTTATATTTTCAGAACGTTTACAAACGTTTTCGGAACACCTTCGTCAGTGAAAATATAACTAGATAAATATATAAACAAACTTTTGTTTTTTATTTGGGACTATCAACAAAATAACTAGTGACTAGGATTTCTTGATATAGAGGATGTATAACCAACTTTTATATATATATAAATTATAAAAACTAAATTAATGTGTAAACATACATGCAAATTAAGTAAAACCTTATATCAAAAAATCTTTGTCGAAACCTTAACAATTCTGTTCAAGGACTAGGGAAAACCAAATTCAAAAACCTAGCCAAAGGTTTCCTTCTTAAGAAATGCAAATGTCATTTTAACAAATTGCTATATACATTACTTAAATTTTGAATATCGGTCCTGAAATTAATAGTTTTAGTGTCTTTCTGTATATTTATCATTTCATATATTAGTCTTTTTTATAATTATTCTCTGTTTTTAATATAATTGTGTTTTCAAAATCAAAGTAATGCCCAAGATCTTTGTAATGCTTTGTTACAGCGGTCATTGCACCAAAATCATTATTTAAAGAATACTTATGGCTATACAACCTTTTCTTTAAATATTGTTTCGTCTGACCGATGTAACAACCATCACAGTCTTTACAGTTTATTTTATAAACTACATTACTCTGATTTTGTTTAATTATTTTGGATTTAGTATTAGTAAAAGAGATCTGTTACTATAATTTGGAATGAAAGTAATGTTTATGTTGTTTTTATTAAATTCTTTTTTATTTTTCGCTTAAACCTTTTTTATAAGGAATAGCGCTATAACATTTATTGTTATTAATTTTAATTCCTCTATTATATAATTTGTTAATTCTATTTTTTATTATTTTTTCATAAAAACTATTTGGATAATTATTTTTATCTAAGATTTCTTTAACTTTGTTTAAATTCTTTTCCCTAAATTCAGGATTAGCTAATCTAACCGCTTGATCAACTAAACCGGTAACTACATTAATTTTATGTAATTTTGATGTTTCTGAAAAATAATTTAAATGTCTTCCTGTATTGGTAGACTTTATATGCCAATTTGTTTTCACAATGCCGTTA
This sequence comes from Chrysina gloriosa, assembly GCA_038088585.1. Classification (NCBI taxonomy): domain Eukaryota; kingdom Metazoa; phylum Arthropoda; class Insecta; order Coleoptera; family Scarabaeidae; genus Chrysina; species Chrysina gloriosa. The sequence goes on from CM076087.1 coordinate 64,742,713, forward strand.
TTATGCATGACTGTCACGTTCAGGAAATTCAATGAGTTATTAGATTCTCTCTCATATGTAAATTTTAATCTATTATGATAACTATTAAATGAATCTAATATCTCATCAAATAAAATCTTAGATAAAAATAATTATCCAAATAGTTTTTATGAAAAAATAATAAAAAATAGAATTAACAAATTATATAATAGAGGAATTAAAATTAATAACAATAAATGTTATAGCGCTATTCCTTATAAAAAAGGTTTAAGCGAAAAATAAAAAAGAATTTAATAAAAACAACATAAACATTACTTTCATTCCAAATTATAGTAACAGATCTCTTTTACTAATACTAAATCCAAAATAATTAAACAAAATCAGAGTAATGTAGTTTATAAAATAAACTGTAAAGACTGTGATGGTTGTTACATCGGTCAGACGAAACAATATTTAAAGAAAAGGTTGTATAGCCATAAGTATTCTTTAAATAATGATTTTGGTGCAATGACCGCTGTAACAAAACATTACAAAGATCTTGGGCATTACTTTGATTTTGAAAACACAATTATATTAAAAACAGAGAATAATTATAAAAAAAGACTAATATATAAAATGATAAATATACAGAAAGACACTAAAACTATTAATTTCAGGACCGATATTCAAAATTTAAGTAATGTATATAGCAATTTGTTAAAATGACATTTGCATTTCTTAAGAAGGAAACCTTTGGCTAGGTTTTTGAATTTGGTTTTCCCTAGTCCTTGAACAGAATTGTTAAGGTTTCGACAAAGATTTTTTGATATAAGGTTTTACTTAATTTGCATGTATGTTTACACATTAATTTAGTTTTTATAATTTATATATATATAAAAGTTGGTTATACATCCTCTATATCAAGAAATCCTAGTCACTAGTTATTTTGTTGATAGTCCCAAATAAAAAACAAAAGTTTGTTTATATATTTATCTAGTTATATTTTCACTGACGAAGGTGTTCCGAAAACGTTTGTAAACGTTCTGAAAATATAACTATCGCTCAAACCAGCCTTGTTTTATTGACCTATTAGTGGTAGATCTCTATCATATAAGATAAGTATAAAAAGGTCACGAAATATATATATATATACATATAAGCAGTTAGAGTGTATGTAACCGAAGAAATTATTGCTAAACACCACCTATATTTTGTAATATCGTAAACACAAGTGCACTCCTTGCTAAAAACTGAACTTCGGTAAGGGTTTTAGTAGCGTGCTGCGGGGTGCTACCATCTGAGAATGGTAACAATGATATCTTTGAATCCTCCACAAGTAACCCTCTTAATATCAGCTGAGTAGAGGGATGGGGGATTCTCGATCCTCCTGCTCTCCTCCAGCGTCCAGCGCTCACCCGAGCGTGTAAACTGGAAGGTGGTCAACACCCCGAGCACGCGTGTTTGAAGAGTGGTCACAACCCCGGTTTGGAGGGTTAAATATGGGCGACAACCCCTTCCCCGGAAAATACAAAACACCCGCCCTTCTGGTCGGTAAGGCAGATAACTGGGCAGTGCCGATAATACAGCAGTGTAGCTCTTGACCGGAATGTGTTGCTGTTGGTTAGTAAGGTAGATGCCTATGTACTGTCGATAATACAGCTGGCTGTATGTAGTGCCGCTTTTGGTCGAAAGGTGCCGTTGTTGTTCGGAAAGTATGGTACAGGTAGCTGTAGGTGAACATAACTCTGTACGCAAGGCCTAGTTAGGAAATTCGGCTTGTCACCACCTTGTTGATTAATTGATTGATTGGCTAGATTGACACCTCCCTTACGTAATATCATTAATAAAATTTTGGTAAAGGTGAACGTGGAGAAGTGCAAAAGGGTTAAAATAAGCTAAAATAAAACACGTATTTATTTGCTTGAACAATAAAACGAGCACTGTCCTTTGAGAACGTATATTAATTATATTAACTACATCGTTAAATAATTAAAGCAAGAAAATAACGATAATCAAATGCGATTTAAATTTGGAAAATGCGTGGTCGTACGTTTGTGCGTGATTGAGTGGATGCGTGGTGTGTAGTGATAATACGAACGATAATTAGGTAAATTAGAACGAAAGGAGCTAACTTACTGCGTGGTACCTGAGCTTGAAGATAGGGCTTCGAAGCTTGTATGCGATGTCCGCTGATGGAACTCGTGTGTGTAGGTGTAGTGTGTGAGTGTGTGAGTACTTACTTAGAGGCACTAAGTGAAGCGTTGAATGTGTGGGTGTCAGTAGAGAGAGATGGCCGGTTCTGGACCATCCTCCCACCCTCCCGGAAGGTAGGCAACACCCCGAGCGTGTATACTGGAAGGTAGTCACAACACCGAGCGCGCGTGTGTGGCAATGAGGGCCACAACCCCGGTTGGAGGGTTAAAAATGGGCCACAACCCCCTCCCCGGAAAATTCAAAACTCCCGCCCCTCTGGTCGGTAGGGTAGATAACTGGACAGTGCCGGTAATACAGGTGACTGTATGTAGTGCCGCTTTTGACCGGTAGGTGTCGCTGTTTGGTAGGACGCCTGTAATGCCAGTAGTACAGGGGCTGTATGTAGTATCGCTTTCGACCGGTAGGTGTCGCCGTTCGATAGGGCGCCTATGTAGTACAGGTGGCTGTATGTAGTGTTGCTTTCGACCGGAAGGTGTCGCTGCTGCTCGGAGTACAGGGGGCTGTAGGTGGTAACAGTCCTAATTAGGAAATTAAGCTTGTCACCAGAAGATGGAGGATCAGGAGACGTTAGCCAGAAAGTAAGATTACGTAATACAATGACGTCACAAACACGTTTCGACGGGAATTTGGCAGGCTAATGAAAAGTGATCCTAACAATTGGCAACTAAAACATATACATATCACCATCGAAGTACTGACCGCGTTCGACGCTGTTTGACTTTGGTGAAAGAAGGAGAACGGTTATTGTCAACGTGCTATAACTGTTGCATTTTTAAATAGACAGACGGTACACCATCCAAGTACTGACCCGCGCCTTGCTGTTTGACTTCAGTGAAAGGGCGAGAACGACTATTGCCAACGTGCTATGACTGCTGCATTTTTAAATACACATACGGTACACCATCCAAGTACTGACCCCGCGCCTTACTGTTTGACTTTGGTGAAAGGACGAGAACGGCTATTGCCAACGTGCTATGACTGTTGCATTTTTAATTAGACATACGGTACACCATTCAAGTACTGATCGCGCGTGTCGCTGTTTGACTTAGGTGATCGCATGAGGGTCGCTATTGCCAACATGCTGGTTGTTGCGGATATGTTACTATATATCACGTAATATTACGCAATACTATTACATCACAAACAGGTTTAGATGATAATTTTAGATGCAAGGAATATGTTAGAACTTCGCTCTTAGTCAGAAGATGTTGATAAAACAGATAATTATGTATAGATCCCTAATAAGATATTACGTAATACCATCATGGCATAAACAGGGTTAATGTTAGATGGGAAGAGCGTTCTCATTCATGATATCATACAAAATGCAGCGTTCTGATTGGTCGCATCTTATACAATGCCACGCTCTGATTGGTTACCAACTCGAAATTCAAAATTCCCCGATATGTATAGGAAGGTAGTTCCCCAACAACTTCCTTAACACTGATCAGGCTGTTTAACGTCAGACAGTAAGTGATGATGTCACTGCGCATGTGCAAGTTGGTCCTACTGAACACTGTATACTTTAGATCGCTCATCAGTAACGTGAAGAATCGGTTTATACGTTTGAACGTAAAATACACCAAACTGAGGAATCGGGAGATGACCCGAGCTTCATACGATTGACCGACCGCTAATCACAGTACGCTACATCATTAGACATCACAAATAGGTTTAGATATTATACTGTAATACGATATTATAAGGAAATGGAACGTAAGTCAATTACTTAGTAAATTATTAAAACGTATCACATAGGCTTATGTTTAACTGGAACACTTATACCAATAATAATCGATTGTAAATCAACAAAGTCAAACATATCAGGCTCGGTCAGGTCGTAGACGGATAGAAATCAGTATCTTTCAGTAAGATATGTGGATTTTCTATAACGATCCTATACAGTCGGCATCTAATAAAATTACGTAATACAGGACTCCTTTGTCTATTGATACGAGCATGTAACGTCACAAACAGGATTCAACGACAGTTCTGTGTTAAATGTGGAAGTTAATATAAAATCAAATTTAATGAAACCCAGTCCATTATTTATTAATATATTAAGATACATGTAGAAGAACACTTATAAAGTTTAATTGATCGTATCATATGAAATATCGCATTCTGATTGAATATCGATAAATCATATAAAAGCTAGTTCATTTACCGACAGCTTTCTAACAGCTAGGTCGCGAACTTCAACATCTTTACCTCCAGTATATAGTTTTAGTGTTTATAGTTAGGCGTTGATTTCCTACTGGTTTAGCGTTTCATTATCACTTAGTATTCGTCGTGATTGGACAGGCATATTTTAGGTAAGTTATTTAAATTTCACCGCATACTTTCCCTAATAGACTGCAATATTATAGTTTAAGATGGAGTGTGAGATATGCCACAAAACGTTTGCAAGAAAAGCTAGATTGAACAGACATCCCTGCTTAAATAATAAATCTTACACATGCACCATATGTGAGGAAATCTTTACGAGATCGGATAGTCTGTCTCGACATAAGAAAACTCATAATATCGATTCCATAACCAAGAAACGAGATGTTTCAGAAGAGAAGCAGCCACCAAGTAAAACGAACCATCCGGCGAATAGCATGTCGGAACAGGATTTTCGATGCCGCGACCAAACCTTACCGACGGCTACATTACACAATGAACACCTTTGTTTCCATGCGCATCTGAACAGCAATTCTCTTAAACTTGAAGAGGATATGTTCATCATAAAAATCACCCGGAACAATAATGGAAAAATAATGATAAAGCAGGCACCCCATGATGTAATACAACCTACAACATGAAAATTTGCATAAATATAGGATATTCCAACAGTATTATCCGACGTGAAGGTAATATCGATGGACCGACGCTTTCAAAGAAACAGTGCAGCGAGTGAAATATAATAACGGAGTAAAATAATTTTATACATATTATACTGAATAAAAGATATCATCATAAACTTTACGAATTTTATTTAAAGGGTGGAACAATATTTATAATAAGTATGCAGTAATAGAATAATACAATCTTACTAATAAGTAAGTATAGCAAAACAGCGTAAAAATGTTTATCCAACTGCTGTGGAAGTTATAAAATCCAACTGATTCGATCTCATTTTCTAGGTAAAACTCCTTCGAGGGAATATACGTTCTCATATTTGAATTTCTGCTATTTCTGTTTATAGGAACACCCCAGAATCGGTTTCTCGTTTACATCTTCAATTAAATATGCGTTGGGATTACCCACCTTACTTAAGCACGTAAGAATACGGGATTTAACCTGAATGGATCGATGTTTCGTATGATTGTATTCATCGATTATTTTAGACAAAATATCCATCTACCTATACAAATCTCTCAAACGAAATAAATGTACAATGTGAAGCTACCAGCATTATTCCACAGTCCTAACCTCGCAAGGAACCGGTTGCGGGTGAAGTTAAAAGGTATTGGTCACATCAAATACATCTCTATACAAACGTATACAGACTTGACTTCAATACAGAAACAAAAACTCACGAAGTTGTATGAACCGTGTATTTAATAAGGGGTGGAAAAGGATACATATGTATATCTATATACTGTTGGCATAATAATATAATATAAAATAAATATAATAATAATAATCATTCTAACATGATAACGGAAGTATCTTGTTCGATGTCGATATCATGAACATATCAAAGGTGAATGTAATGGGAGGTTTAACATGATGTCTACGATGGAAGATGAAGAAAAAACAAGATGATACCGGAAAATATAAAATTTGCAAGCCATGAAAGAAAATAGTCATATATCGATCTAACCAGTTAAATAAAGAACAGGCTGTGCATCTAATGATGCATTACAATCTTTCTTTACCTTGCGCTTGAACTCACGTAAATATAGGATGATACGTTACCAGTACTATTCGACAATCCTAAACTTGCAAGGAGTCGAATTCCTGACGCGCGAAGTTGTATGAATCGTGTATTTGACAAGGGCGAAACAGAACATACATATCAATCCGCTATTAGTGGAAGAGGGGTAAAACATCACTATGTTCTGATAACGGAACTATCTCATCCGATGTTGACATCATAGATATATCGAAGGCGAATATAAATATTCCAAATGATGAATAAGCGTGTATCCCATGGTGAATTACTGCAGTCTTTCGTCCAGCATGAAAAAATATATATAGGACGACCAATTATCCGCACTGACACGCCTAATCTTGAAAGGAGTTAAGTTTATGGTGAAATTAAAGGTATTGGTCACATCGACACCCAAAACAACCTATCAATATGTAAATGTATACGGACTTGACTTCATCATAAAGACGAAAATGTAGGAAGTTGTATCGACCATGTATTTAACAAGGGGAAAAGTATACACATATCGATCTATTATTAATGGAAGACGATCAATACATCATTATGTTCTGATATCAGGTTGTTTCGATCGGTACAACATCATAGACATATCAAAGGTGAATGTAATAGAATGTTAACCGTATTGGCGATAACCGAGACGAAGAAGAAAGCAAGGTTGTTGGGGTGATATAAAATTTGTAAATCACGAACGAAAAACGGTGTTACGTATTATGGTGTCCATCGACTTTGCGTGTAAACGGATAGAATCATACTAGTCCGAGTCGCAAACAGCAAATACAAGTGGAATGCGTATTATGCATAAGCATAACAACGTATACTGGACCGGACTGAATCAACGTCTTCGTGCAACGATTGACGGAAATACATCAAATAACTATACAACCGTCACATTGAATTCCCCAAACACATGAACCACCTCACCGCCAGCGGGCGCAGAGCATAACACTGAAGTCGAAAAATGACATATATGCGAAAAGGCATTAAACGAACATAAAGTAACAGAGCATCTCCATTTGACTTAACCATTCTGGGGTTTAGCGCATTCCAGTTGTAACCTCAACTGCAAAATACCTACACTCGTTCCGATTTTCTTCTATAATTTAAGTGGATATGACAGTCATCTTCAAATACGCCAGCTGGACGACGATAGCGAAGATATCGACGTTATCCCACTTAATAAAGAAAAATATATCAGCTTCATCAAGATGTTTAAATGGGATCAGTATGTCGATAAGGTAGATGTATTTCGAAAAATAAATATTAAAATGCGATTTATGGACTCGTTTTTAGATTTATGGCGGTATCTATTGAGAGACAGGATGAATTTTTTCTCAAAATCAATGTTAATATGTGCAGACGTACGACTAGCAGTTGAGGTTCATAACAAACGCACATCCCCGTACTAATATCAACAAGTACGAAAATTAAATGAATCGACTCTACTGCCCAAGAACAGCTTCCACGATACATTGACAAATAAAGGCGTTAGCGATCAAGACTACGAATACACTATAGTAGTCTAGAACACGATCACTCGTTCCAACTTACTGTAATATTGGAATATTTACCTTAAAACAGACCTACCGCTGTCCGCAGACGTATTTGAAAATTTTAAATTTTTATAAGTATATCACGATTCACAAACGATTTGAACCCAGCCCACTACAACAACAACTGATAATTTCAAGAATATGAGTATTCAGTGTGGTTTATCCCAAGTTAGTTTTCACCATGCAAGAGTCAAAAATAAATACCTAACGGTTTATAACAGTAGTGCCCCATCAACCTACCTAGTAGTCTGAGGTGCTAATAATTTATGTGGGTAAGTTATGTCTCAATCGCTGTCCTACAACAAATTGGAGTGGATGAACCCCGATGAAGTTGATCACCTCGACGTTAGTAGCATAGCGGACAACGATGTCTTGAAATTGTCGAAACTGCTGATATACGACTTTCACTACAACTACCTGAAACGGTTGTACTAGAATAAAATACCATTATGCTATATGAATACCTACAGATAGCTTCATACTATACATTGAAACTGAGAACGTGTATGCCGATATTAATCGAAATTCGCATACATTTAACACAACTGATTATGAATATGATATAATTCATACGAAATAAGCTCGTGCAGGGAATGTTTACATCGAAGAATTTGTCGATTTTCGATCAAATGTGGTCGGACTTCAAGTAGATAACTGACAAATAAAACGTGTGAGGGGATCCGACCAACGACAATTTGCTGTATAAAACACAGCATCTATTCAGGACGGCTCTGCACGGTATCTATCTAATATGGAAAGCAGGAAATTGGCACTACCATACTTGAATGATAAGAGGTGAATCCATACTAATAGGCTAATGATATACATACACACGCCCAGGGTACAACAAGGCAATCAAGACTGAAAAATAGAGGTTTAAGGTAAAAAATGTAATTACCATCCAGAAGCAAACCGAAACCTGTTATTCCATGAATTTCTTCACAAACAGATTTATCATCATCAGCTTAAACAACACGGACAACGTAAATATCTACAGCTACATAGGATATCTCTCGTACTGAAGCAAGGTGAGATTTTAAGACATCTGTATTTTTATGAAAATATTAATGTTTGTATGTTATTATTGTATGTGAACGCCAGTTTATCTGACGGTCAATATATTTTTAATAAAATGCAATATGTCTGAGTGTTTTTAACCGACTCGAACGAGCCACGGACAGCAGCGTGTTTGTCATGCGAAACACATCATCGACTCCGAAAGGTGGACAACACGCATGCCTGCGTGTCTGGAAGGTATACAACCCCTCTTGCAATTTAAAATTCAGTTCAACAACCTCGAAAATTCAAAATTCGCGTCAACCTCCCTTGAAATTTAAAATTCGCGTCAACATCCCTGGAAATTCAAAATTCGCGCCAACCTCCCCGGAAATTCAACATTCCCGCCGTCTGAAAGAGTGACCCCTTTACCCCTCTCCCACTGCATATTGGCAAGTATGCCACTCAAAAACGTCTTGACGTTTGACGTTGGATAGTAAGTGTTGACGTCACAGCTCCTATACCGTCTTATTTGCTCGTCGTCATCTATTTTAACGCTTATATCCAAGTCAGTGTTCAGTAGGGATATTATTTGGTTAATCAGCTTCTACAAGTAGTACATGTTACTAATGTTTCGCATGACAAACACGCTGCTGTCCGTGGCTCGTTCGAGTCGGTTAAAAACACTCAGACATTGCATTTTATTAAAAATATATTGACCGTCAGATAAACTGGCGTTCACATACAATAATAACATACAAACATTAATATTTTCATAAAAATACAGATGTCTTAAAATCTTACCTTGCTTTAGTACGAGAGATATCCTATGTAGCTGTAGATATTTACGTTGCCCGTGTTGTTTAAGCTGATGATGATAAATCTGGTTGTGAAGAAATTCGTGGGACAACAGGTTTCGGTTTGCTTCTGGATGGTAATTGCATTTTTACCTTAAACCTCTATTTTTCAGTCTTGATTGTCTTGTTATATCCTAGGCGTGTGTATGTATATCATTAGCCTATTAGTATGGATGCACCTCTTATCGTTCAAGCATGGTAGTGCCAATTTCCTGCTTTCCATATTAGATACATATCGTGCAGAGCCGTCCTGAATAGATGCTGTGTTTTATACAGCAAATTGTCGTTGGTCGGATCCCTTCACACGTTTTATTTGTCAGTTATCTACTTGAAGTCCGACCATCTTTGATCGAAAATCGACAAATTCTTCGATGTAAACATTCCCTGCACGAGCTTATTTCGTATGAATTATATCGTATTCATAATCAGTTGTGTTAAATGTATGCGAATTTCGATTAATATCGGCATACACGTTCTCAGTTTCAATGTATAGTATGAAGCTATCTGTAGGTATTCATATAGCATAATGGTATTTTATTCTAGTACAACCGTTTCAGGTAGTTGTAGTGAAAGTCATACATCAGCAGTTTCGACAATTTCAAGACGATGAAACCGATATATGCGGATTTATTGTAGACGACTTTAAGTATCTTCATTTGAATTACTGTAAAATTATCGCTAAATATATTGATGTTTTTAAACTTCTGTTTTGCAATCAGAGGTCCAGTGTCTCGTCTTCACCTCAAATCCTTTCAATACGTTAGCAGTTAAACATATACTTGTTTATCGCTGTTCTCCTTCGTTTTTCTGTAAACGGAATTGTTCATTAATTTAAAAATTCATCTAGAAGTCATCCTCGGACTGGTTCCTCAGGAAGGTGTTCTAATGAATATAATATTTCAGACATGTGAACTGGTTGAATCGTAGTACTCGATGGGTGAGTGGGAGTTCTAGACCGTTGAATATGGTCTGCTTAAGGTTGGTATGATGTATAATGCAATGTTGTTTGTTATAGATTTTGTATGAATTATGTTTTGGAGAAGGAGCTGATGGTCGTTTCGGACATCGTTCAATAGCGTTTCATCGTTGTCCGCTATGCTACTAACGTCGAGGTGATCAACTTCATCGGGGTTCATCCACTCGAATTTGTTGTAGGACAGCGATTGAGACATAACTTACCCACATAAATTATTAGCACCTCAGACTACTAAGTAGGTTGATGGGTCACTGCTATCATAAACGGTTAGGCATTTATTTTTGACTCTTGCATGGTGAAAACTAACTTGGGATAAACCACACTGAATACTCATATTCTTGAAATTATCAGTTGTTGTTGTAGTGGGTTGGGTTCAAATCGTTTGTGAATCGTGATATACTTATAAAAATTAAAAATTTCCAAATACGTCTACGGACAGCGGAAGGTCGGTTTTAAGGTAAATATTCCAATATTACAGTAAGTTGGAACGAGTGATCGTGTTCTAGACTACTATAGTGTATTCGTAGTCTTGATCGCTAACGCCTTTATTTGTCAATGTATCGTGGAAGCTGTTCTTGGGCAGTAGAGTCGATTCATTTAATTTTCGTACTTGTTGATATTAGTACGGGGATGTGCGTTTGTTATGAACCTCAACTGCTAGTCGTACGTCTGCACATATTAACATTGATTTTGAGAAAAAATTCATCCTGTCTCTCAATAGATACCGCCATAAATCTAAAAACGAGTCCATAAATCGCATTTTAATATTTATTTTTCGAAATACATCTACCTTATCGACATACTGATCCCATTTAAACATCTTGATGAAGCTGATATATTTTTCTTTATTAAGTGGGATAACGTCGATATCTTCGCTATCGTCGTCCAGCTGGCGTATTTGAAGATGACTGTCATATCCACTTAAATTATAGAAGAAAATCGGAACGAGTGTAGGTATTTTGCAGTTGAGGTTACAACTGGAATGCGCTAAACCCCAGAATGGTTAAGTCAAATGGAGATGCTCTGTTACTTTATGTTCGTTTAATGCCTTTTCGCATATATGTCATTTTTCGACTTCAGTGTTATGCTCTGCGCCCGCTGGCGGTGAGGTGGTTCATGTGTTTGGGGAATTCAATGTGACGGTTGTATAGTTATTTGATGTATTTCCGTCAATCGTTGCACGAAGACGTTGATTCAGTCCGGTCCAGTATACGTTGTTATGCTTATGCATAATACGCATTCCACTTGTATTTGCTGTTTGCGACTCGGACTAGTATGATTCTATCCGTTTACACGCAAAGTCGATGGACACCATAATACGTAACACCGTTTTTCGTTCGTGATTTACAAATTTTATATCACCCCAACAACCTTGCTTTCTTCTTCGTCTCGGTTATCGCCAATACGGTTAACATTCTATTACATTCACCTTTGATATGTCTATGATGTTGTACCGATCGAAACAACCTGATATCAGAACATAATGATGTATTGATCGTCTTCCATTAATAATAGATCGATATGTGTATACTTTTCCCCTTGTTAAATACATGGTCGATACAACTTCCTACATTTTCGTCTTTATGATGAAGTCAAGTCCGTATACATTTACATATTGATACACATTTAACACAGAACTGTCGTTGAATCCTGTTTGTGACGTTACATGCTCGTATCAATAGACAAAGGAGTCCTGTATTACGTAATTTTATTAGATGCCGACTGTATAGGATCGTTATAGAAAATCCACATATCTTACTGAAAGATACTGATTTCTATCCGTCTACGACCTGACCGAGCCTGATATGTTTGACTTTGTTGATTTACAATCGATTATTATTGGTATAAGTGTTCCAGTTAAACATAAGCCTATGTGATACGTTTTAATAATTTACTAAGTAATTGACTTACGTTCCATTTCCTTATAATATCGTATTACAGTATAATATCTAAACCTATTTGTGATGTCTAATGATGTAGCGTACTGTGATTAGCGGTCGGTCAATCGTATGAAGCTCGGGTCATCTCCCGATTCCTCAGTTTGGTGTATTTTACGTTCAAACGTATAAACCGATTCTTCACGTTACTGATGAGCGATCTAAAGTATACAGTGTTCAGTAGGACCAACTTGCACATGCGCAGTGACATCATCACTTACTGTCTGACGTTAAACAGCCTGATCAGTGTTAAGGAAGTTGTTGGGGAACTACCTTCCTATACATATCGGGGAATTTTGAATTTCGAGTTGGTAACCAATCAGAGCGTGGCATTGTATAAGATGCGACCAATCAGAACGCTGCATTTTGTATGATATCATGAATGAGAACGCTCTTCCCATCTAACATTAACCCTGTTTATGCCATGATGGTATTACGTAATATCTTATTAGGGATCTATACATAATTATCTGTTTTATCAACATCTTCTGACTAAGAGCGAAGTTCTAACATATTCCTTGCATCTAAAATTATCATCTAAACCTGTTTGTGATGTAATAGTATTGCGTAATATTACGTGATATATAGTAACATATCCGCAACAACCAGCATGTTGGCAATAGCGACCCTCATGCGATCACCTAAGTCAAACAGCGACACGCGCGATCAGTACTTGAATGGTGTACCGTATGTCTAATTAAAAATGCAACAGTCATAGCACGTTGGCAATAGCCGTTCTCGTCCTTTCACCAAAGTCAAACAGTAAGGCGCGGGGTCAGTACTTGGATGGTGTACCGTATGTGTATTTAAAAATGCAGCAGTCATAGCACGTTGGCAATAGTCGTTCTCGCCCTTTCACTGAAGTCAAACAGCAAGGCGCGGGTCAGTACTTGGATGGTGTACCGTCTGTCTATTTAAAAATGCAACAGTTATAGCACGTTGACAATAACCGTTCTCCTTCTTTCACCAAAGTCAAACAGCGTCGAACGCGGTCAGTACTTCGATGGTGATATGTATATGTTTTAGTTGCCAATTGTTAGGATCACTTTTCATTAGCCTGCCAAATTCCCGTCGAAACGTGTTTGTGACGTCATTGTATTACGTAATCTTACTTTCTGGCTAACGTCTCCTGATCCTCCATCTTCTGGTGACAAGCTTAATTTCCTAATTAGGACTGTTACCACCTACAGCCCCCTGTACTCCGAGCAGCAGCGACACCTTCCGGTCGAAAGCAACACTACATACAGCCACCTGTACTACATAGGCGCCCTATCGAACGGCGACACCTACCGGTCGAAAGCGATACTACATACAGCCCCTGTACTACTGGCATTACAGGCGTCCTACCAAACAGCGACACCTACCGGTCAAAAGCGGCACTACATACAGTCACCTGTATTACCGGCACTGTCCAGTTATCTACCCTACCGACCAGAGGGGCGGGAGTTTTGAATTTTCCGGGGAGGGGGTTGTGGCCCATTTTTAACCCTCCAACCGGGGTTGTGGCCCCCATTGCCACACACGCGCGCTCGGTGTTGTGACTACCTTCCAGTATACACGCTCGGGGTGTTGCCTACCTTCCGAGAGGGTGGGAGGGTGGTCCAGAACCGGCCATCTCTCTCTACTGGTGTCAGCAAGTGACTAAACTAAAATTCGTGCGATGTGTATTTAAATGTCGCTGAAGGGTGTGAGAGGTTATTAACAGTGAACGATGAAATTAGGTAGTTGGGACAGTCAGTTTACGAAGAATACGCAGGTCCTTTTTACCTATTAGGGGGTAAAACGGTCAGAAAGAGTCACCAACGTATACTCGCAAACACAAAATTGCAAAAATAATTTTAAATAAGTTAACTGAATGGAACACAGATGTTGGCTAAAATATTAAGAAAAATAATTTAATCGCGTATTTAAAATGACCAATCTTCTTCCACAATTTAAGTGGGTATGACAGTCATCTACTCATACGTCAACTGGCAGATGATAGTGAAGAAATCGATGTCATACCCCTTAATAAAGAAAAATATATCAGCTTCACGAAGAAGATCGAGGTAGACAGATACATGCATAAGGCCGGTGTATCTAGAACTGTAAATATTAAAATCAGGTTTGTGGACTCGCTTAGATTCATGGCGTCATCCATAGAAAAGCTCGCAGAAAATCTCGCCGAAGATCAGTTTGAGCACGTGAGAACGCATTTTGAGGACGACGAGCAGTTCAGGTTGGTGATTAAGAAAGGTTTATTCCCGTACACCCATATCACTAGCTACGATACGCTGAGTGAACCAGCATTACCGCCCCAACATAGCTTTCGCAACAGTCTGACGAGGAGAGACATCACCAATGAGGAATATGAGCATCCCATAAACGTATGGAATACTTTCCATTGCGACAGTTTGCTGGAATACTCAAATATGTATTTGAAAACAGACGTTCTCCTGCTCACTGACATTTTTGAGAATTTCCGAAAAGTATGCCAGCGCTCTTACGGTCTTGATCCGGCGCATTATTACACTAATCCGGATCTGACATGGGACGCCATGCTGAAATATACCGGGGTCGAATTGGAGCTTCTGACTGACGTGGAAATGCATCACTTCGTAAAAGAAGCATTCGAGGTGGTCTGTTGCAAGTCAGTCTGCGCTATGCGAAGGCGAACAATAAATACGTCCCCGGTTACGATAGCAGCGTACCATCGACGTTCCTTATGCACATGGACGCCAACAACCCCTACGGATGGGCCATGTCCCAACCCCTACGCTACGCTAAATTCCAGTGGATGAGCCGAGAGGAGATCGAACACCTAGATATCGACAGGTTAGATGAGGATGAGGAAACGGGGTACTTTTTGGAGGTGGATATGAGATATCCCAAAGAACTACATGACGCTCACAAAGATTTGCCATTCCCCCTGAAAGCACCGTGTCTCCGACATCAAAGTTTCAAAATCGATTGTGTGCGATTAACGCAATTACGTCATCCATCACAGAAATCTAAAACAAGCGATATCTAAAGGACTAGAGCTCATCCACATACATAGAGTATTGCGATTCAAGCAGTCGGCATGGCTGAAGAAATATATTTATTTGAATACGTCTCTGCATCAACAAGCGACGAATGAATTTGAAAAGAGCTTTTTCAAGCTCATGAATAACGCTGCATACGGTAAGACCATGGAGAACGTCGACAAGCGGGTAGACGTTAAACTGTGAACCCATTGGGAAGACCTGGGACGAAGACGGGGAGCACGCTCATTAATAGCGAAACAAAACTTTAAGAGCGTGAGCATCTTCGCGGAAAACTCTGTGGTAATTCAAATGAGAAAGTTGAAAGTAATTTAGAACAAACCCATTTACATCGGTTTTGCCGTCCACGAATTATCGAAATGGTTAATGTACGATTTCTATTATAATGAGGAGAAGGGAACGAAAGAAGATAAAGCAATTATATGCTATACTGACACGGACAGCCTCATTCTACAAATTGAAACGAACAATGTGTATGAGGATATAAAACAAAACCCATACAATTTCGACACATCGAACTATAACGAGGATAATCCTTACGGCATCACCCGACGAAATAAAGCTATACCGGGGATGTTTAAGGATGAGACTGCCAGTAAAGCCGTAGAAGAGTTTATAGGCCTGCGGTCAAAAATGTATGGCCTACGAATTGGCAGTGAGCAAGTGAAGAGGGCGATAGGGGTCCAAAATGCGTGGTCCGGGATGACATCAGCATGGGTGACTACATGGACAGCCTGACCAACGGGAGCATGTTATACAAAACGCAACATGTATTCAGAACAGCGCTCCGTGACATTTACACCGTTGAGCAGAGAAAGCTAGCCCTCTCGCCCCTGGACGATAAGAGGCTCATCCATGCTGATTGCGTCCTGGGGCCACCACGCTATCGAGGACCGACAAGTGTAAGGTGTGTATGCGAATGTGATTAAGGTCTAGAAACAAACTCAATGCCGTCTAGTTACAGATTTTTCCCCACTAACATCCCCACCAACTGTGACATCATCAACTGCGACGTTTACCTCAATAATAGATTGAATGGCTGAAAATCTCACCTTGCTCCATCGCGAAGTATTGATGTTGATGATATGGGTTGTTGCACCTTATTTTGGCTTTCCTTTATTTCCTTTATTTTAAATTTGTTTTCTATAATAATCCCGTACTGTGTTTAATTATAAGCTCTATGTTATTTACATACAATAAGTGTCAGTCTCCTACAGATGGCGCTACGTTAAAATTGCCTACTTACCTATTGTCTTTCTATTCGTATTAAAAACAACTGTATGAAGTGTTCATAAAGTACTTAGTTTATAATAGATTTAAAGCGGTCACTTTGTTTGGTTTATCGATTAATGTTAAAAGTTGTAGACGTACTAAGTTGGGAACCATGATAGAAAAGGGGAAAAGTGTGACGTGCGCAGAAGCAAGAGGGACTCGGGGATTAAGTGTTGGGAAGGCGGTGAGAGGGAACGACATCGGCATCAAGAAAAGTAGTAGTGATAGCGAGGTGGGTCCGACAAAAATTCAAGTAATTTCTCGATTGTCGAGGATTAGCGGCCTATCTCGCGTGTCATCCCCCCAGTTGTTTAGCCCATGTGGGATTTTGGATAATGTATCCATGAAGGAAATGGGGAGTGACAACACGGAAGCTCCGGATTTGTAGATCACGCTACCGACACCAGGCACCACCATCACCCGGCCATTACACCGGCGCCGATTAAGGACACGTTCAGATAAATACTTTCCTTTATTTCTTAACTTCCCAGCCTTCAGCATTAACTTTAATAACGTAGTGGTAATTCAGTAATTATCGTTCAGTAGTAAGATTCTTTTGTTTTCTTTTTTTATATGTATATATTTTGTTGTGCTTTATGTGAGCAACTTGTCGCCAATTCTACTTTCCATCAATAGCCTGTCAGGTTTCAATATTTCCCTGACAGGGATAACATCTGAAGGCCGCCTGTTCATGCTGAAAATATTGTGGCCCCTGAGAAAGAGTCGAGCATTTAGCCGAGGCACGGCGTGGTTTTTGTACAGGGTAATCAAGGTGCTCATATAGGCATCGGGTATTCAATTGTATATTTTGATCCGTTTCATTTGTATCGTTTGAGCGACGTTGTAGTTGGATATATAGATTCATACACAGATATACCTATATCAGTGATTCTTTTTTTGTACCCCCTCCCTTCTTTTTTTTCTTCTTCCTCCGTAATGCAACAATGTCGTTCCATCTTTCATAATTTAGATAATAGGGTGCTGACTGGACACTGCAAGTGCAGTCGCGGTGAGTAGTCTATTATTATGGTAAACGTCGCAGTTGATGATGTCACAGTTGGTAGGGATGTTAGTGGGGAAAATCTGTAACAAGGCGACATTGAGTTTGTTTCTAGACGTTAATCACATTTGCATATATACCTTAAGCTTGTCGGTCTTCGATAGCGTGGTGGCCCCAGGACGCAATCAGCATGGATCACCCTCTTATCGTCCAGGGGCGAGAGGGCTAGCTTTCTCTGCTCAACGGTGTAAATGTCACGGAGCGCTGTTCTGAATACATGTTGCGTTTTGTATAACATGCTCCCGTTGGTCAGGCTGTCCATGTAGTCACCCATGCTGATGTCATCCCGGACCACGCATTTTTGGACCCCTATCGCCCTCTTCACTTGCTCACTGCCAATTCGTAGGCCATACATTTTTGACCGCAGGCCTATAAACTCTTCTACGGCTTTACCGGCAGTCTCGTCCTTAAACTTCCTCGGTATAGCTCTATTTCGCCGGGTGATGCCGTAAGGATTATCCTCGTTATAGTTCGATGTGTCGAAATTGTATGGGTTTTGTGTTATGTCCTCATACACATCGTTCGTTTCAATTTGTAGAATGAGGCCGTCCGTGTCAGTATAGCATATAATTGCTTTATCTTTTTCGTTCCCTTCTCCTCATTATAATAGAAATCGTACATTAACCATTTCGATAATTCGAGGACGGCGAAACCGATGTAAATGGGTTTGTTCTAAGTTACTATCAACTTTCTCATTTGAATTACCACAGAGTTTTCCGTGAAGATGCTCACGCTCTTAAAGTTTTGTTTCGCTATTAATGAGCGTGCTCCCCGTCTTCGTCCCAGGTCTTCACAATGGGTTCACAGTTTAACGTCTACTCGCTTGTCGACGTTCTCCATGGTCTTACCGTATGCAGCGTTATTCATGAGCTTGAGAAAGCTCTTCAAATTCATTCGTCGCTTGTTGACGCAGAGACGTATTCAAATCAATATATTTTTTGAGCCATGCCGACTGCTTAAATCGCAATATTCTATGTACGTGGATGAGCTCTACTCCGTTAGATATCGCCTGTTTTAGATTTCTGTGATGGATGACGTAATTGCGTTAATCGCACAGGTTTGCTATAAGTTTTCGATTATGAAAGTTTGATGTCGGAGGCACGGTGCTTTCACGGAGGAATGGCAAATCTTTGTGAGCGTCATGTAGTTCTTTGGGATATCTCATACCTACCTCCAAAAAGTACCCCGTTTCCTCATCCTCATCTAACCTGTCGATATCTAGGTGTTCGATCTCCTCTCGGCTCATCCACTGGAATTTAGCGTAGCGTAGGGGTTGGGATATGGCCCATCGATATGGGTTGTTGGCGTCCATGTGCATAAGGAACGTCGATGGTACGCTGTTATCGTAACCGGGGCCATATTTATTGTTCGCCTTCGCATAGCGCAGACTGACTTGCAACAGACCACCTCGAATGCTTCTTTTTACGAAGTGATGCATTTCCACGTCAGTCAGAAGCTCCAATTCGATCCCGGTATATTTCAGCATTGCGTCCCATGTCAGTTCCGGACTAGTGTAATAATGCGCCGGATCAAGACCGTAAGAGCGCTGGCATACTTTTCGTAAATTCTCGGAAATGTCAGTGAGCAGGAGAACGTCTGTTTTCAAATACATATTTGAGTATGGCAGTAAACTGTCGCAATGGAAAGTATTCCATACGTTTTGGAATGCTCGTATTCCTGATTGGTGATGTCTCTCCCCATCAGACTGTTGCGAAACCTATGTTGGGGCGGTAAAGCTGGTTCACTCAGCGTATCGTAGCTAGTGATATGGGTGTACGGGAATATACCTCTCCTGATCACCAACCTGAACTGCCCGTCGTCCTCAAACTGTGTCCTCACGTGCTCAAACTGATCTTCGGGGCGATTTTCTGCGAGCTTTTCTATGGATGACGCCATGAATCTAAGCGAGTCCACAGACCTCATTTTAATATTTAGAGTTCTAGATACACCGGCCTTATCCATGTATGTGTCTACCTCGATCTTCTTCGTGAAGCTAATATATTTTTCTTTATTAAGGGGTATGACATCGATTTCTTCACTATCATCTGCCAGTTGACGTATGAGTAGATGACTGTCATACCCACTTAAATTGTGGAAGAAGATTGGTACCACTTTGCCGATTTTATAGTTTAGGTTGCAGCATGAGTGCGCCGCACCTCGGAATCGACCTGTCAAATGGCAGTGATCGGCCACTTTGTCAGCATTTGGATCTCTGCCTCATATGTGACATTTTACGGTTTTGGCGTATACCTTCACCTCGTTATTGATAAAGCTATTCATGGGTTTGGGGAACTTTGTGTGTGTCATACAATTTTTTAATATCCTCAGACAGCCATCGGGGCAATCCAACGCGGCATAGCTCACAAACTTATTGTATCTTGCATCAAATGAGCATACTATGTTGTACGCGAAGCTATACGCCTAATGTAGGTGCGTTTTACTGGTGTATGCCGCCTGCGGTTTGGGTTGACAGGTCTGAATAGGCATCAACATACATTCGAAGTCGGCGTATACGACGAAAGGTAGTGCCATTTTCCTGTCACAATTCACGAATTTCAAGAAGTTTTGCGGTACCATTTCGCCCATCCTATTCTTTCTTTTTTCTGTTATCGGCATGACGGTCAGCATCTTATTGCGCTCGCCATCGGTGTGTCTTCTCAGAGCCTCGTTGGTTGTGAAGTAGTTAAGGCAACCGTCGCAGAAATACTTCCTCTGTTCCTTGTGGGACAACGACGCCGATACCAACCGCGACAAATCTGTTATTAGCACATAGTGGGATTCTGTGCTTCTTCCACCAGCAACAGATAGACGTGCGTGTCTCGTTTCATCTTGGTTAGATACAGCGGTCCCACGATTTCATGTGCTTTCGTCTCACCATTGAATTCGAGACCGTATACATTCAGTGAGCTACCGTTTTGTATCTCGATGTGAGGTATATGCTTCAACTTCGTCGGGAAATCTATGCCTTCTAAGTTCAGGACGGTGGTATAGTGCGGATAGCTCGCCAGTCTATTCCTATTTATATTTGCTGGGTGAAGGGCTGCGGTGATAGCTCACGCAATGCAGGCTTCGTCGTTATTTTGTACGTTAACGCAAGCCTTTTTAATTGTTATTTCTTTCGGGAATTCTATGTAGGACGATCCTCCTAGCGGTTTGTACGTATTGACGTTAAATTCTATGTGCGATACTGATCCTAGCGTCTATCCCGAATCTCGATCCTGGAACTCCTCGGCCTTTGTCTTAATTTTGCTGGCAAGCTCATCATAGAGGTCGTCAAGATCGGCTGATGGTGCCACCACGACGTATTTCGTGTTAAATGATTTTAGTTCGGTCACTTGCTCCTCCCCGCAGTTCTTCATGCACCAGGCGAATAGTTCTAACTGCAATTTTACTCCCTGGTTCAATCTCCTTATATTGTCGTCCACCAGTCTGCAGATTTTCTGCTTCAGGTTTAGCAGTAATGTTGGGAAGTCTACGTCGACGACCCCTACGATTTTGTATTTCTTTATGTTAGTCTTCATGTTTGTTTTTAGAATGAAAACTCCTTCCTCCAACATCGTAGAGTTATTCGCTAGATGCGCTTGGGGACGTATGTGGCTGTTGTGTAATGCAGCCGTCGGGAAAGTTTGGCCGCAGCATTGGAAAACTTGTTCCGGCTTGCTGGTTGACGGTATGGCCTTCTGTCTCTTATTACCCGGCTGGGAGTCTACAGAAGCCTCTCGTTTCCTGCCCGCGGGTTCGACATTGTGACTATTTTTCATGTGACGAGGCAGATTATCTTGTCTGGTGAACAACTCCTCGCATATGGAGCACGTGTACGACTTCTTGGTCAGACACGGATGCCTCTTCAAGTTGTCTTTTCTGGTGAATGTTTTGCGGCATATTTCACACTCCATGTTAACTATAATATGGCATCCTATTAGGGAAACCATGCGGTAAAATTAAAAAGTATATATATATATATATATATATAAGGTAATAACGGAGATAAAGATGTAGAGCTGTTAGGAAGCAGATGCTGAATTGTGAAAAGGATGGCAGGGATGAAAGCAGGGTGGAATTTCGTTATTGTATACATGGAGGACATATGGGCCTCTCATCAGACAGCGAGGATGAAGATCAGAGAATTGTTAAAAGATTTTGTTCTGACAAAAATAAAGCTATTATAGACAAAATCTATAAATATAGATAACCAATGTTCTGATGTCTTAATAAATAAATAAATAAATAAATAAATAAATAAATAAATAGCGTTTCATTAGCTTGTATCCAAAATTCTCGTCTAAACCTGTTTGCGACGTAATGGTATTGCATAATATTACGTAATATATAGGAACGATCCGCAACAATCGGTACGCTGGCAATAGCGGCAGAGGTCGAATATTAGAAACGACTTGCCAGCTTCCCCTCACTTGCCTGGCGAAATATTCGTCATAGTGGGGGAACCAGCCGAAGAGGGCGAACCGACCCGATGTGGCAGCGGTACGCTTTCGGCTGTTCCTTGCCCCTTATCTATTATAATACTTGTAACAGATAAGAAATATTAAATTACTATTGAAAGAAAAGGTCTAGATCGAATTTCATGGTTGATTGTATTTGGCTTATATATTATGGCTTATTTATAGGTATTCTTTTTTAACTAATAAATATCCATTCAACACTTATTTTATTTTAATAAAGAGTCCGCAGGACCAAAAATAATTTGGTAAAAACTATATAAACAACGATGACTTGAATGTTGGACGAATATTACATATCGCATACTGTTTGCGAACTCGGGCGTGAGATCTGGAGGAATTCGGGAAAATCGCAGTAGCAAAGATTAAAACAGCGAGATTGAGGAACTAGAGAAAACAATGATTTATTCCTGTCAAGAAAAAGGAGGGAAAACCTTTCAAAGCTATAGAATACAGTCACGTATAATAATTATAATAGTAATAATGATAATAATAACAAAAAATAGTAATAATTAAAATAATAATAATAACAATAATAACAATAGTAATAATAATAATAGTAATAATAATAATCATAATCATAATAACAATAATTGTATAGAGGCATAACCTTCATATGGTATTAAACGACATCGAGCGTAATCGAAAAAATGAGATGAGGGATCCATAAATCTAAAATTAATGGAATATTTACAATTTCGAGGGATAATTTCAAAATCATTAAGAAGTATTGCACAGCTGAAAGTTGTTAGAAGTAGGTAATAGAGGAGCTTTGCGAGCACAAAATTTGGCAAAAATTATTCAATTTTATTAAATCCGATTAGGAAAAGCCACAACAAATGTTCAAACAGGTATTAAAAAAAAAGTGTAAGTTATACAACGTTTTTCAAAATTTAGCGGAATAAATCTTCAAAATGTTGGAAATCATGAGAATTCCCCAAATTCGTGGAAAAAAATTCAAAACTATTCTTGAGGCATTTCCTCATCAGTCGCGTACATCGTTAAACCACGTTGTTTCTTGATGGAAGGTTTATATAACAATGTTGAAGACATTTGAGTTAATTGCTCCTCTGTTACCTCGCTGGCACGACCCGTCTCTTTATTATTTTTAGCTGCGACTTTTATTGCGACTAGCGCACTAACGCTATCGCTCGACAAGGTTGAGCGTTTCTTGTGGCTCACAACATCTGTCAACGCGGAAAAAGTCCTCTCTGCCGCCGCGTTCGAGTGTGGCAAAGACCGTACTATACCTAAAAGACATTTTAATTGTGGATACTTGAAATCTCCACTTTCATATTTCCTAAACAAAATCTCTGTCCACATATCATCAAATGACAACATGTCGATTTCTCGTCTAATCGAACCGTTTCGATATTCCGAGAACAAGAAACGCCACTCCTTTTTCATTACGGCCTTATCAAATCCACCGAGTTTTTCCGCGAAAATCCAAACTTCACTGAACCTACAATCCCGATCCTCATCTTTCAAGGCGGTTTCACTATCAAAAACACGCAAGGAAGTGAAAAATTCATCATTAATATAAAATAATCTTCGTTGGATTTGATTTGCAGCCTCTATATAAAAATTCAAACAATTCTGGCGAATTCTATGAACGATTTCCTCATTTTCGGTGGTATTGTTTGATTTGAGTTTTTCTATAACGTCGTGGCATTCTTCTCCGAATGATATCTCATCTAGAGGCAATTGATTACTACTATCTTCGAATCGAACGTGCCCCGATTGCACAAAGGGAAGAAGAGGTTTCTTTATAAAATGTCGTACCATCCGCGAGAAAAATTGAAGGCATTTCCCGTGCAACTGATGAACTCGCGTTTCAGAATTTTGAAAAAAGGTTTATATTATTGAATATCGCCAAAACATACTCTAGAAAAGCTAGGTACGCTTGCATCTCGAGATCGTTGAGAAATGTGTTCATTCTTTCGAGTTTTTCTCGTTTTTGCAATCACCTTCTACTATCGAATCGGAGAAGCATGCCTGCAACGACGGCATCAAAAGACGCAGTCTCTGGATAGCGCCGTGACGCCCGAGCCACCGTGTTTTCGAATATTTAACCAGTTTTAGTTGTAACCCCTGACATGCATCAATAAACTCGTCTAAAATTTGCGATCGTTTCGCATAATTTTGGTGGTAAACGATCGACATCATTGACTCCTCAACTATGTTAGGCATTGTTTTTTCAAAAGAATGCTTTGATATTAGCGCGAGAGCATGACAAACGCATGGAGTAACGATGACGCTCAGATTTTCCAGAAGGAGTAATGCTTTGAAGGATACCTTCTCTGCGTTCATAACCGAAGCGTGATCGCATGCGATTGCAATAATGTTTGAAACTGCTTGAAAATACCCGCTGTAGTTAATTTTGTTGCGTTTAGTTCGAAAAGTGTCGGCAATGCTGTAACAACATTGAGTGTCTTCTGGTTGACGTATCGCACTAAAAGGTCAGCCAGCTTTTATTATTCTGGGTTCCCTCATCGATAAAAAGCGCGAATTTGGTATCCCGAAGAATGCGAATCGAGGATTCCTCTTCGTAACGACCGAGTACGTTACGCACAATACCTGAAACTTTGGGCGCGCTCGCGGTCATCTTTTGTAGAACTGCCGGATGTATTGTTTTGAAAAAATCTAGTATTGGTTTCATCTGCGTGTAAGGGATGCTCAATTCGCTTCCTAATCTAATATATTCTAACTCAGCGCTTCATACCGAATTTTTAAAGTCATCGATGAATTCCTGGACTACTTCGGGATGAACTTCATCTACTGTTGCTATACCGTTCGCGAAACATTGAACCTTGTGCTCATCTTTACTTGCGTGTGGATCTAAACTCGAAGTTCCCCCTCGACAGCTTTCTTTCACATCACACACAATACAGTGAAAGGAATGGTTGTCCTCAGGAATACATCGAATCCAGGACTTGTACCTAATATCGGTAGTCCACGCTAAGGTAAACTTATGAGAATAAGGCCCTACTCTTCTTTCACTGAATCCGCGTTCCAATTCAGCAATGCCTCTCTGATGTCGTTTAGTTGCCACATGAAGGTTGAATTGGTATTCCTTCCGCAGTATCAAGTCGACGTCGCACACATTGCAGCGAAATGCATGCGGATCCTCTCCATTTATCTCCTGGAAACAACTGTTGGGCTCCATTGAACTGCGAGAGAAACTACAACGAAACTGTAAGTTACACGCGTTGTGTAGAGAAAGGCCTCAGGGTTAACACAATTTATGAAAGGATTTGGAAAGTTGTAGTAGCCAGAAAACAAAAAATGACAGTAAAACACTCGACATATTCGGAAAAAACTTACATTTATATCTGCCAAAAAGCCTCGAGATAGGAGTCTTCTTGTCGATGGATAACAGCCTGATATGGGTGTCAGCGGTTAGCTTGCAACTAAACTTAAATCTAAAGATTATGGCTTTAAATACTGTTTGCATTATTTACTTTTTAATATCTAAGTAATTTTACCTATTATAATTACACTAATAACAAATAGTTGCATTATGTAAGTAATTACCTACCTCCCGCATCTACTTACCTTGTTGATCAGTCACATACCAACCACAAACCGACGGGAACCGGCACTAATTAGATATTGTCGAAAATGTAATAATTTCTAACTCATCAGAGATGAACTCGTAATTACAGTTTTTAGGTTTAGTACGGTCTTTGCCACACTCGAACGCCATGGCCGAGAGAATTTTTCCACGTTGATAGATATTGCGAGCCACAAGTTCCGATGAATTTGGAAAACGTTCTATAAGTTAAACTTTTTATAACTTTTTGAATATAATAATAAACTTTTGAAAGTGAAAACTTCGGTATAACTGGCGATATGTGAAAACAATACAACATGTGTGATGATTCGATAACAATTTACAAGATGAATAGAATGTATGTGAAAGTTACATTAATTTAAAAATATAATATGATTATGAATATGATTATTATTATTATCATCATTATTATTACTTTGTAAGGCTTTTCCTCCTTTTTTATGCCAGGAATAAATCTTGTTTTCTCTCCTTCCTCAATCTCGCTGCTTTAATCTATGCTACTGCGATTTTCCCGAACTCCTCCAGATCTCACGCCCGAGTTCGCAAACAGTATGCGATATGTAATATTCGTCCAACATTCAAGTCATCGTTGTTTATACAGTTCTTTTACCACATTATTTTTGGTCCTGCGGACTCTTTATTAAAATAAAATAAGTGTTGAATGGATATTTATTAGTTAAAAAAGAATACCTATAAATCTATCTGTTATAGGCATAAGCCAAATACAATCAACCATGAAATTCGATCCAGACCTTTTCTTTCAATAGTAATTTAATATTTCTTATCTGTTACAAGTATTATAACAGATAAGGGGCAAGGAACAGCCGAAAGCGTACCGCTGCACATCGGGCCGGTTCGCCCTCTTCGGCTGGTTCCCCACTATGACGAATATTTCGCCAGGCAAGTGAGGGGAAGCTGGCAAGTCGTTTTTCGACCAAGAGCGGCACTACATGCGGCCACCTCTATTATCGATACTACATAGGCATCTACCTTACCAACCAACAGCGACACATTCCGGCCAAAAGTTACACTACATACAGAAATCTGTATTATCGGCACTGCCAAGTTATCTACCTTACAAACTAACAGCGACACCCTCGGTCAAAAGCGACACTACATACAGAAATCTGTATTACCGGCACTGCCCAGTTATCGACCAGAAGTGCGGCAGCTTTGAATTTTCCGGGGAGGGGATTGTCGCCCATGTTTAACCCTCCAAACCGTGGTTGTGACTACCCTTCAGACACGCGTGCTCGGGGTGTTGACTACCTTCTAGTATACACGCTCGGGGCGTTGCCTACCTTACTGGAGGAGGGGAGGAGGATCGAGAACTCGCCATCTCCCTCTACCCAGCTGCGTTTTTTCATTTATTTGAGAAAAACGCGTTTGAATGCGAAAATAGCGCAACACACCAATGGTCCACGGTACACCTGATGTAGCACCTATAATCCTCGATCTGACACCGTGGTATTCAACATATGGCTTACGATTAAATAAATACGATCTTAAGGCATCGCATAATGCAGGTGAAAATCCCATTATGGAGAGTTTATTGAGCAAAACGTGATGATCTATTTGGTCAAATGCCTTCTGAAAATCCGTACATACAACGTCCACCTGATCCTGATCATCCAAAACTGCAGTAACATACTGGGCGAACCACCTCAGATTAGTAACAGTAGATCGTTTACTCATAAAACCATGCTGTGTAGACGATATGAAACACCGCACTGAATTATAAATGTTATTATGCAAGATGGTCTCAAATATTTTGGCAAAATTTGGCAAGATAGATATAGGCCGATAGTTCTTCACATCAGAGGAATCATCATCATCAAGCCTTTCAGCCCTTTGGGCTATGGCTAACATCTTACGACGTTTGTCAAGTTCTATTTGATGAGGTGAACTACTCCTCTTGCTCCCTGTGTTTTAAAGCTTGCTATGAGTCCTGGCGGCCTGTTATTTTCCTCCATTCTTTTCTGTCCCTTGCTTTTGATCTCCAATCGGTTCTTCATCACTTTTACGTCTTCCTCCACGGCATGTCTCTGTCTCTTCCTTGGTCGTCCCTTGCCTCTGGGCCGGAATCCACTGGGTTATCCTTCTTATCATATCCGTTGGTTTCCTTCTCATGATGTGGCCTGCCCATTGGAGCAGTTGAGCTTTCATGTATCTTATAATACTTTCACCCTCAAGTTGATCCTCTATTTCTTTGTTAGTTTTCGGTTTTATTACTCCCTGTTCTGTGACGTGCGGCCCTAATATTGCTCTTAAAACTTTTCTTTCTGCTATCTTTAGGTCTTCTTGTTCTTTTAGTGATTGCTGTAGTCTCCATTGCATACGTGATGACCGACCTCATTAAAGTTTTGTAAATCTTGATCTTGGTTTTCTTTGTTAGTGTTTTGTTTTTCAGTAGTGACCTATTTCGTCCAAACGCTTGTAGTCCTTTTAATATTCTCTGTCACCCTCTCTTTCCCATTCCTGTCCATTACTATTTATCGACTTGCTCCAAAGTATTTGAACACTTACTTTACAGCAAGATCTATAACTGCATAAGACCTTATATCTCCACACAGCAACATGGCTTCATGACAGGAAGATCTACACTATCGAATCTTGCTGCAATCACTCAGTATCTTAGCACATCTATGGACAAGAGGACTCAGGTGGATGTCTTGTACACTGACTTTGCCAAGGCATTCGACACCATTGATCATGGTATACTGCTGAACAAACTGAGCTCTATTGGTTTTTCATTTGCTCTTACTGAATTAATTGCTTCCTATCTTGAGAATAGATCGAGTCACGTGCATTATAATGGTTTCAGTTCTAACATCTTTACGATTTCCTCGGGAGTACCCCAGGGATCCAACCTTGGCCCTTTACTGTTCAATATATACATCAATGATCTATTAAATAAACTAGATTGTAGGGTTCTTGCATATGCTGATGATATGAAAATATTCTCGAGGATTACCAACCTTTCCGATTGCTACCAATTGCAACGAAATCTGACAATTATTAACAACTGGTGTCAGGAAAACAAAATTAAGCTCAGTATTAATAAATGCGCAGTTGTAACTTTTTCAAGATGTAGTAAACCGATCTTATATGACTACTGTTTCGATTCAGTACTAATATCAAGAAACAATAGCATTAAAGATCTAGGTGTATTATTTGACTCTCGTTTGGAATTTACCGGCCACATACAATCTATTTGTTCTTCCGCATCACGCACACTGAGCTTTTTAATAAGGTCATGTAGAGGCTTTTCTAATTTGACGACGGAATGTGTTTACGACCCTGTTTTACACACTGGTTCGTCCAAAACTTGAGTACGCATCGATAATATGGTATCCTTACTACGTTTACCAGCAACTAGAACTGGAAAGAGTACAGAGAAGATTCCTGAAGTACGTCTCTTACAGAAGGAGCGGTGTTTATCCTCCCCGTGGAACTGACTATCAAACACTTTTGAATCGGCATAATTTCATAAGCTTGAGTTCACGGCGGGAGATGGCTAGTGCAAGATACCTAATGAAACTAATCAATAATGAAATTGACTCACTCTATCTTCTATCTGCCATAGATTTTTTGGTCCCGACCTATGCTACGCGTTCTACTGATACTTTCCTAGTTGCCAGACCAAGAACAAATTATTTGTTTAAAGCACCAATAACTCATATGACCAGAAATGCCAATGCTCACTTTCATGACCCTTTTCAGAGATAATTTCATTCTTGCCGTCATGCCTCTACTATTTTTATTTTTATTTTTTATTATATATTTATATTGTAATGTTACAATAGGTACATTATATTCGATATCTATATTTAGTTTCTTTGTTTTTCCTTTTTAATTTACACTAATTAATACATAGCTTGCTCTCTTAATTTAGATAATATTCTTCTCTTAATTTAGATAATATTAACTTTTGCACTGTACTGTAATGTCTATATTGTTTTGTCCTGTAAATGGATTCTGTCTGTTGGACAATAAAGATTATTATTATTATTATTACTATTATTATTATTATTATTATTATTATTACATCTAAGTAGTTAAACGATGAACCTTCCAAAAATTTGTGGTTCTGCGTTCTCAGGTAGCCTCGCGTATTGGTTTCAGTTCTTCCTATCTTCATGAATTTTGTTTTAGCTTCATTGATTTCCATACCCAGTTTTCGTGCTTCCCTCTCCAGACGTTCCAGGGCTAGTGTCATTCCTGTTCTTGTGCTTCCAATTATTGTGACATCGTCTGCATACGCTATTATTTGCATTCCATCAATCATTATATTCTTTTGTCTAATTTGGCCTTTCGAATGGCACTTTCTAAAACTAAATTGAATATTGTTGGAGATAACGGGTCTCCTTGTTTTACTCCTTTGTTTACTTCGAACGAATCTGTCGTTGTTCGCATGTATCTCACTTTAGCCTTTGTATTTCTAAGACTCATTCTTACCAGCGCCCTCAATTTTTCTGATATTCCCATTGATTTCAATGCCTCTATCATTTCATTCCTGTTGACGGTGTCAAAGGCTCCCTTAACCTTCCTATACTCACGCATACGATCTGTGAGACCGATTTATATATATAGTATAGTATACGTCTTTCATTTTGACGTGAGTATAGGAAGGTTAAAATCAATAAAAGGAGGAATCACCCTGGTTAAAATCTGGACAGATGCGCGAAGTTTTCCAGAAATCAGGAATGTTGTTATGACGTAGTATAGAGTTAAATAAATAATGCAACGGTTTAATGAAAATGGCTGCACTATCACGCACTACGAAACTAGGAACTCCATCGGATCCTGTCAAAAAATTATATTCAGTATTTTTCAAAGCAGTCAGTACCTCCTCTTCAGTTATACAAAAACATTAATATTCGCTGTTACATTGTTATCCCCGTTGTTACCACGACCAAGCTTCCCATCAGAAGTTACATATACGTCGTTGAAGTAATCCGCAACTGCGTTGACAATTTGCGAATGTGTAGATAATTCAGTGGATCCATATTTCATAACTGTTGGGATTCTTGTACTTCCACGTTTATTATGAGTGTAGGATCATAATATTTTTGGTTCTAGGAAAATATTATGCTGAATATCAGATATGTAACGCGAACAGGCGTAGGTGTCCTACAGACCAAGCGCAGATGACTGAAACTATCATAGTAAAACTGAGTTTTGTATTTTTTAAAACTTATGTGTGCTTTATGCTTATCACGCAATAAGTGAATAATGTCTCTGTAATACCATGGCGGGTAATAACGATTAGTTCTTTTCGTAATACGTCTTGACACTGCCTCATGAAATATACTGAACAGTATATCATACAAAGCACCACAACAGTGATCAGTGGTGTCAGCATTGTAAACCGGAGTCCAATCAGCGTTAGAAAGCATGTAATACATTAAGGGAAAATTAGCTTTCCTAAAGTCAAATTCAAAGGTATTACTGTCAACTTGAAACCTAATGACCTAATGACTCGATATTTACCTGCAGAGAAGGATGGCGGGGATCCTCCGGAATCAAGACATGTTCTTGTCTTTCAACACAGCAATTATTATTGCAAACCGTTCGTGGTGGCCTATACCCCCCTCCCGGCGCATTCTTGAGGAGGATCTGGGAGAACTCTTTCAAGATCAAGGTGGCACTGTCGTGGCCGGAGTCCTGAACGCGAAACATCCGACGTAGAACTCGCTCTGCGCTAACACAAAGGCAATCTTCTTCGCCGTTACGCGGACGAGTACGAGCTCGTGATCGCGGGCCTAGTCGAGCCCACCATCTATCCAGCCAACGGTGGGCTGGATGTTCTCAACATCGCCGTGATGAAAAACCTCACCATGGCATTTGAAGTTACCACCCTTAACGAGCTCTCTTCCGACCACAACCCAGTATTTCTTCAACTGGGAGAGGGAGCTAGAGACCCCGACGTCCTGTCCACTCGGCCGATTATCTCCTGGCCAGCCTTCACGGCCCACATTAAGGGTAACCTAGGTTCCATCACGGCGATTGAAAATCCCGAACAGCTCGACTCAGTGGTCATCACCCTCAGCGAGAGCATACTGAGCAGTCTTCCGTATGTTTCAAACACCATTCCCGTACACAACAAGAGGACATTCGCCCCCAGGATATCCGGGACGCGATACGAGAAAAGAACCGTAGGAGACGATGGCAGCGGACGACCAATCCCGCTCACAAAGCAGAGTATAACAGAATGGCGCAGCAAGTGAAAGAATCCCTCGCCGACTTCTGTGCAAGGCGATGGGAGGATGCTTCACAATCTTCCAGCCAATTCTGGAATACCGTAAAAATCGTCAGAACCAAGAGATCCCCCATTCCACCCCTTCACGCACCCCAAATTATGGTCTTCACCTTAGAGGACAAGGCCGAAATCTTCGCAGACTCCCTGGAGTTGCAGTGTATCCCATACTACGAGAACGTGGACGTCGACAATATAAGTCGCGTCCACGGTAGGGTAAGGCGCCTGCTCTTCGGACCACGACTACATCCGTCCCACTTCACCTGAAAAAGTAAGGGATATTCTCAAGGGCCTTCGCCCGAAAAAAGCTCCTGGTCCTGACGGAATTCCCTCACAGGCAGTAAAAGTCCTGCCGAGGAAGGCCATCACCGCCATTACCGCCATCGTAAACGCGATCATCCGCCTTCGATAGTTTCCGCCTCTCTGGAAAGTCGCCGACTTGGTCGTCATTCCAAAACCCGGTCAACCCCCATCTGTCTCCAGAACTATCGTCCCATCAGTCTTCTCTCTGTCCTTGGAAAAGTAGCAGAACGTATTTTGCACCTCCGACTTGTCCAGGAGGTCGATTCCAAGGACAACATTCCCCTTGCCCAGTTAGGTTTCCGTAAAGGACTGGACACTTTCCTCCAAGTTTTCCGTTTCGTGAACACGTCAAGGGTGGATTCAATAACCACGAATTCATCGGCGCCGTGTTCCTCGACGTCTCGAAAGCTTTTGATAAGGTTTGGCACAAGGGCCTAATCTACAAGATGCAAAGGGTCGGCATCTCTATTGTTTATGTTCGCCTCATCTCCTCTTTTCTCCGCCAAAGAAGTTTCCGGGTTAAACTTCAAACCACCGTTCTCGCCCAAGGATTATGTCGGCAGGTGTCCCTCAAGGTGCTGTTCTGTCCCCCTTACTCTTCAATCTCTACATGAGTAACATCCCTACTGTTCCACACGTTCATCTTGCAATGTACGCGGATGACGTGTGTCTCTTCTCCCGCTCCAGAAGTCCCGGAATCATTGAAGGTCGTCTTCAAGATTCCCTGGAGCAATTAGGTTTGTGGTACGACGAATGGAGAATAGCAATCAATCCGGGGAAAAGCACGGCGGTCCTCTTCTCGCGGACTGGTCGTCGTCGGCGGATACACGGGCCGCCGACAGAACTTACCATCCAGGGGAGAATCGTCCCATGGCGTTCCGAAGTCAAGTATCTTGGAGTCATAATGGACGCCCGGCTAACGTGGGACTCGCATGTGCGGTCCGCGATCAGTCGCGCACGGCAGATGTCTGCGGTCATGTACGGAATATATAAATCGCCGAAGTAAGTTGGATCCTGCAGACAAGATCCAACTCTACAAGGCAATCGTCAGACCTACCATGACTTACGCGTCTGCCGCCTGGTGGTCAGTAAGGTAAAGAACCGGTTTATACGTTTGAACGTAAAATACACCAAACTGAGAAATCAGGGGATGACCCGAGCTGCATACAATTGATCGATCGCCAATCACAGTACGATACATCATTAGAAATCACAAACAGGTTTCAACATTATATTTTAATATGAACAAGATGAATGTTATGCTATGTAGAGGAAAGTACTTCTCCAACAACTTTCTTAACGCTGATTAAGGTGTTTAACGTCAGACAGTAGGTGATGACGTCACTGCGGATGCACGTGTTAGTCCTGGTGAACACTATACATTCGATCGCTCGTCAGTAAGGTGAGGAGTCGGTTTTTGCGTTGGCAGGTCAAATAGATCAGACTGAGAAATCCGGGGGTCGCGGGCTGCATGCGATTGATCGACCGCTAATCACAGTACGATACATCATTAAACATCACAAATAGGTTCAGATATTATATTTTAGTACGGTATTATAAGCAAATGGAACGTAAGTCAATTATTTAATGATTTATTAAAACGTATCACATAGGCTTATGTTTAATTGGAAAGCTTATACCAACGATAATCCATGGTAAATCAACGAAGTTAAACATACAGCGCTCGGTCAGGTCGTAGACGGATAGAAGATTGCGTAATATAGGGTTCCTTTGTCTATTGATACGAGCATGTAATGTTACAAACAGGATTCAACTAGAGTTCTGTGTTAAGTGTAAGCTAATATAAAATCAAATTTAATGAAAGCCAAGTCCATTATTTATTAATTTATTTGGATACATGTAGAGAAACATTCAGGGAAGTTTCAAAATCAACCAGCAGCTTTCTATCAGTTAGATCGTGAACTTCAAAATCTTTGCCTCCAGTATATCGTTTTAGTGTTTATAGTTACGCCTTGATTTCATACTAGTTTATTGTTTTATTATTATTTAGTAGTCATCGTTGTTGGACAGGCATATTGTAGGTAAGTTATTTGAATTTTACCGCATGCCTTCCCTAATAGGATGCAATATTATAGTTGAAGATGTGCGAAATATGTCACAAAACGTTTGCAAGAAAATATGGCTTGAGCAGACATCCCTGTTTAAATAAGAAATCTTACATATGCTCCATATGTGAAGAAATCTTTACGAGATCGGATAGTCTGTCTCGACATAAGTAAACGCATAATATCGACCCCACTACCAAGAAACGAGGGATTTCAGAAGAGAAGCAATCGCCAAGTGAAACGGGCCATCCAGCCAATAGCATGTCGGAACAGGATTTTCGATGGCGCGGCAAAACCTTACCGACGGCTACATTACACAATGAACATCTTTGTTTCCAAGCGCATTTGAACAGCAATTCTCTTAAACTTAAAGAGGATATGTTCATCATAAAAATCACCCGGAACAATAATGTAAAAATAACGATAAAGCAGGCATCCCATGACGTATTACAATCTACAAAATTAAAAATCACATAAATATAGGATGATATTCTACCAGTACTATTCGACGTGAACATGATATCGATTGACCAACGCTCTCCAAGAAAAAGTTTTGCCGGTGAAATATAATAACGGAATCAAATAATTTTATATATATTATACTGAATAATAGATATCGTCGTAAACTTTACGAATTTTATTTAAAGGATGAAACAATATTTAGAATAACTATGCAGTACTAGAATAAGGCGATATTACTAATAAGTAAGTATAACATAACAGCGTAAGAATGTTTATCCAACTGCAGTGGAAGTTAAAAAGTCCCAATGATTCGATCTCATTTTCTACGTAAAACACCTTCGACGGAGTATACGTTTTCATATTTCACTCTCTGCAATTCTTGTTTATAGGACCTCCCCAGAATCGGTTCCTCGTTTACATTTTCAATTAAATATGCGTTGGGATTACCAACTTCACCTAAACATATAAGAATACGGGGTTTTATCTGAATGGATCTATACTTCATGTGATTGTACTCATCGATTATTCTAGACAAAATATTCATCCACCTATACAAACCTCTCAAACTGAATAAATATGTAATGTTAAGCTACCAGCATTATTCGGCAGTCCTAACCTCACAAGGAGTCGAGTTTCTGATGAAATTATACGATACTGAACCTGTCAAATTGCTACGAATTGCTGATTCCGGTTCCGGAATCGGCTGGCGTCACAAAAGGGAAAGCAAAAATACAACAAACAAACAAAACCAAAAAAAAAAACTCAAGTACACCCACTTATCCCTTAGAGTCTTCCCAAAAACAACCTCGTTCCAAATACGGCTCCGGATTATGATCGTGCTCTACCTGCGGGAGGCCGATAGCTCGCGGTGCTGGGGGAGAGAGTTCGAACAAACCTTCCGGTGGAAAATGACGACACCACCTGCTCAATAATTATCTCCCTTCGGAGCGGACCGGTAAGCAGGAACCTCGTAGTTGAAGGGTAGGAGGGGGTATCTGAATCGAGAGGTTCTTACACTAACTCCAATCAAGCTCAAAAAGATACGAGACGAGATCGTATATTAACAAATAAAAAGAAGATAAAAAGTTTGCAGGGGTTAAATAACATGAACTTAAATTACTAAACGGCTTAAACGGACATCATGAGCGATTATACGCCGAGTATGTAGCGTCGCCAACGCAAAGGTATTAATGAGTTACCCATGCAGGACGAATGGCACCACGCGACCGCACGCGAAATTGTTCTCAAAGGAGAAGTTACAATAAAGAAAAAGAGGCGCAGACAGACTTCGGGTCTTTACAACAACAAAAAATATTAACTCGTTCATGAAATTAACATGAAA
Source organism: Chrysina gloriosa (assembly GCA_038088585.1). NCBI lineage: Eukaryota > Metazoa > Arthropoda > Insecta > Coleoptera > Scarabaeidae > Chrysina > Chrysina gloriosa. Next base: position 64,778,899 of record CM076087.1, read on the forward strand.
TTACACCACATGAGGGTGTCACTTGCTTATGCACAAAAAGGAAAGATTAACGAAAGAAAATAAACACGTTCCTACTGACTTGTTTCCACTCCAGATGTAGGTACGTATAAGTGTCCCAGAATTCCTAAGCTCCGGGTTTAATTCCGCGAATGGCCCGCCGAACCAAGATGGCGTTACCTCGTGTTTCTGGTGGAAAAATGTTCGCCTTAGTAAGGTGGTAACAAAAAAACAGGGTATGCACCAGGAATCAAACTTTCAGCTGGATATCCCACGTATATCGACGTAACTCAAAAAAAAAAGACTCTTGACTGTACCCAGGAAACTCTTGACGGTAACCAAGCAAACAAACTCCTGTCTGTAACTAGGACTCTAAAATGGAAAAGAAACAGAAGACTAAGTAAAGGAAAATGCCAATCGAACTAGTATTTTACCATGCGTTTAACATGAGTTCAATCCAACATGTCGGTCGGACGTAGAGGAAAGGTTTAAATCCGCAACCATGCGTAAAACGAAACGACAGAGCTTCCAAAACACCCCAACGAACCAAACTCCAACAGAAGTCGTTTCAAATGGTCGACTTCGACTTGCGTATTCGCCACAACGACGTAATTACAACCCAAGATAATACAAGTCTTGTCGAAGCTCACCTTCTTCCTCGCCGAACCTTAAGAGATGATCTTATCAACTGCCCACTTTACCTACGATTCTCCGATAAGCGGCGTAAAGAACTTGCGCATGTGCTTTGCGAAAAATTCGAAAGAAGAATTCGATTGCTATATTCTAGTGTTAAACAAACAAGCTCGCTAAACGCAAATATACAGGGAACCAAAAAAAGAACGTAACAAAATATATCTCTATATAAACGTATACAGACTTGACTTCAATACAGAAACAAAAACCCACGAAATTCTTTGAACCGTTTATTTAATAAATGGTGGAAAAGGATATTCTATAAGCTAAGAGGAATAAAAGTCTTATTACAACATGATAACGGAACTATCTCGTTTGATATCGACATCATGGACATACCAAAGGTGAATGTTATGGGATGTTTAACGTGATGTCTACGACGGAGACGAAAAAGCCAAGATGATACCGGAAAATATGAAATTTGCAAGCCACGAATGAAAATCGTCATATATCAATCCCACCAGTTAAATAAAGTACAGAGTGTGCATCTAATGATGCATTACAACCTTTTACCTTGCACTTGAAATCACGTAAATATAGAGTAATATGTTACCAGTACTATTCGATAATCCTAAACTTGCAAGGACTCGAATTCCTTATGAAAGTAAAAATATCGATCCCATCAACTTCAACATGAAGACGAAAACGCACGAATTTGTATCAATCGTGCGCCGATGTCGACATCATAGTTATATCGAATGTGAATGTAAATATTCCAAATGATGAATAAGCGTCCATCCCCTGGTGAATTACTACAGTCTTTCGTCCAGAATTAAAGATATATAGATAATGCGCCCAATTATCCGCACTGACACTCCTAATCTTGCAAGGTGTTGAATTTCTGATGAAATAAAAGGTATTGGTCACATCAAGACCCAAAACACCCTATCGATATGTAAATGTATACGGACTTGACTTCATCATAAAGACGAAAATATAGGAAGTTCTATGGATCGTGTATTTAGCAAGGCCGAAAATGGACATACATATCAATCTACTATTGATGGAAGAGGATCAAAGCACCATTATGTTCTGATATCAGGTTGTTTCGATCGGTATCAACATCATAGACATACCAAAGTTGAATGCAGTAGAATGTTAACCGTATTGACGATAACCGAAACGATGAAAGAAAACAAGGTTTGGGATGAGATCATGAAATTTGTAAATCACGAATGAAGAACGGTACTACGCTATATGGTCTACGCCGACTTTAGGTCTAAATCAATAGAATCGTATTAGTCCGAGCCTCAAACAACAAATACAAGTGGAACGCGCATCCATTAAGCACACAGTTTAACCTAGAACATAGCATTATTTATATATATTATATATATTATAGTATTATGTATAAGCAAAACAACGTCCACTGGACCGGACTGCATCAATGTATTCGTGCAACGATTGACGGAAGGACATCAAACAACTCTACAACCATCATATGGAATTCGCCAAATGCATAAACCGCCTCACCGACAACGGGCGCAGAGCATAAGACTGAAGTCGAGAATAGACATACATATATCCGAAAAGGCATTAGACGGACGTAAAGTAATAGAACATTTCTATTTGACTTAACAATTCGGGTGTGCAGCGCATTCCTGTTGCAACTTCAACTGCAAAATATTTACATTTGCCCCGATTTTCTTTCATAATTTAAGTGGATATGACAGCCATCTTCAAATACATCAGCTAGCCGACGATAACGAAGATATCAAAGTTACCCACTTAACAAAGAAAAACACATCAGCTTCATCCAGAAGTTTAAATCGAATCACTATGTCGATAAAGTAAGTGTATTTCGAAAAGTAAATATTAAAATAGGATTCGTGTACTCGTTCAGATTTATGGCGGTATCTATTGACAAGCAGGATGAAAATCTTTCTCAAAACCAATGTAAATATGTCCAGATGTACTTCGACGACTAACAGCTGAAGTCCACAACAAAGAAACGAGTGCCCCCGTATTAATATCAACAAGTACGGAAATTAAATGAATCGACTCTGCTGCCCAAGAACAATTTCTACGACACATTGACAGGTAAAGGCTATCAAGTATATCGCGATACACACATGATTTGAATATGAGCATTCAGTGCAAGAGACAACAATAAATACATAACCGGCTATGACAGCAGCACCCCATCAACGTACCTGGTAGTCGCGGTTCTAATAATTTACATGGATGAGGTATGTCCCAATAGCTGTTCTACGACAAATTCGAGTGGATGGAACCCGACGAAGTCGATCACCTCGACATTAGCAGCATAGCGGACAACGATGAAATGCTATTGAACGATGCCCGCAACGACGATCAGTTCCTTTTCGAAAATATTAGAGATGGGACGAATCCAAATTTTCTCGAATCCGAATCCGAATCCGAATCCTAAAGGATTCTCGAATCTCTCGAATCCTTCGAATCTCGAATCTCTCGAATCCATCATATAATTACAATAATAAGAAAGGACAGAGAGGAAAAACAATTTTACAGGAAAATTTTAAAGCTACTTTAATTAAAAACGATACAGTTTTTAAAAATATTTATTAAAAAAGATTTTTTTTTTTGAACATATTTATATTACAAATGAAATTAAAAAAAAACAAATTACACAATATTAAAAGATAAATTATGTTAAAATCTTGATGATTATGCAACAAGTTTTTATTTATATTTAATTTCCTTAGCATATGGAAATTAATATATCAATAACAGTACCGATATCTTTTCAGAAACTTTTGTGAATGAGAATAAGGGAGAGCTAACATAGATAAACAGCAAATATTGCACATGAAAATCTAAACACATATTTTAGTATATAAAAGAAAGCACTCAACCTAAAAGAAATAAGTGAGAATTTTAATTCAGATTTTTATTTAAGAAAACCAGCTTTCGAACTCGCTCTGGATCCAACCGACTACGTTTTTTATCCACTATGATGCCTGATGTGCTGAATAGTCTTTCTGAAATCACTGTTGATGGTGGTGTAATTAAGAATTTTTTGCTAGTTTCATCAAATTTTGGTATTTTGTGTTGCCCTTCCAGTATTTAAAGATGTCTGCAGTTGGTGGGAGCAGTGGTTCTGCTAAATAGGCATTTATTTCTTCTTCAGGAGATGAACTGTAATCCACATCACTGCAGGTAGCTGGGGTCATCAACTGAGAATAGTAACTCCACATACTATGACCTTGTTCAGTTAAAGATATATCTGTGGCATTTGCTTGAGTTTTCTCTGATGACTGCAGATCACCATTTGTTTGCATATAGATGGATGAAATTTCATTAGCCAGTGTCAATTTAGCTTGCTCAACGTTTTCTTTATTCAAAAATACATTCCCTTTGAATCGGGGATCCAGTAAAGTACCAATAGTATACAATTTCTCTGTCTCAACAGAATGGTAGCGCCTTCTTAGTGACGCAAGCAAATCATTTCGGAAACCCTGTACTGAACCTAATTTTGGTTTGAAATTTTCTAGAGCACGAATGGTGCTATTCACTAAAGGAATTATTTCTGAAATTGTCACTTTACTTGAGCTGGCCACAAATGTAGCTTTATCAAACACTTCTAATATTCGTATAATATCTTCAATAAGTTTCCACTGTCGAGGACAAAGGTCTATCTGAATATTCAAGTCAGAAGCAGACAATAAAATGGCTTGCTTTTGTTCCACAAGTCGATTGAGCATGTGAAGCTGAGAGTTCCATCTAGTCGGCTCGTCTTGTATTAAACGACGACCTTTAAGACCTAACTTAGCTTGAGCAGTTTTTAACATTTTTGTCGCTTTAGAAGAGTGTTTGTAATGTCCCACAATATTCCGACAGGATATCATTATTTCCTTAATTTCATTCTTATTCAGTAAACCATCTTTTATAACTAACTGAAACGTATGGGCTAGGCAAGGCAAGTGGGTGAAGATGCTACGCTCTAAAGCTGCAACCATATTAGGACCATTGTCTCTCATGAAGCATACAACTTTTTCTGGTCTCAGGAATAAAGATATTTATTTATTAAAATACCACAAACATTAGGAAAGCATGCCCGCTTATAAATACTTTGTGGCTGAAAGAACGAGAACCGAAGAGAATCGTCGAGATCTTTCTAGTCAGTGATTCATATGTGTCGTGATTACATGAGTTATCATTATTATTATTATTTTTTTGGATTCGAAAGATTCGAATTACGAAAATCGTGCGAAGATTCGAGTTTTCGAATCTCGAATCTTTTTCAGGATTCGATGGATTCGAGGATTCGCGGATTCGAATGTCCCATCTCTAATATTTACGTTGTCCGTGTTGTGTAAGCTGAAATGAAGACAAATCTCGTTGTGAGAAAATTTGTGAAACAACAGGTTTCGGTTTGCTTCTGGATGCTAATCGCATTTTTACCTTAAACTTCTACTTTTTCAATCTTGATGGTGTTGTTGTCCGCTAGGCGTAGATATGCATATCATTAGCCCATTAGTATGGATGTACCTCTTATCGTTCAAGCATGATAGTGCCACTTTCCTGTATTCCACATCAGATAGATATCGTGGAGAGCTGAGCTGAATATATGTTGCGTTCTATACAACAAGCTGTCGTCGGTCAGATCTCGTCCCACGTTTAGTTTGTCGGTTATCTACGTGAAGTCCGACCATCTTTGATTGGAAATCGACAAATTCTTCGATTTAAACATCCCCTGCACGACCTTATTTCGTATGAATTATATCGTATTCATAATCAGATATGTTGAATTTATACGAATTGCTATTAATATCGGCATACAAGTTCTCAGTTTCAATGTATACTATGAAGCTACCTGTATTCGTATAGCATAATGGTATTTTATTCTAGTACAACCGTTTCACGTAGTTGTAGTAAAAGTGAAATGAATCCGACATATGCGGATTTATTGTACACGATCTTATGTATCATCATTTGAATTACTGTAAAATTATCGCTAAATACATTGATATTTTTAAACTTCTGTTTTCTAATCGGAGATCCAGCGTTTCGTCTTCGCCTCAAATCCTTTCAATGCGTTAGCAGCTTAAGATATACTTGTTTATCAATGTTCTCCTTCGTTTCTCCGTAAACGGAACTTTTTCATTAAGTTAAAAAAATCCCTCTAGAATTGATTCTCGGATTGCTGCCGCAGGGAGGTGTCCTAGTCAATGTGAGCTGGTTGAATCGTTGTACTTGATAAATGAGTAGGAGTTCTATACCGTTGGATATGGTCTGCTTAAGGTTGCGATGACGTATAATGTAATGCTGTTTGTTATAGATTTTGTAGGAACTATGTTTACGAGAAGGTACTGATCGTCGTTGCGGTCACCGTTCAATAGCGTTTCATCGTTGTCCGCTATGCTGCTAATGTCAAGGTGATCGACTTCATCGGGTTCCATCCACTCGAGAGGCATGAGACATAGCTCATCCACATAAATTATTAGCACCTCGGACTACCAGGTACGTTGATGGGGTGCTGCTGTCATAGGCAGTTATGTATTTATTGTTGACTCTTGCATGGTGAAAACTAACTTGAAATGAAACACATTGAATGCTCATTTTCATGAAATTACCGATTTTGTTATAGTGAGTTGGGTTCAAATCGTGTGTGTATCGTGATATACTTGTATAAAATTTGCAAATACGTCTACGAACAGCAGGAGATTATTTTAAAGGTAAATATTCCAATATTCCTGTAAGTTGGAATGAGTGATGGTGTTCTAGATCAGCGGTTCTCAACCTTTTTCCCTTTGAGATACACCAAAGTACGTTTCAAACTTTCGCGACACCCCTACATGTTACTTTTTACCTAGATGCAAAAAAGCGAACACATAAAGTACCTACAATACTTCTTTTTTATAATGGAACGACTATGAGAAACAAATTTTAAAATTTATTGCGAAGATTCTTAAATACAAAAATATAAACATAAAGGAAAGTTATGACTCTTAAGCAGGAACATAAAAATAATCATTAACATCAGAAATATAAAGACATAAATCTTAAAACTAGTGATATACTTGTCCCTGGCGATTTCTGCAAAGTATATATATGCGCGACGAATTCTTGACAAACACACTCACATCTCGCCGTCTATACAAGTAGGCGAGACCTGTAGTCACATTTTATATTCTTCAGTATAGAGAATCCAAACTCACACAAGTAGGACGTTGAGAAAGGCAGTAAAAGAGATATTGCTTTATTCGCGATATCTGGATATTCATTTCTGATTGAGATCCACAAAACATCAGGAGCATTTTCTCTAAATTTCGATCTCAGGACTGTATCCGACGATATTTCTACAAGTTGCTCTTTTTCGGAGCAGTTTAATTCTGCTTTGAATGCATTTTCTTCGTCAGGTGCAATCAGCCACTCCCAGCCAATAGTTTAGATCGAGGGAAAGTATTTGGATATCCCTAGTTGCAAGTCAGATAGGTGCCCTATTATGCGTTCCTTTATCTGATCTTTTTTCCTCTGTGTTCAACTCACTTGATGCAGTAGCCGTAGATGGAAAAGCAGTTAGATGGTTCTATCCTATGGCCGAGATCCAAAGGGCAAGCTTTTTCGAAAACGCGCTGATTTTATCACTTGATGATATGATAGTTTCATGCCGCTCCTGCGTACTTGAATTCAAAGCATTAAGTTTGTTGAAAATATCGGAAAGGTACGCCAGCTGAGCACACCAAATGGGGTTATCATTATTTTCAAAAAATGCAAGTAGTTCGTCTTTAAGTTCTAGAACTCTGGTAAGTATTTTTCCTTTGGAAAGCCAACGGATTTTGCTGTGGAATAACAACACTTTATGATCTGCGGCCATTTCGTTACAGTTTCTCAAACACTCGCGATTTTACAGGACGAGTTTTTACATAGTTGATCGCTGAAACAATCGTTTGAATGACGTCACAGGAACTATTTCCGTCCGTACTCTTCACCACTAAGGCTTCTCTATGTAAAAAGCAATGAGTAGTTATTACTGACGGGTTGTTATTCCGCACAAAAGTCAGAAACCCCTTTATACTTCCTGTCATTGCAGGAGCGTCATCAATACATATTGCAATTTAATCCGTCCACTTGAGTCCGTTATCTTGAAAGAAACTATAAACAGCAGCAAATATATCAGCTCCAGTGGTTGTTGTTTCCAGTTCTCGACAAAATAGGTATTGCTCAATAATTTCTGATTCGCAAACAAGTCGCACAAAAACTAATAATTGAGCTTTTGCTGAAATATCGATGCTTTCATCTAACTGTAGAGCAAATTGCGTGTTTGTTAAGTTTTCTATGACTTTGAATATCAAGTGACGTGTCCTTAATGCGCCGATGAACTGTATCATTGGACAGAGGTACTTTTGAAATCTGTTCCAACTGCTTCCGGTCCCAACATAATAGCAACAATTTCCTTACATGCCGGTAATATAAGCTCTTCGGCGATTTTATGGGGTTTCTGTTTCTTGGTAATCATTTCAGAAATTTGAATGATGCCAAAAGGGCTTTATCTGAGAGCTTTATTCGTTCTTCCATCATGACAGAAGAGGCTTGAATGGAAGTATACAGGCGTTGGAAATATTCTCGCGGTTATTGAGAGACGCTGTGGGGGTTTCGTTCCAAATGCCTTTTCAGCTTGTTAGGTATCATAGACCCATTTGACAACACTACGCCACACACCACACATTTCGGACTAGGTTTGTCCCCCGCGCCTGTCCACGTAAATCCAAAATTTATACATTCTTCTGTATAGTGGCGGTTATGTTGGACTTTGCTTGGTCCTGATCTTACGTTTCTCTGTTTACTAGATGATGAATACAGCGTAATCTTTTTTCTCTTTGGAATATTCGTGTATTCAGCTCCACTCTCCTCAGATGCAGAAGAGCTGTCGATGTGTAAGGCTTCCTTTTCCCTTATTACAAATCTGTCCATGATGAAAAGAGGGCACTAGCAACTAGCAAAGACACGAAACAGCGAAACAGAAGAAACGCGATGACTAATTGCTGATTACCAAAAAATAAAACGACTAAGAAGTTGTTATCGGCCCTCTTATTTTGTATAACCAACTGACGATTCCTCCTGCTTTGAAGGAATGATGCGAGGTGGTGATGAAAATAATAACGCACTGAATTACTTCACTCGATTACCACGACGATTATTGCGACAACTTCGTGGTGGTTCACAAAACTGCTTGACTGAATTGAGATACAATTGATTTTTAATTGCTTAACTGACGATGAGCTGAGCTACGACTGCCACAATAACTCTAACTACAACTGATAATGAGCTAAGCTACGACTGCTACTGTAACTCTAACTGCCTGTGTCGGCATATATTGGTGATACATATATATATATATATATATATATGATCGGATAGAAAGTGTAGTTCCAAATAATGATTAAAGCCATCAATTAAATGCGTCTACCAGTGCCTTAATCTACGTCTGATGGATTCATGAGACCTAGAAATGCACTTTCGTAACCTTCATAAATTACATGTAAATGATTTCTTACAGCCAAAAGGTACAATGACTTGAATGGAGCTTAAGTCTAATTAGAAGGGGATTATATACAATAGAATGAGAGCAGTTAAGCAGACTTTCCAGAAGGGCCAATGATTAATAGTCAGATGACAAACTGGATATAATTATATGTGACACATAATGTGCACAAAATAATCGGATTTCGGTATACGCCGAAACAAACTGAATGTTGGAATACTCCAGAATTTCCGGAAATCCATTTTAAGTATCCACCGACATATTTTACTGACGCAGCCGACAATGCTGACAAAGTTCAAAGGACGCCGCCCACCGCAAAAAATGGAACTTTTCTATTTAAGATTATTCACCAAATGGGGATCGTTTGTTTCAGAATTGAATGCAAAAATATATGATTATTATACGATACATGCTTGAATGCGTATAATCACATATAATGATGGGCGATTTCTTGCGAATTGGGCTACTCCAAGAAACGATTTGGCGATAACTTTTTTTATGTTCTAGAATTTAGAACGATATTTTATCAGCGGAAGATTAGAAGGCATTAAAAATCTCGCGGCACACCAATGTGACACGGCGGTTGAGAACCCCTGTTCTAGACCATTATAGCGTATTCCTAGTCTTGATCGGTAACGCCTCTACCCGTCAATGTGTCGTAGAAATTGTTCTTGGGCAGCAGAGTCGATTCATTTAATTTCCGTACTTGTTGGTATTAGTACAGGGGCACACGTTTCTTTGTTGTGGACTTCAACTGTTAGTCGTCGAAGTAGACCTGGACATATTTACATTGATTTTGAGAAAGATTTTCATCCTGCTTGTCAATAGATGCCATAAATCTGAACCAGTACACGAATCCTATTTTAATATTTATTTTTCGAAATACACCTACCTTATCGACATAGTGATTCGATTTAAACCTCTGGATGAAGCTGGTGTGTTTTTCTTTGTTAAGCGGGTAACTTTGATATCTTCACCATCGTCGGCTAGCTGGCGTATTTGAAGATGGCTGTCATATCCACTTAAATTATGAAAGAAAATCGGAGGAAATGTAGATATTTTGCAGTTGAGGTTGCAACAGGAATGCGCTGCACACCCGAATGTGTAAGTCAAATGGAAATGTTCTATTACTTTACGTCCGTCTAATGCCTTTTCGCATATATGTATGTCTATTGTCGACTTCAGTGTTATGCTATGCGCCCGTTGTCGGTGAGGCGGTTTATACATTTGGGGAATTCCATATGATGGTTGTAGAGTTGTTTGATGTCCTTCCGTCAATCGTTGCGCGAATACATTGATACAGTCCGGTCCAGTGTACGTTGTTATGCTGTGCTTGTACTGAGAATTTAGTTAATTTTTTTTTAAGTAAATTGCACCGTTCTAGCTCGTAAATAATGATATAAAAGCATAAATTATAACAATTTATAATTTATAAATTTGGAAATATTGAACATAAAATCGAAATATTTATTTATTTTAGTGTGTGTTAATGTATGTGTGTGAATTTTCCGTTGACGGTTCTTCCTGTATCTCCTTTCTTCACTTCTTTTCTCGACGCGGCTTACGGATTCCTCCCTTTATCAATTCTTTCTTCTTCTGTATGGTGAGGTTCTTTTCTTACTAATACTTCTTTTCCTTGCTAATACTTCTACTTAAAACCCTTTTTTATATTTTAAACTTCTTTATTGACTTTTGTAAATTGTCAATTCATACGTTGTTAACCAAACAAACTTTTATTTCTTCTCGAAACCAGGACTACACTTGTCTATTTCACCGTTGTTCTCGAAACGAAACTTTAATTCACCTTGACTTCACTACATCCAAATATACTGCTGTTATAGAAACCTGTACCGTACGTCGATGTATCCTTGGTTATTTCCAGTAAATTTATGTGAATTCTTGTAATGTATAATTATTGTTGAAATGCGTTTAAAATGTTAACAAAGGTCCTTTTATCCATTAAATTATGCTTTTATAAAAATATTTAACAAATTTAATTTCTGTGACATTTGTTTCTCCCATTAACTGTCTCTGGCTGGAGTTTAATTAATGAGATAAGACCCGTAGGGGAATAAAATGCTTAAAAGGTGGTGGGCGTGGCGTCGAAAAGGTATAAATAGAACCCCAAAGCTACATGAAATGTCAAATGAAAACCATAACCCCAACCTTAACTGTGATTTTGATAACTTGAATTGTAATAAATGAATTTTCTAATGGTAATTAACCATTTGTGTATTATTATACTATATTATACACAATACTACACATAATGGTATGTTGTAGGTGAAACTGTGTATTTGATGGATACGCGTTCCGCTTGTATTTGTTGTTTGAGACTCGGCCTAGTACGATTCTATTGGTTTAGACGTAAAGTCGGCGTAGACCATAAAACGTACTATCGTTGTTCATTCGTTATTTATAAATTTCATGATCTCATCCCAACAACCTTGTTTTCTTCCTTTGCCTCGCTTATCCTCAATACGGTTAACATTCTATTACATTCACCTTTGATATATCTATAATGTTGATACCGATCGAAACAACCTGATATCAGAACGTAATGGTGCTTTGATCCTCTTCCATCAATAGTAGATTGATATGTATGTCCATTTTCGGCCTTGCTAAATACACGATCCATAGAACTTCCTATATTTTCGTCTTTATGATGAAGTCAAGTCCGTATACATTTACATATCGATAGGGTGTTTTGGGTCTTGATGTGACCAATACCTTTTTATTTCACCAGAAATTCAACACCTTGCAAGATTCGAAGTGTCCGTGCGGATAATTGGGCGCATTATCTATATTTTTTAATGCTGGACGAAAGACTGTAGTAATTCACCAGGGGATGCACGCTTATTCATCATTTCGAATATTTACATTCACATTCGATATATCTATGATGTCCACATCGGACGACACAGTTCCGTTATGAAAACATAATGATGTTTTGCTCCTCTTCCACTAATAGCAGATTGGTATTACATGATTGATATTGTATGTCTTTTGTCGGCCTTGTTAAATACACGATTGATACAAATTCGTGCGTTTTCATCTTCTTATTGAAGTTGATGGGATCGATATTTTTACTTTCATTAGGAACTCGAGGCCTTGCAAGTTTGGGATTGTCGAATAGTACTGGTAACATATCACCCTATATTTACGTGATTTCAAGTGCAAGATAAAGAAAGGTTGTAATTCATCATTTGGAATATTTACATTCACATTCGATATATTTATGATGTCGACATCGGACGAGACAGTTCCGTTATGAGAACATAATGATGTTTCGCTCCTCCTCCACTAATAGCAGATTGATATTACATGATTGATATTGTATGTCCTTTTTCGGCCTTGTTAAGTGCACGATTGACACAAATTCGTGCGTTTTCGTCTTCGTATTGAAGTTGATGGGATCGATATTTTTACTTTCATAAGGAATTCGAGTCCTTGCAAGTTTAGGATTGTCGAATAGTACTGGTAACATATTACTCTATATTTACGTGATTTCAAGTGCAAGGTAAAAAAGGTTGTAATGCATCATTAGATGCACACTCTGTACTTTATTTAACTGGTGGGATTGATATATGACGATTTTCTTTCGTGGCTTGCAAATATCATATTTTCCGGTATCATCTTGTCTTTTTTCGTCTCCGTCGTAGACATCACGTTAAACATCCCATAACATTCACCTTTGGTATGTCCATGATGTCGATATCAAACGAGATAGTTCCGTTATCATGTTGTAATAAGACTTTTATTCCTCTTAGCATATAGATATATGTGTCCCTATTGGGATAGGGCAATAAATAAAAACTAATAATTATTATAAAAGAAAGTTCTTTTATTTAATATCAACGCACAAGAAAGACCGGCCGTTTATGTTAGCGATCTACAACCGACTCATACAAAGTTACTTCACCCATCGATACATTTGATACCCGAAGACTGTTTATATTGAACGCCATGATATATCTTAGCTGACGCAGGTCGGTCCTATTCAAGTACATAATTTACTACGGACCGATGTGTTTATGTATCAATTCATTTTTGTTTGTATGGCGACGTTCGACTCGCATTTATGATGGTGAGAATATAATTATTCCACCACAGTTTTCCAACACGCCCCCTCAAAAATGAATCATACAAAATACATGAATTTCATATACGTATCTACTTTATATAATTTAACAAATAAACGATAGGTCATGTCCTTCTTGTGCTTTCTGGGGATATTGCTTATGATCCAACATTTGTTGCACAGGATTAGGAAAACCCAGAAAAACCTAATCAGATCATTTCACTTAACATATTGTAAACAAAAAAAAATACAATAATTTCAGTTCTATTCTAAATTAATTTTCGTTCTTAATTCCAGGAATCTGGCTGCTGGTAATGGCTTTGTTAACAAGTCTGCCAGTTGATTACCTGTGGAGACATATTAAAGTTTAATTACAATCCTCTCAATTTGCTCTCTAGAAAAATGATATTTTTATATCAATGTGCTTTGATCTTTCATGGTTGGTCGGGTTATTTGCTATGCTTATGCAACCGTTGTTATCCTCATAAATTACAATTGGCTTTACAATATTTATATTAATACTTGTTGCTAACGATTTCAACCATAATGCTTCTCTGACAGCTTCGAACAGAGCCATATACTCTGCTTCAGTAGATGAGGCTGCTACTGATGTCTGTCTTTTTGTATTCCAACATATTGTACAACTTTCAAATAATTTAAGTAAATAACCTGTTGTACTTTTTCTGTCTTTTTCATCACTACCTCCCCAGTCAGAATCAACAAAGCCAATCAGAAAATCGTTATATTCATTTCTTTTCTAAGTTAATTTGATATTGATAGAACCTTTAAGGTATCTTAATACTCTTTCTTACATATTGCCAAAGTTCTGTATTTTCATTCGAAAATCTACTTAAAATGTTTACTGCTGTACTTAAATCTGGTCGCATACGTACCATGATATACATTAAAGATCCAATCAGATTTCGACATTGAACGTCGAATTTCTTATCTGAATTCAGAGCTACATAATTTAATTTACTTTAAAGAGGCGTACTGACAGAATTTCAGTCAGACATATTAAATTTGTGTAAGACTGTTTTTATGTAACCACTTTGGTCCAAAGTTATTATGTCATTGCATTTTCGAATTTTGATTCCAAGAAAAAGTTTAATATCTTTCAAATCTGTCATTTGAAATTTATCCATTAAATAATTTTTAAGATTGCTCATTGTTACACTGTTTGCTGTTGCAATTACAAGGTCATCAACATAAAGCACAATATAAATATTCTGAGATATATCACCTTTATCTAAAATGTAAATACAACGATCGACAGATGAATTTTTAAATCCTCTTTCTTTCAGAGTCTTTTCAAATATCTCGAACCAACACCTGGCTGCTTGTTTTAACCCATATAGAGCTTTATTTAATTTACAAACTTGATTACAATTGCTTTTAATTCCTTCGGGTACTTTCATATAGATTTCTTCTTGTAAAATACCATTAAGAAAAGCAGTTTTTACATCCATATGATGTACTAGTAATTAAATTGATTTGAAAAAGCAATAATAAATCTAAAACTTGAAATTCTTGCTACTGGAGCAAAAGTTTCATTATAATCTACCATATATTCTTGGCTAAAGCCACGAGCAACAAGACGAGCTTTGTATTTGAATGGATTCCCAAACTCATCAATTTTTATAGAGAAAATCCATTTACAATCAACAATATTTTTATTTTTAGGCATTTGTACTAAGGTCAAAGCTTTATTAATTATGAGTGAATTAATTTCATCATTTATAGCTTGCTCCCACTGAGCTCTGTCATCCCTTATTCTTATTTCTTGAAATGAAGTAGGGATTTTACAATTAACAGATTGAGCACACATGAGATATTCATCGGGTATATTATCCTCATTGTAAGAAACAAGAGGAACATTTTTCATTCTATCACTCCTTCTAGGCTCCGATTTATGTTGTTTTATATTTTTATCGTATTGAAATAAAGAATCATTGTATATTTGTGTATCTGTTTCACTTACAGATTTATTATCTGACCTAATATGTGGCATTTTCATCAGACCTTACTTGGACACTTGGGATTAACTATCTGTTTCACTAGTTACAGATTTATTAGGTTCTCCTACTGATTTTGACCGTATGTCAGATGCATCAGTTTCATCTGTTTTACTATTTACAGATTTATTGGGTTTCCCTACTGATTTTGACATTGTCAGATGCATCCGTTTCATCTGTTTACTATTTACAGATTTATTGGGTTTCCCTACTGATTTTTTTGACAATATGTCAGTTGCATCAGTTTCATCTGTTTAATATTTACAGATTTATTGGGTTTACCTACTGATTTTGACAACTTGTCAGATGCATCAGTTTCATTGGACAGATTGTCCGAATGTACTCCACCAAGTTCCACTCTCGGTCTAGATGTTAAATAATTTATTTCATCTACAATTACATCTCTTACTATAAGAAATATTTTCAGCTTCCACGTCCCACACTGTATAGCCGTTTGGCTCATACCCAACCAGTGTTGATTGAGGGGTTCGTGGAACTATTAAATGAAAAACTAATGCCTTTTTCCACACAATATTCTTTCATTTCATTCGACAAGTATTCTCTACCATTATCACAATATAAATTAACAACTTTCAGATTAAAATGAGCCTCACTTTTTGCAATATAATCTCTAAAAAACATCTGATTTGTACTCAATTAAATACGTAACACAGTAGTGAGTAAATTCATCTACAAAAAGTACAAAATAATTTTTATTATTGATAGTTGAAGGAGTGATTGGACCACAAACATCAGAATGCACGATAAATAATGGTCGTAGTATATGACTTTTATTTTTAATCTTTTAAATGGCAATCGTGCTTGTTTACCATTTATACAAGCTTCACATAAATTGTCATTTGGTATAATATTCGTAATTTGGTTTACATCATCGACCATTTGTTTATTCTTTAATTCTAAGAATTTCTGCTTTCCAATGTGCCCTAAACGTTGATGCCATAAATCATAATTATTGTTTGAACTATTGTGTGCTTGAAAATGGTTATTTACTTTTCTCAGATTCAAACTAAAATCTATAACTATTAAAGTATTTAAAGACTTACCACTCATAATTGTTTTACCATTTTTTTCATTACCTCAACTCCTTTTTGATTGAGTACACTCATACCTGTTTGCTGCATTTTCCTTACTGATAGTAAGTTGTAGGGAACTTCTGGACAATAAAGGCATCTTCAAGTATTCCTTGAATTCCCATGTTACTTGTAACGTTGATTGTGCCCGTGTTTTTGCTGGTTTTTGTTTCGTAAGTTCCAGTCATAAATGCAAAACTGGACGTGTTGTTATCGCTTGATGTTGATGGTTCCATCATCTCGACAGTTTGGACGGTTCTCTTTCTATCAGCGTTATTTCTTAATTTGCTTTTGTAGAAATAGCACTCGCTTATTACATGGCCTCTTTTTCCACAATGATGACATTTGATGTTGATACTTTTAGACTTTCACTTCGTGGTCTAGAAGTCTTGTTTTTACGAAAGGCAAGGTCAAATTATCTTCCGATAAGATTTCTATTGCCGTTATAACACCGTCATACGATGTAGGAAGGGTCAACAATAAATGTGCTACTTTATCAGATTCATATAATTTTGCACCTGCTGCTATTAATTCGGTGATTAAATTTTCAAATGCGGTAAAATGCTTCACAAGCGGTACGTCACCTTGTAGTTTCAAAGTAAGTAATTTGTTTCGAAGGGCTAATTGGGTGGTTAAACATTTTCGCTCATAAATATTGTATAAACTTTGTAGAATTTGTTTAGCTGTATTTTCGTCTTTCACAAAACCAAGAAAAGAATCCGATAAATATTCAACAATAATGTTTTTCGTTCTTTGGTCCGATTTAATCTACTCTTGTGCTGGCGAATCAGGGACTTCGTCATCTATCACTTTAATTAAACCTAGTTCCGTTAACAAATTACGCATTCTAAGTTTCCACGCACTGTATCTATCACCATCGAACGGTTTAATGTTTCTTTTCTCCTTCGAACCCTCCATTGTCTCTTAAAACCGACACACTTCACGAAATAACTACTTCACGCTAATTTACGCCACTTATAATAAATAACAGTTAATCAGAGAAACCTGGGCCCATAACCTATTGGGATAGGGCAATAAATAAAAACTAATAATTATTATAAAAGAAAGTTCTTTTATTTAATATCAACGCCCAAGAAAGACCGGCCGTTTATGTTAGCGATCTACAACCGACTCATACAAAGTTACTTCACCCATCGATACATTTGATACCCGAAGACTGTTTATATTGAACGCCATGATATATCTTAGCTGACGCAGGTCGGTCCTATTCAAGTATATAATTTACTACGAACCGATGTGTTTATGTATCAATTCATTTTTGTTTGTATGGCGACGTTCGACTCGCATTTATGATGGTGAGAATATAATTATTCCACCACAGTTTTCCAACAGTCCCTTTCCACCATTTATTAAATACACGGTTCAAAGATTTTCGTGGGTTTTTGTTTCTGTCTTGAAGTCAAGTCTGTATACGTTTATATAGAGATATATTTTGTTACGTTCTTTTTTGGTTCCCTGTATATTTGCCTTTAGCGAACTTGTTTGTTTAACACTAGAATATAACAATCGAATTCTTCTTTCGAATTTTTCGCAAAGCACATGCGCAAGTTCTTTACGCCGCTTATCGGAGAATCGTAGGTAAAGTGGGCAGTTGATAAGATCATTTCTTAAGGTTCGGCGAGGAAGAAGGTGAGCTTCGAAAAGACTTGTATTATCTTGGGTTGTAATTACGTCGTTGTGGCGAATACGCAAGTCGAAGTCGACCATTTGAAACGACTTTTGTTGGAGTTTGGTTCGTTGGGGTGTTTTGGAAGCTCTGTCGTTTCGTTTTACGCATGGTTGCGGATTTAAACCTTTCCTCTACGTCCGACCGATATGTTGGATTGAACTCATGTTAAACGCATGGTAAAGTACTAGTTCGATTGGCATTTTCCTTTACTTAGTTTTCTGTTTCTTTTCCATTATAGAGTCCTAGTTACAGACAAGAGTTTGTTTGCTTGGTTACCGTCAAGAGTTTACTGGGTACAGTCAAGCGTCTTTTTTTTTTGAGTCCTTGCAAGTTTAGGATTGTCGAATAGTAGTGGTAACATATCATCCTATATTTACGTGATTTCAAGTGCAAGGTAAAGAAAGGTTGTAATGCATCATTAGATGTACACCCTGTTCTTTACTTAAATGGTGAGATTGATATATGAGGATTTTGTTTCGTGGCTTGCAAATTTCATATTACGGATATGCTCATAATGTATTACTTGATGTGTAAAACTGTGAGAGGAAGATAAGAGTAACGGGTGTCTGCTATCATAAGCTTCCTGTGTGTGTTCCAATCTCCCACCAAACCTCAACACGTCCTCTTTGTCGACAAATGAATCTAACGCTAATATTTTAATTGATTTTGCGAGTACCTTATGTAGCGTTAAAGAATTTATTTCCAGCGCAAAGAACTCGCTTCTACCATCTTTACTAAGACCGCAGTTGCACGTTCCAATTCTGCGCCTGTCAACTCCCCGTTTAGCTTTACTCTGTTTTTAAACCTTGCGTTGTTAATGAATCTAAGCATCAATGCTGCTACGCGGATCTGTGTAGCTAGGCAACTAAATCGTTCAAATAAATTATTTAACTCATTGACAGTGGTAAAGATCAATGACTCCGGCTCCTTCCGTTTTGTTTCGGTAGCCGGGGCATTTGAGATCGGTTTCGGCTGGGGCCAAAACTTCTCGCCTAAGGTTAGGAATTCTGGCCCTCGCCATCACAGCGTCGTTCGGGCTAAGTCTTCGGGAGTAGCACCTCCAGACACAGTGTCCGCTGATTTAATCCGGAGAACACAACATTAAGGAAGATTCGTGTACTTCAGCAACTCGATTCACAACAAATGTTTTCTAATTGCTGGATTCTGCGCTGATCCATTCTAGCGCTATCGTGCTATTACAGTAGAATATTCGTTTTCTGAATGTAATAGTGATATTTTGCTGTACCTTTTTCATGAATTGAGTTAGCAATACGGCCCGAATAACTCCAATCTCGGCCAACCTCTTTTAAAGAAGCAACCCGCGATATTCTTTCATTCATCAGGTTACAATGGTATTTGCGGTTGGAGTCGGTACATCTAACGTACACACAAGTTCCGTACGCGCGTTCGGACGCATCGCAAACGCCATGCATTTGTACGTCTTCAAAACTTTGTATGGTAACTTGGCTAGGTATTTTTATATTATCTAATGAAACAATTGCGTGTGAAATTGAGTCCACGATTTAAGAATGGGATCAGGCAGCTCTTCGTCCCAATCGAGTCGAGCTTGCCAAAGACATTGTATGAATAGTTTGGCTCCTACTGTGACTGGACGGATCATACCTAATGGGTCAAAGATCTTTGAAATGTTTGATAATATAATTCGTTTGCTATTTGGTTGTCCGATGTTCAAATGTACGGAGTAGTGAAGCGTGTCTGCTTCCGACTTCTAGAACAATCCCAACATTTTGTTACTTTGTTTATCAGACAAGATGTATTCGTCTCCGTCATTTACATTACAGTGACCTAAAATGCTCTTTTTATTCGATCTCCGCTTTCCTAAAGGTAGACATGCCGCTTGAAGAGCGTTCGAGATATGTTCCTTTAAGTATAATGCATCCTCTAACGTGTCCTTGCCGGTTATCAAGTCGGACTATATTATATTGACCACGCGAGAATCGGTTGCTTTGTCAACAGCAGCTTGATCAAGAGCGCGTACTGCCAGGAAGGAAGCTGGAGCCGTTCCGTGCGTTATTGTGTTTAACCGATAATGTTTTAGCTCGTCTTCCGGTTGCCCACGTCATACAATTCTTTGATACTCTCGATCGGCATCGACTACCTCTATTTGGCGATACATTTTATCTATGTCTACCGTGAGCATTATGTTATGTTTTCGGAAACTCAAAACGATACCGAGCAGGTCGCACTGTATTACCGGACCTATATTTAACACATCGTTTAGTGATATGCCCGTAATTGTTTCACATGACGCATCGAGTGCCATCCTTAATTTTGTTGCCGCGCTATCTTCTTTGATTACGCAGTGATGCGGTAAATAGTCAGGCCGATTTGATTCGTTGTATATATTTGGTTCAGTCATATGACTCAAAGCTTCGTATTCGCAAATAATTTTAATTTAATCGCTAGTGATTTGGTTATAAGATTGACTGTAGATCCACTATCCAATAACGCCCTAAAAGCTATTAATTTTTCCGGACGATTTTTTAAATAAATGACCGCGGTTGCTAAAACATCTTGGGTAAGTTGTTCCGTCATAGCTGTGACCGTTATTGATTCAGAGCTAACCGTGGTAAGTTGATTATTCGCATGGCTATATGATTGGTCAGCATTTGTTATGTTACGAGCTGGGGTTGGCGACGTTGGGCAACGGTGGTCGTCCGTTTGGCGCCGGATGGGCAGTATATATATATAAACTTCGTCTTGTTCGTGGCTTTAGCATTAGGCATTATAATGAAACTTTTGCTAAAAACTGCTTTTCTTAATGGTATTTTGAGAGACGAAATCTGTTAAAGACTTAAATACATTTGTTTTAGACTTAAGGTATATGTATATATCTATATATTTTTATATGTAATGTTGCATCAATACTTTGCTATATATCAAGATTTATAATTTTTTAACTTCAGTAATTGTTTTTACTTTTATTTTTACTATTATATTTTAAGAACTATATTCAATTTTTGTGTTATATAGGTGTATGTATGTTACATGTATCGTATATGTACCACATTTAAAATTATCTCCTGTTTTGATTGTTCTAAGTGCTTGTATTCTGTATCAAACGCTAGCGACAATGCGTGCATATATTCTAAAATGCGTTCAGACGTACGAGCATACACTCTGTCGGTTAACTGCGCGAAGATGGGAAGTATCGAATGTCACCGTCGGTGAATACAAGTCAATCGTCTGCGGTCCCCGTCTGAAAAGATCGAGGGACGAATAAATCATCGTAACCCATTGCGTTAGGCCTCTGTTCGAAGGGATCGTCCAATCATCCAAATAAACATTCTGTGGCTTCGTCGGTACTATAGGGAAGGCAAACATACAGAGATGATTCAGACATAGCAGATGAGGGACTGCGAGCTGAGTATAAGACCACTCGAACGTCGTTGAACTGACCCGCCTTCTCCGGCGTTCAGGTCTGCATCGTCGTTGCTTAAGCGTACGTAACCAAACCGAAGAAGATCCGTCCGTCTTTTTCGTACGGTAAACTAACGCATACGTACAGGCGACCGTCTTCCGGCTCAACGCTGCATACGAAATTATGTTCTTTCATTTTAGCGTCCAACAGACCACGGCGACCGCTCGCCGCATAAAATTTTGTGTAGACCTTTCGGTCGTCAATGAATTTAAACGTTTAAGACAAACGTGCGTTAACGCCTCCGTCCCAAGAGACATATATGTTACGGCTTCGCCGTTTTTACCGCCCTTAGGCGCAGAACGTTTGTGGCTGGCGTCTTTAGAACGTTTAGGACAAACGCAAAGACGAAATATTTGAACTGTTTTGGACAAAAACGTATTCTAGAACGTTTAGCCACAAATACATTTTAATTTTCTCGGAAGTGAGAACCATCCGATTCGTCGGATTCAAGTAACAGACCGTGGTTCACCGCCCGACCTAAATTCAAGATGTAAGCGTTAAGTCAAATGGGCTAAAACGCAATACACGCTAGACGTGATGCACATTATAAGCATAAGTTGCGATACATTTTTCTTATCTAAAGAATTTGGTCTTGAAATGATGATTTAGTAGTAGTAGTAGTAGTTTT
The DNA here is from genome assembly GCA_038088585.1 of Chrysina gloriosa. Lineage (NCBI taxonomy): Eukaryota > Metazoa > Arthropoda > Insecta > Coleoptera > Scarabaeidae > Chrysina > Chrysina gloriosa. The sequence continues at coordinate 64,801,003 of CM076087.1, forward strand.
ATTGATCATCAAAAAATCTTACATGACATGTCAATGAAATATAAAAGTAAAATATGTATGTTCTCATAATATCAGGTATAACTTATGTATATGATTAAAAATAAACAACAGACACACTTAGTTTGACAACATACACATAAAACAATTAGAATACATAAATACAACATCAAAATTACAGATACGTTCAGGTAGATAAAAATTCTTCGATAGTATAGACAGTATATTGTAATAAAAGTTTTTACTATCTTACCGAACTCAATAGTACCCACATTCCTAACGCCCGGCGGTAGATGGTTGTAGAGTTTAACTCCCCAATAATCCACTCCTTGTTGTGTAGATTTCAGACGATGATGTGGAGTAATCAGTGCATTCCTATTCCTTGTTTCATACTTATGCAGCTCACCATTTCTAATAAAACATGATTTATTCTCGTGAACGAACTTTACGCATGCCAATATATAGACACTTGTAGTTGTAAGTATTTTTGTTTGAAAAGTTCACGACACGAGTCTCTATAGTTTAAGCCGCACAACACTCTTAGTGCCCTTTTTTAAAGGACCAAAACTTGCTCAGCTTGCGGAGACATACCCCATAGAAGAATTCCATAGCAAGCAATGCCATGGAAGTTGGAGAAATATGTTTGTTTGGCGGCTTCGTGAGTTGCAATGCTTTTAATTCTTATTATAGAATATATGGCTTTACTCAATCTTTTAGTCAGTGATGATATATCGTTTGACCAAGACAGCTTGTCATCGATTAGTACTCCTAAAAGTTTACTTCTTGTCCAGATATATTTAATTTGCTGGATATAGCTATGGTTTGTGTTTTATCAACATTAAGCTTTAATTTATTTGCCTTAAACCATTCTTCTGCTTCTTTCATAGCTTCCTGCTTTTTATATTCCAGTTCCTCCTGCTCTCCTTTAATTAAAATTGAGGTATCATCAGCATAGAGGCATATCCTACTATTAATAATGTTTTCCGGCAAATCATTGACGTAAATAATAAAAAGTATTGGCCCTAATATTGATCCTTGTGGGACTCCGGTTATAATTTGTTTCTCATTGGAATACTTGTTGTTCCACCATACCGCATTTCCTATACATTCCATACATTCCATAGCATTTCCTCTTACACCATAATAATGCAATTTGTCCAATAATATTTGATGAGGTGCACTATCGAATGCTTTACTAAGATCACACATTAACATTTGTGAAGATAACCTTTCATCTCTAGTCTCTAAGATATCCTCGATCATTACAATCATGGCTGTAGTTGTTGATTTACCCCGCCTATATCCATGCTGAGCTTCATTAAAAATATTATGCCTATCGAAAAAGGAGATCAGTCTTTTCTTTAGAATTGTTTCGAAACCCTTTGATATTACAGGTAATACTGAAATCAGCCTGTAATTACTTTCATCGTTTCTTTCGCCTTTTTATATACTGGAACTACCTTCGCAGTTTTTAATTCGCTTGGGAACAGCCCATCTCTTAGACACAATATTTTCACCAACAGTCGTAAAATAGTCATAGTTAATGTTGCCATCTTCATTGAATAAATTACGACTTTGTCCTGCCTCGGCCTTTATAATTCGCCAAGTAGCTTGCTGTCTGTTATTTGATCTACGAATATATTCTTCATTTCTAGTTCTCTTTGTATGTTCCAAAAGCCTTTTGTATTGATGTTTCTATTCTTTATATAAAGCTAACATTTCTTGTGATTTTGTTACGCTATTAATTGTGTGAGTGGCATCCAATCTGTTTTTCATATTCACTACATGATATGTATTTAAATTTATATTATAATTGGAATTTAATTTCCTTTCTTTTTCAGGAAAACAAATGTTGAACAACCCTCCCAATATTTCGTGAAATGCGGTATACACTTCTTGCGCATAGTTGCAATATAAGACATTGTTCCAGTCGATATTTGATAGTTATATAGTAAATGTGCGAGTGGCATTGTTGTTTATCTATCTTATAATTATAGGTTGGTCCTTTTTGTTTGCAGGAAGTTCATCTATAACATCAATGTGCAAAATCTGCACTTTATGTATCGACATATGTGTTTCAATTGTACTTTTTTGCTTTATATTTTTGTTATTGGTAAATATAATGTCAATACAATTTGGGCTATTTTTTGTTACTATAGATTTATCGTACATTATATATTCTAAACCAAACATATTGCATACCTCAGTTAACATTGTTTTTGATCTGGAATTTTTATCAAATTTGATGTTAAAATCTCCAGCAAGATATATCATTCTATATTCATCGGTACTTACTATAGATAAACATTCATACAATCTTTCCAGGAATATATTCATATCTCCGTCCGGTGGTATATAGGCAGAAATTACGACTGCATTTATATTTTCTATCAATGCTCCGGCCAATTCCATATGTCTTTCTTGTGACAATTCACTAATATCAATTAACGATTTTGTTTTGTAAACGTCCCTCACCAAAATAAGTGAGCCTCCCCCTTTTGAAAACATCGATAATAACAGCCACACACTGAATAGTTTGATATACGGAATAAACTCGTCGTTGTCTCCTTTAACCAAAGTTCCGTCAGGCAAACCACGTCTGCTTTATTATCTGTTAGAAATACTTCTAACTGGTCACATTTGTTTAACACAGATTGTATATTCAAATTTCCTTTCGAAAATTTTCCGTATTAAAAAACCTGAGCCGTCGGATTGCTGCTCCGGATGGCCATATACTTGGATCATACACCGACTTTACGTGTTCTAAAGGAAAGGATACGCGAAACGATGCACTAATTTCATTTTATAACGGAGTTATATATATATATATATATATATATCCCCGTCTCCGTCTCTCGCTCGACTGCCCAACGCCCGTATACGGGCCGATCCGTTACAATTTTCTTCGAATTCAAAAGCTACCCCGGGTGCCGTCTCTTTCAGATGCTGAAATATTTCCCTTTCCGGTAGTACAAGCATCCAGTCTATAAACATGCAAATGTGCTTTTTTGGCACTGTTTTAATAGTACATTGTTTATTTCCAATAACAGGTTCATTTGAAAATTTTTTCTTTATTTGTTTATCATGTGTTTTTGTATCTTCACGTGGTACTTGTGTTTTGCCGATGGTTGATTCGTTTTGCTCATCGTTTTTACTTAGCTTGTCTATACTATCATTGCTTGCAATTTTCTCGTGTCTTTTATTCCTGTCTTCGTTGCTAGATGTCGCTCTAATGTTTTCTGTCATTTTTATGCTATTATTTTGTTTTAACAAATTAATTAGATCTTCTTGTTCATTCGTTCTTTTTATAAATGAAACACTAATTTTGTTAACATTTCACATTCTGTTAAACTTGATATTAGTTCCCCTTTGCTATTTTCTGCTTTCAAACTCAGACTGTGCACATGGTTTCCTTATAATGTAAGGCATTTATTTGTCTTTGTTTTTTGCTATGTACTATTTCACAATTGCATTTATTGTTCACTAATTCCTGCAGCATTACACTACTACTAACACTTGTAGGTACCCGTTTATATATTATTATGTCAATTAATTCATTTTTCTTGAGTTTTGTGAGCTCTGCACACAGCGCATCAACACTATCCGATATCTTGTAAATAAACGATTTACGATCGTTTCTTTTATTGTGAATGTCAATCATATCTGTGTGTAGAAATGTTATATAGTAAGTGTGTCAATTATAGCTGTCTGATGAAATGTTCTTTTATTGTGTATTAAATGCATTACTAATCATATCTATCAAATAAACTGGCATAAAACAGAAAAGCCTGTTTTAATTTCTATATCCACATGCAAGCGGGTAACCGCATCGTGCTTTCTCCAAAAGAGGAGACCGTAACATTGGTCCTTCGAGCCGGATAAGAGATATCTAAATAAATAGACATATAGATTTGACACTAATCCTCGAAAATTAATCTCAAAGCGAGAAACTAATGTCTATAATTTTTCAGGCACTATAAAGACACACACGAAACACAACCATGGAGCCTGATCTAAATGACTTCAAATTACACAGACGACAATTAAGATCCTCTCTAACTGGAGCAGGCAAATTTCTAGATAAAATTGAAGCGACTCCAGAAATCGAACAAGTGGATGCTCGCCACAGAAGATTCGTATATTTAATTGACGAATACGACAGGGTGCAGTCTAAAATCGAGCAATTAGATGAATCAGAAGTAGAAACAAGAAAGAACGGGAAGAGTACGAAGAAAGATTCTTCGACTTGGAAGTTCGGTTCCAGAAAATTTTAACTACACCGAGTGACGATAACGAAATACTACGGGCTCCGTACCCGAATTGACTAAATTGCCAAGGATAGATTTACCGAAATTTAATGGTAATTATGAAGACTGGTTGTCTTTTTACGATACATTCAATTCACTGATACATATCAATTAGGCAATACCAGTGGTACAAAAATTCCACTATTTAACCCAAAATATCTGCCGACAATTACGATAATGCCTGGCAGATGCTTAAGGATAGATATAGTAACCACAGAGTTATTATCCAAAAGCACATAAATGCAATATTTGAGTTGCCTAATGCAACGAAAGAAAATGTTAACACTCTACGACAAATACTAGACGGAGTGTTGAAACACACAAGAGCTCTAACAGCCTTAAAACGTCCTATTGAGCATTGGGACGATTTGCTTGTATTCATCAAATCTAAAAAATTAGATAATAATACTCTCAGAGAATGGGAAAATAAAATACAATCCGTCGAAATGCCTACTTTCAAGGTGTTAACTAACTTCTTTACACGTAAATGCCAAACCCTAGAAGCAATATCAAAGTTACCACCACTTACAAGCCATTGGAAAGCGACCATGAACATAAGCACAAATAATAAACCGAGTAGTATGATATGCGCCTATTGTAAAGCTGATCACTTAATCTATCTATGTCAAAGGTTTTTAGATTGCACAGAGAAACAGAGATCCGAAGCAGCCAGGAAAAGTCACCTGTGTCTAAGTTGTCTAAGGGCAAATCATACAACATCACAGCGAGACCTTGCAAATTCTGCAAGAAGAAACATAATTCACTGTTGCATTTCAGAGAAGATTATAGTCCTGTCGCATCTACTAGCAATGCAGGAAATGCTTCTGTATCACATCATAATTGTAATCTTGTCAGTCAAGTAATGTTATCTACTGCTGTGGTCAATCTGTTAGATAGAAAAGGACGCAAGTACCCTTGCAGAGTATTGCCAGATTCTGGTTCGCAATCAAATCTGATAACAAAGAAAATGGCGAAGGCTCATACAGCAAACGTATCCCTAGTATCGAGAAATTACGGATTTAAAACCGAAATAAACTGTCTGATTTTAGATAAAATTTCAGAACCATTATCATTAGTCTCGATATCACAAGATGCAATCAAAATTCCAATGAATATCGAATTAGCGGACCCAGAATTTTACGTCTCGAAAGGCATAGATATGTTGATTGGCGTAGAATTATACTATACATTACTATGTAGTGGAAGAATAGAGTTAGATACGAATGGTCCCTGGTTGCATAAAAACGCTATTGTTTGGATTGTGGCTGGAAGAATTGCCACGCCACCAAGCAGCAATATAAACATAGTATCTTGCAACGTAACTAGGTTACAAGATCTAAATAAAAACATAACCAAATTCTGGGAATTAGAAAATATACCAGACAAATTCGCTCATTCTCGAGAAGAGAAATCTTGCGAAGAATATTTCACGAATACAGTAAACCGTAATAGGTAACGTAAGTAAGTAACGTAAGTAAGTAAGAAAATTCAAAGAAAATATATCTTCACTTGGCAATTCATATGACCAAGCTATGAAGAGATTTACATCCTTAGAAAGGAAATTAAACGAATATCCCACTCTTAAGCAAGAGTACTCAAAATTTATGAAAGAATATATAGAGTTGGGATATATGAGACCAATAAGTGTCTCCAAATTAATATTGCCTCATTTTTATCTTCCGCATCATGCTGTGATCAAAGAGAGCAGCACAACGACGAAATTAGGAGTCGCTTTTGGCGCAGCAAAGACAACCAGTGGATTATCGTTAAACGACACATTAATGGTCGGTCCTAAATTACAACAAGATTTGTTCGATATCGTGTGCCGATTTAGACTGCACAAGTACGTATTTACCGCCGATGTGGCAAAGATGTATAGCCAAGTGCGAATGAGTGAAGAGTACATGCTCTTTCCAAGGATCTTATGGAGAGAATCAGACAGCGATGGAATCCAACATTATGAATTAACTACAGTCACCTATGGCACTGCATCCAACTCGTATTTGGCTATTAAAGCTCTTCAACAAACTGCAATCGCAGAAAGGGATACACACAAATTAGGCTCCGAAACAATACTTAGAGACTTCTTTGTTGATGACTTGCTGACTGCTACTGACAGTATATCAGAGGCAGTAAAAATTGCTTCAGAAGTTATAACCATTTTAACGAAAGGAAAATTTGAGCTCCGAAAATGGGCATCAAACAGTAAAGAAATATTAAACAATATTCCAGGATCATGTAATGATGATACAGTACTTGATTTAGATAAAAGCGATGGTATTTACAGTCTCGGCCTAGAACGGAATTTTAAGGTCGATTCTTTACAATATTCATTATCTGAGCTTTCAACAGATAAGAAAATTACCAAAAGATGTATGTTATCACACATATCCAAAATATTTGATCCTCTGGGATTAGTTAGCCCGTTTACTGTCAGAGCAAAAATCTTACTCCAAGATATCTGGAGATTAAAACTAGATTGGGATGAATCATTACCCTTTAACCCTATGGCTTTCATACCGAAGCGAAATCGGTGAATAGCGTAGCATCACAATTCCTCGACGTGTGGTATCTTCTAACAATCCAATTTATTTGCTTCTGCGATGCAAGTGAAAAAGCATATGGAGCGTGTATATACATAAGAGCAATTAATGATTTTGGTGAAATATCATGTAATTTACTTTGCTCCAAATCGAGAATCACTCCGATTAAAACAATAACCTTACCACGGTTAGAACTATGCGGTGCAGTGCTATTAAGTCAACTAACTCACAGGCTACTTCAAACGTTAAACATAAACCACGACAAGATATATTATTGGACAGACTCATCAATTGTATTATCATGGCTCTATTCAGAGGAATCCTTTAAAAGCTTCGTGGGAAATGGAATAAGCGAAATACAAAGTTTATCAAAGACTTTAGACTGGCATCACGAAAATACAAAGGAAAATCCAGCCGATTTAGTATCAGGGGGATGCACCCCTGAAATTTTAAAATCAAATGATTTATGGTGACATGGTCCTCAGTTTTTACAATGTCCTGTTGATGAATGGCCTATGTCTGATCCTTTAAAGGTAATGGATCTACCAGAAGTTAAAACACTGGTTGCCGTAGCGCGTTATACCAACAATGAATACAACATTTTCGAAAAATTCTCAGATCTACACAAACTGGAACGGGTTATAGCCTACTGTTTAAGATTCAAGAATGGTGTAAAGGTACAAATAGCCAAATCAGGAACAAGTCGTCATGGAACATTGAATGCTAAGGAATTAAATGAAGCGATGACAGCATTATTAAAATTAGCACAAAGGCAAGGTTTCACAAATGAACATAAACAGCTACTAAACAAACGTCAACTAGATCGTAAAAGTAATTTGCTTTGTTTAACTCCATTCATGGACGAAGATGAAGTGCTAAGAGTCGGTGGTCGTTTAAGAAAGTGCAACATTCCATATACACAAAAGCATCAAATTTTACTTCCGGCCAAGCATTCGCTTACCAAATTAATAATTCGAGCTCAACATGTTAATCAACTGCACTCAGGCTTTCAACAGACCATAGCAGCCGTACGTGCTAAATACTGGCCTCTAACATTGAGAAACTCTGTCAAGGCGGTTATAAGATCATGTGTAATTTGTTTTAAAGCTAAACCAGTTAGCGCAGATTATTTAATGGGTGATCTCCCACAAGCAAGAATGACATCTGCCAGACCATTTGAGCACGTAGGAATCGACTATTTTGGTCCTCTTTATATTCAGGAGTCAGTAAAACGCAAATTTAGTTTAATAAAAGCCTACGGTGCAGTGTCCGTATGCCTTGCAACAAGAGCATATATACAGATAATGGTACGCAGTTTGTTGGCGCCAATAGAGAATTAAAAGAGATGTTGAAACAAATCGTATTACAAACAAAATCAGACCGAATCGACGCTTACATGTCAGTTAATAACATAAAATGGCATTTTATACCTCCTAGATCACCGCATTTTGGAGGCCTATGGGAGGCTGCAGTGAAATCTGTCAAATTACATTTAGCTAGAATAATTGGAAAAGCTACATTAACCTACGAAGAATTACATACGCTGTTAGTCCAAATCGAAGCAGTACTTAACTCAAGGCCTATTACACCAATATCGAGTGATCCAAATGATCTGTCGTTTCCCACACCTTCGCATTTTTTAATGGGAATTGCTACCACGAGCATTCTCGAACTAAATTTAGCTGAATTAAGGACAAACACGTTGTCGAGATGGCAACATATTCGATACATGAAACAGTATTTTTGGAGCCGATGGCAAAAAGAGTATTTAAATCAACTTCAATGCCGTAATAAATGGCAAATTAATGGCGGAAATATTTTAATTCCTGGTACCATGGTTATCATCCGAGAAGAAAACACTTCTCCTTGTCACTGGTTGATGGGACGTATCGTCGAAGTCTTTCCTGGAAAAGGTGGAATCGTACGTACCGCAACTGTAAAAACCGTACACGGCACAATGCAACGGCCCAGTACCAAATTGTGCCCGTTACCGATAGACGTCGTACCGACAACGTACCAGACAATTTCACACAGCAAATCAATTCGCCAGGATCGACAACGGTCCTGACTTCGCCTCATACGACTACAAACATCCGAAGCCGAGAGCTTTGGCGCAGACAACGTCGTCGGAGCGGAGAAATCCACCGAAATCGACCAACCGCCGTGTCCGCGATGCAGCCGATTATAACTTAGCCGGAGCGCCGCTGAAGCGTATGCTTACTTCGGCGGAACGCACATCGCCTGTGCCAAGCACAACTCAACCGGACATCTATTCGACATCAAATCCAAATCGACTAGATACGCCAGCGTCGCTTCCATTCCGCCGGAGCATCTAAGTCAAAAGTGCGGCGGTACACACATATTACCGCACGTACGTTTGCTGTTCACGCATCGACCAAGACAGCATACAACTTCGATGGAACATCACAGTCGTGGTGCATCATCCTTCGTACGCGAGTCGACTCCGGGCAATGACGCAGTTTCCATACAAGTACGTCCGAACATTAGAGACAAGTGCGCGGAGTGCGGCTATTAGTGCACATTCGTTGTTAGTGCGCGAATCGTATGTTGTGAGGGTTGTGTTGAAGTCAGTGACTTCAAGTGTGGCGGTTATGTTAAAGACTTAAAGACATTTGTTTTAGACTTAAGGTATATATATATATATATATATATATATATATATATATATATGTTTTTATATGTAATGTTGCATCAATACTTTGCTATATATCAAGATTTATAATTTCTTAACTTCAGTAACTATTCCTTTTATTTTTACGATTATATTTTAAAAACTATATTCAATTTTTATGTTATATATATATGTTATATGTATCGTATATGTACCACATTTAAAATTATCTCCTGTTTTGACTGTTCTAAGTGCTTATATCCTGTATCAAACGCTAGCGACAATGCGTACGTTCAGACGTACGAGCATACACTCGGTCGGTTAACTGCGCGAAGATGGAAAGTATCGAATGTCTCCGTCGGTGAATACAAGTCAATCGTCTGCGGTCCCCGCCTGAAAAGATCGAGCGACAAATGAATCATCATAACCCATTGCGTTAGGCCTCTGTTCGAAGGAATTGTCCAATCATCCAACTAAACATTCTGTGGCTTCGTCGATACTATAGGGAAGGCAAGCGCACAGAGATGATGCAGACATAGCAGATGAGGGACTGCGAGCTGAGTATAAGACCACTCGAATGTCGTTGAACTGACCCGCCTTCCCCGGCGTTCAGGTCTATATCGTCGTTGCTTAAGCGTACGTAAACCAACCTATACGTACAAGTCTCCTAGCGAGACCGAAGGAGATCCGTCCGTCTTTCTTCGTATGGTAAACTACCCCATACGTACAGGACCACCGCTCTCCGGCTCAACGCTGCATACACGTTTAGGGGCAAACGTGCTTTGAAACCATACGAACTTACGTTCTTTCATTTTAGCGTCTAACAGACCACGGCGACCGCTCGCCGCATAAAATTTTGTATAGACCTTTCGCTTGTCAATGAATTTAAACGTTTAAGATAAACGTGCGTTAACGTCTCCGTCCTAAGAGACATATATGTTACGGCTTCGCCGTTTTACCGCGCTTAGGCGCAAAACGTTTGTGACTGGCGTCTTTAGAATGTTTAGGACAAACGCAAAGACGAAATATTTGAACTGTTTTGAACAAAAACGTATTCTAGAACGTTTAGCCACAAATACATTTTAATTTTCTCGGAAGCGAGGACCATCCGATTCTTCGGATTGAAGTAACAGACCGTCGTTCACCGCCCGACTTAAATGCAGGATGTAAGTGTTAAGTCAAATGGGCTAAAACACAATACACGCTAGATGTGATACACATTATAAGCATAAGTTGCGATACATTTTTTTATCTAAAAAATTTGGCGTTGAAATGATGATTTACGATCGTTTCTTTTATTTTATTGTATTAGTGTCAATCATATCTGTGTGTAGAACTGTTATATAGTAAGTGTGTCAATTATAGCTGTCTGATGAAATGTTCTTTTATTGTATATTATATGTATTACTAATCATCTGTCAGATAAACCGGCATAAAACAGAAAAGCCTGTTTTAATTTCTATTTCCACACGCAAGCGGGTAACCGCATGGTGCTTTCTTCAAAAGAGGAGACCGTAACAAAATTTATATACAAGTACTTCAAGGAGTTAAAAGCAATCGTGATCAAGTTTGTAAATTAAATAGAGCTCTATATAGTTTGAAACAAGCAGCCAGGTGAGTTCGAAATATTTGAAAAGACTCTGAAAGAAAGAGATCATCTGTTGATCGTTGTATTTACATTTTATATAAAGGTGATATATCTCAGAATATTTATATTGTGCTTTATGTTGATGACCTTGTAATTGTAACAGCAAACGGTGTAACAATGGGCAACCTTAAAAGTTGTTTAATGGATAAATTCCAAATTACAGATTTGAAAGATATTAAACTTTCTTTTCTTAAAATCAAAATTCAAAATGCAATAGGTTTGGACCAAAGCGGTTACATAAAAACGGTCTTAAACAAATGTAATATGTTTGACTGTAATTCTAGAGGCGTACTAACCTCTTCAAAGTAAATTAGATTATGTAGCTCTGAATTCAGATGAGAAATTCAACGATTAATGTCGAAATCTGATTTGACAGAAAAAGTACAACACGTTGTTTATTAAAATGATTTGAAAGTTGTACAATAGGCTGAAATACAACAAGACAGACATCAGTAGCAGCCTCATCTACTGGAGCAGAGTATATGGCTCTGTTCAAAGCTGTCAGAGAAGCATTGTCCTTGCAATCGTAAGCAACAAGTATTAATATAAATACCGTAAAGCCAATTATAATTTATGATGATAATAACTGTTGCATAAGCATAAACAAGCCAACCAACCATAAAAGATCTAAGCACATTGATATAAAATATCATTTTTCTAGAGAGCAAATTGAGAGGAGTGTAATTAAACTGAATATGTTTCCACAGGTAATCAATTGGCAGACTTGTTGACAAAGCCATTACCAACAACCAGATTCCTAGAATTAAAAATGAAAATGAATTTAGAATAGAACTGAAATTATTGTATGTTTTTGTTTACAATATGATAAGTGAAATGATCTGATTAGGGTTCTTCTGGGGTTCCCTTATCCTGTGCAACAAATGTTGGATCATAATATCCTCAGAAAACACAAGAAAGACATGGCATATCGTTTATTTGTTAAATTTTATCAAGTATATACGTATATGAAATTCATGTAATTTGTACGATTCATTTTTGAGGGGCGTGTTGGTAAACTGTGGTGGAATAATTATCGTCCCACGAAAGAATGCGAGTCGAACGTCGCATACCGATAACAAAAATGAATTGATATATAAACACATCGGCCCGTCGTAAATTACGTACTTGGAAGGGACTGACCTGGAACTAAGAATCACATGCAAGCTAGATCTATCTTAGCGTTCAATACATACAATCTTCGGGAATCGATGCACTAAGTAACTTTGCATGAGTCGGTTATATATCGCTCGTATAAACGGCCGTGGTTGGCTCGCCATGCTTCGTTGTAGATCGTTTTCATTCGGCCGGAGGTGTGGCGAAGGGTCCGGCGAGGGGCTTTGTTACATGTTTCTTAATCTATCCTAATTTACTATGCTTAATTCTATCCGGCCGATCCGGATCCGGATCCCACTTTTGCGGGCCTGGATATAGAAAAACATGACCGAAAGGGCAAAAAGGTCTCGGTGCCGACCTTAGTTACTTATTCCTTAATCTATTCTAATTTACTATGCTTAAATCTATCCGGCCGATCCGGAGATATCGCCGTTTTTGCATCCGCATGTTTTTCGCAGCCGATGGGAACCGTTCGGCGTTTCGTCGGTTTCATACGGTTTTGATACTTTGCGGGCGATATCTGCAGTTCGACCGGGCCTAAGCAAAATTACAGTGGATGAATTTGCATTATTATTACATTTTACTATAGCTGACACTCTATAGTATGATTCTACCGCGCTGAATTTGCGTTATGCGTGCTCGAACGACCGTGAGCGTACATTGAATTTCGCATGGCACTTCTCCGCGTTACATTGTATCCTAACGAAATTAATCGTGGAGAATTTGCGCTGTGTGCTTGCGTTTGAATGAAATGAGATTAAATTAAATGGAATGAACGTCTTAATTGCAAGTATGTGGTGAAATCATGCTGTAGCTAGATTTTTGCCGGGCTTACTTTAGAATTAGCGTACAGTAAATATGAGTAAATGAACTTAAATTATTTAGTCGAATTTTAACTTGCCCATCCAAAAATAACGTCGTAATCCCTCTTTTGGGGAACACCTCCAGTGTAACACATTGTGTATTTCGTTTTCTGTCGTATGAACGAATGAGCTATGCTTACGACCACACTGCTTGCAGTTTCCAGATTTACATTCTTTTTGTATGTGACCTGGTCGTAAGCAATTCATGCAAAGCCTACGTCGCTTAATTTCGCTAATTTGTTCCTTAATCGGCATTTTCAGGAACGCTTCGCACTTGAAATTAAAATGAGGCTTAGAACAAAATGAAGGTGCGATGTTTGGCGCTACTAAATGAGTGAAATGGTTATGTATTAAACTAGTTTTTGTTCTGTTTTTGTTTTCTATTGTTGGATGGTGATTTGAATAAATAAAACACTGGTTCGTTTTGAAAATGGACTGTAATTTTGGATATGCAATGCGGGGTACGCACGTGGTCCCGTCTTCCCTTCGAGATCACAAGTGTCTATTTTCATCCCTTTACCCTCTACAAATACTGCCAACACCAACACCAACATGCAGGCTAAATTTCGCCAACAAAACTATATTTACAATGATTAACACGTATAACCCGGTTCTACATCTTACTGACGAGCGATCGATGGTATCTAGTTTTCGCAATGACTAACCTGCGCACGGCCAGTGACTTTATCGCTTACTATCCAACGTCATCGCCTCAACCCATGTTAAGGACGCCATGTTTCACTACTCTTTTACATATTGCTTACAGCATACCATTTCAGAAATGGTGTTACGTTTTTTCTGATCCCTGTATATTTGCTTTGTTTTATCTGTTAAAAGCATTTTATAGCAATCGAACGTTCTTTTTGTCGCAAGCACATGCGCGAATATTTGATAGTCGCTTATCAGTGAGTCCGATCGAGCAGTTGAGTCGGTAAGATCATCTTTTAAGGTCCAGTAGCAGGAAGGTGGGTGTCGACAAGACTTAAATTGATTTTGGATTTTAATTACGTCGTCTCGGCGGATTCGCAAGTCTAAGTCGACCTATCGTAAACGACTTTCGTTGGAATTTTGGTTCGTTGGAGTAGTTTGGAAGCTCGTCGTTTCGCTATACGCACGGTTGCGGCTTTATACCTGACCTCTACGTCCGATCGTCATATTGAATGGGACTCATGTTGAACGCATGGTTCGATTTGCATTTTCCCCTATTCAGTTTCGTGTTTCTTTTGTATTTTAGAGTTCTCGGATACATGTAAATTCTTTTTTTTTGTTTGGGATGCAGTTGAGAGTTTTGTTTGAGATACGTCGATTTTGTGGATTTCCCGCTGAGAGGTAGATCTCTGGTGCATCCCCTTTTTTGTGGTTACCTCCTTACTAAGGCACACATTTAACCCACCGGAAGCACGAGGGGACGCCGTATTGGAATTGTGGGCCATCTGCAGAAGCAAACCCAGAGCGTAGGAAATTCTGTGAAAATTACGCGTAATTCAAGTCAGTACGAATTTGTTGTTTCTTTGTTTTTTTTTTTGGTTTATTTAAGTGTGTGTACCGAGGTTGTTATTGTATTAATCATTAGTTGTTTTATGCATAATTACGTGTCTTTTTGTGTAATTACATGTCAATGTCAATAACGAAATGTTTTCTTTTGAGTCTAATATAGTTCAAAATATTTACGTCTTTTTTATTATATAAAGACCCGGAGTCTGTTCGCGCCTCATAAATTTTTAAATTATAGTTTTACCTTTTGGGAACTATTTCGCGTTCGGTCGCGTGGTGCCATTCGTCCGGCGTAAGTAGCTCAATAATTTTTTTGGGTTCGCAACGCAAAATTCCCGACGTCTAAACGCTAGTAGCGTTCAGATCAGTATTTTAGAAAATTTAATATATATTTTTTAATTTAAATCCTGTTTTTCATTTGTCATTTCACTTCTTTATCTAATTGTTAATATACGTATTATCGCCTCGTACCTTTCTTGTCTCATTGGGGCTATTTGAAGAACCTCTCGGTTCCAATACCCCCCTTACCGGTCAGCTAGGTTCCTGCTTACCGTTCCGCTCCGAAGCGAGCAGGTGGCGTCGTCTCTCTTTCTTTCTCACCGGAAGGTTTAATGGAACCGCACCATCTGCACCGCGAGCTAACGGCCTCCCGCAGGTGGAGCACGAACTTTAACCAGAGACGTATTTGGACCGAGGTAATTTTGGGCAAAACACCAGGAGACAAGTGATTGTACTTTTGTTATTTTTGGGTTGCTCTCGTATTTCGGCTTTCTTTCGTAACAACACCAGCCGATTCCAGAACTGGAATGAGCATTTCGTAACAATGGGCGGCTACTACCTTAGAAGAAAAACAAATGAGAGATAATTCAAAAAAGTTAAAAGGAGTTCAGGCACAGGTATGGTATTTGGGTAGATTTGGTGGAGCTAGGTGCGGGCACTAGTAATGACGGCAACACTGCTAGAAAATTCTTCTCACAAACTCAAGTCACTGCAGATATAGCAGGTATTGATGTAACATTAACTGGAAGGTTTAGTATAATGCTGCTGGTGATTACTAGTAGTAAATTAACTCACGCCGACAAAGTTGGAGTATACGCACGCGAAACCGTTGAATTGTATCTGTAAAAATACAATTGCTATAACATGCCAGCAACTGTTCACAAGGTTCTGATGCATACCAAAAATATTATAAAGGAGGCGGCTCTATCTATAGGACTATTGTCGGAAAAATACCATGATGCCTAAAATAAAAACTATAAGAAGTATAGGTGGCATTATTAACGAAAAGTATGCCGTCTAACAACAAACGAGGATATTATTCATATGCCTTTATTGTCATCTCATCCTTTTATTTCAAATCTCAGACAATTACCTTCTAAGAAAACTTTTGAATTACATGAAGAAATATTTAATTTTGTGTAGGTGATTGCAAGATTTAGTGCAATAAATTTGATCCATCAAACTTATTACAAGATTATATTTATGATAATCAGAATGCGAAAATATTAGACATTTGATTTATAAAATTCCTTTTCCAATTCTTCTTGCTGATGATTAATTTGGTATTATAAATATTAATATTATAGCATATAAAATATTAAACTAGTATTTAGTAATTATAAATAACATGTATATACATATATATATGCAGGAACCATACAATCTTGAGCCATGAATAGTAATATGAATGTACAATCCTGAGCCAGCTTCGCAATCCTGGGCCATATATATGACGCAGTAACAGCTAGTAAAAGAATACAATTGATGTTGTGTTAACCTATATAAATACTTATTCTGGTTGATATAATAATAATATATAGCAAACAGTTTAAGCAAAACCGATTCATAAACTATCCTCTTACAAGAAAATACTGGTAAGTGTGTCTCGCCTATTTAAATGAAACTTTGTGGGTTTATAGACCGATGTCATTTTCTTAGCTGCCCAATCTCACATTAGCGAGGGTGCTCTAAACTCAACATTACCCTTCGCTGGTAGACTGAGCATCTCAGAAGCTATAAGAGAAATCAGAAAAAAGTTAAGGGAAGATTTAAACTGTTAACTGTTAACAATGATAAATATTTTCCCTATAATAAGATGGTGAGGGGTTACCTCCATAAACATATGTATATTTGTTATAGGGAAAATATTCACGTCATCGTTAAGAGCATATACCAGCGATAAGTTGAAATTATTGAGAATAAAGAAGACGGTTAATATTTTCTAGGATTTTATTTTAAATATGCCCAAAGTAATTCCCTTCAGCAATGATACATTTGATCATTATACCTTTCTACTGTTTAAAAGCTCCCAACGAATATTACTTCGGAATACCTTCAAAATAAGCGTGAACTTCGGTATCAATCTCTTCTTAAGACGAAAACCTTCTACCTCGCAAATTTTTTTAGTTAAAAAATTGCCAAAACTGACACATTGCTAAATTAGGTGAGTATGGCGGATGTTCTATTACTTCTATATTCTTTTCAGCCAAAAACTGCAGCGTTGTCATGGTGGAGCATAATGCCCTGGTCTGAAATTCTATTGAACGCTTCAGGCAAACATTGTTCAGTATACCACTTAGCTGTAACTGTGTTTTGTCCATCTAGCTTAATTGCATTTACTAAGCCCGTACTTCTGAAGAATACCGCATGAATAGCCTTTTTCATAGCTCGCTGCTTCTTAGTCATTGTAGGATTTTCCCCATCTTTATGTATCCATACACAACTCTCTTGGGAAGTAGGAAGGTCGAAAAGGGAAATATAAGTTTTGCCACCTGTCACTATTTTAGAAAAAGTTTGGTTCCCGCCACTATTTAATAAATTTAAAGTTTCATGGCAAATTCTCAAACGCTCTGATTTTTGGAAGTCAGAAAGGTGATATGACACAAAACGACTTACCGCTTTTTTAAATGCAGATGATCGTGTATGATTGTTTCAACAGCTGAGGATCCAATTTTCAGTTTACGTACTATTACCGCATAAGTGGCTATATTGTCTTCTTTTTTTTACAGCAGCACGCTCTGCTCCTTTTTGATGCTGAACAAAATTCCTTTCGCGTTAAAATTCCTTATACCATCGGTAAATTGTAGTCAAGGAAGGTGCTTGTTCACTAAAAACTGAATCTGAACTCTCTTTGCACTCATAAGCGCTTAAACCTCTTTTAAAATCATAGTAAATTATGATACGAAAGTGCTATCTGGCTAATTCTGTTTTATTTTGCTTTTCAAAAATAAGTAGCTGAACGTAATAACGAACGTAATTTCAACAACTGAACATCAAATGACAGATAAAAAGTTGCTCTAAGTAAACACTGTGAGATTGTTTTTCACAGTCTACTAGATTTTCTTATTCTCAATAAATTCATCTTCTCCTTCGTAAAACAGTTTAAATCTTGCCTTAACTTTCTTCTTATATTTCTGATGATGTTGTACTTGCTAAAAATAAGATTTATGCTTTTCGATTTTCCATAGACGGGTGCTTTTATAACATTTTTGTAGCGCGTTTGTATTGCAACTAAGGTCGATGAAGTCTGTCTATCTGTCTCTTAGTTTGAATTCTAATAAGTATTTTGTCGACATCTCTAGCCAAGTAACCACTGTAAACTGCCATTTTTTTATTTGAGCGCAGTATCAAATTTATTTTGATTTAACGGAAAATTAGCCTGGCGATTCTCTAAGAAATTGATTGACATTTTTTGTTGCACAGTAGTTTGAATTTGTTCCATAGCGGTGGTATATGGTATAACTATGTGTTGTTGCGGATATTGACTGCACAACTGCTGTAACCCTTTTTGAACCTTGCACAGCTAACGTGCGACCAGAATGAAGCTCTGGATTAAAGCCACTTTCATCGGCATTGAATGTATTATCTTCTCCGACTTGTTTTATGTGATCTTTTACATGGCTAACAAATGTTGAAGCGATTTCATTCAGCTTTTCGGAATCTGTACCATATGATCGCGTAATAAATTTATTTATTTCTCTTGAAACTATTCTATACGCTTTCTTAAAATTCCAGACCCAATGCCAGGAAGCTTTAAAGTTTTCTAAATCTATTCCTTGATTAGCTTGCAAAGCCCATCTTTGAATGTCCAAATCATGAATAATATCACCCGAATCAATACTCTCTACAAACTTATTATAAACGGATTCCGAGATTTGTAGCAATTTTTCCCGTCGTGTGCCTCCCCGGTTTACTGTTTCTTCCCATCTAGAACAAATAAAAGAAAATGAAGACAAATCGTTGTTATATTAAATGGAGTTCACTGTTTACCTGTACAATTGTTGGAGAGTTGAAACTTTTCGAAATTTCTTTTGGACGGTTGCTAACGTAAGTCGCTTCGTTTTTCCAGTATTCAACAGCTTTGGTTTTATATTCCAAAGTGACAATACCGCCTTCTTCTGGAACACACTGTTCGTCTTCAGCTTCCATCGCTTCTAAAATTTCTTCGCGTGTAGGTGCGTATACATCATCTACGAAGTCTACGGAATGTGGTCTAACTGGATTCAAAAATTCTAGTGTTGTGTCAATTTCCAGCGAAAATGAAGTATCTTTTTGAACGTCAAGAAGCATATCCTTTATTATGTCGTGTAATTCCACTTCGTGGTTATTCACAGGTGTTGGATTATTGTTATTGGCAACGTCAAATGTTACCATGAGCAAGCGAATTACATTTAAAGTATTTACGGCAACCATTTTCAACACCACAGGTTTGTTACACGGTCAAACAACAAATACTATTAACGTCAGGTGGGGAATTTATATAAGCAACGTTATCATTTATCATTGCATTTGGTTGATTATTGCGTTTTTATAAAAACATGTTTACATCATTAGATAAAAACTTCGAATATTATTATCACACAAAACAATGTCTTATCTAATAAATATAGTACCGCAAAGATATACAGTAAATTTCATTAACTTTGCAGCAAAAATTCGTATCGCACCTCTATATGTGGTTTACATATTCTCAAATTTCATATTTTAAATTTGCGGGATTGAGATCATTCCTTGCAATAAGTATTTAATAATATATATACATATATATTATAATATAATATATGAAGTTCTGTTAGATATAACCAAGGATAGGGTGATATTTACTTCTGGAACACTCTGTATATTAGAACACCCTACATAGTTTTAAGCAGAATTAAAAGTCACACAAATTATATCTCAAACTTTTCTTTGTATTGTTACAAAAATATCTGCACTATAAGCGCAAGGCATAACGGAACACTCTGTATATATGATAGTCACATATTTTGAAAGATCTTGATGTATGCTGCAACTATTGCATTTACACCTATCTTCTATCTTTCTTTTTACTGGAGTTGTGTGGAGAAAATTGAAAATCCGTCAATTTTCGATGGGGTGTTTCACCCCTTCAAAGTGAATGTCGGCACAAAAAAATTGCGTATAGCACACCTATATATGTTGTATATATTCCCAAAGTTTCAAATTTTTTGAATTTCCGGGTTCGGGATCTTCCCTTGTAAGTTATAACAACATTGGCATTTACAGAGCCCTTGTTAAGTTTCTCGTTGACTGCAGGATTAAAATTGGATATGTTAAGTTTTTTTACAATTTTGATAATTTGTGATGGTAATGTGGTTGATGGGCTCTGATCCCTTAATGACAATAAAAAAAAGTTACAGATTTTTTCCGCGAAAACGCGATTCTGAACCACTGTGCGGCCTGCGATGAGAATGAATCATATTCGATAGCCAAAGTCTTAACGAAAACATCACTGGCTATTAACCTTCCTATACTCACGCATACGGTCTGTGAGACCGGTTTATATAGTATAGTATACGTCTTTCATTTTGACGTGAGTATAGGAAGGTTAAATATAATAAGCATGGCAGAGCTTCTTCTCTTTATTATTTGCGTAAGCAAAAGAAAAGTATCTATTGAGTTAAATATAGAGAAATATAAGGATAAAGTGATATATTATTGTAAGACTTAGATATAAACAAACTATGTGATATAATATGAGAAATATTGGGTATGTGTGGTTTGTATGGTACAATTATCATTGCAATTAAAAAAGAGAATATAAAAGCAAGAGAAAGTAGCTAGTACAGATATCAATTCGAAGTAGAATTTTGGCTTTGGCGTCCATACAGGGGGCCTTTCTCTAAAGAATTAGGGTTACAGAAAGCCTAAATTTCCTAATTTGAAGAATCTTTCCAAATTGGCTTTATGGCCTTCAAATTAGATGTACGTCCAATTTCTTCCAATATGGCGCTCAGGAAAAATAAATAATTGGCAATGGGGGAGCTTCCGCACTTGACACAACGTCTGACGGTATCGAAGTAGATAACTAAAGTCCGTGTCTAAATATTGTGACTAGTACACCAGTTTTCGGCAAACTCCTAGCAATTAGTGAATTTCATTGACTCTCGTCCAGTTTCATTCACTGAATTATTACCTCACTCTAATTGTTTGTCTCTTTGTTGTCGTACAAGTATTTACTGTGCCATATCTTCCGCTCTTCAATATTCAGCATCCAATATTCTCCAACCAAAGTCACTGAGGTTAAATTTATCATTCTGGGAATACAGAATGTGTATAACTAAGAATAGCAACTTCCAGTTTCGCTTTTATCATAACCTAGAATGTAAATAAGGTATCTATTATCCTGTTTAATTCCTGACACAACTCACGTACAATACTGTTTCTATTCATAATTCCATCAACTTATATTTCACTAGTTTATTTTACCAATAAGCCATTTCATTCGACATTCATAAATGCAATTCTGCACGGTTATATTTTTCACCATTTGTAGCGTGCGCGAGGATCGTTAATAGTCTACCATATGATCTGTTCCGAAATATTCTTGATATTACTTATATTTATGTTGATTTTGTTATAAGGATCTTGTGTTAGTAAAATAAAAGTTAAATTATCTAAAAAAGTTATTTAGTTGCATAATAGATATTAAAGCTTCCTGTTTAGATTTCCAGGAGAGAGAAATTTATTATTCTAAAGCTTAAGATGACAAATTGGAATTCAAAGCCCTGAGATAGAAAAGAAAGTAAATAGTAAATACAAGTTTATTTTTGATTTTAAAAGAATTTCAAGCTGTATAGATTACAGAAAATTGCGAAAATTATTATGGGGGTCAATTAAGGGCATCACCATGTATCTAATTGCTTCCAGAATGTGGAGTTGATGTTACAACAGCATATTTACAACAGTTTGTTCCTTGTAGAGCAGTAGAAGTAGAAGGTCTTAATTTTCTACGCACTCAAATATCTCCTATTATGCGATTATACGATCCATTTCTGTGTGTATGTGTGTGCTGTGTATGAGTGTATGTTGAGAACGAAGCGTTTATGGTAGAAAAGACCCCTACGTTAGCGACATGCGGATGCACACGCTTTGCAATGTGTTGCAAATTAATTATGTTATATAATTAATAATCATCACAGAAAACATTCTATGTATAGTTTTCATAATGGCGGTGCCAATTGCACAGGATCTGTTGTGTATTGTATTGACTGCCGTCGTCGTTTTATGTTTAGAGAATCTGTGAATGTCGGAAATATACCCCGTTGGAACTTAGCAAGGCAACGTGTCTGCCGTCCAGTAGCAGAAAGTAGTAACTAAACCTCGTTGTTACGAGAATTTACGAAGCACGGCGGGGAGAAATTCTGTCTTCGACCACGGAGGAACCTGAAACCCTTGAGAAGGTCGCGGTGAGATTCAGAGCGGTTTATATGTGTTAATACTTGTCGTTGTACATCACCATCCAGAACTAATGCACATAGAGATAAATGTACACTACTAAACAAAATGAAACCTCGTGCATTCGGCCTGGATTAAAACTAACCCACGCTGAATGAAATTTGGACAAATACGTTTAGCACAAAATAAAAGTACTGCTAAACTTTCAGTAAGAACTTTTAATGTTGAAAAGTAATGCACGCATTCACGTGACATAAGATCTATGCAATGATTTTACATTTAGTTGTAAAATGTTTTAAACGTGTTGCAGCGTCGAAAAGTCAGTTGCAAATTTTGTGAAGACAATTGCAATTGCAATAAAAATACAATTTTTCGCTGTATTAGAGATGAGGGATATGAAAACTCGACTATACCTATAATACAATTCAACTATTTGGAAATAAAAAGGGCATAAAAAGGATGAAAAGCTTCGGGCAAAAAATGTGCTGTACAAGATAGCAAGTTCACGTCCGGCTGAAAGTAGATGTAGTGTGTCGGATTGTAAATTTTTACCAACAATTGGGAATAAAATATAAAGTGAATAAAAATTCTATAAATGATGTCCGATTTAAGACCAGAGCGATCGTGCCAGTTACTATAGAGAAACAAGAAAAAATTGTTAAATTTAAGTTGTGAACGCTGTCTGGAAAATACTTCCCAACAACTCTTCATATATTTGTGTGGTGGATGACGAGAACTATTTGACTGTGGACGGTAACTAATGGCAGCCAGAACATTATTTTGAGTCTGCCGGTCACCAAAGTCAAGCATATACAGAAAACCAAGTTCCCGAGGAATGTTTTGGTATGATTGGCAATCAGCGAGCGTAATATTAATAAAACGATATTTTTCAAGGGTGGTTTAGCAGCATCTGCCCCAACTTATATAGAAAATTTATCGAAGAATATCATCAACATGATAAAATCGTTCTGATATCTGTCCGATACCGCTTAATATGAGTTTCACAAAGAGGTATTACATTTAAACATCTTTTACCATAATTTTTTAAATGGAACTAGGTTGCTTGATGAGCCGATTATTTTGATATATATGTAGTTGTGATGTATTTGTTCCAGCCATTGCCAAGTTATTTTGAGAAAACCAAAAATCTACTCAACTTTCGGCAGTTTCACTCTCTTAAAACGAGCCTGGGCCGATAAGAAACATCTTTAGGCGTAGACTAATTGTTCAGAAACTTTTATATTTTTAATTTCCGGATTCAGGGTGTTATATTGTAAGCCCAAATGAAGAAATCGGATTGTTGATGTATAGGTTGCAATCAGAGCTAAGGAAATCCAAACTCCATCTTTGGGTTAGGCCCAGAAAATACATACGTTTGGTAGTAATTCGAAGTCCTTTTTTGACTAATTTGCATTTTAGTAAATATGTATCTATATTTCTTTGTAAATATTTCGTTTCTTTTAATTCGTTGATGGTCTTTATAAATTTATTTATATATGAGATATATTTTTATATAAAACACAATAATAAGTTGAAGCTTAGCTTTTAATTCACTACCTACAATTCAACGAGATATAACTTTTCTCATCTACAGTATCTCGTTCTCAGTGACAAAATTTACTCTGTTAATTAAAACAGACACAATAGTACATATACATTTAATTTTCTTATGATCTAGGCTGTTTGTTTAGAATTGACAGAATAAAAACTGTTACCAGTTATACAAAATACATAGATACATAGATACATGTAGTTCTTTCTATTCGATGTGCAAAAGCTTGGAAAAGTGTACGTTTGCATATAAGTATCCATAGCATAACCAAATACAACTGACACCTGCAGCAGCACAGTCGATTCAAATGGTACATTCTCTGACAAAATTTTAACGTGCCCTATTTAAATTGTTTCCAACCTAATAATTTAACCTTCTAACGGTTAGAAAATTTATATCATTATTATCATATTTTTGGTGTAAAATGTAAACAAGTAAAGGTAAATAATTCACTTTCATTTTCTATTCATTATACAACACGTTCTTTATTGAAGATGAAGTAACCTTCAGAAACGTTACATGTTGCGTCACATTACGATTTGGGTTACATACTGACAAGAAATCCAATCGAAAACCTTATAGGCATTAAAAATTAGTTTTACAATTGTTTTATATTAAAATTCAAATTCAAATTATTTAATACAATAAATATTTTTTAAATAATTTTTAAAATCAGCAATTTATATTTCATGGAGCTGATATTCGGATATGTGTAAGATGTAGACAGATCTCGATATACGTTAAGAATATTCAAAGTGTTTTTATTGTAAAACGTTAGGTTATTATTTATATATATATTTGAAAATTTGTACAATGCCGGCCGAGTGAAAAACGATTTACAACGAAGCGTGACGAGCTACCCACGGCCGCTCATCGTCCCTTTCTCCGAAATCAAAGCCAATGAGAAAAAGGTAGGTAGGGCGAACGATGTATAAACGGGAGCGCTGCCACCAATTCTTTAGAGTCGCCTTGAGCGTTGGGTTCCGGTTGGTTAGTCTGGCCCAGGGATCTGCAATACAGGAACTCGCTTGATGTTCCAGAAACCTGACTAGAGCGCAGGATCAGACTTTACCCTAAGTCTAGCAGTCTGCTCATACGGTCAACGTCCCGACCTGGGCACGGGACCGAAGCTGGAGGGCTTCAGCGCGCCGACTCCACGGTCAGCGTCAACCGCTGAGCACGGATCGGACTACTACAGTCCAGCATTCCGCTCATTCAGCGCGCCGACTCCACGGTCAGTGTCAATTACCGAGCACGGATCGAACCACCACAGTCCAGTGATCCGCCCATTTAGCGATCTGACTCCACGGTCAGTGTCAATTGCCGAGCACGGATCGGACGACCACAGTCCAGCGATCCGCTCACTCATTTTCTCCTGTACTCGTACCGTATTCATCCATCTGTGCATTTATTTATCTGTGCATTTATTTATTTGTACATTTATTTATTTGTGTATTTATTGCTTTTGTATTTATTTACTGTTCCGTTGTGTTAATTTCTTAATTTAATTAATTAATTAAATTTCTTAAAGAAAACCGGCCTAGCTCTTGATTAATAATATAAAAAGCATAAATTATAACAAATGATATTTATAAATTTTGAGAAATATTTAACATAAAATCAAGATAATTACCTAGTGTTGTACCTTTTTCGGAGATGGTTCTTCCTATATCTCCTCTCTTATCTTCTATTCTCGATGCACCTTTAATTTCTATGGATTCTTCCTCTTCTTAGATTCTATCTTATATGGTATTCTTTTATTCACTGGTATTTCTTCTTAAAACCCCTTTATTCCCAATATATTTATTGACTTATTTTTTGACTTATCTATCTTGTCAAATTTCTTCGTCGTTAACCAAAGAAACGTTCTGTTTCTTTTGGAAACCAGGACTACACTGCTCTATTTATAAGTTGTCCACGAAACGGAAACTTTAATTCACTTTGACTCCAGTTCATCGAGGCATGTCGCTGTTATAGAAACCTGTATTGAATGTCGATGTTTCCTTGGTTATCTCCAGTATATCTCCAGAATATTTCATTCCAGTTTTTGTTTGCGATGGCGTTTGGGAATTGATGGATTTTATCATCACTAAACACCCGCAACTGTCTGTATACATATAAGTTTGAGTTGAAAGTGCCGTTACAGAAGGTTGCCACAACGAAGTAGCACTTGTTATATTCAAGTTCTTTTTTCCCATGTGGTACGAGAATATTATCTAAACAAGTGGATATAAATTTTGAAATTCTCGTAGGTTCGTTGATTAGTATTTCAGCCCTAAAGCCTTTTTAAATTGCTTACTTTCGTCGTTATCTTTCAGAATGTTAACATTGAAATCGCCCGATATAATTACTGTTTTAGTTGATTGATTAACTACAAAAAGAAGACGTTCAAACTTACAGTAGAAAAAGAAACTAACAGAAATGTATTCCTCGATATCAGACTAGTTAGCGATGAACATCACATCATTATCGATTGGTATAGAAAACCCAGTAATTCAGGTAGGTTTCTATCATTCAAATCATCCCTGCAAACATAAAATTAATACCATTCTTGTTATGAAAAATAGAGTGTTGAGGATTGGTCGGCCTATGTATACAAAAAGAATCTTAATATACTGTCCAATTTTTTTTGGGACAATGGTTCTCCTAAATTTTTCATAAACCAACTTTAGTACTCCAAATAACAACATTACTACAAATATTATCAACGATCAAAACATAAATACAGATATCAAGTATTTCAGAGTACCCTTCATTCCACAAATTACAACTACAACATCTAGGGCTCTTCCTACCAACATCAATTTCGCTTACTGTAATTTTCAAGGATAAAACTAATATCATGGCTCAATCTAATGTCAAATTTACTATTCCTTGCAATCAATGCAATGAAATTTACATCGGTCAAACTTCAACCTGGCTAAAGATCAGAATCACTTTACACAGAAGTGACTTAAACACGAACAAACATCGATGTGCCTTGGTTTTACATATGATCAATAATCAACATACACCAAATTTTGAAAATACCAAAATCCTACGGACTGAGAGAACCAAGACAAGTAGAGAGTTCTTAGAAATAATATAAATAAATAAATTTCAAAACACTATTGAAAAAATTATCCTTACCACACCTTTCGGACAACTCCAGACATCTATTTCGGTTATCCCCAGTGGAAAACTGGGGAATTCAGTATCACCAGATAACAAGTGGGAATCAAACACTATTAAAGTAGAAAATATAAAATCAGCACAACAATGAAAGTTGACACCTGTCCTTCAACATAAAAAAATGTAAACATACAAAAATCATCAGAAAAAAAAATCTGAAAATAACCAAACTGCAGAGTCACAAAAATATTAAGAAACAAGAGTTGAAGGAGGATGGCAAAAACATTAGTCATGTGGAGGGATTCCAAACTGTAATTCGTAAAAGAAGAAATAAAAGTATTATACAAGGGGCTGCGGAAAAGTATCTAGCAAATAAAGCGACACAAAAATTCTCTCATTTGCATATATACGGATTCGTGCCTTTAACGAATGAAATGGAGATTGGTGATTATCTGTTGTCACATAAGATTTCTGAAATAAAGTGTGAGAAATTGCAAGCGAAAAGGTCTGAGGAATATTCATTGTTCCATGTACGTTGCAAATATGATGACATATAGAAAATAAAAGACCCAAGTTTATGGTTTATCGATATAAAGTACATTCTTCTTCAAGCAAAGCCTCTTTTGGAGAAAGCACCATGCAGTTACCCGCTTGCGTGTGGATATAGAAATTAAAACAGGCTTTTCTGTTTTATGCCGGTTTATTTGATAGATATGATTAGTAACACATTTAACACACAATAAAAGAACATTTCATCAGACAGCTATAATTGACACACTTACTATATAAGATTTCTACACACAGATATGATTGACACTCACAATAAAAGAAACGATCGTAAATCATCATTTCAAGGCCAAATTTTTTAGATAAAATAAATGTATCGCAACTTATGCTTATAATGTGTATCACGTCTAGCATGTATCGTGTTTTAGCCCATTTGACTTAACGCTTACATCTTACATTTAAGTCGGGCGGTGAACGACGGTCTGTTACTTGAATACGAAGAATCGGATGGTTCTCGCTTCGGAGAAAATTAAAATGCATTTGTGGCTAAACGTTTTAGAATACGTTCTGTTCAAAACGGTTCAATTATTTCGTCTTTGCGTTTGTCCTAAACGTTCTAAAGACGCCGGCCACAAACTTTTTGCGCCTAAGCGCGGTAAAAACGGCGATGCCGTAACATGTCTGTCTCTTAGGACGGTGACGTTAACGCACGTTTATCTTAACCGTTTAAATTCCTTGACGACCGAAAGGTCTATACAAAATTTTATGCGGCGAGCGGTCGCCGTGGTCTGTTAGACGCTAAAATGAAAGAACGTAAGTTCGTATGGTTTCAAAGCACGTTTGCCCCTAAACGTGTATGCAGCGTTGAACCGGAGGACGGTCGCCTGTACGTATGCGTTATCTTCTTCGGTCTCGTAGGAGACTTGTACGTATAAGTTGGTTTACGTAGGCTTAAGCAACGACGATGCAGACCTGAACGCCGAGGAAGGCGGGTCAGTTCAACGACGTTCGAGTGGTCTTATACTCAGCTCGCAGTCCCTCATCTGCTATGTCTGCATCATCTCTGTGTGCTTGCCTTCCCTATAGTACCGACGAAACCACCGAATGTTTAGTTGGATGATTGGACGATTCCTTCGAACAGAGGCCTAACGCAATGGGTTATGATGATTCATTCGTCGCACGATTTTTTCAGCCGGGGACCGCAGATTGACTTGTATTCACCGACGGTGACATTCGATACTTTCCATCTTCGCGCGGTTAACCGACCGAGTGTATGCTCGCACGTCTGAACGTACGTTAGAATATACGCACGCATCGTCGCTAGCGTTTGATACAGAATATAAGTACTTATAACAGTCAAAGCAGAAGATAATTTTAAATGTGGTACATATACAATACATGTAACATATATAACACAAAAATTGAATATAGTTTTTAAAATATAATCGTAAAAATAAAAGGAACAGTTACTGAAGTTAAAAAAATTATAAATCTTGATATATAGCAAAGTATTGATGCAATATTATATATAAAAAAATCTAAAACAAAATATCTTTAAGTGTTTAACAATATTCAAACTCTGCCCGGTGGTGATATGAGCCAGTTGAATGAGAGAATTGCTAAAGGTGAAAGAAATATCAAGATTAAATACGTTCGTGGTACACCTCAAATTATTCATTTAAACTGAATAATCAGCCCAAGTACAAATTAAATATATATTGTCAAAACATGAGAGGTCTTAATACTAAAATAGCTGATGTTTACAACGCTACATCTTCCGCGACTACGACGTTTTATGCTTTTCTGAAACATGGCTAACTGACTCTGTATCTAGTAGTGAAATCCTCTCTAGTGATTATTCTGTGTATAGATGTGATAGAAATTTAGATGCTCATGGAGTGTCTAGGGGCGGCGGAGTGCTAGTTGCAGTAAAAAATACACTCATTTGTACCAAAGTGGATTTAAGCATTATTTGTAATAGTATTCCCTTGATACATATAGTTGGTTGCTCTATTGGATTATATACTCCATACCGATACTCTATATTTGTTGTTTATATAGCTCCTAATTTAACACTTGATGATTATCAGTAATTTTTATCTTCACTCGAAGCAACCGAATGGATTACCAGTGACAACTTAATTATTCTAGGTGACTTTAATGCCCCACTGTTTAATATTGTTCGCAATGACGGCCAACATATTATGCTAAACAATTTTCAACAACTTTGTAGTTTCAATCAATTTAATAGCGTACTAAATGACAACCATCGTCTACTGGATCTTGTTTTCTCCAACTCTGTGTGTTCCATTGAGAGAGATGCCAGTCCTGTGGTGTCTGAGGACTCACATCATCCTGCACTGAATATTTTTACTGAAGTTAGATTGTCGTATCATGCACCTTTTAAAGGAAATATAAGCAGCAAGGAATTTACTTTAAAAAAGCAAATTTTCCATTGACGTATAATATGCTTCTTAATGCGGACTGGACACCTACATATGTATAACACGAATACCGTAGATGCATCTTGTTACACGTTTTATGACATACTGTATAGCATTTATGTATAACACGAATACCGTAGATGCATCTTGTTACACGTTTTATGACATACTGTATAGCATTTTTGATTGCACTGTACCTATATATAAAAGGAAACCCTCTATCCGTTCGTATCCTCCTTGGTTTGATCACAATATTATTAAACATCTTCGCGATAAATACTACGCACATAAAAACTACAAAAAGTATAAGACTGAGTATCACTATGAAAAATTTAAAAAGCTAAGAACAATATGTAAAATTCTTATCGATGCTGCATACAAAACGTACATATCTAGCATGCAGAATTCCCTAGTTAGTAATCCTAAAAGAATATGGTCATTCATTCATAGTAAACGTGGCAATACTAGGATACCTGGTGTTATGAAATACAACGATACAGTTTGGATACTCCTATACTTGCAACGGAAGCTTTTGCACATTATTTTAGTAGTGTATATACAACTCCGAATCCTTCTAGAATAAATGATAGTAACTTTAGTACTAATTGGACTGTTAACATTTTTGAAATTTCTGAAGATGAAATACTAAAGGCACTAAAAAAATGCAGAGACAGTTTGTTGACTGGTGCGGATGGTGTTTCTAGTTTTCTGCTACGTGACTGTGCCATTGCCCTTGTAAAACCACTACACTATTTGTTTAATTTGACACTGAAGCACGCTACATTCTCCGATATTTGGAAGATATCTCGTATCTGCCCTGTTTTTAAGAAAGGTGATCCTTCTAGTATTCAAAATTATAGACCAGTATCCATATTATGCAGCACTTCTAAAGTTTTAGAATCAATTTTGTATAGTAATGTTTATAGGTCTATAAAATCAGTCTTATCCCCTGCACAGCATGGTTTCATGAATGGTCGATCCACTGTAACAAATCTAAGTTGCTTTAGTCAATATATTTCGAAGTGTTTGGATAAACGGGGACAAGTTGACGTCATATATGCCGACTTCGAAAAGGCCTTCGACCAGATAGACTATCACGTTCTACTCAGTAAGCTGCCAGCGGTGGGGTTCTCTCCAACTCTTCTGCGTCTCTTTGAATCATACTTGACTTGCAGAAAGCAGTATGTTGAGTATCGGGGTAATAAATCAAAAATATTCTCTCCCACATCTGGCGTGCCTCAAGGTTCAAATTTGGGACCTATTCTCTTCTTAATATATAGAAATGATATAGTGAATAATTTGCAGTGTGAGTCGTTGTTATTTGCTGATGACTTGAAGATTTTCTCTAAAATTGAAAAGATAGAGGATTGTCTTACCTTACGAAAAGATCTGGACAGTCTAAGTTCTTGGTGCATGGAAAACCACTTGCAACTTAATGTGAACAAATGCAAAACTATAACTTACACTAGGAAACACCAAATAATTTGTTATGATTATACTATGAATGATATCAATTTACAACGTTGTACGTCTATAAAAGAGTTGGGTATACTTTTTGACGCTGGCTTTTATTTTGTCGATCACATAAATGATATCATAGCAAGCTCTTATCGAAGCTTTTGGTTTTATTTACCGAAACTGTAGAGATTTTACTAATATGGATTGTTTAAGTTTATTATACAACGCCTTTATCAGGTCAAAGCTAGAATATGGTTCGATTATTTGGTACCCCGTATATGCCGTACATATAAAAAACTTAGAACAGGTTTAGCGACGATTCCTAAAGTACTTAGTGTATATCAATGACCATGTGTACCCAGAAAGGGGATATGATTATGCATTGCTACTCAATAGACTTAACTACACTTACTTACAAACCAGGCGGACTGTTGCTAGCATCAAATTGCTCTTTAACTTGTTAAATAATAAAATTGATTGTCTGTGGTTACTTGGAAAAATCAATTTTAATGTGCCCAGACTATCTGCAGGACATCCATCCATTTTTTCATGGATGGCATAAGAACAAATGCGATGCGTAGAGCACCCATCTATATACACCTAATGTGCCATAATTGTAATTTGTTTTGTAGCAATGCTGATCTGCATTTTGATCGGTTTACGGATATTATCAGTAGTATTGTTAGTTTGTAATATTGTTATATACTCTTATTTACTTGTAGAATAGCTTTTTTATTGTGTACAAATTTTGTTAGTGGCAGTAAGATCTTTATTTTTGATTTTTATTGTTACGTATTCGCATGTATATTTTTTTCGTGTATTAATTTTCCTGTACTTGGGTGTTACCCGTTGGAAATAAATGACTATTATTATTATTATTATTATTATTGTTACCGAAACATGTCTGTCTTCGGACATATTCAACGCTGCATTATGTCCATCTACCTATGGAGTTTTGAGAAAGGCTATACTTTCTCAAAAGTAAAAAGTACTTTGAGTTGGTGTATCGTTCGTCTAGTGGTGGTCTGTTACTAGCTTGTAAAAGAAAACATTTACTATGTACAACATATTCACTTTTTTGATATCTTTGCAGATTTTCCTCTTATAGACATTATTGGTTGTAAAATAACCTAAACTTCAATCAAACTAAATATATTTGCAATTTCAATCTGTCGAAGAATTTTTCAGTATACTTGAAACATTGTTATCTAGCATTGACAGCAAAATTGTTATACTTGGAGATTTCAATATATCTCACTTTTGCAATACCAACAGAAATAAAATTTAAAGTAATGTGCTTAATGATTTTATGCAGTCTTTTAACATTAGACAAGTTAGCAATATATTTAATGTTGATGAACGTCTGTTGGATTTAGAACACTCTACTCTACTACCTCACCTTCGTTCATAGTTGGAGCTTTTCAAAACTTTTTCAATTCCGTTTAGATACATGCCGATGTCTCGAATGCTTTATCACAGCCTGTTGCAAATTCTACCCCTATTATTATTAAACATGTTACTGAATCCGATATTTAGCAAGCAATATATAAACTGAAAAGTTCTCTAACGATATGCGACGATAGCATTCCCAGCTTTTCGGTCAGGGATTAATCTTCAGCTTTAATCTAACCGTTATTATATATTTTCAATATCTCGCTCACTGCTGGAATCTTTCCTGATTTATGGAAAACTGTACGACCCACTCCAATTCACAAGAATGGTGACACCTCATTGATTGAAAACTATCATCCCATAGCAATTATCAATAACTTTGTGAAGATTTTTGAAATCTGTCTGTATAATACTACTTTTCCTTTAGTGAGACCTTTTATCGACAGTAACGAATCTTGTTATTACACAATTTATTTCGGAATGCCTGGATAATGATGTGCAGATATATGTTTATTATACGGATTTTGCCAAGGCGTTTGATTGCATAAACCACCTGAAAATGTTAGAGAAACTTAACCGTATGGGTTTTTCACACGTACTACTGTCTCCTTTCAAGTCTTATTTAGGCAGTAGGGTTCAATATGTATCATACCAGGGTCATAGATCTACCAACTTCACTCTCTCCTCTGGACTACCACAGGGAAGTAATTTGGGCCCTCCTCTCTTCCCTCTCTTTATTAATGACCTACCTTTGAATCTGAATTGTGGGAGGCTAATGTTTGCAGATGACTTGAAACCATAACAATTTCTGATTGTGTCAATCTACTACTACTACTACTACTCTAGAAGCAGATCAAGAATTTGCAGTTATGGTGCACTGATAATTGCCTTAAATTAAATATTTCTAAATGCAATGTAGTAACATAAGCTCGTGGAACAATTGTTATTGAATATAAATACAATATGAATAACATCGAATTGACTCGATGTGATATTATTAATGATCTAAAAGTTACGTTTGGTAGTAAACTTACTTTCTCTAACCATATAAAAAATAGAGTTTTCTCATATTTACAACCATTGGGATTTTTCATTCGTAACACCAAAGAATTTACATGTTTAAGAGCGACTACTAGCTTCCACTTTGCGTACGTGTGGTCTAGGTTGGAATATTGTTCCGTGATATGGTCTTCCTTTTATAACAATCACTCTGAGGCCCTCGAAAGAGTCCAACGTCGCTTTCTAAATTAGAGATACTTTAAACAACATGGTGTCTATCCGTGAGCAGGCTTTTTTGGACGACACCACGGCCTTCTGAAACAGTCAAAATCGGTAAAAACATCGGAAAGTCAAAATCAAGAACAGTATCCGAAACTCAAAATCGGGAACGATAACGGAAAATCCAAAATCTGGAACGATAGCTGAAAATCAAAATCGAAAAACGATAACGGAAAGTCGGAATCGGAAATTCAAAATCGGAAAAGATGTCGGAGTATCAACGAGCTTACGCAAATAAAACTACCTACTGAAGTGGTGTTTTCGCTAATACGCCAACCACAAAAAATAGTAACGAAGCGCGTGCCAACCACGAAAAGTGCAATCCATAATGAATAGGGGACTTGTACCACCTCGGTCAAAATGGAAGCGGTGGGACTATTCATCTGCCCGTACCTACAGAGCGTAAGAAGTAATGATTACTTCCGATACAAAAATTTCGGGAAGCAAAAGTCCCGGTGAACACCACGTAGTAACTTAAACGATTGATGGTGGGAGTTTACTAAAGATCTTCTGGCGTATTATATAGCCCCAACCAGGTGGGCAATCCTAACTAATCGTCTGGAGTTTGCGGTTTGAGGTGTTCCACACTCTACGGTGATGAAGCAAAAAGGGACTTATCTGCTAATTTTGCGGTAAAATATTTTGAAGCATCGGATAACACAAAATTCTACCTCCATACCACTTGATTAGGATAGAACGCAACGAGACGATGACGTAAATCATACTTAGCTTTAGATTTCTCGTACGCGTTTTATAGATGAGTTAGAATGTCTTTAAAGAGTTTCGTGAAACCTGCGGAACGATATCGTATAACTAGGATCTGATACATTGTCTTCAAAATATTGATGGTCAGAACCTGCAAGTGTCATATCACTACCAAATTTGCGAAATATGGAGTCACCCCAGTAGTTTCATGTGTCGCAGTACGTAGAGCGCACGCTACCTTTGGTAAATATTTGTGCCAATCACGATGATTTCCGGAAACGTAAGCGATGAGCATGGTTTTTAAAACACGCTTGTGGATGGTAATAGGACGTATAAGCTGGTTTTACCTCGTATTGTGCTAGAAGACGTCGGTACTCGTGAGATCATGAAAACGTCACGTTCGAGATGTTCGACTGCTGAATTTACTGAAAAGATCACAAACCACCAATATGTACTGAAATCCCTGCATCGGGCGTGGCAAAGGGCCTACAAACTCGGTGCTGACCACTTCCCACGGTCGAGATATCTGCGAATGACCTGCCATACCTGCAGTTGCTTTTTGCTCGTGTTTAGAACGTAAGCACACGTGATATTGTCGAATACAACGAGCTACATCTGCCTGCATTTTAGGCCAATAATAACGAGACGCAAAACGACGAAAGGTTTTGAATACACCTAAATGACCACTAGTTGGTGCATTGTGATATTTTTGTAATAACTCGCAACGTCTTTCTTTAGGCACTACCAACTTCCAGTTATCTGTCTCTGCAGTAAATTCCGGATATGGGTTTCGCACAGATCTTTATAGTTAATCATTCTCAACTTGAAAACCAGGATATCTAGCTAGGTTAGCTAACAGGGATTGACGTAATTTGCTGTACCAAGCATCTTTAATCGGAATGACAGGTGAGTCATTAACCGCATCAATCTGAACTGAACTGACCGAGATAAAGCGTCCGGGACAAGATGTTCCTTGCCCTTCTGATGAACCACTTCGAGATCATATTGTTGAAGTCGAACAGACCAACGGGCCAAACGACCTGACAGATTTTGTAATTTGCTCAACCAAAGCAATGAATGATGAGTGAAATGCGATCCGTTAACATATTGAAGTTTTCCAATAGCATATCATCCCACACGAATTTAATATTTTTCTTCAATAAACGCGTCAAAGGGGCGATAAGAGTAGAAAACTGTGGTACAAAGCATCAATACCAAGATTTTATGCCGATAGATCGTCGTATGTCCGATACGGATTTAGGGTGAGGATACGATAAGATAAAGATCTACCTTAAGACCATTCTTATTCACGACATAACTCAAATATTTCAGTTTGAGTCAGACGTTTGAAAACCTCCTGTAATATCCGCAAATGATTCTAAAAGTTTGCTTAGAATTCAAACAGCCCGCGATTAGGAACCGTAAATGCCGTATATTTGCGGGATTCTTCGGCCATAGGAATTTGCCAACAAGCGGATCGCACATCTAAGGAAGTGAGAAATTTCGCATATCGAAGTTTGTCCAAGGTATTCGAAACGTAAGGTAAGGAGTAGACATCTTTTTGTGTAACTTAATTTAGTTTTCGATAGTCTACGCAGAACCGATATGAACCATCCTTCTTCGGAACCATTAAAATAGGGGATGCCCAATCGCTATGAGATTTTTGAACAACACCGAGTCGTAATAATTCGTTTAATTCCTTGTCAACGATAGCCTGCATAGCGGGAGAAATTGGAGAATATCTTTGTTTAATTGGCGGTCAATCACAATGAACAGTGTAAGAAACTAAGGAAGTGCAACCCAATCCACCATCTCTGCTGACCGGAAATTCTTTTTCAACAAGTTCGGAAAGCTGTTAACGTTGTTCAGGTGTAAGATCACTAACGATATGATCGACTGCGGAAATTATAAGATTCTCCGAAAACGTCCATTCGCCTCGACGAAGATCAGGTACGATACCATGCAAATGCCAAATATCTGCAACCAAAATAAGCGGAACGGTCACAGAGGGAACTAACAAAACCTCCACAATACAAGTCTGATCGCGTAAACGAATTGGAGCGGAAACAGTACCGATGACGTAACAGTTCGAACCGTTGGCTACGATGCAACTGGAAATTCCTTTTGAAATAGGTAAACCCAGATTACATAAAATCGCACAACCCTGCTCTCCTGAAATTGTTCTCGAAGCACCACAATCAAGTTATCCTAGCATAGATTTATCCAAAATAGACACGGAAAGATACGAACTCTTGTCGTTCCAAGCACTGACTAAAATAAAGTTCAAAATTGCCGAGTGTTCGGGGTTGATCGGCTAATTTGAATTTTTCTGTCTCGTCATACGACGACCGAACGCGACCTGCCTACGTTTTCTCGAACAACGACCACAATTTGCTTTCGTTACATTCGGTTTACTACATCCATAACAATGCCTTTTAGGTAGAGCACGACATTGAAGTGACTTATGACCTTCTCTACAACAATTCCAACAAGTTCTTTTGATTCTAGGATTAGGTTCGGTATTTACTGTCGCTAAATTTGAGTCCACCTGCACATACGCTAGATCAGGTTCCATAGCTCTATTTCGATTTGAGGGTGGTACAAAGCATTCTACGGAAGCACGCCTAGCCTCCAATCTGTGACATAACTCCACTAATTGATAAACTGAAGTAACTTCTATTAATCCTAATTGCGATTGATAGAATGGCAAGATATTTCTTAAAAGTATACGGAGCTGAACAGATCCCGGAACTTGAGTACTGAATCGTTCAAATAAATTCGACATTACAGATATATAGATACTTATCGATTCATTTTGACCTCGCGTCCGTTGTTTAACTTCCTTCAGCAATCTATCGTCGTAATCTACCGGCAAAAAATCGGTTCGAAGACCACCAACCAGCTCCTCCCAACTTAAAAAATCTTTTATTTGCTCGATACAAAACGAGAGCTTTCTCAGAAAATAGATCTAATGCCGATGTAAATAATTGTTCCCTGGTGATATCTCGTGCAACTCTTGTTTCTTCCACTTGCTCCAAAGATGCACTTAAGGAAGTACGGCGATTATCCCCAAAATAAACTAGATTCCAATTAAAAACCGGAACCGGATGAATTGTGGGTTGAGATGGATCGAGAGAGGGTTGTGATATCTTCGGAATGAGAACTGAAGGTTTGTTATCCGTATCAGAATCGTCGGAAGTATTTACCGGTACATGTGAGCCCATTGCTGTAGAAGAAGCCCGCTGAAATTATTTAGCCTTCGTACGTAATTCCGTCGAGATCCTGATTAAACGTACTAATAAAGCAGATCAAGTCACCGTTTCATTCGCTGTAAACGGCTGACTTCGATTAGCACGACCGATAGCATGTGCAAGCTTAGCAGAGTATTTTAAATACAAAGTGGATGACAAAGTATCCAAAAAACTATCAGGAAGTTCGTCAATATTACCTTGTAGAGCTCTAAGATCTTCTTCGACAGTATATGGGTAAGGTACCGACACAAAGTACGAAGATCGTTCAAGACGTCGCAACGTGCGAAGATTTTTGCGCATACTCTCAACCGACGATTCTTCATTCAAACTCTTAATTCGCAATTCGTACATTAATTCTTCCTTATGTAAACGATTAATGTCCATTTTGGCTTCCATCTTAATTCGTATAATAACAATAATTGCTATAGTTTATAGTTATAGTTCCCAAAAAAGAGAAAACGAGAAAAATCTTAAAATTCTCTCCTCCGGACAACTTCTCAACACATAAATTCAATCTACGGTACGGTATTCCGCTAAAGGGCGATAAAGAAAAAACTTGAAGATGATCGAGAGGATGAGACGATACGTGTAAATCTTAGAGGAGAACTCGCAAAAGTATATTTCAGACTGAAAATCCGAAGCGGTTTGCCAAGACAAAGTCGGATGAAGGTTTTGTTCTATGGCCTCACGTAGGGCGCCAAAAATACTTGTTAAGTCGTGTATTGCCACCCCCGTTTCTTATGTTTCTTATGACCAAGTCCGAAATTTCCCCAAGCCGCCAATTCCGCCCCAGGAAGTTCGCACACAGGGGGCCAGCCAGCTAGTCGGCGAGAGAGTGGGGAATTGCAAAGAAAACTATGTGGGGGCGCTACCTGCTTCACACCTTCCTGTGTAGCCCTTGTAAAAGCACGAAACCAGGTGTTAAAAAAGGGGTTGAAAATTAGTGGACTGTAGTAAAAACAAAAAAAAATAACGTCGATGGGTCTTTAATATTTCGGCAGAACAAATGAACAAATAAACAAATTTTAAGATAGGAAAAAATATGTAACTAAAGAATTGATTATATAGTATAAAAGTAAGTTAAAAAAGAATAAGTAAATAAAATGATGCTATTTATATTATATGAAACTAAAATTTGCTACGTGACTGCTGATGCCCCTGGCCAAGGGTCCCCAAAACTCAAAACGACTCAACACTCAAAACCCCTAAGGAAACAGAAAATTCTAAGAATCTGAATAGAATAAAATGAACCGCTTACCGTTAGAACGCGGTAAAACACTCAAAATGGCTACGGATGCCACATGTGCTTCACTGAATCCGAAGTAAATCGGATTTCTGCTCCTTCATCAACAATCCACGCCTGTTTGGCAATTCAACAATGAAAGTAAGGCTTTGGAATTGTGAAATATTTTCCTCCCAAATATCCAACCCAACGTGAAAGATTCACAAAAACAACTCTTAGAAGAAATTTCACTTTACGAAAGACGTGCTTTATCTGCCAAGATTTACGATCTTCTCACCTAACCCCGGAATAATAAAACGGAAAGACGTCAAAACCGGAAACGGATGTTAATTCGGCATGGAGATTTACTCTATCTGGAAAATCCATGAACTATGGATAACGGATATCGACTGCAAGATGACTCCCAAGGTCACGAACAAATATTAAATAAAACTTGTAACGATAGAAATTACGCGAAGAGAAAAGAAAGAAGAAAAACGTAACAATACATTTCTTTGTCCTTTAATTGGATGTACCTGTCACCTGTTCGACAATAAAACATTATTATTATTATTATTACCAGCGATATCCGACTAACACCCCAGATAAACACGGTACAAAACTAGAGCCTTGAACAATGAACATCAAATACTGAAAGCGCCGCACACACAAAAACACTGTTGACACTGAATTCCCAGAGAGCGTGTATTTATACTAATTCTAAACCTAAATTTCACGCTATATGGAGCGTGTCTAAACGGTTGAATGATTCTACACTATATCTAAATTTCATTTAACAGCTCGTACAATTTGGAGTTTGGGATAGGTCCTCCATCTGCATTCATAATTCTCTTTCTATTTTTATAAATATATATACTTTCCTAGCTAGCTAGTTCCCTGTTATTTTCTACGGCCTTAATTAATTTCAAAATTTCTACTGACATAGCTTGTTTTTCCTCCGAAATATGTCGAGCCACATTTGATTTTTCAGGCCTGTTGAACCGAAAATGAGCAATGTGCTCCTTTTATCGTGTTAATATTGATCGCCTAGTTTTCCCAATGTATTTTATGCCTTGAGAACCGATTTTGTGGATACCTGATTTTTGATTTACTCCATCCTTATCTTTGGGATTTCCTAAACGATTACCTAATGAATTAGCTGAATTATATGCGACCTGTAAATCAAATTGTTTTAAAACTTAGGATATAGCCTTAATGCAATGTTGGCATGGCAATTTAACGAATTTGTGGTGTGGATTATCTAAAGTTAAACTCGCGTATTTCCTGATCAAGATTTTGAAATTTTGTTTCCTAATTAAGTTCTCAATCAATTTTGCTTCGAAACTATTGTATTTGGCTATGTTTCTTATGTACTTAAGTTCTTTTTGATGTGTTTCTGTTGGGAGGAAGAACCTTAATAGCCGATGTACTAGAACATAGATAGATATATAATTTTTCTGCTGAAAACTACGGTTAGAATCTTCAGCTATAAACCTCTTGATATTGGTTTCTTTGCGATATAGGCCTATCTCCAAATTGGTGTTACTCCTGATTAATAAGGTATCTAGAAATAGAAGTTCATTATTTTTCTCTTTTTCATTGCAAATTTATGTGTTAAATTAAGAATTTAATTTTTTTCAAAAGCCTCTGTAATTTTTATTTTTTTAATGTCAAAAATAGCAAATATGCCGTCTACATATCAAATCCACACACTCTGGGAATAGCAGCTAGCATCTTTTTCAAACTGAGTCTCAAAATTGCTCATAAACAAATCGGCCATAAATGGTGACAAACTATTGCTCATCGAAGTCCCGTGCGTTTGTTCAAAATATTTGCCCTCAATTTGGAAACAATTGTGGGACATGCAAAATGTTTTTAATTTGGTATATTCTGTTATTTCTGCCGTGCTCATATCATTTTTATAGAGTAAGTTCTCCAAATGTTTTAAAGTGTCAGAATTATTCACTGCCACACTATCGGGTTTTACGAGTAAACTTCTAAATTCTTTTACAAGCCACTTAAATATAAAATATGTTGGCGAGTTAATTCCTAATACGATGGATCTTATCATACCATAAGTCTGTATTCTAGTGACGAAGTAAACAATTCCATACACTCTTTTAATGTTTTTGGTTTGTTGAATTATCCTCGGTAGAGAACTTTTCTTTAACTCAATATATGATCCTTTCGAAATCATTTCATTAACTCTGCTAAAATAATCTTGCTTGTCGAAAATTATCAAATTGTCACCTTGATCTGCCTTAATATAAAAGCAATTTTTTGCTTTAAGATTTTTGATAGTTTTGAAGTTCCTAATTGAGTTGACTTGCTTTTGCTTTAAACAATAGGTATTTTTGATATCAATTCTGCATTGATTCCCTCATAAAGCACTTGAAAGCTTCGCCGAAATTTGTGATTGTAAGATATACAATAACTGGTGCAAGTCCATCTTACCTGAAGTTTGACAGGAAAATACGCTCGAGCGAGGATTTTTAGTGTGGCGTATAAATATTTAACGCCTGATTATTTAATTTTCTTTCGGCGGCAAGAAATTCCGAACGATATAATTCAGATAGCAGAATATTCGCTTCCTGGAAGAAACATCGATCGGAATTTCTAACCGCCCGACACCATAAAAGGTGTGAAAGAGGGGACAGTTGGACAGTTAGTCAGTTGAGTCCGACCGAAGAACCGATCGCCCCGTAATTGTTATGCTGTAAATAAATGTAATTAAAGTGTTGTGTTAACCTGCCTATTATTTGCCCTATTCTCCAAATTGGTGACCCCGACGTGATCGCGATGTACTAGTACGACGATTCGTGTAAAAAAACGGAGAAGGATCGCGGGCTATGTAGTTTTGGTGTTAATGCAACTTTCGGAGAATAAACGCGTGTAAAAGTAAAACAAAAGGAATAATGGAACCAATGAGCGCTGAAGGACATGCGGTTAGTGAGAATGTGAGCGTGGTAAGCCAAAATTCATTACGACCACCAACTTTCTGGCCGAGCAAAATCGCGTTGTGGTTCCGACTTCTGGAAGCGCATTTTACAGCCGCGCGCATAACAAAAGAAGAAATGAAGTTCAGCATTACCATCTCGCTGATCGGCGAGCAATATATAGAACAGGTGGAAGACATTATCATGCAGCCACCCGGCGATCGACAACATTCACAGTTCTATACAGATTTAAAAAAGCTGACGACTTCATCGGTGTCGGAAGAATTCATTGTGACGCTGTGGAAAAATCGACTGCCCGCGGAGACACAGCGTGTTTTAGCTGCATCTACGATAACGGACGCCGCCGCGCTAACGGAAACAGCGGATAGGGTCCACGAAATACCGCGCGACATGGGAAAAATTGCGGCCGTGTCGAATAACCAGGGGCTGGAGGACCTTTGGCATGTAATAGAGAACCTTCAGCTGCAGATTAACGCGATATCTAATTTCCGCTCGGGTGCGTCGTCAACAACCGGGGGATGCGCCACAAGCTTCGCAGTCGCAGCACAACCCCGCATCGTGATAAAAAAGAAACTACGGACTGGTTGTGCTACTATCACTTCCGCTACAAGGAAAAGGCTACAAAGTGTCGTGCTCCTTGCAGTTGGAAATCGGGAAATGGGGGCAACCGTCCGTAAACGCGGCCGACGCCGACGGTTCTGGGTCTGGCCGCATCATTGTGTCCGATAAGGATACAAAGGTATCATCTATAATAGACACAGGTGCGGATTTATGTGTATATACTCGAAGTCGAGTACGTGGACCGGTGAAAAAGTGCGAATATGAACTTTTCGTGCATCGCAACATACGGCACTATCGCGTTGGAGCTAAACTTCTCCCTTGGCCGAAGTTTTAAGTGGCGGTTCGTTGTGGCCGAGGTAAACACACCTATAATAGGCATGGACTTTCTTTCCTATTATGGACTTTTAATCGACCCGCGTAATAAACGACTGATTGACTCCATGGCAAATTTATCAGTAGCCGGATTGTCGGGCAACACGGATATGACCACCGTTAAAACAATAGTGGGAGAAAGTGTACATCACCAGCTGCTAGCTGAGTATCCGGAACTCACGCGGCCGCCAGTATTTAGAAAAAATGAGATACAACACCGCGTGATGCACCACATTCAGATAACGCCAGGCCCGCCAGTCCACTGCAAGCCTCGCCGTCTCGCCCCCGATCGTTTTAAGGCAGTAAAGACCGAGTTCGAGTTCATGATGGAGCAAGGGATAATGCGACCATCGAAGAATCCATGGGTATCACCGCTCCACGTGGTTCCGAAGAAAGAAGGAGGTCTCCGACCATGTGGCGATTACCGCGCCCTGAACGCACGCACGATTTCCGACAGGTATACACCACCATATATCGAGGACATCGCGCAGCAGCTACATGGAAATATGATTTTTTCAAAAATCGATTTGGTAAGAGCTTATCATTAGATACCGGTAGCGCCCGATGATATCGAAAAGACCGCAATCGCGACGCTGTTTGCTCTCTACGAAGCGATGTATACATTGTTCGGGTTACGTAATGGTGCTCAAAGTTGTCAACGTTTTGTCGACGAAATTACCCGCAATTTAAACTTTGTGTATGCGTATATTGACGATTTTTTGGTGGCATCGAAGAACGAAGCTGAGCACTACTTCTTCTTCTCGTCAATCCTTATGCCTTTCAGCGTCGGATCGAGCACTACGTTGAGCACTACGA
Source organism: Chrysina gloriosa (assembly GCA_038088585.1). Lineage (NCBI taxonomy): Eukaryota > Metazoa > Arthropoda > Insecta > Coleoptera > Scarabaeidae > Chrysina > Chrysina gloriosa. The sequence continues at coordinate 64,844,921 of CM076087.1, forward strand.
ACACTTAAAAATTTTGTTCGGTCGCTTGAAGAAATACGGTGTTGTGATAAATCCCGCGAAGTGCGTGTTTGGTGTGTCGGAAATTACGTTTCTCGGATACACGGTTGACAATCGCGGTATAAGACCTGTGCGGGAACGCGTCGAAGCGATAGTAAAATTTTCGCAGCCCGAGACAATCAAACAATTGCGCCGATATTTAGGCATGATAAATTTTTACCGACGATTTGTACCAGACGCTGCTAAAATTTTACAACCGCTCAACGAATTATTGAAAGGTGGAAAGCGAAACAAAACGCCTATAGAGTGGAATGAGGAAGCACGGAAAGCATTTGACGAGTCGAAGAAAGCTCTCACCAACGCTACAATGTTTATGCATCCTGTACCGGGAGCCCCGATAAGCATCGTAGTGGACGCGTCGGATTACACAATGGGAGCAGCACTACAGCAACTCGTAGGTAACGCATGGCAACCTCTAACCTTTTATACAAAATCTTTCACTACTGCACAGCGAAAGTATAGCGCGTATGATCGCAAACTTCTTGCTATGTACAGCGCCGTTAAACGTTTTAGATACGCTGTAGAAGGTAGAGAATTTATCATTTTTACTGATCACAAACCATTAATTTATGCATTCAATCAGAATCTTGAAAAATGTTCGCCACGACAATTTCGCCATCTGGACTATATCAGTCAGTTTACAACTGATATACGTCACGTAGAAGGTATAGAAAATGCTGTAGCTGATGCGAATTCGAAATGCGTCGATCATCGAACACTTCAGCGCGCACAAAAACGACAGCGAATTACAAGAAATCTTAGAGTGTGTATCATACGGTTTGAAATTAAAAAAGGTATATTTTCCTGATTACGAGGTACACATATGTATATTGTGACGTAGACCAAGAAGTTGTACGACCGTACGTCCCGAAACTTTATCGCCGGCAAATTTTCAAATCGCTTCATGATCTGGCACATCCAGGTATACGTGCTACGCAGAAATTAGTTGCCGATCGTTTCGTATAGCCAGGTATGCAGAAAGATTGTAAAACTTGGACGAGTCATTGTATTTCGTGTCAGAAATACAAAGTTACAAGGCACGTATCAACACTAGTTGGTGAATTCGGAGAATTAGCCGGCCGATTCGAACACGTGCACATAGACATAATTACCATGAAGTATTCGCAAGGGTACAGGTACTGTCTGACATGCATCGACTGATTTACACGATTTACGCTTATCATGTACAGGCAAATGGAACAAGGCCGGGTGTATGTGCGAAATTTGCATGACGCTAAAACCGACACAGTAGCAGGAGCACAGGCTGTACCTCAAAAGACCGGACATAACCAAAGTCCGTGATGGTACCATCACCATGTCCGGTATTTTGAGGTACAGCCTGTGCTCCTGTTACTTTATCAGTTTTAGAGTCAGCAAATTTCGACCAACAATGTGATAGCATGATGGAGAAGGTAAGAAGAGCCAGACAGATTTTGCTAACGACTGAAAACCAAAAAATATAGCAATGTACAGAGAAGCAAGAAGAGAGATGAAAAGAATGTGTAGAAAGAAGAAAAGAGACTACTTTGAAATAAAACTAAAAGGTATTGAAGATAACTTAAAAAAAAAAGAAATAAGATCGTTTTACCAAGAGGTAAAGAAAGTAAGCAAGGGATGTACGGCGCCGAATGTATATATCAAAGACAAGGAGGGAAGGCTGATAAGCGAAACGAAAGAGGTCCTTGAAAGGTGGAAAGACTACTTCCGGCAGGTGCTAAATGGTGAGGAGGAGCAGGAGCAGTATACGAGGGAAGCGGTAGACCGAAATGAAACGATAGTAGAGGTTCCGTCCAGAGAAGAGATTGCATTAATAATCAAAAACCAGAAAAATAATTAGAGCCCAGGAGCATCGGAAATCACGGCGGAAATGATTAAAGCAGGAGGGGAGCTATTACAAGAACAAATATACATACTCATTAGGAAAATCTGGGAGGAGGAAACAATACCGGAGGATTGGATGAAGGCCGAAATATGCCCAATATATAAGAAGGGGGATAAACAGAGATGTGAAAACTACAGAGGCATTGCATTGCTGGAAATAACTTATAAAATATTGGCACAGATTTTGCGTTCAAGATTAAACGAAGTTATGGAAAATACTGTAGGAGAGTACCAAGCAGGATTTAGGAGAAATAGATCAGTAATGGATCAAATTTTTACACTTAAGGAAATACAAGCAAGCTGTTATGAATATAAAACTGCGTTATATGTGCTCTTCGTAGACTGTAAGCAGGCGTATGACCGGATCCGGAGGAAGCAAGTGTATCAGGCTTTGGAGGAGTTGAGGGTACCTAGCAAACTGATAAGTTTAGTCAAAGCGACTTTAAAACAAACAAAAAATCAAATTCTATGGAAGGGGGAAAGGCGTAGCGAATTCACAGTAGAGCAGGGACTGAGACAAGGAGATCCAATGTCAACAACAATATTTAACCTAGTTCTGGAAGCTGTAATAAGAAAAAGTGGGATTAAGATGGATGAAACAATAATGAAAAATGATCACCAATGTATAGCATTTGCAGACGACCTAGCTATAGTAGCGAAAACAAAAAGGGAACTACAAAGAACCATAAGAAAAATAGTAAATGTATCCAAGAGTTATGGACTGGAAATTAATCAAAGTAAAACAAAATACATGATAATGGGGGACACACAGAATGATATGGATACATAATTAATAGTGCAAACAAAAGAAAAATGTCTTACCTTCGAAAGAGTGGAAGAATTTATTTACCTAGGTGTGAAGGTTAAGGAAAACGGCCAGGAAGGATCGGAGATAGAGGCTCGGATAACAAAGGGAAGTATGAAATTCGGGATGTTAAGACCACTAATGAAATCAAAATTTGTATCAAGAAGAACTATGGAGAGTATATACAAAACGGTAATTAGGCCAACAGTTACGTATGCGTGCGAGGCATGGGTTCTAAAGAAGGAGGATGAGGGAAAGCTGGAAAGATGGGAGAGAAGAATTCTCAGAGCAATATACGGAGGAATAAACACGAAGGACGGATGGCGGCGAAGGACAAACGAAGAGGTGAAGAGTATATTCAATGAACCTAGGATAACAACAGTGGCTAGAGCACAACGCATAAGATGGCTAGGCCATGTCCAAAGACTTAATAAAGATAGAATGCCTAAAATGGTGTTAAGCAGAAAACCAGTTGGGAAGAAAAAGAAGGGCAGGCCTCGCAAGAGATGGTTCAACAGCGTCGAAGAAGATATGCAGAAGATCAGCGTTGGGGACTGGGGAGAAAGAGCAAGAGATAGGGTAATATGGACAAAAATAGTAGAAGAAGTCTTAGAAAAGTTGTAGCTATTTTGTTAAGTTAGGCTAGAACTATGATTAATTTTAATAGCTGTAAAACTGTGTAGCACATGCCCAAGGTCTGCAAGGCCTGTTGAGCATTATTAATAATAAAATTTCGACCATACAGCCGGCCTTGTTATCTATCTATTCAATACGTTCGCCTAAAGCGATAGTTAGGGAGTACAGCAAGAAAGGACGTTTGTAATTGCCGAATACGAAATGTATCAGAAAAGGAGCCCTATATACACAGACACACTTCTCCGTTCTTGCCTATTGATATGTTTCTCTGATTCTAAAAATACTGCAATTATGTATTTGTATTTGAATATTACTTATAGTTATGGAGTTTTGTTTTCTATAAGGTTTTGTATTCCCATTTAAAGATTATTTTGAGTTAAGAAAGCGTTTTTATACTTGTGTTAGGTATATAGACAATTAACTTTTGACAAAATTCCTGATATAGGTCGATTTTTAATTTTAAATGCGAACTTTTTAAATAATGTACGAAAAATGTGACGTCATTGGTGTCTTCTGAAATTGATGTATGGGTCGCGTAATACTTCTTTTGAAAGGTCTTTTAATAATGTATTCAGCAATAACTTATTTAATTAACTAATCTTTCAACAGGGCCGAGAAAAACCAATTTAATTAAATCAGATAATAATTTTACAATAAAAGAAATGCAGTATTAAATGAAATTATACATAATAATTTTCTGTTAATTTAAATATTAAAAATGCGATCTCGTTACATCTCCACATCCTATAAAAATTAAAATTTCTATACGTTGGCATTCACTTAAGGTAGCCATAATTTACTACTAAAACCAAACTGAAAAATAAAATAAATTTTATTTATTACCTCGTAAAAACAATAGTTAGCTAAATAAGCTATTCCATACCTTATTTAAAAACTTCTCAAATGAAGTATTACACGACCCACATTGCAATTTAAAGAAATCACTGATTACGTCTTCTCGTCAAAATCGATGACGTTACATTTTTCGCATATGATTTAAATGGTCGACATTGAAAATTAAAAGTCGTCTATATCAGGTTTCTTGTCAAAAGTAAATTGTTTGCAAAATAATGAATTTGTTCAATAATTTAGCCGCGCAGTGTATAAACAGACTTAATAACAAAACTATATGAATGTCAAAATCGTAATGAGACGTGTCCGATTTCAATACACGAGTAATCTTATATGATAGAGATCTACCACTAATAGGTCAATAAAACAAGGCTGGTTTGAGCGATAGTTATATTTTCAGAACGTTTACAAACGTTTTCGGAACACCTTCGTCAGTGAAAATATAACTATATACACGAGTAAGTGACAAAATATTTCCGTCGACCGTATTTTTTATAAAATACAAATTTAATAATTAAACTGACATAATCACAAATAAAATGTAAGTAGCAGTAAAATGTTTCACTGCTCACAAGTAATAACTTGTATAACAGCTGTAGTCCTTAATGAAACTCGTTGTGTTTTCATTAGTTATATATTTTAAACATACATAATGACAAAACAAAATGCAATGTTATGTTTAATCATTTCATTAACAATAAGAAATATAATGGCGAAGTGCTATTGTGGAATCTATAAATGCAACTTATCTGATACACATATGTTAATATATGATCACACTATCTTCAATTTAACATGTGATATAACAACTGAAGAATACTCCTATCTGCTTAAAACCTAAAACCAATGAAAAAAGACTATGAATAATAAATACTACATGGAAAATGTGCTAAGAAATCGTAACAGAGTATGTAACACAATTTCTTCTTAATATATTCTAAAGATCTAAGAAAAGCTTACTTAGTGGTCGAGTACAGGAAATAAGGTAAGTTAAAACAATATACATAAAAAGAAAAGATTAAACTTTAAATCGGTAATTACCCTCCAATGGGGAAACAACATTCAATCAATATTTTGTATAATATCCATTATTTTGCAAGCAATTTTCTAATCTACGTGTCACCGAATCAATTATATTTGCACAAAACTGTTGTCCACGAAAGTTTGGCTGGCCAATCCAATACAATGATGTCGTTTCTATCTTTCAACCATTGCATTACTTCCCCACTTTTATGAATTGGCGAATTGTCCTGGACCACAGTAATAATTTTCAAGTTCTTCTTCTGGGTAAACGACGCGCACACTTGGTACAAGAATATCTTCTAGTATTGATATATAGCGCTGGGATGTAAAACGAGGAGGCGTTACTCTGACCAATTTACCGGGACCAGCACTAGATATCCATCCCCAAAACCTGCGGTGATTCTTCCACTTTGTCGATCTCCTCTTACATGTTGTGGATCGTAGCGCGTATTACGTGGTCGCCAAAGTGTTACAGGGGAATCCTGTGAAGATGAAAATACTTTTCATCTGTAAATATGACAGCTGTCCAGTCCCGATCGATATTTTGTTCACAGAATCGCATCTTTGCTGCAGCATGAGCTTCGGTAAGCAATGGTTTTCTTGCTGGTTTGCTAGCTCGAAAGCCAGCTTCCCGTAGTCGTCTTCGGATAGTTCTTCTACTACAATTTAATTCAAATTGTTCAAAAATCCTCTGTGCAGTAACGTAATGTTTTCCTTTTTCCTAATGTTAGAAACAATTAAAATACTCACTGATAAGTCAACGCGTTCTGCAATTTGATGTTGAGGAACTACCGCTGCAGCCAATCCAACAATCGTACCTCTTAATCGATAAAACTACTGATGTTAAGGAAAGATACATGGCAAATTTTGTAATTGGCGCATTAGAAGATAATGTATTCACTTGACGTTATTTAATTTTAGTGGGATCGTTAAAAAACAAATAATTTAACGACTATTAGATTTTCCAATGATTCATTAATTAAAATTTATTTACCCCAACAAATAGCTGCAGACAATTTTTGCTTACAGCGACGCTACGTCATATATGGTTAACGTAACCGAGCATTTAAAAATTTAGTTTAATACTTTACTGACAATTGATATTATTAGTTATTAAAAAAGTTTTTGTAAAAGCTTCCCTTAGGGTCCAATTCTACCGAGCAAAAGCGGGAGATGCACTACCATCCGGGCCAATTCTAGCAAGGTGGAGTACCTGGTTAAATTTCATAAATTTTATTGCTCCCAATTATGAAGGTATCAAAGACGTGATTAGCGAATTTTATTCTTAACGTTCAACCGTAATTAAAAACTGTATTGATATTTTAAACAATCCTTATTTAAAACAACATAGTTCCCATATCTAGGCAAATTACGTAGGCATAGATACTGCCACAGAACCACTCGAAAGAAAGGGAACGACTTTAAATAAAAGTATAAATATTATTAATTCATTAAAGAATAAAATTCATAACTTAACTAACAAGGAAGGGTTTCTAACCCGCACACGCCGATTTCGACGAAACTTGGCAGTTATCTAGAGCTGGTAAGCCTTTGAAAGGATGAAAAGCGTCCATCAAAATCGGCCTGCTTTTCGTTTTTTACTTATTACCTTGGAATTGTTTTAAGAACAAAATATTCAAACATATGAGCACATAGCACCTCAAGAGAGCTATTGAATCCTGTTTAAATCGGTAACCCTTATTCCTAACTTACTCCCTTACTCCCTCTCGCCTACATTGTTATTTGGAAACACCGATTTCAATGAAACTCGGTAATTATGTAGAGCTGGTTGAACTATGTAAAAGACGGGTCTCTGTTTCGTGAATATCTGTTCCTATAGAAATATATATAATAGCCCTCTTGATTCTTCTTTTACAACAATTGCAGAGTAATCAGCAAGAGACGGTCCTATCCTTGAGAGCGCTTTTCACACCTTCAAAGGCGGTAGTGGCAGAAACAGAAACCGGCCTTTTACATAGTCCAATCAGCATATATGTTTAAATATTTTCTTCTTGCATCAATTGCAGAGTAATTTTGCTTGGTGGTGTTGATTATTATACTGTCTGAACAAGCTCTTCCCCGTGTAGGAGTATTGATTGTGGGTACGGCCCCCTAAGAATACAATAATGACAAGAAATGTTTGATAGAATTGTCATCATCACAGAGTAAATCAATGTTAAAATCTCAAGTTATTGCGGCACCATGGTGTTTATTCGCATTTTTGCAATGTTCGCACTTTATTATTGTAATTGTAAATCTATGTACATTTCTTGCACCTTCAAGGTAGGCAACCTACGTAGCTTTGAAAATAATAAAAGGTGCGCAGTGTCAATTCAGTAGTGGCACATGGAAGATCGGTAGATTTTTTCATCAAAGAAACCCAATCTCGTCTACCCTAAAAGCAACGCCAGTACCAACCAGCATTCGCAAATTCCATTTGGATAATACATCATCATGCAATATGATGATATCAGAGTATAACTCGGAATAAGCAATATTCGTAGTTGATCGTGGGCTTTCCAGTGCTCTGTTATACATATAATTTTACAGTTTGATAATTCGTTTACCAATACTTCAATTTTATTCACACAATTACCCAATGAACATTCTGAAGTAGTATCTTTACTTTAGAGCGTTGTCTAAATAAAACTTCTGTTTTAAAGGTATTAGTCGGCATCAGCCCGATATAGTTCACGCAGTCATCCAGATCAATTTACAATTTATATTGGAAAATTGGTGTGAAAATTGAAAATGAAAAAGAACCATAAGAAAGAAATTGGAAGACACCCATCCAGGATGACAGCAAGGGAAAGAGTGAATAAAGAAAGTATAGGCAAGTCACGGCACTTTATTGAGCAGAGGGGATGGCTATACTCGCTGTATCTATTACTCCGACGCTTCTGAAGAAACGAAAGCAACCTGTCAATCTAGAAGGAAGGTGAGTACCTTTTCCCTACTAGCGTTAACAATACAAATCACCCCGAGTATCGTAATGAATTTCTTATCATTGGAGAATTTTATCTTGTCCCGCACCTTTAGTTGGTGGAAAACGAATAGAAAAACACAATGGTGGACGTAAATTACCAATTATTTAAGACAAAATTAGATTAGATACCAATATTTAACGGCGAAATCAATAGCGTAAACTTCTTCAATAATGCTTGCGATAGAACATTTAGAAAATATCCCAATAATCCCGAAGTAAAAGAGCTTAGTTTTCCTACCATATTCGGATAATTAATAGATAGAGTTAGAATACTAATATATCCACGTAATGAATTAAGTACCTGGAATGCAGTACGAGAAACAGTAATTTCATATTTTGGTGATAAAAGAGATTTAGGCCAACTAGTTAAAGAACTCAATGATAGTAAAATACACTCGAAAGAAGACACAATAGCTTTTGGTCATAGATTACAAGACCTACTCTCCAAACTCATGACAAAGTTAGGACAAACAGCTGATGAAAGTTATAAATTATAACGAGCAGAAATTGATGTTCAAACAGCTCTTGAATTTTATTTACTAAATTTACTAGACGACATTCAAATATTTGTAAAACGCCGGAAACTAAAGCAGAACAGCTGTCTGAAGAAGAAGTTGAAGTAAATTATATGATACCTGTCGCGCCGGAGAAATTAATGGCCTAACCTTTAAGGAACTAGCCTACTTTGGAGAGTAGGGCAAATAATAGGCAGGTTAACACAACACTTTAATTAACCTTTATTTACAAGCATAACGATTATGAGGCGATTACTTCCTCTGTCGGAGTCAACTGGCTAACTGTCCAACTGTCCCCTCTTTCACACCTTTTATGGTGTCGGGCGGTTAGAAATTCCGATCGATGTTTCTTCCAGGAAGCGAAGATTCTGCTACCTGAATTATATCGTTCGGAATTTCTTGCCGCCGAAAGAAAATTACATATTCGGGCGTTAAATATTAAAACGCCACACTACATAAAAATTACTAATTGACCGTGGTAGCAGTATTTCGATGTTAGACCCCAATATTTTACAAAAATACTATCCAAATAACGTAACAGCAAAGATATAGAAATTAAAACCGCACAAGGTATATTAACTTTAAATAGATATGCGTTGATACCATGTTTTAGGAATTAAAATCTTTATGAAACATGAGAGTGATAATGTATACATTCCATAACTTTTGTAATGGTATAATTGGTTTAAATGATTTAAGATCAATGAAACTTAATTTAGTTATAAATAAAGGTCAGCTTGTACGAGAAAATTAAAAAATATCGCTAAATTTCACACAATTAAAAAAATATGTGTGCAGTTCACACATAGCGCGATAATTATAGAGTTTATTTATGATAATATTGGTACCAAAGCTTCCTAATACGCAGACGCACACACACGTACTAACGCAGGTACAAACATACACACAGAATGCTTTGACTAAAGTAAGTAGTGATGGAAATAATCCTTATTTTATATAAATTTTATTTATTTAAAATAACAGTTTCGACCGTTATTGTTATTTTAAAATAACGGTTGCAAAATAACAGGCTATCGTTATTTCGTATACAACAGTTCTACACGATAACAACAAGTTTTATATTTATTTATTAGCATTGTTATTTTGTTCCATATTATATAAAGTTTTTTTCTAGTTTTTATAAATATTTTTAATATATTGTTCTTGTATTTTATTTTGCATTTGATAATTTCAATGCATACAATTTTTAAAAAATATTTCTATAATAAACGCCCGATTCCATGTTAGCTAGTACCATAATTACCGTTCGAAAGTTATTTTTCTACGGGAGTGGTAACAGTGGTCTCGATCAGACAGTCGTGACGTAAGATAGTATTAGGGACTGAAATATAGCTACTATACTCACTATAAGACGCCTTTTCTCTCGGTTCGGCTCGGTAATACGCAGGCGCACACAAACACATATATACAATCTCTATCTCATTCTCTCGCAGAATAAATCCTATAGATGTATATGTTTGTTTCTTTTTAGTATCGAACAATGATGTTTTGTAGGACTGAATCGCCATTCACATGTTGATCACTTCATTTAATAAAATATACAAAGCTAAGGTAAAACTAAATAGAAAAATGCACAGTACACATTAGTGAAACAGGCCAGGGGCCATTGTTCTCTATCTCTCTCTCGTTAGTCTGTCTGTCCACTTGTGCACACACAACCGGTGGTTAAGGTATTCGCACTTGAAAATAATCCTTGCTACACACTACCTCTTTGGATCACACAACCGACCCGGGTGTGATACAACATGATCAAAGAATTATTTCAAGTGATTCGAGATTTTAACCGGAGGGATCTACGTGGTTCGTTGATCGCGCACGGTTTTTGTGAAACGGCACTTAGCAGTGGCAGTGCCGAAACAGATGCAGGCGTCGATGAAGATTCCGGAGTGGTTCGGCAAGGCCTTCCTCTGGGACGACTGGCAGGCACAGACGCAGCTCCTAGAGTCGCTCGGGATCTTCCTCTGGGACGACTGGGAGGCACAGGTGGAGCTCCTGCGGTCGCTCGCGGTCTTCCTCTGGCCCGAAGTGGATGTATTGGCACTTGCGGTCATTTCCGGAGGGTTTATACGGAGCCAGTGCAGAGACATGTTATACACTACAGGGTACCAATGGGTTGGATGTATCCACAACTTCGTAGGAGGTAGGACTAACAACTCGGGAAATTCTGTAAGGACCATCTCTACAGGTACAAATTTTGAAGTAATCCCAGCTCTAGCTCTACTGAAGACATGGATGTTAACCAGGACTAAGTCGGATACTTTGAAGGAAAAATGTCTCCTCTTAGTATCGGCGTATTTCTTACGGGCGTCTTGTTGATGTTCATGATTATCTCGTGCTTCATGAAGAGTACTAGCAAGTAAGCGGAGATACGGAGTTATTTGCGGGACAAAATTATCATTATCGATAATGGCCTTGAAATCTTGGCGTACATCATCAGGCGTACGCAATTTTCTACCAAAGGTGAGATATGCTGGCGTCTATCAAGTAGTTTGACATACGGAGGTATTTAAAGCAAAGCGAATAGAAGGCAATTTGCCTTTCCAATCGGTATGATCCTTCGCTGTGAGGATGGCTAACTGCGTCTTCAAATCTCTATTTTTCCTCTCTACAGGATTTGCAACAGGATAATACAATTGAACTAAGCTTGTTACGTTTTTTTTATCTCTGTATATTTTGATCCCTGTATATTTCCATTTTAGCGAGTTTTATTTGTTAAACGCATAAGATAGCCATCGAACGTTTGTTTTTCTTAGTACGAATGTACGTGGAGCCCATGCGCAAAATTTTTCATAGTGGCTTATCGTAAGATCATCTTTTGAGGTCCAGTAGTAGGAAGGTGGGTATCGACAAGACTTGAATTGATTTTGGATTTTAATTACGTCGTCTCGGCGGATTCGCAAGTCTAAGTTGACCGACCGGAAACGACTTTTGTTGGAATTTTCGGTTCGTAGAATAGTTTGAAAGCTCGTCGTTTCGCTATACGCATTGGCGGCGGATATTATACCTATCCTCTACGTCCGACCGTCATAATTGTATGGAATTCATGTTGAACGCATAATAAAGTAAAGTTCGATTTGCACTTTCCCCTATTCAGTGTTGTGTTTCTTTTGTATTTTAGAGTTTTTTTTTCTGGATACAAGTAACATTTTTTTTTCCTGGATACAGGTAATATCTCTTTTTGGATACCATTAAGAGTTTTACTGGATTTCCCGCTGAGAAGTAGATTTCTGGTGCATTCCTTTTTTTTGGTTACCTCCTTACAACGGCACACATTTTCCCCACCAGAAACACGTGGAGACGCCACATTAGAATCGAGGGCCAGGCGCAGAAGCAAACCCGGAGCATAGGGAGTTTTGGAAAACTTACACGTAAATCAATTGGACGTATTTCAATTTAGTACGAACTTGTTTTTTTATTATTAGTTCTATGGTTTAGTTGAATGTGAGTAGCGAGATTATTTTGTATTCGTCATTAGGCATTAGGCTTCAAGCGGCTTCAGTTGGATATTTTATTACATGATTTCTTTCCTAATATATTTTGCATCTGCGAGCATTGGTTGACTGAGGCTGACTGCGGGTACTTTGCGATTGATAACTACAAGTTAATAAGCTACTCGTGCAGACATGAGTTTGTTGGCGGTGGAACTGCTATATTTGCAAAATCCGATATTGTAATTTCTAATAAAAAATTGATGTTCCCTGTATTGAGAAGGTTTTTGAATATAGCATAGCTTCTCTTAAAGTGGGTAATAAATCTATTACAGTTGTAACCATATATAGAACACCTAAATCCAACTATGATGAATTTTTTGAGTGTTTGGATGATGTCCTAAACACCTTAATCTTTGATTGCGACTTTATTTTTATATGTGGGGATTTTAATATTGATATGATTAAAATTAATAGAACCTCTAACAGATTTCGGGATTTGATTGAGTCTTACAATTTGCAGTTCACCATTGGAGAGCCGACTAGGGGGAACTCGTTGCTTGATAATATTATAACAAATTTTGATACGCGAAAATATATGGCTGAGGTTCTGAATACTGTCGTATCTGATCATTCCGGGCAAATAATTTACTGTTGGGAGCTTGATGCAAATGGTTTGGGAGATGAAATGGCGGCTCAAAGAGGAAGAAGGATTACGAATGGTGGTATTAAGCGCTTTGTAGACTGCATGACTGGGGAGGAATGGAATAATTTAGAGAGTGACTCGTCATTGGACGAGAACTTTGAGTATTTTTATAACACAATTCGCCGTTATTTTGAGGATGCATTCCCTCTACGCGAAATAAATGTTAGGACTAAGAACAAGTCATGGGTAACGCCTGAGGTGAGTCGAGCTTCAGATGAATTGCGTCATAGTCATCGTCTCCTTAGGTTGGGTATTATATCCAAGGCAGAGTATAATAAAATTAAAGTAACCTATACGAAAGTACTTGTAGATGCAAAAAGAAATTGAACGATGGGCTTCTGGAGAGGGCAACAAATAAGGCGAGATGTGTCTGGCGGATAATAAATCGTGAAACATCGGGAAATAAAGATATTTTTATTAAACTAAGAGATGACTACGATAATTTAATTGACGATCCTGCTGTTTTATGTGAATTGTTTAGTAATCACTTTGGGGATGTAGATGTAAGTCAAAATATTCCCGTTTATAACCACGTGATCTTGAATGTCAATTCTATTTATTCTATATTTATTCTATATATGCACCCCACCGATGTAAACGAAATTTATAATATTATCTCCAGTAAGTCATCTGCTGGTTTGGATGAGATTCCCTGTTCTATCCTTAAACATGTTGCTCACTTGATATCACCGCCTTTGTCCGCACTAGTAAATAAATCATTTATAGAGGGTAGGTTCCCTAAAGTATTAAAAGTTGCTAGAGTGGTACCAATCTTTAAAAAAGGCGACAGGCATATTGTGTAAAATTATAGACCAATTTCAGTATTGTCATGCTTCTCTAAGGTATTTGAAAAGGCTATGTTCCAGAGGATTATGGCATTCGTTGTGAAGTATGATATAATAGCTCCTAGTCAGTTTGGATTTGTGAATTCTAAGTCAACGACAAATGCAATATTTGCAGTACTTGCTCACGTTTATCAACTATTAGATAATGGGTGTGTGACTAGTGGCCTCTTTTTCGATTTGTCCCATGCTTTTGATACCGTTGATCATGCCTTATTATTAAATAAACTGTCGGCAATTGGCATAAGTGTGCCTTCTTCACGCTGGATCGAATCATACCTTCATGAGCGCACGCAAATCGTATCGGTCAAATCGAGAGGCTCTATCAAATATTCGTCGCCGATTAGTGTGTTGCGGGGTATCCCGCAAGGTTCGATACTCGGTCCTCTGTTATTCTTGTTATTTAGCAATGATCTTCACCGTTACTTGATGGGCGGAGAACTTTGCCAGTATTCCGACGATACTACAGTTGTATTTTCGGGAAATTCTGGGACGGATGCTGCAAACGCTGGTAGTGCTGTTGCTGAGCACATGTCCTCGTGGTGTGAGAATAATGGCTTGATTGTGAACCCATCCAAAACATCAGTAGTAACCTTCACAACTTCAAGGCAGTCATCTGATGGGTCGTTGTTGGTACGCTTAAATTCTAAATCGGTACCAACCGCGTCCAATACAAGATTCTTGGGTTGTGAGCTTGCTAGTCTCTTGTCGTGGGATCAACAAGTAGCCGGTCTGTGTTCGAATTTATTGTCACTCGTTTACGCAGTCAACAAATTAAAGAATTGTATTAGCTCGCAAGGACTATTAATGTTTTACCATGCACACATAGCATCGAGGTTGAGGTATGGGATTATATTTTGGGAGCAATCATCTCAGTTTTCACGTTGTTTCGTACTCCAGAAGAGAATAATAAGAGCAATGTTTTCTTTGAAACGTACCGACTCATGTGGGACGGCGTTTGTGAGTCACAACATTATGTCATTGCCATCCTTATTCTTATATGAGTGTGCTATTTACGCTCGAAAGTACAGCTCAGATTTTGTGCGAAATGGAGAAATAAACGCCTACTGTACTAGAAATATGGACGACTATTGTGTGCCGGCCCATAGATTATCGCTCTACGAGAAGAGTCCTAGATATGTTTGCATCAAGGTTTTTAATAAGCTTCCGGTTGATATAAAAAGCTTGGATTTCAATAAATATCAGAGAACATTAAAAAAGTACTTCACTGAGAGGTGCTATTATAATATCGCCGAATTCTTTAACTGATCGGATCTTCTATTCGGTCTCTCATATTTTGGTGTCTCATGTCTGCACACATTTGCTTATATGTGATATATATTTATGTGTATTGTTTCATTTGGGTGTATTGTTATATATATTTTTCTTTGATTGTTATAAGTATACAGGTCATATATTTTTGTTCGTATAATGTACATATATTGACCTTTTGACGAAGCCCATATCTGTTTGGATTTCATGGCAAATAAAGACAAGTAAATAAATAAAATAAATAAATAAATAAATAAAATTAGTTTTCTTATGTGCAATCACGTTATTTTCAATTACGAGATAATTTTTTTATATAGTTCTTGCCTAGTTTAAAATAATAAGATTTTCCTTTTTTTGTAAAGACGGGAAGTCTGTTCGCGCCTCACTAATTTTTTTAAATTGAGATTTACCTTTGTAGAACTATTTCGCGTTCGGTCGCGTGGTACCATTCGTCCGGCGTAGGTAGCTCGATAATATTTGTTTTTTCTTTTCTGTTGAGATCGCGACGCGACACTCTCGGCGTCTGAACGCTAATAGTGTTCATTTCTGTAAATTTTAGCAAATTTAATATCACTTTTTTTTTTTTAATTTAAATCCTGTTAAATTTCAACCTTTCACCTTATCTGATTATTAATATACGTGGTCTCGCCTTAAATCTTGTTGTCTCATTGGGGTAATTTGAAGAACCTCTCGGATCTGATACCTTCCCTTACCGGTCAACCAGGGTTCCTACTTAACGAACGCCCCGAAGGGAGATAAATCTCTTTTGTTTAGAAGATCTGATTGAACCCGTACCCACAGCACCGCGACCTAACAGCCTCCCGCAGGTTGAGCACGAGCTTTTTTTTTTGAAACGTATCTGAACGGAGGAAATTTGGATAAAACGCCAAGAGACAAGTGTTTATCTTTTTATTTTGTTGCTCTCCTATTCCGGCTTCCCTTTTCGAGACAACGCCAGCCGTTTCCAAAACTGGAATTAGCAATTTGGTAACAAGCTCTTAGTAAATCGAATGACTTGGGTTACATGTTGCATTACTGCGCTCACGAATTGGACTCCATTGTCACTAATAACCTTCCTGTGGGTTCCAAAACGGAGAATGATCTCATCAATTAGGCATCTAGCACAGGCTTCAGCAGATGCAATTTTCAGGGGAAACAATTCTGTCCATCTTGTGGAAGTATCTTCCACAATTAAAATCCACTTTTCATTGGTTGGCGTCTCTGGAAGAGGTCCAAAGAGATCGATTGATATAACCTCAAATCGTTGGGTTTGAATGGGCATCTGCAGCAGTCCAGACGGTTTCATATTGGAAGATTTATATTTTTGGCAGTCGATACACTGAGATACGTAAGCAGTTACATCGCGACGCATTCCGGTCCAGAAATATCTAGGAATGATTCTCTGAGGGGTGCGTTCCACACCATAATGGCCAGCAAGTGGGGAATCATGTGTTTCTTTCAACACTGTCTGAACTAAGCTTTTAGGTACTACTTGCTGTGCTTCCTAACCATCATGATCTGGTGAGTAACGATACAAAATTCCA
Source organism: Chrysina gloriosa (assembly GCA_038088585.1). Lineage (NCBI taxonomy): Eukaryota > Metazoa > Arthropoda > Insecta > Coleoptera > Scarabaeidae > Chrysina > Chrysina gloriosa. Next base: position 64,861,489 of record CM076087.1, read on the forward strand.
TTCATCATTAAATAACCTCGATCACTCCATCTTCTAATTTCGACCGAACATTGTTCTGGTTATTCAAAGCATTTGATAATCGGGGCGAGATCGACATCAGACAGGTGGTTTTCTCGTGTTGTCTTCATGTCATCAATGGGAAGATTGACGGTTACGAGACATACATTACAAGTATCACCTTGCTTGCTATCATGACAGATAGGGCGACTTAACGTATCAGCCAGGACATTCTGACGTCCAGGTACATATTCAATTGTTAAACCGTAAGGGTGTAAAGCCAGGGCCCACCGAGCAAGACGTCCTATTGGAGACTTCAACGGCATCAGCCATCGAAGGGGTGGGTGGTCACTCTTCACTATGACCTTGGAACTTTCGATGTATCCACGAAATTTCGAAAATGCTCATACTAAAGCCAGGCCTTCGCGATCGGTTGTATGGTAATTCTTCTGCGCAGGAGTCAGCAGACAACTGGCATATTCTATGGCTCTTTCTTCGGCTCCCTCCCTCTGGAGTAAAGCTGCTCCCAATGCATAGGAACTGTCATCCACTCTAATAATAATTGGTTTGGTCAGCTTGACACAACACAGATGCAGTAGTCAATAACTTTTCAGTTGATTGAAAGCATTTTCTTGATCGGAACCCCAATTCCAATTAGAAGTTTTCCTTGTTAGGCTACTCAATGGTCTAGAAATTTCAGCAAAATTTGGAACAACTCCTCGAAACCATGAATAGGTGTGTAGGAAGCTGAGAACTTGTTTTACATTTTGAGGGGCTCTCATGTTCATAATGGCGGATATTTTATCCGGACTCGGGCTAAAACCATCTTTACTCACTATGTGACCAAGGTACTTGACACTATCGGCACAGAATGTACATTTCGCACGATTTACATAAGCGGTAAGCCAGAGCGAAAGCGATCTGCTAAACGCTGGAATGTTGCTGGTGCTGTTCGTAACCCAAAAGGCATAGGATTGTACCTGAATGTACCAAAAGGAGCTACAAAAGCAGTTTTATCTCGGTCTGCTTTCTTGACCGGTATCTGATGATAACCAGTTCTTAGATCTAAAGCAGTTATATAGGCAGTATTCACTGTGGAATGAAGTAACTCATCTACTCTAGGTAAAGGATACTGAACTGGAACGGTAATCTCATTTAGTCTGTAATCAACGCAAAGCGTAGTAGATCCAACAGGTTTAGGTACCAAAACTACTGGAGCGGCATAAGCTGATTCACATTCCTCGATTATCAAATCATCCAATAATTTATCGTGTTCTTTTTGCAGGATTTCTTTCTTACCAGGTGAAAGACGATAAGGCGGCTGGTCAACAGGATTGTCATCCGTCAACTCTATGGAATGCGGTGTTAATTCCTTACTTTTCTCGAACACAGAAATATTCTGCATCAATAATTCAGTCAGTTGATCCTTTTGCTCCGTTGTCAAGTGTTGACCATCACCATCTTTAAGTGCAATTTCAACTTGACAAATCTTGGGATCATTGTCCTTGTTCACTGGAGGTTCTGAGAAGAAACAAAATTTGGTCGAAGAATCTTCTTCGAAAAACCATTGCCACTTAGGAATGTTTAAAGCTATACCGGCATCAGTAATGAAGTCTATTCCAAGCAGTGTTTTGCTATTCTTCTGCTCAGGCATCGCTAAGAATGTCTTTTCCCTTGAAGTACGACATCGGTTTCAAAAATTTTCGTATGTACTTGGCGTAATTGTCCATCAACTAGAATCATCTGTACAAGTTTTTCCTTGTAAGGCAAATTTCGCTCACAAAGATGAGAGTATAACAAATACCCTGCGGTGGTGCTTTTCCCACTAGAATCGATATAGGCACGACCTCGTCTTCCCGCGATTTATACTTGAACCATCGGCCTAGATTTCATGTCAACTGAACAAATTTCTGTCATGAGAACATCTAAGCATGATGTATCTGCAGTAGATACATCGGCAGCATTGACAGCTGAAGAAGGCGTACTATGTACTGAAATACGAACACGACAACTAGGGCACTGCGAACGTATATATTCTGGCGATCCTCAGACAAAACAACTGATACTCGCAGGCGTAGTAGGTTTTGTAGTAGTGCTTGGTGAAGTTACTCTGGACTGACTATTATTATTATATTTCCTACAATCTGTCTGTAGATGACCAAAATTCTTGCAAAAGTTACATTTGGGACGAATTCGTGTCTTGTCATCATTTGGGCTCGGTTGCTTAGCAACAGGTATAACCTCATTGAGACTATTTTCAATGGATCGAGCTTCCCCGATTAAATCCGAAAAGGTATCAATTTGTTCCCTTGGTAACCTATGTTTAATCCTGCGATGTAGTAACCCATAAATCATGTCAATCCGATAAGTTGCATGCTGTTTTGGTTCGTTAGGTATGCGTGCTAAGAGCGCACGAACAGAATTTACAAAGATATCGGTAGGTTCCTTGTCACGTTGTTGCCGTGAAAACAATTCTTCGAAAATCTGATGCGGCGGCATGTTATAGCCGAAAGAATGTCGCAGAGCTGCCAAAGCTTCATCCCAGGTCGATATACTCGACTTGATTCCTTGCCACCAGGTTGCAGCGTTACGGTCAAACAACATGGGTAAACCACGGATTGCATTTGCTTCCGAAATATTTACGCAATCTTTGTAAATGCTAATAGCATTGATAAAAGCCTCAACATCCTCACCTTTGTTACCAGAGAATCGCGAAGCGCAGTTCGAAAAATTCCCGCTGAGTAGTGGTGATGGTGTTTGATCTTGGGAAGTGACTAGGGCTTGAGTCATTCCATTGATGAGAGCTTGAAGGTGTTCTGGTGTCATCAACACCGGATTTGACATTTTAGAAATAAATGATTCCTCGCGGAACGTATTATTCAGCTTATTTCTTAAGTTATGCCTCATGTAACTGAATGTTTGTGAGAGTATAGTGCACACAAAGGGTCTGAAAGTTCATTAAAATGTTTTACAGAAGTTCATGCTGTACGCACTATAGGAGTGTATAGAGACTATGTCCATATGAAACGCACTAGACATAGCTTTAAATTATAGCGAACACAACATAATAGTTCGAGTAATATAGTTATGCGCATGCACTAAATACATGAAACATCCACTGAGAGTCTATTATTGTACCAAATAATAATGTGATAAAAGGCCGTATAAATACTTCTACGATAGTATTCACAGGAAAATGCACAATTTTGTGAAATTAGCAAGTCTATTATTGAAGTGCACGCACGATTCACGTGAAAGTACACTGTCGCAATTAAGACTTGAAAAGCAGTACTTACAATTTTTCTTCTTTTAATTTTTGACCTCTAACTTTGCCTATTTTATTCACACTTGGGCAGCAACATAGAAGGCGGGAAAATGGTTCTTCTGACTCTTGCATAAACAAAACTTCGTTTACGTTGAAGAGGTCTTAAGTTGGGCGCCAATTCTTTATGTAGGAGTGAATCGCCATTCACATGTTGATCACTTCATTCAATAAAATATACAAAGCTAAGGTAAAACTAAATAGAAAAATGCACAGTACACATTAGTGAGACAGGCCAGTGGCCATTGCTCTCTATCTCTCTCCCATTAGTCTGTCTGTCCACTTGCGCACACACAATCGGTGGTTAAGGTATCCGCACTTTGAAATAATTCTTGCGACAGTTTAAATATTTGGGCATTTATCTATGCTTAGAAAATAGTTTTTTAAAGGTATTTTCAAACTCTCTTAAGTGCCGGCACCAATGCAAGCCACCCTGTTTTACCGTGGTCCGGCTGCTTCTGATACTGTGTGTCAGTGGAATTTCATAGCTTCTACTGGAACGCTCTAGACGTAGAAAAATGAATAAATTTTCACAATGATAGATTGGAAGTCAAGTGGGAGAATGCTACAATTTTTTTATTTAAATTATTGCTACATAATACTTCATTCAAATAATCGACAATTATATCCGGTGTTTCACCTGGCTGCTCTCGAAACTCTAAAATCTTGACTTTCACGCCTTAGTATGGCAAAGAATAGCGGATCAAAACGGAATAATTTTATCGAACCATGGTTTAACGCATCGGTTAATGAATTTATGCAGCGAGCTCCGCAAAGGTGCTATTGTAATTCATTCGTCGCCATAGGTACCAGCACAATATACAACAATAGCATGAGATTTTGTACGAGGACATCTAAATTTTTGCTTAAAACATTTTTGAATTAAATTCAAAGAATAGTTATTTGAGCGAAACCTGTGATCTCGTTGTACTGTGTGATACACTCACGCGCTGTCTGCTGCAGCTATATCCAAATGTATGGAAGTGGGCAAATCGGTTCTTTTAGAAAAAGCAAGCATAGACGAGCTTGAAGCAGCAGCTTCATCGGAGAGCTTGTGTTTCTCCGATTTCAAATGTTTTTCAATATGACTGGCACCACCATGTCCAATTAGGTAAAATCAGTAAGACACCTTTGGCAAGTAACTGCTGTACCACTCCTTTGTTTTATAAATGGATACTTCATTTGCAAAGGAGTAGTAATTCCAGAACGTTCCACGACCCTCTCGCTTCGAGTAGTCGAGTCTTGAACTGTCTTGAAGTCATTGTTATCGCAGTGCCGAACAAAACCACTAGATGGTGTTATCCTGTTACCCGTCGTCCGCAGATGGCGCTGTCAATCGTCGGACGTGACAATATTACAACCACGAAAATGTGAAATATAGAAAAAAAAGTGACGTTCATTGTTTAATAGACAATCAACCATCAAAGTCAAAACCTCGCACTTCTTTATATTATTTAACATATCGTTTGATTTATTTGCGAAAGCGGGACATCTTTCCTCTCGGTGAAACGGTGTGACAGACTGTCTGAAAGCGGGACTGTCCCACCCAAAGCGGGACGTATGGTCACGTTAAAACTAAATAATGGCGAAACAATGATACAAGTACAAAATTTAACAGATAAGAAAGCATCTGATTAAACTCCAAACATTAAGGGTAGCATCTCTTCAAAATTATTATATTTATTAATATCTAATCCCGGAACATTAGAAAACTTAAACAACATAATACCAACTGATCCTTTAAACGCAATGGAAAAAATATTGCAAACCGATATTTAAAAGCCCAAGACATTTTCCATATACAATGAAACACGAGATTAGAGATCATATAGATAAATTATTAGAAGAAAATATAATCAAACCCAGCATAAACCCATGGAATCCCCCTATGAATTTAGTTAACAGGGAATTAGAGCTAGCGAAAAGACAACTTGTTTAGTTATATATTACCGTGACCTAAGCTACAAAACAGTCGATGATATATATACCCTATCCCAAATATTGAAAACATTTTAGACAGATTGGGACGATGCAAATATTTCACAAACCTTGACCTTGTTTCAGGCTACCATCAGATAATTATGCATCCAGAATCAATTCAAAAGACCGCTTTTAATACCGAAGATTGACATTTTCAGTACTTAGGAGTAATCGGGGATTAAAAAATTGCACCCGCGACTTTTCAGTGAGTGATGAACGTTGTTCTAAGAAGAGTGTTACATAAATTCTGCCTCGCATATCTAAACGATATTATAATCTCTTCATCTGAATTAAAAGAACATACTGAACAAATTAAAACAGTAATTAAAAAGTTAAGAGAGTCAAATTTATAACTACAACTTGACAAGTGTGAATTTCTTAGAAAAGAACCTGAGTACCTTAGATTAGATTAGATTATATTACTTGAGGAGGCACTGATGCCTGTTCCACTGCGACCTTTCCAGCTCTATTGTCTTCTATAGAAATGAAAACTACTTCACACAGTCGCACTGATGAGCGGTATGACCGCGAAACGCACGTCTGCGAATAGTGAAAGTAGTTTTCTAATTACCCACAATTTTCCCACGGCGGCCTAGCCGAGTGCGCGATTGCAGCTACTACAGGAGTTTGTGGCAAAACAAGTTGTCTACTTCTGTGGAATCAAATAGCTGCAAAATGCGCAATTAGTATATAACGGCCGAATTTCGTAATTGAACTCTCATATGCACGAACATTCTGTGGCTTCGTCAGTATTATAGGAAGGCAAGCACATAGAGATGAATGCAGGCAAGCTAGACTGCGACTGCAAGCTGAGTATAACATCACTCGAACGTCGGTTTGAACTGACCCGCCTTCCACCGAGATTCGGTCTGCATCTCATCGTGCTGATAAGTAAAAGAACTTATACGTACAAGTCTCCTAGCGAGACCGAAGAAGATACGCCCGTCTTACTTCGTACGGTAAACTATCGCATACTTACAGGACGACCGCGCTCCGGTTTAAGGCTGCATACACGTTTAGGTGCAAACGTGCTTTGAAACCATATGAACTTAGATTCTTTCATTTAACGTTCAAGAGATCACGGCGACCGCCCCGCCGCATAACATTTTTGTATAGATCTTTCGGTCATCAATGAATTTACACGTTTAAGACAAACGTGCATTAATGTCGCTGAACCGAGAGACAAATATGTTACGGCTTCGCCGTTTTAACCGCGCTTAGGCGCAAAACGTTTGTGACTAGCGTATTTAGAACCTTTAGAACGAACGCAAAGACCAAATATTTGAACTGTTTTGGACAAAACGTATTTTCATTTTCTCCGAAGCAAGAACCATCTGATTCTTCCGATTCAAGTAACAGACCGTCGTTCACCGCCCGACTTAAATGCAAGATGTAAGCGTCAAGTCAAATGGGCTAAAACACAGTACACGCTAGACGTGATACACATTATAGGCATAAGTTGCGATACATTTCTTTTATCCAAAAAATTTGTCCTTAAAATGATGATTTATGATCGTTTCTTATATTGTGAGTGTTAATCATATCTGTGTGAAGAAATGTTATGTTGTAAGCTGCTAATCATTACACTTGTTCTTGACTATTGAGTGCACTTAGATTTAAAAACAAATGATTAATCCTATGTCCATCACTTATTACTAGCTCTTTCACCGCAAAACTTCGTTTCAACAAAAACCTTTGCACATCAATCACCACCGTCGACTTACTTAGATTACTCTATTCATTGTCGCGCATAATGATATATACTCTATGATGTCGTACAGACATATGATGCCTTCATTTTCGCGATTATGTCGACCACATTTGTTTTAATTGTTTCCTTTTGTTTCGAGCATTTCATGGCGTATATAGTAGAATATTTAAACTATCGATAATTCAGTATAGGTTGAATAGTGTTTCCATAAAAGCTAGAATGGAATGTTGACTACATACGATAAGCAATTGAATATCCATTTTCACTCATTTCAAGATTAACCTTAAATCGTAAAGGTAACTTATTGCATTGAGATGAAGTTTCATGTTTGTAATTGTCTTTCCGCTTAGTGTGGAAAGCTACAGTCACATATGATGGTTTTCTTAAATCTTTACTAGTCTTGATCGACCAATATATCAGACCCTGTTTTACGCAAGGAAGGCAATTCGTATAGGCTCCATTTTCGGGATAGTATGTAGATGGGCTTCTTACTACTTACACTCGAATCTCGTAAAGTATCGCGGCTCGGGTCTTGTTTGGACACTTTACGAGGTCGTGAAATCCAAGGACTAAAGCTAATGGGCGCCGTAGTGGAATAGAAAAATGAAAATACTTTTTTAATGAAGTGCCAGAAACTGTCCATAGGTAAGTTAAGCCTGAAAAATTGGATGGAAATAAAATTTGTTGTGAAATTCTAGTTTCAAAATGAGAATTCGATAAATATGTATTTATTAGAAACCATCTAAGCCGTTGAAATTGAATTTTTAAATTAAATAGTATCAGAAATTGAATCCCAAAAATTACGATTTAAAAACGTTTCAATCTACATAACTTGATTTCATAGCATTTGGTGGAGTTGCCGGTCAGTGTGTACATTGTACATATTTATAAACTCACTATGAAAAGTAGTAGTGTAGATTAACGCAACAAAAGATGAAATAAAAATCAATAGTCCTTGTTAGTGTTCGACTGTAGTATTCTAAGTAAGCTTAAACAAACCTTACGAGAAACATTGATGTGTGGGATATGTCACTCTACTCTACCAATCTCAAACGATGCGGCTGGCTCATCATCCGAGTTATACCACGACACTACTACTTCGTCGTAAAATTGAATCTCGGCTTGTGTTTATAACTACTTTACGATGGTCTTTAACAAATTCTAGGATTTATTGGTAGCAACAGACAGAGTCAGCTGAATGTGCAATAATGAGCACCGTGCAGCTATTTGTGAAGCCGCACTTTCAGCCTCACTCTAAGGTATGCACCCTTTCAAAGTACTGCAGATGCCTTGTCTGTTAAACATATCTATTTCTAATCTATTCAGTTCATAATATAATAATAATAATAAATAATATAAAAGAAGAAGGCATAACTATTGTTTGCCAGTTGCTATAATCTTAAAGACACCGGCAATGTAGATAAAACTCTAACTGTGTAAAGTATAGATACCTTCATGTTTCACAGAAATGCGTATTTCAACATTTGATTTGAAATTGCTGGTATTTGGGTAGTATGTATGATATTCTTCTTTTGTTATTGCTTCATTAAAATTTAAACCTTCAGAAATCTTAAACTTCCACTTTAAAACTCAGAGATTTTAGAAATATTTCTTCGACTGTAATTGAACATCGATTTTTAAAATACACAGGATCACCGTCTTGATGTACGAATCTCAAGCTAATATTGTCTATCCTTGCGATGTTTATAGGTGAGTATGTAATATTTCTCGGTTCGATGTTAATGTTGCATCCTGGTTCTACGGAGGGAGCAAATTCGTATATGGTGTGAGATTAATGTTCGTCGTAGAAGGCTGATGGACCTAATGTTACACTCAATACGTATCGCTACAACGTTTAAAATCTGAAGAGGCATGTCGAATTCATATTGTGAATTTGAAATTACTGCATATTTACTAAATCATATTTCACAGTTGAGTGGATTACTATTTGCTTTCAAGGTAAGAAGAGTTTTTGTCTTTTATCTGCCCCGTTTTGCTTGCTGCAATTGAATCTTGCAGGTATTTGTCAATTACAGTAATTTCGTAAGCTCTGGTTGGTACTGTAAGTATTTCATCATCATAATAACATTTATTTTGACTCTCGTTAATGTTGGGTATTGTAGATGTTATAGATATATAGACCAACTGATCCAAGGGCATAATCATACTTCGAATCTAATTCAATAGATGGATAGTACTTTGCAGAGCAGACTACTATTGCCTATGAATGTAAATGTATGCCATATGACTGACACATACTTTAACTGTAGAGCTGATTATATAGGAATCTTAGACATAAGTGTCCACAATTTGAATCACTATACTACTGATAACCATCATGATTTTATGAAATATTATATCCGTTAAAATACTGGATTAATTTCCTTGGAGGTTTATTTTAGTTCTGTAGCAGGCAACCCAGTATATTCATGGTAAAGTTTCCGTGTCTAAATTAACGACTGCACACTTATCGAAATTGGGTGCAATAGGTAATTTATTTAAGATTGAATGATATCTGGATCATCGCGCCTCAATCGTTGTTATAGCTTCGTACCCGGCCCGCAATACCGATAGCCAGGTAAATGTAGTGCGATGGGTAATTTATTAATTAGAGAATCGTGAGACTTCTTTCCCCTTTTAGCTTTGCTACTAAACTGTTTAATATATAGTCATCACAGCAGAAGGATGGTTTGCATGTGGTAAACTTAGACACTATATTGCTAGATCATCGCTTAATAACGGACAAACAGTAAACTTTTACCAAACACGATATAAGCGGCCCCTCGAACTGTGGAAGAATAAACGTTATAATAAGTCTATTAAGTGACAAAAACGCTTTAAAATTTGATAATGTTAGGAAAGTGATAGATATCTTCGTGGTTCAGTTATGGCAGTACATTTAAACTTGTTTTAAGGATAATTTTCACCTATAAAAAATCAGTTTCAATAATGTTAGTATACATGTAGTTCAGCTACCTCCTTGAAAAAGTGATTAAACCACATATTACAAGAGAGATGGTAAAGGCTAGTAAAGCTATATGAAAGAAGCAATTTGCTTTCAAAATAATTCGCAGAAAACGGCGATTGTTAGAAAATGAGTTTGAACTAATTACTGGCCAACTAAAGAAGAGAAAGAACAGAAAATTCAATTCTTCACAAAAGAAACGAAATAAATAAGGGCATCATCCCTACTCTTCTTACTCCTTCGATCTTACTGCTCAACCATCATCAACAATTAAATCTACAGCTGTACCACTAACAGTACAGGAAGCACTAGAGTGCATCCCATTTACAGAGGAAGAAAAAGGGAAGATTCAAACGAAAAAGTCATTTCAACACTTTCGCTGCCAAAATCAAAGTGTGCTTGAGGAGTAGCCACAAATAGTTGATGTATTTCAAGAACAATATGAGATGTTTTCTAGAAGTATAGATGAACTGCTAAGCGGTACTAAAGGAGATACAACGATCGCTGTTCATTACGATGCAAGTACTGCTTAGCTTAAGATTGGGAATGCTATACTTAAAAATTAATGGAAACAATATTGTACTTTATAAGATACGGTACAAGGAAGGACGGCCTAGATGAGCATATTTTTAAAAGTCATCCAACGGGGTGCACTAAGGATAAATAAAATTGTTAGCGCGACAATTTAAAGCAGACCAATCAACATCACCGTGATTGTGATTCCAAGAAGTAAGTGAAAGGAGCAAGGGGTACATGTATGTAAGTATAATTAGACCATTGACATATCGTACCGGTTCTAGTACCGTAAGTGGTCATTCTGGAGCTAGAGTCGTGAAAGAATTATAATCATCTGACGAACCCCATCAATATGAGTACTGAAAAGACATAAATAAGCTTAGGGATCTATTAAAACTCTTAGTATGATCTGGAGACGCAGACACACAAGTCACTAAAACGAAATAGCATCTATTATTGAAGAGTTGAAAGAGACGGGAGTAATTTACTAACAATGAATATTGATAAATTTAGGCGACATTTAATACTTACAAGGGGAATGTCAAAGTTGTGATGGATCTGGAATATGTTATAGAGGGGCCTCCCCGAGTACCAGGCTACGAGCTTTTGTAGCCATTCACCCTAGTTCTCGAAAAAATTGTAGAAGTTTTTTCTGTCGTACTTTGTATACTGCTCCCTACCTACCTGCCTTCCACACGCTCTGTCACTGCCGAGTGCAACACGCCATTTCTTGTTGAGCTGCAGTCACGTAAACATAGCTGTCTCTATTAATTCACTCGCGTAGTGTGAATTGCAAACTGTTAATCATTTCTTGCAAGCAGAAGGGATAGTGCAGCGGAAATTCATCGAAGAATGAGTCGAGTGTATGGAAACTTCTGGAATTGTTCTGATCCATGATAATGTCCGCCCTCACACTGCTCGTGTAACCCAACAACTCCTTGAGTAATTTCAATGGGACATTTTCGAACATCCACCATATAGTCCCAGCCTACCACCGAGTGAGTGCCATATTTTTCCTGAATTGAAGAAGTGGCTTAGGAGGGAGCGCTTCCAATTGACTAGGAGCTCAAAGAAACCGTCACAACCACTTCAAATCATTGGCTGCAACATTTTATGAAGAGGGTATTGCAAAGCTTGTTCGCAGATACGACAAACGCCTGAATCGTGAAGGTGATTATGTAGGAAGTAATCTTTATTGTACATTACTTTTGATAATGAAATATTTTTTATATTCACCGGTCTTTTCTTTATAGCCTATCGAAGGTTGAAAAAAGAGCAGCCCTTGTACATTGACAAATTTTATACTGTTTGTATTATAAAATGAAAATGAAAAATTTATTATTATTATTATTATTATTATTATATTATCCCGTAGCTAAACTTCATTTCACGCATGTTATACAATACCACTAGTAATGTTTCTCTAGTGGAATGCAATTTATTATCAGCAACTTGCGCAGAATAGTGTCCAATGAAATAGACGGAGTAATCCTTTCGTGTCAAGATCTGTTAATAGAAATTGCAGGATAACTTTTACAAAACAAAGCACAAGCACACCCTTACCACCACAAAGTACACTTTAAAACTGAAGTAAATGATCTTACATTTGGGTCTTATTACCAAAGATGCCTAAACAAAAAAAATCGAGAAAAGTAGATATTATTATATTATATTTAGGGTTTTGAATTTTAATTATCTAACAAACCATTCTGAGAAAGCAGGTAACCGAGTCCAGGTAGTTACGATATTAAAATAAGTTTTTTCTATGCTTTCCTTGCTAATTACTCATTATCTAACTTCTTTTTGCCTGCATGCGGTAGGGATTACAATTATCCAATTCGTACCATAATTGGCACAATGGAAAAATATCGTTCAATTGCTGCTACACGTCCCAATGTTTAACCCCATTTTGAAAGTAGCTACAATTTTCTTATATTTATGTACGTTCCAGTTATAACGTCAACACATTTTATATTAAAGTTTTAGTACATTTATACTTACCTACTTAATTACTTACAATCCCCTCGTCCTACCGTTCAGTGTTGAAGATGATACATTTATTTTAAAATTAATTACCAGACCTTTTACTTTCGCCACAATACTGGTGTCATTGATCTAGGTACATATGTACATGACGCAGCGAGTGACTTATAAATACATCCAAACTTCTTTGTAACGACCTTGAACGGTATTTTAAAACCTTCGTCGTATACACAACTTCAATATATGGGCAACAAGAAGTGGTTATGAAAAATATGCGAAGTCAGAAAACTTATTACAATCATTACAACAAGAATGAAATTTAATCCTTCACAAATATAGAAACTTATTATAATGAGGATTCTAATGTCCTCTTCCTCAACTTCCAAAAAGAAAAATTTCACTTTTAATTTTTATTAATACTTGTTAGCTGGTAAAAGTTCTTTGTACTATATTTACTTTTAAATAGACTTATATTAATTATTATCTTTCAAATTCTTTAAAATGTGATAGCAGGCAAGATTAAATCGAAAAATTAAATATGAAACACTTCCTTCCTGTCATAATATTACCCGTTCCTCTAACAAGTTTCCTTGTATCTTCGTGTTTAATATAGCCTACATAAAAGTATATATTTTGAGGGATTTTATGCTTATTTCAGATTTTTAACTATTATAACAAATTCTAGAGCATTTGGGATTATTGTTATTTACATTCTTAATTAGAAATCTTTTTATAACTAATTTTAAAGGGTTATGCTATAGTTCGAAGTAAAGAGGAAATATAATCTACTTTGGATAAGAATGATATCTTTTTATCAAAAAACCTACAGGGTGCAGACGTGTAATAAACTGCAAAAAGCAAAACTCAAGGGCCAAGCATGTTGGGCATTGGTTAACAGTGTTACCTCAAAAATCCAAAGGAACAGTTGCTAGGGACATTATAAATTTTATACCGGATCGTTGATGGGCAGCAGGAGATTGTTCTCATACGTCCTAAATAATGAGCAGCTTTTGAAATTCCGATGACGTTGTTATTTTTAGTATGTATGTATGTACACCTAACAAGGAAATATGGAATCAAAATTGTTATTGTATGCGATTTCTCAGTGAAGTATATGTTGGATGCAAGTCCTTCGTTGGGAAAACATCATCAGAAATCAATGGTTCGCATCTAACCAAATCTTAAGTAAAAAGAAATTAATTCATGGTACATATCGCAAGTTTACTCTAAGCAATTTGTTCACATTATCTACGGAAAGAACTTTGGAGTTCAAGCAAGTTAAATACAGCAATCATTGAGTTGCTCAAACGGGCCAAGATTGTCAAGATCGGAGTTATTCGGAGGCGATCGGAATATTGTACACACTCGATCCGTCCCTGCAACTTGCGACCGCTCCCGATTAAACTCCGATCTTGACAAAAAGCAGAGTTTTACGAATCGCATGAGCACCTCTAGCAATCATTCAACCACATTGCAAAATTTTCTGAAGTGTTGCAGATAGACCATGGTATGTATGCAACCATACACCGCCCATAAGAAGGTAACGGCCGCTCGGCTACGTAACTGAGGTGACATTGTTGAAAGTTTGTTTCAACACACCACTATGTATACAAATATGTTAAGTATTGTACAAACTATCGGATTAGCTTTATAGATTGTAAAATTCTCGTTGCAAATAAAGTTTAAAAAAGGTAATGTTGTACTCCATTGTACATATTCATCTATTACAGACGGTTTTTCTCTCACTACTAGAGCAATCAAACGAAAATAAATGAATGAATATTTTCAGAACGTTCACAAACATTTTTGGAACACCTTCATCAATGAGAATATAGCTACCTATATATACGTATGTATGTATCACCAAAAATTTGCTTTTTATTACTAACTATCAACAAAATAACTAATGACTAGAATTTCTTAATGTATATGATGTCTAAAATTTTTAATTTCTCTAATATATTATTAACAACTGTTTTAATGTGCAACTACAAACATATGCAAACTATGAAAACAAAGAATCCTTATATCAAAAAATCCTATAATAAATATAAAAATAAAATAACTTTCATTACCATTATTTTTAATACCTCTATTATATAATTTATTAATTCTATTTCTTATAACTTTTTCGTAAAAATTACTTGAATAATTATTTTTATCTAACTAAGATTGCTTTAACTATGTTTAAATTCTTTGCCCTAATCTCGGGATTTGCTAATCTAACCGCATGATGATAATTTTGTGTAATTTAAAGGTTTCTGATAAATAATCTAGATGTGTTTCTATATTGGTGGACTTTATATGCCAATTCGTTTTTACAATATCGTTACTGTGCATGACTGTCACGTTTAGGAAATTTAATGAGCTACTAGATTCCCTCTCATATATAAATTTTAATCTGTTAGTATAACTATTAAAGGAATCCAATACCTCATGAATACTACCCTTTCTTACGGAACAAGGACAGTCATCCATATAACGCTTGTAAACAGTTACACTCGAATTTAGTTTTGCCAAATGATTTTACTCTAGGTCCTGCATTACCGTGTTTGCGATAGCTGCTGATAATGGAGAACTCATTGTAGTACCGAAAATTTGTTTATAAATTTTATTTTGACATTTAAAATATGTAGAATTTAAACGTTTTGAAGCTAACAATAAGATGAATTCCCCTTTTGGAAGATCTGTAAAATCTTCTATGGAATTCCATTTTTTATCTAAAATTTGTAGTGCTAAATCCACAGGAATATCAGTAAATAAAGAAAGGACATCTAAACTGTTTAATTCGAAATTATTAGAAATTATTTGATTTCTAATTGAATGTACAAACTCCCATGCATTTTCACATTATATGTAGTTAGCTACAATATTTGTTAACATTTTAGATAAAAATTTGGAACGATTGTGAGGGAATTAATACAGTTTACATCTTTATGCATTTTTGGAATATCGTAAATTGTTGGAGTTCAAGAATTTAGAATTTTTAAACGGTTACTTAAATCTTTGATAATATATTTTTTGAAAACCAATTATTTATTAGTTTATTACTTTCATTTTATAATTTATTTGCTGGGTGTGATAATAATACCGAATAGAGTAGAAAAAGAGCCTAATGTACGAAATGATAAATACACCAAAAGATGTTAAAACCATTAATTTAAGAAAGGATGTTCAGAATTTAACTAATGTACCTTATATAATAATGCTTTAAAATGACATTTACATTTCATAAGAAAAAACTTTGGCCTTGTTTTTGATTCGGGGTTTCCCCAGTCTTCAAACAGACTTATTGGTTTCGACAAAGATTTTTTGATAAAAGGAGTATATATACACCCAACTCTTTTTACACGGTAGATGCGTTCCTTAGAAAACCGTGCAAAAAAAATTGTGTAAAAATACATGCGACATATGGTAAATTTTGGGATTTGTTCCACAACTTTAAAAAATCGTGTAAGATGGAAAAACTCTATATATTTTCCCAAAAAACCGTGCAAAAGAAGTAATAATGAAATCCATATTACATAAGTATTTATAAAACAAAAACGATTCATTTTATTACAAAAAATTAAAATTAGTGTACAGTGAAAATTCAATCCATAAGCACAAAACATAAAAATTCTAATTGAAATTAGAAATAAAAATCAATTTTGCAACTATTCATGGCTACTTGATAACATTGCGTGCACGTTTATTACGGACTGGCCCAAAAATGCTATCATCAGTAGATATGTCACATATGTCTATCATAACTGCCGGGTTTGATTCAAATGAAGAATTTCGTTCGTGATTAACGGCACATCTATGGGCATAAACCGACCGACGGTTTGTTCAATTATGTACACCAGGGGGTTACGATATTCCCCCAATTGTATTTTGTTGCTGTATAAATGTTTCTGTAAGACACTGTCAAAATTAGAATCAAAATAAAAATTTTAGGGATTCGTGCTAGAACAAAAAATTCGTGTAAAAATGTGTATTTATTCTTATTGATGAACCGCGTTATTTCAAGATCGTGTAAAAAAGACCGTGTAAAAGAAGAGTTGGGTGTATACATATACAGTATGTCCGCGGATGGAGGTACCCATTAGGGAAAAAATCTTTATTCTTCATTTTACGACCAGAAGTCATTCTCTATAAAAAGTTGTGCTTGTTGAGAAAATGAATTGACGATAAGAAAATTTTAGATCACATGGACAGGATGTTAATAAACTAGGAAAGTATTAAAATGCTTCAAGGGATAAGTACCATTATTTATTATTTGTTACAAAAATGTTATAAAACAAAGTTGTTTATAAAGTAACGTAAAGTCTAAATACAAATTTTGAAATAAAAATTCGAATTTTTAAAAATTATTCTACATAGCTACCTCCCAACTCGGCACACTTTTCCGCTAACTTAATAAATCTACCATACACTTTACGAATGGTTCGCGGCTCATTGAGATCATGGATTGCTTCTTCTATGCGTTGCCATCTGAATAAACCTTTTGTTTTAAGGCACCCCACAAAAAGAAATCTAATAATGAAAGGTCTGGCGACCTAGCTGGGTAATGGTTTGGGCCAAACCTCCCTATCCACCTTGTGCCAAAATGATCATGTAACCATTGGCTGATCAAGGCTATGCCGTGAGCGGGGCAGCCGTCTTGTTACCAAAACAAATTATTACGTACAACTGGCTCTAATGCATTAAGAAATGGTAAAACAAAATTTTCCAAAATGTTCAAATACATGTGCTGGTTTAAATTTCCCTCTATAAAATATGGGCCAATGATCCGATCATAAAAAATCCACACCATACATTAACTTTTTGGTAACGTTGACCTCGTTTGTTTATTATGTAATTAGGATTCTCGTAAGCCTAATGACGATTATTTTGTGAAGATACGTGCCCATTTCTGCAAAATGTACATCCATCGGTAAAAAATAAATCTATGAAATCTTCGGTTTTCAAGGAAATTTACACCTATCCATAATGTACTGAGAATTTAGTTAAAATTTTTATTTTAATAGTAAAGTTGCACCGGTCTAGCTCGTAGATAAAATATAAAAGCATAAATTATTAACACTTTATATTTATAATCCTTTTTAAATATTGAACATAAAAATCGAAAGAAAATTTTTACCTATTTTTTAGACTGTGTGAAAGTGTAAGTGTATTTCCGTTGACGGCCCTTCCTGTATCTCTTCCTTTCCCTTTATATCTCGACGCAGCTTTTTCTGTATGGTGAGGTTCTTTTATTCACTGGTACTTCTTCTCCTTACTAATATTTCTTCTTAAAACCCTTTTTTCTTTTGAAAATATATTTCAGACTTTTTATAATTACTTTTTTAAGATTGTCAATTTTCGTCGTTCTGAACAAACTTTTATTTCTCTCGAAACCCGGACGACGCCGTTGCAATTCTCCGTTGTCCCCGAAACGAAACTTAACTTCACCTTGACATCAGTCCATCCAAATACATTGCTGTTATAGAAACCTGTACTGTACGTCGATGTATCCTTGTTTATTTCCAGTAAATTTATGTGAATTCTTGTAATGTGTAATTGTTATTGAAATGTGTGTTAAAATGTTAACAAATCCTTTTTATACATAAATCATGCTTTTATAAAATATTTAACAAAATTTCCTTTCTGGTGACATTTACTTCTCCCATTAAACGTCTCTGGCTGGTGTTAAATTATTGGGATAACTCCCGTAGGGGAAAACGATGCTTAAGAGGTGGTGGGCGTGGCGTCGAAAATGTATAAATAGAACCCCAAAGCTACATCGAATGTCAAATGAATACCAGATTCCCAACCTTAACTGTGAAGGTATGGTAATGGTAATTAACCATTTGTGTATTATTATACTACAATAAACAAAACTCTAAACGTCTGTCTTCATCACCAGATTCAAGTGTATGACGCATCTTTGGCTTAAACGGTTTAATTCTGTTTTCCTTAAAAATTGTGTGTAATACACTTTTGCTTAAATCCAGTGTTTTTGCACGCTTCCTTAAAGATTATTTCGTATTATCTAAAACGGACCCTATTGCTAACAATGTAGTTGCATTATTTTGATCGTATTTTTTCCTTGGTTTCTTTACATTCGTTACCGACCCAGTTTCATTGAACTTTTTTAATAATCTTTGCAATGCTTTTTTGACACCGCCATATTAGGAAATTTTTCATTAAAAACATCAATAGCGTATTGATAAGACACATTTCCAATACCATAACATTGTATTAAATAAATACGCTCTTCTTTACTTAACATTTTCGAAAATGCCTTCACGAAAACAGAATACTGACACATGTAAATAATATTCTGACGTAACATGAACGTATAAAAATCGACTACCTTGATTTTTTTGTGAAATGCAAATAAATAAAAACCACCTTATTTTATTTTTAAAAATTCAAATTTTTATTTAAAAATTTCTATTTAGACTTTACGATAGTTTATAAACAACTTTGTTTTATAACATTTTTGTAACAAATAATAACACCCTGTCCTTGTGATCTAAAGTTTTCTTATCGTTAATTCATTTTCTCAACAAGTAGAACTTTTTATAAAGAATCACTTTTGTTCGTAAAATGAATAATAAAGATTTTTTCCTAATGGGTACCCCCATCCGCGGACACATATATAAAATTAGAAACCTATAGATTAAGAAACCCTAGCCATTAGTTATTCTGTTCATAGTGGCCAAATGAAAGACAAATATTTGTTAATATATACATATATGTATGTAGTTATATTTTCGCTGATGAAGGTGTACCGAAAACCTGTGCAGATTTCTGTTCTAGAATCCAATAAAAGAAGATTTAAAACCTTGCTAGAGAAATTGGCTTGACAAAAGAACAGTAGCACTTTCCTTTTGAAATGGAAATGTCATAATGTCTTTCCAAATTTAATTTGAAATCGATCAAATAAGGAGCTGTAAAAAGGTTATCTTTGTCCATAGCTTAATTTTATATGAAGATTTAGATTTTACAGAATGACAATTCTATATGTCCTAGAATCTATGGTATTCCTAAAGTACATAAAGATAATATTCCTTTACGTCCAATCGTAATTTGTAGTAATTCTCCCACCTGCAATCTCTCTAAAATTTCAAGCAATACTGTAGCTAAAACTACATCTAATGTGAAAAATTCTTGGGAATTTGCATATTCAGTTAGAAATCAAACAATTCCTAATAATTTTGAAGTAGACAGTTTAGATGTTGTTTGTTTACTTACTAATATTGCTGTGGATTTAGCACTCAAAATTTTAGATAAAAAATGGAATTTCATACAAGATTTTAGTGATTTTCCAAAAGAGAAATTCATCTTAGCTTCGAAATTTTGTTTAAATTCTGCATATTTTAAATATAAAAGTAAAATCTATAGACAAATTTTCGGTACTGCTGTGGGTTGTCCACTATCAGCAGTTATCGCAAACCTGGTAATGGAAGACGTAGAGCAAAATGGTTTGGCAAATCTAAATTTTAGTGGATGTCCTTACAAACGTTATGTGGATGACGGGTAGTATTGATGAGGTATTGAATTCCTTTAATAGTTATACTAGTGGATGAAGATTTACATATGAGAGGGAATCTAATAGCTCATTAAATTTCCTGAATGTGACAGTAATGTAAGATAACGGTATTGTAAAAACGAATTGGCATATAAAGTCTACTGATATAGGAACACATCTACATTATTTTTGAGAACCTTTAAATTACATAATATTAATGTAGTTACCGGATTAGTTGATCATACGGGTAGACTAGCTAATTTCGAGTTTAGGGAAAAGAATTTAAACAAAGGTAAAGAAATCGTAGATAAGAATATTATCCGAATAATTATGAGTAAGTAATAGAAGATAGCAATTATATAATTGAGGTATTAAATATGATGATAATCAAATAACACTATTCAACACAACAAAGAACTGCAGATATCAAACTAGGGCTGAGCCTGACCACAAGCTCTATTATGGTCTATGCAGGCGGCTTCCTCTAACCGCCCGACTGGTGAGAGTTTAAGTTGCATATAACCTTCAGGTTGTCGGTGGCCAGGTGCTAGCTGCAAACCCTGAGGAGCTCCAGCCGTAATCGGAAGTAGGGTCGACTTCACGGCTCTACTCATCTTCACTTGGAACCTACGGCCGGAAAGATAGGAAGCGACCAGTCGAACAATGGGCTCTGCGATTCCAAGGTGGGTCATCCTAAATATCAGATCATCATGCCACAACCTGTCAAACGCATTCCTGAAGTAGTCCCCTCCCGAACGTTTTCAGACAGTCTCAAGAGCTGATAGTCTGTTGTAGTATAGTAATACTCGAATGGTTAATTACCATTAGATAATTCATCATTTATTATAATTCAAGATACCAAAATGCACAGTTAATGTTCGGGTTATGGTCTTCATTTGACATTTGGTTTACCTTGGGGTTCTATTTATACCTTTTCGCATCGAGAAAAGAAGTTAAGACAGGAGAGATAGGAAGAGCCAGCATCAAATAAAAGAAATTACACTCACACACATACAACACTAGGTAATTATCTCAAAATGAATAAATATAATTTGTTATAATTTATGCTTTTAATTTCATTACTTAAGAGCTAGGCCGGTGCAATGTTGTTTAAGAAATTAAATGTTCTTTAGGAACGGGGTCGATCTCACAGATCCTCTCCCGCAGACGCGAGAGGATAACTCTTCCGACCACTTTAGATAAATTCGAGAGAAGATTATGGGACGGTGATTTTGCGGAACTGTGGGTCCTTTCCCACCTTGGGGATGAGAATGACGTCGCCCTCTTTCCAGATGTTTGGGGGATAGCTTGTGGCGAGTACGGCATTTGTGATGGTCAGCAGAATATCCAAAGCTCGGCAAGCGCTTCAACGCAGCGTTGCCTATGACGTCCGGCCCGGGGGCTTTTAGCTTTTTTAACATGGAGATAATGGAGGTAATCTCGCCGATCGTGGCCGGGTCGAAATACGCGCCGGCGTCGAGGTCTAGGAAGAACTCGATGGTAGCGTCCACCTTCTCATCTAGTTCTTCATCATTCCCCGGAGTTGCGGATGCCGCACTATAGATATCCGCCAGGTGCCCACCGAAAATAGAGGTCCGGTCCTCGGCCGAGTATATCATACCCGCAGGGCCATGGAGAGGCCAGTCGCTAACAGTGCCGCCCTTCTTCAACGCTTTTGCGATTCTACAAATCGAACCATCCTCGACCGACAGCGACAAAGAAAGTCATCCTAGCGACGACTCCTCGGTCAGCGCCTGGCGGGGTCTGTTGTTGAGGGCCGTAGCTCTGGCAAAGTCGCCCGGGAAAAGAGTGGTCTCAGTTCTTTTCAGCGCTTTGCGCTTTTACTTGATAAGGGAGAGGATGTCGGGCGGAACTGTGAGGGCCAAATGTAGCCGAGTAGTTCAGAAGGTAGACTCGAAGACGGCTGTGGCGGTGTTGTCGGAGAGAGCCACAGCGGCGGTCTCAATCTGATAGTCCTCCAACAGAACTGGCGAGGTCTCAGGGACCAGG
The DNA here is from genome assembly GCA_038088585.1 of Chrysina gloriosa. Lineage (NCBI taxonomy): Eukaryota > Metazoa > Arthropoda > Insecta > Coleoptera > Scarabaeidae > Chrysina > Chrysina gloriosa. The sequence goes on from CM076087.1 coordinate 64,883,474, forward strand.
GGGTCTCGCTTGGCGGCAAAGTGCTCCCAGTTCACCCGCCCTGGGGGTGGACGAAGGGCCTCAGGATACCTCCCCCACCACGTACGGCAAGGGATAGTGGTCGGAAGAGAGGTCTTGGAGGATCTGGACCACGACAAAGAGCGGAAGATTCTTGCGAAGTCCGGGATGTCCGGTCTGGCGCAGGCGGTAAAAAACGTTAGAGCTGTCTTGGAGTGGGTGGCGACAGTCGCGCTGCGAAGGTTAGCGAAGAGGCTTGCTCCGAAGGCAGTTGTCACCCTCGATCCCCAGACTGGAATATTGGACATAAAGATCTTTTAAAAATCCCGAACCACAAATGCCCTGCTCAGACAGGAATATAGGGAAAAGATTCTCAGTGGGCCGAGGCTACGTATTAAAATCTGCACCGCCGCCGCCTCGAGGGAGGCAAAACGGTGGACATCAATTCGCGAGTGCAGGACATTGTAGCAAACCAGCGCCGAGGTACCGCCCCTTCCCCTTCTACCAGTCAACCTATCGGCACGGTGAGCGACGTAATTGGGGATTTTGAATTTATCCCCCGGCCGTAGCCATGTCCCACTCATTAGTAGAACGTGGATGTTATATTCTACTAAGAAGCTTCGAAGTTCGCGTTCCAGGTGACCACCCGCAGGGTGTCGGAGAAGAGAGATGTTGGGTTCGTTCTCATGACGAGGTGACATAATACTGGCGTAGGGGCAGTATGGTCTGTAAAAGACGCGCTGTTTGATCAAGCTGCGAAAAAATTCTTGCAGCGAGTAAAGGACTGAAACAACACCTAGTCCCCTGGTCCTTGACCCGACGGCGATACTCTGTTGTTGATTCACTCCCAATAGGGCGCGGGTCGTTCTCCGAGCGGAGGCAGGCGTTTTCGGAGCAGCCGGATGCTGTGGTTGATCCTGCGATGTTGCACACGCGACCACCTGCGAGTATTGTTGACCTTGAACGGTTTCATTGCGTGTACCAACTCCCTCAGAAGGAGGATCCACCGGTTGACATACCGGGATCGCCCTCGGGCGCGGACAGCGCGCGCACCCGCGATAGTTCCGCGGATGTTGTCCGCCGCGGTTGGCGCATGTTGTCCACCGCAGTTGGCGCATGTGGTCGCCACTTCTTTGGGTCTGACACATTCCCGCGCATCAACAAAGACATCGAGATCCACAGTATCCTTGACTTCCGAAATCCTTTTCTTAGTCTTCGATAATTGAACCAGCATAAGAGGCATCGGTTCTCTTCTGCGAAACTTGTTCATCCGAGTCACAGCCTCTGGATGAAATCCCTTCTCTATAAGGGAATCGTGAACGTCGTTGATCGGAACTCCCGTTGGAACACCCCTGATTACCACGTGGAGTAATTTCTGACACGGCAGCTGGTAAGTATAAAACGGGTGTCCGCCGTTGATCAGAATTCTTATCGTACCACGGAAGTCCATCTCAGTTCCGGGGAAGAACTCTTGTGCTGTAGGCTCTCAAGAAATTGAAGCCAGCGCGTATAATCTCCGCGCTGACTTGGACCTATCTGGCGATAGACTGGCTATTGCTGTGAAGGGCCGGCGAAGTTGGGATAAAATGGCGATCTGGTGGACGGATTGGCAGCGCTCACAGAACTCGGCGGAGGTACCGGGGGACGGGAAGTGAAAGAGGCCGTAGCCACGTCAATACGGTCCAAATCCGACTGGAGAATTGACCACTTTCCCGATACATCCGTTGCCATTGCAGTTCTCTTAGAACGTTTTCTCCGCTTAACCGTCTCGAACCCTTCTCGTGCACCATCGCCATTGTTGTCGTCCTCTTGAGAGAGAGCAGTCCCCTCTTTGACGCAGCCGAAGGGAGAGCGGCATTATTGACGTATGATTCGAAACAGCATAGCCGAGACGACGCTCGGGACAAGCGATATCCCTGCGAAACGAAGGACCACCCTTGTCCATTTGCTGCCGTAAGTCCCGACTGGTGGCTGCTGGTTTACCTAGACGCTCACCCAAGACTTGATGTAAAGCCATGACGAGGTTGGCGTGTCTATCAGTAGAAAGATGGAGAAGGCTGACGTCGGGACCCTATGGGGAAAAGGCAGGAATGGGCAAATCGTCGTAAGTGCTGAGCGAGACCGGCTGAGCGTCGCCGTCGGCCCAGAGAGACTGGGGGCGGAGACCGCCGAGGCGGATTTTGTTTCCTTAGGAGGGGTTCGTTGCATGATAAAATGTAACAAGTTGTTTTAAAAGAAATGTAGGTATAAAAGTTTTGCCCAAAATATATTGCAATCACGGACCGGGTGGGTGGTATCCTATGTCCTCGCCCCGTCTAAAGACAAACAACAACTAGCAAAAGATTGAGCGGTCGAGTCTCAATTTAGCCGATAATAAATATAATATAATCGTCGTGAGACGTTGGAAGCTCCAGAAGATAATAAAAGTTCCCGGGAGTGGGAATTGTCAATAAAAGATTCTTGTAGGGTCTGCAAAGGCCGGCGTCAAAGATTGCCGGAGAGGCCCACTCTACTGCACTGAAGATTCGTCGCGCAGTCGGACGTGCGACAAGGAGGGTCCCGCTCTTGACTAGAATTGTTAAGGTTTCTACAACCTTTCTTTGATATAAGTGTCTTTTCTTTTCATTCTTTGCATATATGCATGTGTTTGCACATTTAAACGGTTGTTTATAATATATAAAAATATATTACAGATCGTATATATCAAGAAATACTAGTGATTAGTTATTTTGTTGAGAGTTTCCGAATAGAAGAAAAATATTTGTTTATACATACATCTATGTAATTATATTTTCACCGATGACACTGTTCCGAAAACGTTTGTCAACGTTCTGAAAATATAACTATTTACTCATTTATTGTCCTTTAATTGACCTAGCAGTGGTAGAAGAACTACCTATAAGATAAGTATAAAAGGTCACGAAAAAAAAAAAAAAAGAAATATGTATATATATATATATATATATATATATATGTACATTCTTGAGTTCTGTCTGAGTTTTACGATCGAAAGTACGTGTTTTTCACAAATAGCGACAAGATTATCTTAATATTAGAGTCTGTCAAGGTGTTACACTTCGTTAACTAAAATAATTCCCTCGTCATTTTAATTGCGCGATTAAATTATTTTTCTTAATATTTTAATCAACATCTGTGTGCATTCAGTTGGAGGAAAGTTACTTAAAATTATTTTTGCAATTTTGTGTTTGCGCGTATACGTTCGCGTCCCTTTTCTAACCGACCGTCCCCTAGTAGTAGGTAAAAAGAGCCTGCATATTCTTGTAAACTGACCATCCTAACTTTCTAATTTCATCCGATCCCTCACAGCCTTCGGCGACATTTAAATACAAATCACGCGAATTTTACTTTAGTCACTTGGTGGCACCCCACTAACTCGACACGCTCCGTCATTCTGTTGCCTAGCAGACATCGCATACAAGCTTCGAAGCCCTATCTTCAAGCTCAGGTTAGCCCTATCGGTCTAATTTATCTACTTTATCTTTCTTATTATTACTCCACACCACACATCCCCGCACAAACGTATGATCACGCATTTTCCAAATTTAAATCGCATTTGATTATCGTCTTTTTGCTTTAATTATTTATTGATTCAATTAATATAATTAATATACGGTCTTAAAGGACAGTGTTCGTTTTATTTACCAAGCAAATAAATACGTATTTTATTTTAGCTTATTTTAACCCTATTGTACTTCCCCACGTTCTCCTTCACCAAAGTGTTATTACGTAAGGGAGGTGTCAAGCTAGCCAATTAATCGATTAATCAACAACAATCATTTTTTTTACAAATCAAACACCCTGCAACCACCACAACACCCCCCATTTTCTTATCAAATCACTCAATCACACCCCGCTGTAATTAACAAAGGGTAGTGAATTCGCGAGATTTAAATTTTCGATTCTATAGATGGTGTGCAAAATGAAAAACTGTCGATATGGAGCTAAAAATACGTGAGATTGAACTTTGACGGTGAAGCAAAGGCATTGGAAGTGGAGATCTGGCTGTCGATCGTGGCTTTCGAGAGCGGCGTACTCGCTGAGGATAGTGTGATAAGGAAATGAGTAGTAGTCAAAAAGACACAGAGCTTTAAACAGTAGTTGGGAAGCTGATGTTTTTAAGAGAAGTCGCAAAGGAATTAGGTCTCCAGAGCAACAAAAGCAAAGACAGCTGGTAGATAAGCAAAAAGAGGGAGGAGTATTAGAAACATCAATAAGGAAAGAGCTTGAGCAAGAAACAAGCAACACAGGAGAAATAGAAGAATTGAAAAAATTAATGAAACCATGCAAGAAAGGTTAAAAGAACTCAGAAATAATACAAACGAAATAAGAAAATTAAAACAAGAGATGAGGTACAAGGAAGAAAAATGCGAAGCAGAAAAACTGCAGCTGATGGATAGAATAGTGAGCTTAGAGCAAAGAACTGAAAATCGAGAAAACGAGGGATAATATAGTAATTAAAGGCACTGAATTAAAAAACGTAGACAGTAAACAAACTACAGAAAGCTTTATAAGAAATTTATTACAGATCAATGTTGTGATAGAAAATGTTGTTGCTTTAAGGACGAAGGACGACTGGAAGACGCTACTGGTAAAAATGGAATCGTAGGAGGAGGAACAAAAAGTAATGCAAAATAAGAGCAAGTTAAGAGGTAGAAATGTTTATAGTTAAAACGATTTAACACAAGAGGAAAGAACAGTACAGTCAGAGATCTTAAAGATAGCAAAGATGGAAAAACAAAAAGGAATCGAAGTCAAAATAGGATGCAGAAAAATTCTGATGAATGACGTCGGTTATGTATGAGATGGAAGAGAGAAAGAAGTAGTAAGAAACGATAAGTTTCAAAAAAACAAATAACATTAGAGAAGGATGGAGCGAAAGGGATAACAACGGCAACGACAATGGATATGAAAATTCGAAAAGAATTGAAAAGATGAATAACACAAAAACACAAACAAATAACAGGAACAAATCTAAGAAAATAGTAAAATGTAAAGGACGTAAAATAAAATTAGGCACCTGGAATGTGAGGGGCACGTTTACAGTGGGTGAATTGAAGAATTTAATATTAGAATTAAATTAAATGTATATATATATATTTCGTGACCTTTTTATACTTATCTTATATGATAGATCTCTACCACTAATAGGTCAATAAAACATATTTTCATATGAAAATATAACTATCGTTCAAACCAGCCTTGTTTTATTGACCTATTAGTGGTAGAGATCTATCATATAAGATTAGAATTAAAAAAACAATATAGACATTGTTGCATTACAAGAAACAAAGCAAAAACAAGTTTACATAATGGAGTTAGATAAATATGATTTTTCTTAATAGTGGCAGTAGCAAAAGAAAATATGGGGTGGGATTTGTGGTTAGTAAGAATTCTAATCAGCTATTGTGGATTTAAAACCAATTTTGGATAGGCTCTGCAGTATAAGAATAAAGGGGAAATATAGAAAGCTTACTATTGTAAATGCACATGCACCATCGTAAGATAAGGATGAGGAGATTATAATTAAGTATTACGAAGTACTTGAAAAATTGTATGATGCACTACCAAAGTATGATACAAAAATTTTAATAGGAGATTTTAATGCTAAAATTGGATGGGAGGAGAAATATAAACCAGTCATAGGGAAATATAGCAAACACAAAGAAAGTAATGAGAACGATTAAAACTAATAGAGTTTGCAACGGTAAGAAGCATGAGAATAATGAGCACATTTTTCCAGCACAAAGACCAAGCACAGTAAACCAAACAGATCACGTTTTGATAGAGACAAAGCATAGCACTAGCGTGCAAAACGTGAGGAGCTATAGAGGTGCTGACTGTGACAGTGACCACTTTCTGGTAGGAATACGCTTAAAAGAAAGTAAACCAATTAGTAAGAAAGATGAAAGAAAGGGAAGGAATATATATGACAAGCAAAAGATCGGGAATAACGAAAGTATGCAATTATACAGGGACAAACTACGGAAATTTGGAAAGGAAGTGGGATGAGCTGGAAAATATGCTACTAGATGCTGCAAACGTTTTACTGCAAGAAACTGGCAAGCAATGCCGCAATGAATGGTATGATGAGTTTTGCAAAGTTGCATTAAACAATAGGAATAGAGCTACATTGATAATGTTGAATTAAAATTCAGACAAAAATAGAAATATGTATCAACAAATGCGAAGAGAAGCAAAGAGGATATGTAGACAAAAAAAAAGACGACGTTATCTTGAGTTTAGCTTGCTGCGATTGAAAGCAGTTTTTGCAAATAAGAATATAAGAAAATTTTATATAGGAGTAAAACAAGAAAAGAGGGGATATAAGGAACAACTAATATATTGCCGAAATGAAAAAGGAGAACTAGCAAGCGACAAAAAGAAGGGTTACTTACATGGACGAGGTATTTTGGTGGAATTTTGAAGGAAGACGGAATGGAAAACACACAGACCGAATTTTTAGAAGAACTGGTAACGGAGTATGATGAAAACCAAGAGATGGAACCAAACCTAAATGAAGTGCTATTCATAATTAAGCAACAAAAGAACAACAAAAGTCCAGGACAGAAGCGGAGCTGATTAAACAAGGAGGAGAAATGCTACATATGGTTTTACACGAGGCCATTAAAGAAGTATGGAAATATGAAATTATGCCGACGAAATGGCGAGAAGCGGTATTACTGCTGATACATAAAAATGCTAACATAACATTATGTACAAACTACAGAGGTATTGCACTGCTAGATGTTTATATAAAATAATGGCTTGTTGTATAAAGAATAGGTTACACTCATATTCAGAAAAACTAGTAGATGAGTACCAATGCGGTTTTAGAGGAGGTAGATCAGTAACTGAGATATTTACCATTAAACAAATAATGGCTAATAGCTATGAACATGATATGGCCTTTCACATCCTCTTTATAGATTTTAAACCGGCATACGATAGGATAAACAGGAACAAACTATACGAGGTAATGACTGAATTGAAAATACGGAAAAAATTGATACCACTAATACAGATGACACTGAGGAATACAGAATGTTATGGGTTACGGTTAATGGACACAGAACGGGGAAATTCGCAGTTGACCGAGTACTAAGACACGGAGATCCTCTTTCGACTACTCTGTTTAATCTGGTTTTAGAAAAAGTATTGAGAGATGCAAGAATACATACCCTAGGTACAATTTATGATCAGAGGCATCAGTGTATGGCATATGCGGATGATATAGTGCTAATTGCAAGGACCAAGAAAGAACTGCAAAAAATAAGAAAACGTATAGAAGCGGCGGCAAGAAGAGTGGGGCTGGCTATAAATGAGGGTAAAACATAGTACATGGTAATGAGAGGAACTAGTGAAAAAGGGTTTGCCATAAAGAGTGCCGTAAACGGAACAAGCTACATGTTCAATCCTGTCCAGAGTTTTAGTTATCTTTGTGTTACTCTTACAAATAATGTAGACGAAAGTGACGAAATAAGTGAAAGACTTACAAAGGGAAATAGGTGTGCAGGCGGATTGTTGCGAACATTAAAGGCAAAACATGTGTCGCGAAGCGCCAAAGTGCGTATACATCAGTAGAGGGAGATGGCCGGTGCTCGATTCTCCTCCCCTCCCCCAGTAAGGTAGGCAACACCCCGAGCGTGTATACTGGAAGGTAGTCAACATCCCGAGCACGCGTATTTGAAGGGTGGTCACAACCCCGGTTCGGAGGGTTAAACATAGGCGGCAGCCCCTCCCCGGAAAAGTCAAAACTCCCGCCCTTCTGGTCGGTAAGGTAGATAACTGGGCAACACCGGTAATACAGATTTCTGTATGTAGGGTCGCTTTTGACCGGGAGGTGTCGCTGTTAGTTGGTAATGTAGATAACTGGGCAGTGCCAATAATACAGATTTCTGTATGTAGTGTAGCTTTTGACCGGAATGTGTCGCTGTTAGTTGGTAAGGTAGATGCCTATGTAGTGTCGATAATACAGGCCACTGTATGTAGTGCCGCTAGTGTAGGTGGTAACAGAATTAACAGGCCTAAAGGAAATTAGGCTTGTCACCAGAAGATAGAGGATCAGGAGGCGCTGGCCGGAAGGTTTGTTAATCAAAAAGATTACATAATTTCATAACGCCACAAACAGGTTTTGACAGTACACCATGCATGTACTGACCGCGCTCGAGGTGACCGCATTAGAGCCGCTATTGCCACGTGCTGATTGTCGCGGATGGTTCCTATATATCACGTAATATCACGCAATACAATTACACCACCAACAGGTCTAGACGAGAATCTTGGATGCAAGGAAACGTTAGTTGTTTATTTATTTATTAAGACAGCAATATGTTAGAACTTCGCTCTTAAATAGAAGATGTTGATAAAACAGATAATTATGTATAGATCCCTACTAAGCTATTACGTAATACCGTAATGGCATAAACAGGCTGAATGTTAGATGAGAAGAGCGTTCTCATTCATGATGTCATATAAAATGTAGTGTTCTGCTTGGTCGCACCCTATACAATGCCACGCTCTGATTGGTTACCAACTCGAAATTACAAATCCCCCGATATGTATAGAAAGGTAGTTCACCCAACAACATACTTAACATTGATCAAGGTGTTTAACGTCAGACAGTAAGTAATAAAGCCACTGGACATGCGCAAGTTAGTCCTGGTGAACACTACATACTATTGATTGGTCATCAGTAAGGTAAAGAACCGGTTTATATGTTTAAATGTAAACTACACCAATCTGAGGAATCGGGGGATGACCCGAGTTTCATACGATTGATCGACCACCAATTGCAGTACGATACATCATTAGACATCACAAACAAGTGTCAACGGTATATTTTAATATGAAGAGGATGAATGTTATTCTATCTGTAGGAAGGTAGTTCCCCAACAACTTCCTTAACACTGATCAAGGTGTTTCACGTCAGACAGTAAGTTATGACGTCACTGTGCGTGCGCGAGTTAGCCCTGGTGAACACTGTATACTTTCTATCGCTCATCAGTAACGTGAAGAATCGGTTTATACGTTTGAACGTAAAATACACCAAATTAAGGAATCGGGAGATGACCCAAGCTTCATACGATTGACCGACCACTGATCACAGTACGCTACATTATTAGACATCACAAATAGCTTTAGATACTAAACTTTAATACGTAATTATAAGGAAATGGAACGTAAGTCAATTAGTTAGTATATTATTGCTCTTCACAATTTACTGACAGCTTTCTAATAGCTAGGTCGTGAACTTCAACATCTTTAGCTTCAGTTTATCGGTTTAGTGTTTATAGTTAGGCGTTGATATCCTACTGGTTTAGCGTTTTATTATCACTTAGTATTCATCGTCGGCATATTTTAAGTGAGTTATTTAAATTTCACTGCATACTTTCCCTAATAGACTGCAATATTATAGTTTAAGATGGATTGTGAGATATGCCATAAAACGTTTGCAAGAAAAGATGGATTGAACAGACATCCCTGCTTAAATAATAAATCTTACACATGCACCATATGTGAGGAAAACTTTACGAGATCGGATAGTCTGTCTCGATATAAGAAAACGTGTAATATCGATTCCATGTGCAAGAAACGAGATGTTTCAGAGGAGAAGCAGCCACCAAGTAAAACGAACCATCCGGGGAATAGCATGTCGGAACAGGATTTTCGATGCCGCGACCAAACCTTACCGACGGCTGCATTACACAATGGACACGTTTGTTTCCATGCGCATCTGAACAGCAATTCTCTTAAACTTGAAGAGGATATGTTCATCATAAAAATCACCCGGAACAATACTGTAACAATAACGATAAAGCAGGTACCCCATGATGTAATACAACGTACAACATAAAAAATTACATAAATATAGGATATTCCAACAGTATTATCCGACATGAAGGTAATATCGATGGACCGACGCTCTCCAAGAAACAGTGTAGCGAGTGTAACGGAGTAAAATAATTTTATACACATTATACAGAATAACAGATATCGTCATAAACTTTACGAATTTTATTTAAAGGGTGGAACAATATTTACAATAAGTATGCAGTATTAGAATAATGCAATATTACTAATAAATAAGTATAGCAAAACAGCATGAGAATGTTTATCCAACTGCTGTGGAAGTTATAAAATCCAACTGATTCGATTTCATTTTCTAGGTAAAATCCCTTCGAGGGAGTATACGTTCTCATATTTGAATTTCTGCAATTCCTGTTTATAGGAACACCCCAGAATCGGTTTCTCGTTTACATCTTCAATTAAATATGGGTTGGGGTTACCCACCTTACTTAAGCATGTAAGAATACGGGATTTAACCTAATTGGTTGGATGTTTCGTATGATTTTATTCATCGATTATTTTAGACAAAATATCCATCTACCTATACAAAACAAATGTGAAGCTACCCGTATTATTCGACAGTCCCAACCTCGCAAGGAGCCGAGTTGCTGGTGAAATTATACGATACTGAGCACATCAAATACATCTCTATACAAACTTATACAGACTTGACTTCAATACAGAAACAAAAACCCACGAAGTTGTATTGTTACACTTCGTTAACTAAAATAATTCCCTCGTCATTTTAAATACGCGATTAAATTATTTTTCTTAATATTTTAGCCAACATCTGTGTTACATTCAGCTGAAGGAAAGTTATTTAAAATTATTTTTGCAATTTTGTGTTTGCGAGTATACGTTCGTGACCGTTTTCCAACCACCGACCCCTAGTAGGTAAAAAGGGGCTGCATATTCTTGTAAACTAACCATCTCAACTTTCTAATTTCATCGTTCACCGTTAGTAACCCCTCACACCCTTCAGTGACATTTAAATACAAACCGCGGGAATTTTACTTTAGTCACTTGCTGACACCCACACACTCAACGCTTCACTTAATACCGCTAAGTAAGTACTCACACACTCACATATTTCACTTACACAAACGACTACCATCGGAGCCACCGTCTTCGCCCCTTTGCTGCCCCGGCAAAATTTACAGCAATCTCAGGTACCAACCACGCATTTTCCAAATTTAAATCGCATTTGATTATGGTTTCTTTTTCCTTTAATTATTTAACGATTTAATTAATATAATTAATATACGTTCTCAAAGGACACTGTTCGTTTTATTTACCAAGCAAATAAATACATGTTTTATTCTAGCTTATTTTAACCCTTTTGCACTTCTCCACGTTCACCTTTACCAAAATCTTATTAATGTTACTACGTAAGGGAGGTGTCAAGCTAGCGAATCAATCAATTAATCAACAACAATCATCTTTTTTACAAATCAACACCCTGCAATCAAAACACACCCACTCATTCTTAATCAAATCACTCAACTCCCCCTGTAATTAACAGTATGAACCGTGAATTTAATAAGGGATGGAGAAGGATACATATATCTATATACTGTTGGCATAAGAGGAACAAAAGTCTCGTTCTAACATGATAACGAAGATATCTTGTTCGATGTCTATATAATGGGCATACCAAAGGTGAATGTAATGGGAGGTTTAACGTGATGTCTACGATAGAAGGCGAAGGAAAGCCAAGACGATACCGGAAAATATAAAATTTGCAAGCCATGAAAGAAAATAGTCATATATTAATCTAGCCAGTTAAATAAAGAACAGGCTGTGCATCTAATGATGCATTACAATCTTTCTTTACCTTGTACTTGAAGTCACGTAAATATAGGGTGATATGTTACCAGTACTATTCGACAATCCCATACCTGCAAGGAGTCGAATGCCTGACGAAACTAGAATATCAATCCCATCGACTTCAACATGCTGACGAAAACACACGAAGTTGTATGAATCATGTATTTAACAATGTACTTAATTGTGGATTTTTGCAGCTATTTGTGGCAAAACAAGTTGTTTACTTCTGCAGAATCAAATAGCTGCAAAAATGCGCAATTAAGTACATTATGGCCGAATTTCGTAATTGAACTCTCATATGTACAAACATCTAACGCACTGGCTTATATACAGCTTCTATAGAAATGAAGACTACTTCACAAAGTCGCACTGATGAGCGGTATGACCGCGAAACGCGCGTCTGCGAATAGTGAAAGTAGTCTTTTAATTACGCACAATTTTCCCACGGCGGGCTAGCCAAGTGCGCGATTGCAGCTACTACAGGAGTTTGTGGAAACACAAGTTGTCTACTTCTGTAGAATCAAATAGCTGCAAAAATGCGCAATTAAGTACACTATGGCCGAATTTCGTAATTGAACTCTCATATGTACGAACATCTAACGCACTGGCTTATATAGAGCTTCTATAGAAATGAAAACTACTTCACAAAGTCGCACTGATCAGCGGTATGATCTCGAAACGGGCGTCTGCGAATAGTGAAAGTAGTTTTCCAATTACGCACCTTGATCAGTATTAAGGAAGTTCTTGGGGAACTACCTTCCTACACATAGAATAACATTCATCCTGTTCATATTAAAATATACCGTTGACACTTGTTTGTGATGTCTAATGATGTATCGTACTGCGATTGGTGGTCGATGAATCGTATGAAACTGGGGTCATCCCCCGATTCCTCAGTTTGGTGTAGTTTACATTTAAACATATAAACCGGTTCTTCACCTTACTGATGACCGATCAATAGTATGTAGTGTTCACCAGAACTAAGTTGCGCATGTCCAGTGAATTTATTACTTATTGTCTGACGTTATACACCTTGATCAATGTTAAGGATGTTGTTGGGTGAACTACCTTCCTATACATATCGGGGGATTTGTAATTTCGAGTTGGTAACCAATCAGAGCGTGGCATTGTATAGGATGCGACCAATCATAACACTGCATTTTATATGATATCATGAATGAGAACGCTCTTCTCATCTAACATTCACCCTGTTTATGCCATTATGGTATTACGTAATAGCTTACCAGGGATCTATACATAATTATCTGTTTTATCAACATCTTCTGACCAAGAACGAAGTTCTAACATATTGCTGTCTTAATAATAATAATAATAATAATAATAATATTTATTTATTTACCCAACCGTAAAATCAGTAACAGGGTAAATACAATAAAATAATGAAAATAGCGCATGTAATACACAAATAGATCATAGCGGTAATAAAGAACAGTAACTAAGAAAACACATCATCGAAAATAATATCTGCATTCCTACACATAACTGTCACAGGTGCATGCCGCAATATCTCCGTCCTAGGGACGACTGAGTAAAACGTTGAAGCATGTCTCGACGCAGTACGCGGAACATGAAAGCACACGCGCAAAAGCAAGTATTGAGCATCAATTGTACCATGTATCAAGTCCCGCAAGAATTTTGCACAGCGAAATTCCCACCTAAACGCCAACGAATGCACTCCATGACGCTGAAGCAAACGGTTCTGGTCACATCCCCTCCCCGGGTAAACACCATCCAACCGAAACGACAAATACTTCACGAAACGTCTATGAACATGATCCAGCTGCATACGGTGACAAATCCGATGCGGGTACCAAATCAAATTCGCATATTCCAACTTTGATAACACATATGCATAATATAGCGATTTAATCATGTGAACATCATCAAAAGGTCTACAAATACGTACAATAAAGCCAGCCATTTTACTTGCCTCACCATACACATTGGAAACATGCTCCGAAAAGTTAAGATCACTCGTGAAGAGAACTCCAAGGTCATTAACTTTGTGGTTTCTACTAAGTTCGATGCCTCCCATCCTATAGTGTGCCATGACTGGCTGCGACACACGAGTATAAGTGATAACGCAACATTTTTCAATATTGATTATAAGCCCACGCAAACCACACCATCCAACCATTCTATCGATGTTATGTTGAAGAGTATCAGCATCATAATCCGTTCCAACAACAGAGTACAATTTAATATCATCCGCATAAGCTTAGACTTCAGAGAAAAAACACGAGAGTAAGTTATTTATAAACAAAAGAAATAACAGAGGACCCAAATTAGACCCCTGTGGTACTCCGGATTTTGCAATAAATTCATGAGACCTAGAGCCGTTATAATACACATAGCTCACACGACTGTTTAAGTACGATGTCATAAGGTCAAGGAATGCAGGATTAACTCCAAAGTCAGATAGCGTACAACATAGCAACCGATGATTCACAGTATCAAAAGCGTGAGAAAGATCCGTATAAACCGCATCCACCTGACGACGACCATCAACAGCCTCAGAGACATATTGCATGAAAGAAGCTAAGTTAGTAACAGTTGAACGCGCTGGCAAAAATCCATGTTGATTTGGTGATAGAAAGGAACGGGTGTTACTGTATAAGACTTTATGTATCATCTGCTCAAAAACCTTGGAAAGTTATTTATAATTGAAATAGGACGATAGTTCTTAAAAAGCTGTTTGTCTCCGCCCTTAAACACCGGAACTATACGAGCCCTTTTCCAGCGTTCTGGGAAGCAGCGAGACTTAATGGAAAGGTTAATAAGAATAGCAAGGGGCTTCGCAAAGACATACCTCCCATCACACACCAATAAGCTAGGTATTTGATTTTCCCCTGCAGTATTTTTTTCAGTAAATCGCGACATGGTTAAGATTAAGTCATCTTCAGATACAAAGGAGAGACCGAAGGACGGCAAGATCGAGGCATCATCATTAGAACAGCTCGTAGGAGTCTCGTCATTGTAATAGCTGGAGAAAATATCCGCAAATGCTTCCACAATATCCCTTGGGTTAGTGTATTCATCATCATCACTGTGAAGCACGCTCGGAATCCTAGATGTTCCACGCTTTCGACTCACATATTTCCAGATATCAGCGGGATTATGCCTACATTCAACATTCCCCATATACACCTCATGGGCATCAGAAATTTGTATCTTGATAAGCGTACGAAGTCTTCTGAACTCACAATGAAAACGATCATTTCCAGTATTAAGCCATCTACGTCTGTAGTAATGTTTAGTTTTTAGACTACGTCTAATTTCAGGAGTAAACCATGGCGGAAATGACGAACTAGTCCTAATGTTCTTCGGAACAGATCTATCAAGCACACCATAAAGAGCATAATAAAATTGTAAAACAGCTAAATCCACATCCGTAAATGACTCCAGGAACAACCAGTCAGTGGTGCACAGTTCTTGATACAATGTGAGAAAATCCGCCCTTTGAAAATTATACGATTTGTCTCCTGCATATGGAAAAGTAATAGGTTTCGGAGTAACAAAAGCTTCAATGTTAATATCCAGGATCGGATGGTACATATCCTCAGGCACAAAAGCAACATCGGATCCAGAAACCACCACATTACCATCCATGTTTGATAATCAGGGAGGCGACACATAAATAAGTTTCATTGGAATATGCTTATATGTATACATACGGCACTATCAGCCAGTACTATTTGAGTCTTCACGTAGAGCATATGCTATTGTTGTTCGTTAATATTATTATTATCTTGACGTATAAAAGGCGTTGCGTTTTCCATAAACCCGATTTTTCGTTATATGTATATATTTTTGAACTATCGTACTGTTTTCGTTTACTTTTTACTTTTTCCTTCTTTTTCTACTACCTACTCCGTAGTTTTACTTTGTTGTTTTTTGAGGAACAGATTTCCACAATGCTGAGAATGCCCCGTATTTTAGCAGAATATGGTCATGTGTTTGTAAAAGTAAATGCAAAGGAGGTACATTGCACAATTTGTACACAAAATTTAAGTTTTCGAAGTAAACAGTCGTTAGAGCAACATTTACAAAGAAAAAAACATATTCAAAACTTAAGAAAATCTTCTAATAAACAATTTTTTAATGATTTATGCAAAGCATTTCTTAGCGCAAATATTCCATTGCATAAACTAAAGAATCCGGACTTACGTGAGTTTCTTAAGAAATATACAAAACAAGATATTCCACATCATTCAACAATTAGAAAATATTACATACCGCAACAGTTTAAAGTAACAATTGATCAAATACGCTTCAAGTTAGGTGAAAATTGTATTTGGATTAGCGCAGATGTAACTACTGACATTACGGGAAGATGTGTTGTTAATGTTGTAGTGGGTACATTGGATCCAGAAAAACCACCTCTATCCTTCTTGATAGCCACAAAATTTAGAGCCACTATCAATGCCGAAGAGTTATGTGATATTGTTACTAAGAGTTTAGATAACATATGCAATGGCGACCCTACAAAGGTTTTGCTCTTTATATCCGATGCCGCTAGTGTTATGTTAAAAACGGGAAAACTGCTTAAGAAATGTTTTCCAAATATGCTACATTTAACGTGTATTGTTCATGGAATACATAGAATTGCCGAATTAATCCGGTCAGAATTTCCTGAAATAAAGTCATTAATTAGTTTATTTAAGAAGATACTGGTAAAGGCGCCGGCTAGAGTAGCTGCATATAAAAGCAGATAGAGATAGAAGATATTCCTTTACCACCAGAACCTATTGTTACGCGTTGGGGTACGTGGTTAGAAGCTGCATTCTTCTATGAACAGCATTTTTCTGTTTTAAAACCTTTTATACTTAACTTAAAAGATGATGCAGGAAGTATTACACAATGTAACGAATTGTTAGAGAAGATTTACCCGATAAACTAAAATTTATTCGTACATATTTTGTAGAAATACCAAAAACTATTAAATATTTAGAAACTCGAAATTTAAAATTACATGATTCCTTTGAAAAATTAGGGTCACTGTTTACGACCCTGAAAATGATTGATGCTCCTATAGGCCAGAAAATACGAAGCAAAATTAAAGCTGTAATAGAACGTAATCCAGACTATAATACCTTGAAAGATATTTCAAGCAACACAATTAACGACCAAAATCAGTACTACATAAAATACAGAGAGGTTATTTCACATTTTTCCTATGCGCCTGCAACAAGCTGTGAGGTCGAGAGATTTTTCTCGAAATTCAAAACTATTTTTACATCTCAAAGAACGCAATTTACAATAGATAATTTAGAGAAACATATAATAATTAATGCATATTGCACTCATTTTAATAGCGAGAATGACGATCTTCCATAGTTGCTTAAAATTTAAATCCAACAAACTACATTTTCATCTTTACTTTCTTATTAATAAATTATTAACATGTGTCGGTCCATGTTTACTATACAGTATAATAAAATAAGTAGAAAGACAATTCTAGAATAAAAAAGAAATATTTTTCATTGATTTTAACAGATTACGTACCGCACTGCAAAGCCTACAATTGAACGCTTAACTAGTCAGCGAGGTCCAGCGACAAACATATGCATACTTCGCTTGGGTGACTCGCTAGGCGAATCGAACTTATTTATTTGTCGCCCCTCTGTTGATAATACAAGATCTAATATGGTATTATCAAAATTTATAACGTTGTTAAACTGCTTAAGTGCTAATATATTAGAGAGATACGAAAGAGACTCAGATTTAGGGCAAACATATGTATTTGTAGAATAGCCAGGGACATTGAAATCACCTATAATCAAGAGGGTTTCAGTAGCAAACGTTTGCTCAAACGTATCACAAAATAGCTCAAAGTCATCACACGGCATATCAGGCGGTATGTAAATTGCACAAACAAGAAATACAAAACCATTGAGTCTACATCTACACACAACTACATCTACAAGAGGAACAGCGTTATGCAGTGCAGAAACGTCCAACAACTCATATACAATGCAATCAGCAAATGCAACTAATACACCGCCCTCCCCCTGGTGCGACGAACCACATCGAACTTTCTGTCACAACGGACCACGTTATAAGAAGGAGGGAATAGTTCGCAGTACATGAGACCCTCATGAAGCCACGTTTCAGACAATACAATCATGTCATATGACAGATCACAACAATTAGTATAAAACATATGCAACTTAGAATTAAGGCCCCGGACGTTCTGATAGTAAACACTTAGAATTGTATCCTGTTGGGTTCAGCTAGTTTTTTGATTTCACAATAGTGGGAATATCCTGAACATATTTAATTCTAAGGTCTTTTTCCCCTTAGCCAATCTCTCATTCAGCTCTGCTCGAACAGACTTGTAGTACTCAATCTGCGCAGGTGTGCGATCACTCGAGACAGATATCCCACGCCATTGCTTAGGAGTCTTCAACTTTGAATTACTCTTGAAGACGAAAGCAACTACTTTTGGGCCAGGCAACTCAACCTTAATCGGGCGGGAGAGTGCTTTTGTGGGATCATATCGCCCCAGTCTGATGGGTTTTAGGGCATCAAAATCAACACTGATATGTAACTCCAAATCAGAGAGTAGGTTTTTAACCAAATTATTATCCACTTTATGACGATCCTGCTTAGAATGTGTGCCAGTCTCAGAGTGCCCAAATATAATTATATTGGTGGAGCGTCTTTGGCGTTCAGCTACTTCAGAAATTACTTTCTCAGTTATAGATAGCATAAGATTGGGCGGAGGTAGTGCATCCTTATCCCTCCCAGACTTGAGATCGCGAATCTGATCTTGGAGATCCATAATAACCGCCTTTAGCGCAGCCAAATTATCCCCAAGTTTATTACAATTTGCACAATTCCACTTTAAACCCAAGCGCGAATGAATCTTTCTAGCTTCAGCCGCAGTTATATCGACACACCCAATGCCAAACGAATTACCACAAACACAACATGTAACAACCCTGTGCGACTCAAATTTTTATTACAACAAGCACAAGAATCCATGACGGTACAAATAAGGAAGGAAAGGATAAAAACTTTTCACGTCAGTGCGGTCCTTCACAGCGACTTATAGACAGATATAGACTGGACCACGGAAGGGTTACACAAGAAAACAAAGGAACATAATCAAAACAAACCGGCCTGTATATATACCCTATGATATACTTTGGACAAGCACAGTGTTTTTTCTCTTTTCTATCCCACTTTGCGAAAAGAAGAGACAGAAGCAAAAAAAAAAGGAACAAAGAAAAACTCACCACGATATAAGATATTGGCAACAACTCAATGCACTTTAACCGCAAATTACACACCACAAAGTATAGCAACCATCATAAATTACACATAGTAACAACCAGAAAAGAAAGAGCTACACAGTGATACGCGATGTGATTAATAAATCACCGTAGGTGCCCTCAAAAATTGATAACTAAGAAGAGGGCAATGCATACACGCACCATTCCCAGCAGTTCCCCAACGAATGTTTAATAAATAAATAAACAACTAATGTTTCCTTGCATCCAAGATTCTTGTCTAAACCTGTTTGTGATGTAATTGTATTGCGTAATATTACGCGATATATAGGAACCATCCGCGACAATCGGCACGTGGCGATATCAGATCCGAGAGGTTCTTCAAATAACACCAATGAGACAATAAGATTTGAGGCGAGACCACGTATATTAATAATCAGATAAAGTGAAAGGTTGGAATTTTACAGGATTTAAAATTTTTTTAAAAGTGTTATTAAATTTGCTAAAATTTACAGAAATGAACACTATCAGCGTTTAGACGCCGAGAATGTCGCGTCGCGATCCCAACAGAAAAGAAAAAAAAACAAATATTATCGAGCTACCTACGCCGGACGAATGGTACCACGCGATCGAACGCGAAATAGTTCTACAAAGGTAAATCTCAATTTAAAAAAATTAGTGAGGCGCGAACAGAGTTCGGGTCTTTACAAAAAAGGGAAATCTTACTATTTTAAACTAGGCAAGAACTATAAAAAAATATCTCGTAATTGAAAATAACATGTGGTTGCGCATAAGAAAACAAATGACGAATACAAGAAAATCTCGGTACTCACATTCAAACAAACCATAAAACTAATAATAAAAAAACAAGTTCGTACTGACTTGAAATACGCCCAATTGATTTACGTGTAATTCTTCCAAAACTCCCTATGCTCCGGGTTTGCTTCTGCGCCTGGCCCTCGATTCTAAAATGGCATCTCCACGTGTTTCCGGTGGAGAAAATGTGTGCCGTTGTGAGGAGGTAACAACAAAAAAAAGGAATGCACCAGAAATCTACCTCTCAGCGGGAAATCCAATAAAACTCTTAATGGTATCCAAAAAGAAATGTTACGTGTATCCAAGAAAATTACGTGTACCAAAAAAAAAACTCATGCGTTCAACATGAGTTCCATACAATTACGACGGTCGGACGTAGAGGATAGGTATAATATCCGCAGCCAATGCGTATAGCGACACGACGATCTTTCAAACTATTCTACGAGCCAAAATTCTAACAAGTCGTTTCCGATCGGTCAACTTAGACTTGCGAATCCGCCGAGACGACGTAATTAAAATCCAAAATCAATTCAAGTCTTGTCGACACCCACCTTCCTACTACTGGACCTTAAAAGATGATCTTACTAACTCAACTGCTCGATCGGATTGACTGATAAGCCACTATCAAAAATTTCGCGCATAGGCCCACGTACATTCGTACGAAAAAATCAACGTTCGATGGCTATCTTATGCGTTTAACAAATAAAACTCGCTAAAGTGGAAATATACAGGGGTCAAAATATACAGAGATAAAAAAACGTAACAGTGTATACGTATGATTTCGAAGGGTACGTTTACGAACATATTGTACCTATTCTCGTTACCCATTTGGAAAGAAATCGAACGCTAATGTGGCAAGGCCGACAACTCGAACTTTGAATACTCGGGCGCACATGTTAGCTAGAATCTTACGTATTATCTATATTTATAACACTTTTAATTTCTATTAATATTATATAAATAAATTGTTCTATCCATTAGTATAACTATTTAATAGCACAAGGTTCTAATTTTCACGTTTACCAAAACAATTGTTTCACCACATTTTAACTTCTTATGTTTGAACTGAATTGAAGCCTATTAATAATTAAATGCAAAGTATAGGAGAAAATAAATATTTTAAGGGGCTGTACGCATACTAGCCTTTTGTTATAGTTAATTTAGGGCTATTCATATTCCTTAGAAGTTTATTTACACCAAAAAATAGAGAATTTTTCACAACTATATATTTGGTGGTTGAAATTGATAGTTTTAGTTTATTAATTTCTCAACTTTCCAATAAATTTAGTTCTCTTCTTTTACTTTCTACGTGCAACATTTTATGTTCCTTAGTCAACAAATTATTACTCAATAAGCTATATTTAGCAAAAGATGAAATCGTTTTTAAATTAATGAAAGAATAAGTAACCACTAATATTTGCTTATAAACTTATCTAATAGAGCTTTCATTACGACAAAGATTACATTGGGTGGAGCACCAAGAAAAAGGTTTTCTAACTATTTGCGTAATCTAATTACCTACTACTGATTATTAACAAAAGCGTTTTGAATAGTTCTGTGTCTTGCCCTGTGTCCTTCCACTAGGTCTGGATTTATTCGTCCTCCAAGAAAACATGTAAACAAAATAATGATAATATAACGTCTCACAACTACCTACATCAATTGCATCGTTGTGTTCATTTGTTTCAAGTATATTGTGTTTAATCCATGTTATGTAGTATAACAAATACCTTAGTTCTTATATCAATATCATTTCTGCGAGTTCCTTGTCGTAGGTGTGGTTGCAAAATGTTTCCCAACTATTGAAATAATTCCTTCAATAAAACGATCGCACTTATAAATTGTTTATTTGTCATTTTATTTACAGGGTCTATCATAATTTGGATATGATTCTGATTATTTTTCTAGCAGCAATGTCCTCTGCATTTTCAACTTCTCGTATGCCATCCAATCATATTAAGTTTTTTCTCATTTATTACAATGTTTCATACACCAACAATTGTTTAACCTTTTAGCTTCCCGCTATTAAAGAAGCAAGCGCACATAAAACGCACGGCAAATGTGCAGAAAGTTCTCCTTACCACCGCTCGTTGCAAATCGAACGATTTATTTCGAACTTCGAGTAGAAGCGAAGGGCCGAAAATACCATTTCGTTTGGGATCATGCGGATTCGAACGATTCTCAAGTTATGAAGGATCTAGAATAACGACTCAGTACCTTTTGACGTGAAGATCATATCGATAGACCGATGCTCTGTAAGACAGTGTTGCAAGTGATATATTTATAGGAACTAAATAATTTTATACTGTACAATACTGAATAGAACACGTTGTATGTCGTACTAGACCAATGTGGTATTACTAATACGTTAATATTACGAAACGTTATATGAATGTTTATAATACGTTATTTTTATTTATCCAACTGTTGTGGAAGTTGTCAAATCCCAGAGATTTTACGTAAATTGGAGGACCGCGTAAAACCCTTTCGGCGATATATACGTTTTCATACTTGGTTTTCTCTAATTCCTATTGCTAGTAACTCCTCAGAATAGGTTTCCCGTTTACGCCTCCAATTAAATATACGTTGGGATTACCCGCCTTCACTTTAACATGTAGCAATACTCGGTTTTAATGAATCGATGTTCCATGTTATTGTACTCATCTCCTATTTCGGGGAAAAATATTTATCTACTTACACGACCCTCACAAACTGGATAAATATACAAAAGTAAGTTACCAGCACTCTTTAACAGCGCTAACCTTGCGGGGAGTCGAGTTGCTGGTATGATATCTAACATCTAACATATCAAGTGCATCTCTCTATGAACGAATATAGACTCGACTTCATTATAGAGCCAAAAACTCACGAAGTTGTATGAACCGAGTCTTAGCAAGAGCAAAACGGGCACATATATCAATTTACTGTTGGTGTAAGAGGATCAAAAGTCTCATTATAACTCGGCGACGGAACTAGCTCGATCGATATCGATATCATGGACATATCAAAGACGAATGTAATGGGATGTTCACTGCGATCTCTGTAACGTAGCCAAAGGACACCAAGATAGGTGAGATTATACAGGAAAATATGAAGTTTGTAAGCCATGCAAGGAAAACATCATATATCGATGATATTTTACAACCTTGCTTCATCTTGTATATGAAGTTACATAAGTATATGATGCTCTGTTACCAGTAGAATTCAACAGCCTAAACTTGTAAGGAGTCGAACTTTTGATGAATGTAAAGTTATCAACGGCTTAGAATAACCTCTCCATAAATGTATACGGACTTATCTTCAATATGGAGATGTAAACCCACAAAACTCTATGTGTCGCATATTTAACAAGAGGGCAAGAGGACATATGTACATATGGATCTCCTATTGGTGGTTGGTGGAAGAGAGACAAATCATCATTATATTTTGATAGCGGAACTGTATTGCGTATTGACTGGTGTCGACATCAGTGATCAGCAATGAGTAGTGAAAAAGTGAGTAGCGTTGAATCATGACTTATAATTTCTTGTACTTATACGCACTCATACTTATTGCAATGTTGTCCAACTTCATATCCACTCGAACGTTTGAAGTACTCATCGAACTCATACTTAACAACATTTATGACGTTGTTGATTTCGACTCTCCTTAACTCAATGTGCATAGACGATGCAAAATAAGTATGGTTCGTAATGCGAACATTAATATACTCATTGAGGTTGTGTGTTTGCTCTGTTGCCTTTTTTACTGTTACTTTTTACTAAAGTTAAACAAAGAAATATGTATAGATTTGTGTTGCTTATTTCATATTATATTGCGCTTTTACCCTTACGTTTTTGCACTAATTGAAAAACTCCGCTATTTATTTTTCCTCAATCTCACTATTGCTATCCATTTTTCACTACCTGCTCATAAAAATGATAAATAATAAAAAAAAATTAATTTTCCCGAAATGTTTCTGTATAAACTTACAATTTTATGCTTTTGTATATTTTTATACACTTTATACTGGTTGCAAACTGTTTAATGACTAAACTTTTAAATATACATGGATGAGTTGAGTGAGATGAATCAATGTAAGTATTATAAGTATTTTCCTGACATTAGAAATCCAACTGAGGTGATTTATGAGTGTGAGTATAGTATGTGTATGATGTCGCCGTCGCATTCATATTTATTGCAACCTGTACTTGTGAATCAACGTTATCGTGAGTATGAGTAAATCAGAGTAGTTGAGTTTAAATGATGCCTACCCACTTATATTTAAAATTTCATGAGTCAGTATGAATAGCGAAAAAACGATGCATTGCCGATCACTGGTCGACATCATGCATATATCAAAGGTGAATGTAAAAGTAGCAAACTATGAATAAGCGTACATCGTATAGTGTGTTACTAAGGTTATCCACCAGTATTTGAAAATAAATGTAGGATGATCAACTACACGCATTATATAATCTATACTAGGATCGCCAGGTGGTCGAAATTCGACCACAGTATCTGTATATTAATACGCAGTCAAATACAAACAATCACACCTGATTTACACTAAATCTTTATTGTATTTTCGAGTAAAATAAAATAAAAATCGCGCTCTACTTTTTGAGAAAATCGTTGAAAAAGAAATTGAAGTTTCCTATTTGTATTGTATATTGTTAATTTTACGTACTGTTCAACGAAGAGATCGTAGCGCAGTGGATAGGGTCAAGGTTTTACACCCCTGGGAATGTGTGTTTAAGTCCTGCTCGTGTGCTTTTTTCCAATCTCTTTCTGCATAATATCAACAAATATATTTCATTTTATGCAAAATAATTCGAAAATAATATTTTTCGCCATGGTAATTTTCCGAATAAATGACCACGGCGGAATATATTAATTTTGAATAATTTTCCATGAAATGAAATATATTTGTTAATATTGTGCACGAAGAGATTGAAAAAACAGAACATGAGGAGGACTTGAACACACATCCCCACGGGTGTAAATCCTAAACCTTAGCCACTGCACTACGATCGCTGCAAAAGCACTTAAAATTAACAATATAAGGAACAAATAGGAAACTTCAATTCCTTTTTCAACGATTTTCTCAAAAAATAAAGCACGTTAGGACAAAAGCTCATACCTAGATATATAAGACCCATGAAAATCCTGGTGTTCCGCTTGTTAGCAACGAATACACAAATGTAAATGCTTGGCACGAACGGATGAGCTGAACATACAATTATTTTACTCACTCGCAATGTATTGAGATGCCAACTTAATCCACTTAATCTGCTTTTGTGCAATCAATATTATGCCACACTATGTATAGTAGTAGTATGTAATTACTTGACGTGGTTGACGTATATCACGTTGCGTGTGTCATTCTGACACTTAAACTCATTTACAATATGAAATATGTATATCTAATATGTTACAGACTTTCACCTGCGTTCCATTGCACGTATCGTGAGGAAACATACATTCGACAAATCTGCATTGTAATACGAAAACAACGATATATGTACCATCGCGATACATGGAGGGAACACTCTAAAATATGTACGAGAAGACGACGCACTGCGTATTAATATATAGATACTGATCAAATGTACCTGCTTAATTTCTATGAGTACACATCAATTAAAAAATGACATTTGTAACGATTCAATTCAAGTGATATATTACACATCAAAGAACCATCACAATTGTCATTGGCCAGCACATGCATTCTGTGTGTTGTTGCTGTTCATGAAAATACAACTGTGCATAGCATGGATTATAATCATATGGGGTGGTCATCGGGCCCGCCGTGTGATAAAATACATCATGAATCTTAAAATGATAAACTCCCGGCATTAATTTTTCGTTTACATTTGCCTCTGAACTAATCATAGCAGAAGCTGAATTGCAGCGACGAATTTTATCAAAATAATTTTACGATACTCTTTTCTGATTGATATCATTCGAACGATGACCGTCATAAAGTGAATTGAAAAATAAATTTTGTGATAAAGGTGGTAAAATGACTTCGTCCTTGTGACAACACGATCTAAACGAGTCTGTAACCCCCAACAAAATGCTTTGCATTACAATTTCTTCAAATTTTATCCATTAAACCACAGTCATGAACAGCAAAGTTAGTACCAATATCGTTCATTGCAGATTTATAATTGTCAACTAATCTAATTAATAAATCATTATTACTATTTAACTGATTTGCGTTATGTAACGTATTTGTTCTCACTTTATTGTAATTGTGAATGTATATGTATATTTCTTGCCCCTTAAAAGTAGGCAACCCATGTAACTTTAAAATATAATATACCCTTATCAACACATGGTAGTCTGCATACGCTATTATCTGCCCCCTCTTGTTTTCAGTGTTCCTTTCTTTACTTTCCTTAGTACATATTGCAATGCCAAGTTGAACAGTGTCTATTTCGAACGTCTATATTTCCTCGTTCTGCATTTTGGCAGTCCTCTTTATTGACACCCACATCGCCCTTCTTAGATTTGGATGCATTTCCAGTTATTTCAATGTATTTTGTAATTTATTCCTTTTAATGTTGTCGAAAGTTTGCTATAAATCAATCAAAAGTAACTCTATTACTATTTTGTATTGGTGACCCTTCTTCATTACTTGTTTCACTGGAATATATGAATATTGACTGTTGATATTCCTTAACTGAAGCCACATCGGCATTGTTCCACTATACCTTTTGCTCCTTTTGATAGTCTTCTGTGAATTAGTTTGGCCAATATTTTGTATGCTGTGTTCAGTAGGGTAATTCCTCTGCAGTAATTATGTATTTTCTGGTCTGCCTTTTTATGAATTATTATTATTCGCTCGTGTTTCCACTTGTGTGGCATTTTTCTTCTATCAGTTGATAGAAGCAGTCTCTTAATTCTAACCGTCTGATTGTGAGTTTAAATAGTTATATGTTTATCTCGTCTGTGCCTGTTGCCTTTCCATTTCTGCCTTATTCTGCTCAACGACCTTTTTATATAATAATTTCGAGTTTATATTCTTGTTCTACAATTCTATTTCTTTTACTTTGTTGTCCATACAATTTCTTTTCGTTTTTCTTGTTAATTGTTTCCATTCTTTTCTAGGTTTCCCTTTGCTGCTGCCCTTACATTTTTATAAATTTGTTTCATTATGCCGCTGTATCTTCATCAAATCACATATTTCATTTATTTCCAATGTTTTTTAATACTTGCTGTGTCCTTCGTTTAATATTTTTATGTCCCGTTTACGCAGACTGCCCTTGTTTTTATATTTCTTTTTACCTTTTGCCCAATTATTGGGATTACCATGACATAGTTTGGGTAAACGTTTGCACTCCTGTCCGATCTTATATTTAATATTGAAGATTGCATTCTCCTTAATACCAATACATGATCGATTTGGGAATATGTAGATTGGTCTGACACTATCCAGATCACCTTTTGCTATTTTTGTGCAAATTAAAAATTAAATTCAGGCACGCACACTATTTTCTACACAATTTTTCTTTCCCTATATGTGCATTGAAATCCCACAACATCAGCTTGTGTCCTCCTTTTTAACGTCTATTTTTTCTTCTAGTAATTCATAAAATGTTTCTTTACCTTTGTTTTGTGGAGTTTTGCTTTCTTTTGACTGATCATTTTCGTTTTCTTTGTCAAGCTTTCGTTGTTATTCTGTTGGTGTTTCCTTACTTAGTAGTTTTTTGGAGTTTTATCAATACTTGTTATGTTTCTTTTTATTTTATGTGCTCTGCTTTCGTTCATCTGTATCCCTACCTCATTCAGCGATCTTTCACTGACAGTTCCTTTTGTTGCGTGTGCTTTGTTCTTGTATTCTGCTGGGTCTATCCCAGTTCCCTTCTCTACTTCGGCCAATTAGTCTGGAGTTATGTACTTCTCTGTTTATTTTCAATTTATTATAACGTCGTGTTGCATTATAGCCTTGTGCTTCTACTCGACTTCATATGTCTTATTAGTTTTCGTCTGTGACTTTGTATTTCCGTCGGGAATTCTTCGTTGGTATAGATATCCGTTAATTTCTTTTTCTTTCATAATTTTCATCTTTTGATTACATGTAGGTAATAGGTACCTACATTAATATGGATTTTTATTATCTGCTCTCTCCCAGCCTATTCACCTCATTTCTGTTATATCCCTCTCTGTTTTTTATCCAAGACTTCCTTTACTTTCTTTCTGATTTATTCTTCGTTTTGGCCTCTAAAATACTCCCTACAACCACTTTCTCTTCCGTTGTCTCTCTCCCTGGCATCTTTATTCTGGTTTCTTGTATTTTTGCCCCTTCCTTCAGGATTTGATTTTCAACTTTAGTACATTTTAGTACTTTCTTTTTGAGTGTTTTTAATTATTTCTGCATATTATCAATCTTATTTTCCACCCTCGTAAGAATTTACGATAATCTCTCCTCCATTTGCTTAATCCGGCTCTGTGCCACTTGCTGTTTTTCTGTTGCTAGCGTAGACGCCAAGGCCATCGAGCGGTCGATCCGTCGAAAGCAATGACCTCGCGCTCAGCTGATTTTTAACACGGTGTAATTGCTCTTTATCTTGTTGTATTTATTTCCGGCGAATACATATATTTTCTGTTCTCCTCGTTTCTAAGCTGTCCGCACTCTCCCTTTGGGTAACTAACACTTATTTTTTTCGGTAATTCGCAATTCTTTCTCCGAAATATCCACACAGGTCTTACTCTCTTGTCCAAAAACCAGATTGTCTGTATAAATTATTACAGATCCTATATATCAAAAGTAAAATATTAGGAAGAAATACAAATATTAAAGTGTACAAAACAAAGATTCGGCCTATAATAATGTGCATAATCGAAGTATTGAGTTTGACAAACAAAGAACAGGAAGAACTAAGGATAATTATAGGGAAGGTACATATTTCGTGTATTGGAACCAATAAAAATAGTGGAGAACAACCATGGAGAAAGAACAAACAATAATAGACGCAGAAAGTAGATGTGGACATAATTAGAACAATAAAAGTAGGAAGCAGAATGGCGGGGATATGGACATCGTGCGCAGGGAAGACAACCTATGCGATCTAATGACGAAGATACAAGTGGATGACAGAAGTGGAAAGAGATATTAACAGGACTGACATTAAAGAAAATCAAACCCAGGGATAAAAAAGTATGGAGAAAACTTTGCGAGAAGATATAGAGCAGAAGTGGGGACAGATCCATATCAATGAATAGACCTAGAGAGCTCTGAGGATTGGTAAAGTCCCACATCAGGCGCTGAGCCACTCAGGGTCGAGCTGAACCGTACAGCACTCGAGCAGCAACCTACTAGAGGCAGCAAAATAAAATAATTAAAAACTAAAAGCATTTACTACATTTCTATTCACATCACCCAATGTGTCTGACTTTTGCATATAAAAGTAACTTCATATAGAAAGTATTGCATTTCACATGTGTTTGCAACAAACCGGGAACAAACCAATTTGGTCCAGTCGTTTTCAAGTTTTAAGCGTCCGAACAAACCACGATCCATATGTCTATATAAAAATGGATCGTGGTTTGTTCTTTTTGTGGGTGAAAGGTGAAAAAGGAATCCTTTAAAAATTCTTCACAACGTCTACAGCCGCACAAGTCGCACAACCATCAACAAGTGGACGAATAGGTTGATTCCGACAAGAACACGTATACAGAAAAATTATAAATAGGACAGCAGCAAGAAAATAACAAATCAGATGCACAGAACACGCAAGATTCGCCATCACCGACCGAAGCTGCTGGTGGGGCTGCCGGGGTGGAAATATTGAAAAATCCAGGTCTTTGCCCGCAAATTTTTACAGACAAGATTAAGCTGCCTATTCTATAAATAGGGCAATTACAATTGAAAAATATGGCATTTCTATTAGACGGTTGATGTTTTTCAAATACTTACTAGCACAAAAAATTGAGCAATAATGAAAAAGTTCCTGGAACATATTTTAGTCTAACTCAAATAATTCTGTATTCTGTTCTTCTTACAAATTATTTAAAGTTTCTGATAATAGTTTCAAGGATGATAATGGTTATACTAGCTGGTAACACATCTAAGAATTGAAAGAGACATTTTGAAAGTGTTAAGACATGGGCTGAGCTAAAAAAATCTATTGAAAAAGGTACAACTGTTGATTCAGTTAACCACGACTTCATTTATTTGGAAAGGAAAACGTGGATGTTGATTATTGAAAGAATCATTTATGTCACTCAACGTTTAGCTGGGCAAAAGCTAGTTTCTAGAGGAAAAAAGGAAAAAGGTAATGGCAATTCTTTTAAGCTAAATGAATCAATTGCAAATTTGATAATATAATGGCGGAATATACTGGCAGAATTAAAAAATATGGTAGTAATATGCCACATTCATTAGGTGATAAAATCCAAAAGAATTAATTTGTCTAATAGGTGAAAAAGTTAAGCAAAGTATAATCAAAACATTGAAATTATGGAAATATTATTTAGTTATATTAGATTGCACTCCTGATGTTAGTTACAAGGAACAAATAATTGTAATTGTCAGATTCATTTTGATTGATGATATTTCAAAGAATATAGAAATTAGAGAACAATCTTTTTGAATTCTGCCCAGTTACATATACAACTGGAGAAGCATTAACGGTCTTTTTATTGGATTATTTAAAGGAATTAAATATAGATATTATGGACATGTGAGGACAGAGATATGACAACGGCGCTAATATAAAAGGCAACCATAATGGTCTACAAAAAAGAATTCTTAATATAAATGCTGGAGCTTTTTTGTTCCTTATGCAGCCCATAGACTTAATTTAATTGTCAATGATGTTGCACAAAGTTTCCTTGACTTAGTAGATTTCTTTGCAGTTATTGAAGAAATATACGGTTTTTCTTCAGCCTTCACCTGTCGTGGCATATTCTTATGAAAGATATTTAAAACCTTTATCTGATACGCGGTGGCAGAGTAGAATTGATGCCACTAAAAACTTTAAATTTAATTTAGAAAAAGAATATGGTGCTCTCTTTTTCTTTTATAATGATACATCAAGAGACAATAACACTAAAAACTTTGCAAAGTCACTAATTAATAAAATAAAATGATATAAACTTGCGTGTTCTCTAGTAATCTTTATCTTCAGATAAAGAAGAATTAATGAAATGTTGGATGGATTTACAAACAAAATTAACCGATTCATCTACAAAACAAATGTATGTTAATGCAATTGATTTGTGCAACAAGATTGAAGTATTTTCCACTTATAGAAAACCTATTGTTACGTTTTCTTTTATCCCTGTATATTCTCATCTCTGTATATTTCCATTTTAGCGAGCTTTATTTGTTAAACGCATATGCTAGCCATCGAACGTTTTTTTATTCTTACGAATTTTCGTGAAGCTCGTGCGCGAAAATTTGATAGTCGCTTATCAGTCAGTCCGATTGTGCAGTTGAATTGGTAAGATCTTCTTTTAAGGTCCAGTAGCAGGAAGGTGGGTATCGACAAGACTTGAATTGATTTTGGATTTTAATTACGTCGTCTCGGCGGATTCGCAAGTCTAAGTTGACCTATCGTAAACGACTTTCGTTGGAATTTTGGTCCGTTGGAGTAGTTTGGAAGTACGTGGTTTCGCTATACGCATATTGCGGATTCATACTTATCCTCTACATTCGACCGTCACATTGAATGGAACTCATGTTGAACGCATGGTAAAAGTTTCTGGATACACGTAATTTTTTTGGATACACGTAATTTTTTTTGGATACAGTCGAGAGTTTTATTGGAGATACGTCGATTTACGTGGATTTCCCGCTGAGAGGCAGATTTCTGGTGCTTTCTTTTTTGTGGTTACCTCCTTACTAAGGCACACATTTTTCCCACCGGAAGCACGAGGGAACGCCATATTGGAATTGAGGACATGCGCAGAAGCAAACCCGGAGCGTAGGGACTTCTGGGAAAATTACACGTAATTCGAGAGGCCGTAATTCAAGTCAGTACGAACTTGTTGTTTTTGTTATTTATTTCTATGGTTTATTTAATGTGTGTACCGAGTTTGTCATGGTACACCCCTCTCTTGGGTGTAATTACATGTCATTTTCAATAACGAAATAAGTTTTTTATAGTTCTTACAGAGATCAAATATTTAGATTTTCCTTTTTTGTAAAGACACGAAGTCTGGTCGCGCCTCATTAATTTTTTTAAATCTGAGTTTTACCTTTTGAGAACTATTTCGTGTTCGGTCGCGTGGTGCCATTCGTCCGACGTAAGTAGCTCAATAATATTTTTTTCTTTTGGTTCGCGACGCAACATTCTCGGCGTCTAAACGCTAGAAGTGTTCAGATCAGTATTTTAGAAAATTGAATATCACTTTTTTAAAT
The DNA here is from genome assembly GCA_038088585.1 of Chrysina gloriosa. NCBI lineage: Eukaryota > Metazoa > Arthropoda > Insecta > Coleoptera > Scarabaeidae > Chrysina > Chrysina gloriosa. The sequence continues at coordinate 64,915,589 of CM076087.1, forward strand.
TTAAATCCTGTAAACATTTCACTTTATCTATTTGTTAATATACGTATTCTCGTCTCGTACCTTTGTGTTCTTATTGGGGTTATTTGAAGAACCTCTCGGTGCCGATACCTCCCCTCACCGGTCAACCAGGTTCCTGCTTACCGAACGCTCCGAAGGGAGACAAATTTTGAGCAGGTGGCGTCGTCTCTTTTTATTCACCAGAAGATTTGATTGAACCCGCACCCACAGCACCGCGAGCTAACGGCCTCCCGCAGGTAGAGCACGAACTTTATCCGGAGACCTATTCGGACCGAGGTAATTTTGGGTAATACGCCAAGAGACAAGTGATTGTACTTTTGTTTTCTTTTTGTTATTTTTTGCACCATTTACGCAACTCCGTTATCAGCTCTGCATCCAAACAGAAACGGTTGCCTTTGAGGTGTTCCTTGAGGTTCGGAAAAAGGAGAAAGTCACAAGACGCAAGATCTGGGCTACATGATGGATGATGTAAAACGTCATGAAATTCAAGCTTCTCTAGTGCTATACGCGTTCTCTGACTGATATAAGGGCGAGCGTTGTCATGGTGCACAATTGGTACTTTTTCTGAACGAACGCTACCCAGCCGTCGCTTCAGATTAGTTAGGGTGTTAGGATATCGCTCGGAGTCTGACTGCACTGAGGTTTCTTTCAGGGTCGTAGTGATGTGCCCACGACTCGTAGCTAGTCACTATTCTATGGAGAAAAGCATTACCTTCCGCCTCATATCGGATCAATTGTTGTTCGCAAAATTTGCTTTCGACGTGGGCATATTCTCCTGTACTTCAGCACATGCAAACACTGGTCGGCCACTGTGTACCTGATCTTGGAGATCCGTTTTAGCAGGATTTAAGTCTTTCATAGTCCTTACCCACGTCCTAACAGTACTCACATCTTCACATGTATTACGGCACATGGCACTCGACCTTCGATGGATGTCAATGGGCGTTACACCCTTCGCAGTAAAAATTCGATGACAGCTCGTTGCTCTAACCGCACGTCCATGCCGGTCGCCATTTCTAGAACCTGAATGGGCAAACATTATGTTCCTGAAAATCTTTGCTAGGGAGACTTAGGTACCAAGAGTCAAGTCAAATAGCAAACCAACTTTTAACCAGAACATGCCTGAAAATTTATTTGGTGCAAATCATCTCAGTTGTGGCGGCATTGGTAACCCAACAGTTCTACAGATTGTTACTTCTTTAAAGACTGAAGTCATTAATGGTCTCCCTTTCCCTTTCAAGTAATTTACAAACTTTTCTCAACGAGACGAAGTGATTGAGAAAATCTGGTAAATTATGATGAGATCCATGATATATGTGACAATGACAAGTTATCATATTTCCGAGGAAATACATGAAGCTCTTTCTTCTGACAATATAGAAATTTTATCAGAGGCTTATGTAAGCGGTTGTATTGCCAAATGGACTCTCGCTGATATTAATTGTGATATTGTGATGTTTATGAGCTTTAACTTCATATTATACACTTTTACGCAAACAATTTCTCTCTTTCAGAGAGTTCTCGGAGCAGCAAAATAAATTAACATATCTTTCAGAGAAATAAGTTATGTCTGTTGATCATGGAAATACATTGTTAGAACATAAATTGCAAAATTTGCAAGTAACAAACATTCAGAAGAAAGCTATATTGTTTTGAGCGTTTAATTATTTCATTCCTGTACTTATTATATCTTTGATTTAATTAATATTCAGTAATTTTTTAAAGTAAAACGCTAGTGTAATTAACTTTCTTTTCTTTTACATTGTTTTTAGCGTTTAATTATTTGATTCCTCTAGTTATTAAATATTTCTTAATTACTTAATGTAAAATTCTGCTGTAACTTATTTTTCTTTTCCTTTCTAATATATATTTTCTTTACAAATTTTTGTTACCATCTTGTACCTGTTATACTTACATATGTATATCATCGCTTTGAAGGTAAGACTCACAAAGTTACATTTTAATCCAAAATAAATTATTAACACGTAGATGCTTGTGAAATACATGCTACAAATCTTGCTTTGTGAAATAGATATATCATAGCACGACAGACCTTAAAGGCACAGGGCTTGTTTGGAGCCATCAAGCCGTATATCTAAGTATACTGTACCGCTCCTGGCCCGCCTAGCGGCACTTCCTTACTTTTCACAGCATAGTGGAGGTAACAGATCCATTTTAAGATTTCTAAATGCAACGCTCCGCCGCGGCCGGATTTCGAACTCCGGACCTTTTCATTGTGAAGCGCGATTTTCACCACTCAGCTACTAAGCGAGTTTTGTGAAATAGATATACATCTATCTATCTCATTTGATAACCTTTTAGCATTGGGTCGGTAATTTGTAGATAATCTGTAGTGCTCCCCGTGCGATGAACTTCAGTCATGATTTGGGATTAGATCGATATAAGGCCTGGCCGAGTAAACGACAACGTATGTGATTCTCGCTCTCCAAGAATAGTGAAAGCGATGTGGGGAAGAATTAAGCGGAATAACCAAGAGTGTAACATCTTGAAGTAGTTTACACCAAATTAAACTCTATCTCCTAAAGCATGGATGCACAGACCGCGGCCCGCCTGTCGAATACTGGTGGCCCGCCGTCAGCAAAAATAATACTCTCGTACATTCGAAGAATATTTAATTCTATTCCAGAATAAAACCAAAAAAATATGTTCGAAAAGTAATTTGAATCTCGCGCGCGCGCTATTTGAATCTAACGCCCAAAAATGCTAAGTCAAGTAACATCGCTTGCTGCCTTTATATAAAGTTCAAAATAGTAGAGAAATCAAGAATTTTCTAGCGCGGTGTGAGCAAGCGAGATAGCAATAGTCCCGAATTCCCGATTGCTCGCGTAGGTACGAGTAGATACACGAAGCTTCCAGAGTCGTATGCGCGGTATAAAAGCCACGCTAACCGCACCGACCGACAGTTCGGTTTTAATTTGAGTGAAATGTCAACAGGAAGAAATAAGCGCGAAAATACAAAGCGAAGTAATAAGTGATTGAGAATAAGTGCAGTTTAATAGTGTTTTGGGGACGCAATAGTTCTAGTGTAGATTTTAACGCGACTAGCCGGTGTCATATATTTTGATCCACATTCAACGTAGATTTCCTGTTAACCCGTCAAGTGCCGTGTATAATTGTGTTGTGAAATCGTAAGTAAAACTCAGTTATTAATAAGTGTTCCCCTACCTATTTAATCAATTTTAATCAAATTTAGCTTTAATGTTGGCCAAATATTAAAATAAAACAAAGAAATTACTATTTTTATCAGAATTTCTCTAACTGTAATAATTACGTCATTATATCAGATATAAAATCTGTATAAAAATCTTAAAATTTCTGAGGAATTTAATCAATTATTTTTGATAATTTAAAAAAGAATGGGTAATTTAAGTAGGTACTGTAATTGTTTTTAGGTGCTGTGTTAATCCTAGCCAGGATTAGAACACAACATGGAGAAGCCAGGACCTAGTAAAACGTAAGGTTAAAGGTGAAAATCGGCAGTTTCAAGAAATTTGGATTGAGAAATACTTTTTGTATGGTCGCATAACAAAGTCGTTTGTTTAATTTGCAAGAATTCTGTTGCGATTGCAAAGGAATATAATGTAAAAAGGCACTATGAAACGCAACATCCTTCTTTTACCAAGTTTACAGGCGAATTAAGAAAGCAAAAAATGTTGTCTTTAAAACGGGAGCTTATTGGTCAGCAAGCTATGTTTACAAAACCCATTCAAGATTCAGAAACAGCTACAGAAGTTAGTTATGAAATTTCTCGAATGATAGCAAAGCGAAGTCGCCCCTTCAATGATGGCGATTTTGTAAAAGAATGCATAGAAATTGCCGCTAAGAAAATGTGTCCAGAAGCAGCAAAAAATTTGAGAAAATTCAACTGAATCGTATGACTACCCAAAGACGAATTATGTCTTTGTCAGGTAATATTGCGGAACAATTAATTGAAAAAACTAAGATCATTGAATTTTTTTCATTAGCACTCGACGAATCCACTGATATTAGTTCCACAGCTCAACTTCTCATATTCATACGAGGTGTTACTCAAGATTTTGAAGTCTTAGAAGAGTTATTCGGAATGTGTTCATTGAAAGGTCAAACCAAAGGAGTTGATATACTCAATGTACTTTTGGATGAGTGTTCAAAAACTGATTTGGGCTTATCAAAATTATCGGGAGTTGCGACTGACGGTGCTCCTTCGATGATTGGTGTCAATTCCGGGCTAGTTACTTTACTGAAAAAGCATCTGCAAGGAAAAAACATAAACGCTGAAGATCTCATGCAGTTTCACTGCATTATACACCAAGAAACCCTCTGTTCTAAAAAAATTGAATTTCAAAATGTCATGAAAGTGGTAGTTTCGACTGTAAATTTCATAAAATCACGAGGACTCAATCACAGACAATTCAAACAATTCCTTGATGACATCGAAAGCGAATACGGAGATTTACTGTATTATACAGAAGTAAGGTGGCTAAGCCGTGGATTGACACTGGAACGATTTCTAAATTTAATAGAAGAAATTGGAATATTTCTGGCGGAAAAGCAAAGGGATGTCCCGGAACTTAAAAATCCTGATTGGTTGTGTGATTTGGCTTTTTTAGTTGACATTACAAATCATTTGAATGTCTTGAACACACGGCTTCAAGGCAAAAATCAACTGATATCCCAGCTCTACGCTCATGTATCATCCTTTCAATGCAAGCTGACACTTTTCAGATCACAATTGAATTCTGGAAATTACAATCATTTTCCGAATTATAAGAAAATGGCTGAAAAATTCAACAAAACTGCGATTAATTTCAGTTATGTAGAAAAGCTAGATATTTTGATTCAATCTTTTCATGACAGATTTTCGGAGTTTAAAAAAGTGAAACCTCTGTTGGACATATTCAGCAATCCTTTCACGATTTCAGTTGAAAATGCGCCAGAGTCAATGCAGTTAGAAATTATCGACATTCAAAACGATCAAGATTTACGCAACAAATTCAACGAAGGAGACTTGCTGAACTTTTACCGCTGCATTGATAAAAATATGTACGAAAAGTTGCGCATAAACGCTCTGAAATGTGCCAGCTTATTTGGTTCTACCTATATATGTGAACAAACTTTTTCAATACTAAATAATAATAAAACAAAAAATCGAAACCGCCTTGCAAATGAAAGTTTGGAAGCAGTTTTACGTGTTGCTACAAGTAAATTTGAGCCAAATATAAAAAGATTGTAAGCACTATGCAGTGCCACGCTTCAAATTAATAAATTCTTTTTGAATTTTAATAAATTATTATCAATTCTTTATTGTCTTTAATTACCTATACTTCTGGCGGCCGGCCCGCCATCAGTTCATGATTTGCCCGAGTGGCCCCTAGTCTTCATAAGTCTGTGCAACCATGTCCTAAAGTAACGAACTAAAGTAACACAACCTCAGTTATTAAAACCGACGGAAAGACTGAACTGGCCGTCTTATCGCTCGATAGCACGTAATAAAAGAAAATTACGTGGAACCAGAATAAATAGAAATTCCTATAATTGAAAATGTAGTGCCAACAAAAACGAACGAAAATAGAAGAAGATCAAAGAAAAAGAGGTAGAGAAGGGGATAATATTGTAACGCATTCATTAAGTAGGCGGCGCTTGGTTGATAGCGATATCGAACTTTCAATTGTAGATATTAGTTTATAGTTCATTTACTTGTGAATCGTTTCTTAACGAAATGAATTAAAGTAAAAATACAATAAGTCCACAAAGAGGTGAACTTATCAGAGAGCTGAAAAATCGAAAATCAACATCTATATCAAACGATAAAAATCAAAATGAACGCTAAACAATTTGCGGAATTCATGACGATGCAACAAAAGATATTGGAAAATATCTCCAGCAGTACCACATCAGCAGGCGGTAATAATTTATCAAGTTCAAGCAGCCGGAATACCAAACTTTGAAATGTTGTATAGAACAAAAGAGCCGTCTCGGAACTAAGCGTTAAAATTTTGAACATTATACCCGCATGAACAATGTACACACCAAGAAGCAAAAAGATTTGAACATTATACCCGTACGAAGAATGTACACACCAACAGAGGGTACTGCGCTAATTTATTGTTAAATTCAATTGGTGCAGAAAGCATTAGTATTATTATGGCTCTAGTATCACCTAAGGATCCTAGTGACCTTCAATATGATGAATTGGTTACACTTTTACAAGCACACTTCTCACCGCAATAAAAATGTGTCAGTGGCACAACATAAATTTCTGTCAAAACACCAATCAGAAAATCAATCAATAGCAGAATATGTTGCAGTTTTAAGTACGGGCATGGGTGATTGCGCATTTCATTGTTTATGTAAAAAGTCAGTAGCTGATATTTTTCTGCGTGCACAATTTATACGTGATATTAAAAACAACAATATTAGTGAGCAATTACTTCAAAGTCAAGAAGTCTCAACTGAATTTTCCATCATCATCGTAAAGAAAACTCTTACTCTCACTGGAACCACAAAACAATTCAATCAACGTCTGGTGAAATTAACAAAATTTTAAGTCAAGCAGGAAAGTGGTTCCAGAAATATTATCAAAAATTAAGTCAAAATAAATCGACGCGGGACAAACACAAAGATGACTTTAAAGCATTGGGTGCAGATCAGGAATTCACAATCACTGGTACGGCAGATTAACCTCAGTCGGCAGAAAAATCACAGCGGTCCTTAAAAATTTCAAATAAATTTAAAAATCAATTTTCGGTTGTTTCATCGCTCCGACTTGACTGATTTAGAACCCACAATTGAAAAGTGAATTTAACAAGAGCAGCAGCAATCTTCTCAATAACTGTTCGCTGGTGTTTTTACACTTCTTTGAATCGCGATTTTGTAAGGACCGCGGGAGTTCGCAATGAAACACAAATACTATGACCTACTAGGACTTTAATAAAATATATAGATAGGGGTTGGATAATTATGTTGTCTCTCTTTGCATTCGCAATCGAACTGGCTGAAGTTTTAATTTTTTCTACAAAGCTAAGCTTCGCGCAAGAAAGCAAATGGATTTCATTGGTTTACAAAATAATGAGGCGTCCCCAGACACCAATAACAATTGAACATAATGCTTATATAAAAATACGAGTACCTGATATTACGTCGCCGATAGTTACGTGGGTGGTCCAACAGGATAGGTAACCTCCGTCGCAGAATTAAGGTATTGATAGAATCCTCGGAACTCATTGCAGGACAATAAACAAGGGTAGCAGATTTAAATGTACAATAAGTGATAAACCTTAAAATGCTTGGAAATCACCCAACGCAGGTCAGACGGTTCTCACAATTGCAAGTATGAAATACATTCATAACTATCGGCGATTGTACAAAATAAATGCCAAAACTAATAAAACATCTGTTCAAAGTAACTCGAACATGCCGCCTCCTTTGAAAGATGGGAATACATATTTCGAAACTTCTGTTTACAAAAGTCTATATAAAAATTGTAATATTAAACGCAAACATGTTTTCTATATGCGCAGGGTTTGTATGTAAGATTGATTTATATTGATTTATATACATGTATGTAAGATTGATTTATATACAACAGTCTAAATTTTAAAAAATTGAAAGGGGTTCACTAAATAGAGTTAACACTAAAAATACGATGCTACATACAGCAATACAATACAATACAGCAACTGGGGGTGCCGCAGATAGAACTTAATGTATTAGCAAGCATTAAGGTGACAGTTAGAAGTCTTTGCCAGAAAATTCAGAAAAGATGGGATAAAGTGGGTCCTAATAAGAACGATTCGTGAGTTTTAATAGTATGTGGCTTCAGGAAAACATTTCATTTACGGAAACTGTTCATGAAATTCTGCCGAGTACTTCAGCCGATAAGGCACCTACTACACCTGGGAGACCTAAAAAACAGTTTGATGCCTGTAGTTCTAGGACTCAACAAATAAAATGAAAAATCTCGTCGAAACAAGTAGTTTGCAAGAATTACAGTTGGCTATTGAATTAACGCTGCGAAAAGCCGGTAAACGCGATTCTGCGACAATTGTAAAAGAACTTTTTACTGCTTCTCCAAAGACGGACACAACTATCAAGGAAATGCGTAAATCCGTCTCACAGGAACAAAAGCAGCTGTCTGTAGGGCCTGTCAAGCACTGGCATTAATAGTGGATGCAAAACTCTCAACCCATCAATATAACTTAGTTCGGCACCAGATCGAGGGCATTCCTACGAAATTATATCCAGCCTATTATAAAATTAAGGCTGCCAAACAGTTATGTTATCCCGCTGACATTAATATAACGGAAATTTCAGCAGGTATAAAGTTGCAGTGTTTAATTGATCACACCGTGACCCGTTTATGAGAAGTTCAGAAAGAAATTTTAGAAAAAGTGATATTGAGACAAGTTCTCTACATATTATAGTAAAATGGGGCTGTGACGGTGCAGAACAACAGAGATATCGACAAAAGTTTGCTGGAGGCAAATATACTGACGAAAGTTTATTTAACATCTCCATGGTACCACTACAAATTTATAGCGAAGGAGATTCCAAGAAGATTATCTGGCAAAGCCCCACACCCTCATCAGTTAGGTACTGCCGTCCCATAAAGTTAATTTTTGCCAAAGAAACCGCAGACACGATTACATCGGAAGTCAAGCAAATAGAAGAACAAATATTAGCTTTGTCTCCTACACTAATAAAAATAAACAATATAAATTTAGTGGTCAAACCTTTGATGGTTTTATGTATGGTGGACGGCAAAGTTTGTAATGCTATATCGTCGTGTGCGTCAACGCAAACCTGTTACCTATGTGGCGCAAAGCCTGGTGAAATGAACAATCCAGATGTGATTTCACATAAAACAGTTAATCACAATTTTCTGTCATTTGGATTGTCGCCATTGCATTCGAGGATACGCTTCTTCGGGTGTTTACTCCACATTTCTTATAGGCTTGAGGTAAAATTATGGCAAGTGCGAGGAGAAGAGAATAAATCAAAAGTATACGAAAGGAAGAAGCTAATACAGGGAAAGTTTAAGGACGAACTTGGCTTATTAGTGGACATGCCTAAGCAACACAGTGGTAATACCAATGAGGGCAATACTGCTCGCGCATTCTTCAGAAATGCAGAAAAACGGCTGAAATAACCGGCGTTAATTTGTAACTAATAAAACGTTTTCGCGTTATATTAGGCTATATAGGGAACTCTATACAAGAAAAACCTCGAGAATCGACACTAATACGGATTTAGTACACAGACTATTAATTAGTTCAGATCCGGTATTGCTAAAAATTGCTTACGTGCTCCGCCAAAAACTAAACATTTCCTCCGAAATTTGGCAGTTATTGGAAGAACCAGTTATTGATGTTCAATTATTATCCGACACCGATACAGGCTAAATCCAAATTTACTGCAAAAATCTTATATATCTCTACTTATAAATTATATTACAATTGTAATGGTCTGTATTCACTTCTCTTATGTAAATATGTATGTACATGTTCTTAAAATATTATTAAATATTTATAAAACTATAGGTAATTATTTAATTTACTGGAAAGAAATAAAGAAACAACCAAAAAGTAATTATACCATGTAGCGTGCTTACTCCTCTCTCAGCGGGGGCGACTGTGCTCCGAATTGTAGGTGTAATCCATTTAAACAATAGCAATACTTTCTATACTTTATTTATATGTAAAGATCAGACAGTGACAAATTTGAGACGATGGTGTCGTTCGACAACCTTACGTACCCGCGTCACCCCTCTCTCTCTGCCCTAACCTCTCTCTTTCTTTCTTCCCCCACTACTCACCCCATCCCATATCACTTTAGACTGCTTCTTTACCCCCTTACTTAACGGACAATACTTAAATTTGACTATATACATAAGAAAATAACTATTACACGACAAAGAAGTATTGTACGCTTAAATAGTACTATATTGAAATAAACAATTTATATAAGAAAAAGGAAGCAAAGTCTGCTTAAAATCTTAAGGTTCGATAGGGTTTGAGGTTAATAATATTGTGCGTGCCCTGGCTAACCCCTGCTTGATCCACTACAGCATAGGAGTTGGGACCCATAATCTTAGATATGTAGTACGGACCTTTATACAATAAAAATATTTTTTTATTTGAGCATTCTTTGAGGACGACAAAGGGCATGTCTTTACCAAGACGACATCTCCCTCCTTAAAGGTTATGAGTTTCGAACCATCGTGTTTCATCCTACGCCTTTCTGCTTTAGACAGCAAAGTTTTGCCTGCTAGCAACCACACATTCTTTAAGGATGAAGATTTCGCAGGATCTTCCAAAGATGGATAATTTATGATACAATATATATTATTTTTCTCAATTTTACCGAACTGCAAATAATTTGGTGTATACCGATATTTTTCGAGATATCCATTCTTCCGCTAATTGATCGGCCGCTATTGTTTTTAAATTTTCTTTCACCAAAATATATTCTTTAGTTAGATTTAACATGGAAATTTGTAATTTAGTTTCTACATCCGCTTTAACGTTTTGATAAGTATCGGAAGGATAACGCGATAATGCGTCGGCTAGTACATTTTCTTTTCCCGGATAATGCTGTACCGTGATACCATATTCTTGGATAAAAAGAGTTCAGCGAGTTAGTCGTGAATTTCTCATTATAGTAGTTAATAAAAATGTAATAGATTTATGATCGGTTAAAACAATAATTGGATATCCTAAGATGAAGACGCGCCATTGCTTTAATGCGTATACAAGTGCAAGTAATTTCTTTTCACTAACCGTATATCTTAATTCGCTACCTTGTAATACTCGACTAGTAAAAGCTATAATCAGCTTATTACTGGAGTTGTCAAGTTGATATAAACATGCACCCATAGCCAAGTTTGAACTATCACATTCGATATAAAATGATTTAGAATAATTTGGATGAGCGACCATATTAACTGATAAAAATAAGTTTTTCACACTTTGAAATGCGGATTTTTCTTTAATACTCCATTCCCATTTTACTGATTTTTTCAATAATTGCAATAAAGGCACGGTAGCTTCTGAAAGTTTGTCACAAAATCTACGACAGTAATTGACTAACCCTAAAAACCCCTAAGCCCCTTGATATTTCGAGGTCTAGGAAATTTCTGTATAGACCTTACCCGACTTTCATCCATTTTAATACCTTCTGTACTAATTACATGACCCAAAAATGTAATCTGCTTCTGAGCAAATGCCAATTTTCGCAATTTTATGGTTAAATTTGCCTGATGAAATTTCTGAAAAATAATTTGTAAGTGACGCATGTGATCCTCGGAACTATCGGATATAACCAAAAGATCATCGACATACATAATCGTAAAGGATTCAACGTCAGGACCCAAAATGATAGTTAAGGCACGAATAAAACTTGCAACGGCTGTAGTTAAACCAAACGGCAAAACTTTGAAATAGTAACTATGGTTGTCGTACATGAAACCTGTATACTTCCGATGCTCTACCTTTATTGGTATTTGCCAATAACTAGCAGTCATATCTAAACTACTCATCACTTTACCTGAACCTAATTTATTTAATAATTCACTGGGATTTGGAGGCATAGCGTAAACTTTACACATACGCGAATTTAGATATCTGGCATCAAGACAAACGCGAAGTGTTTCATCTTTCTTTTTACGACTAATAACGATGAAATATATTCAGTACGCCCCTGTTCAATTACATCTGATTCGATCATTTTTTAATTTGCCTCGAGACTTCTGTCCTGTGTGCTAGAGGTATTGGATATTGTCTTTGGAAAAAGGGTTCATCATTTTTTAAAATGATTTCATGCTCATATCTATCTGTACGACCAGGTGTTTCAGAAAAAACATCATTATATTTCTTTAACAACCCGTAAAACTTTCCTTTATATTCATCCGAAAGAACTTCACTTTTCTCTACTAAGCTATTATAATCACTTTCCGAATATTTGTGCTTAGTATCTCTCTTTGACAATTGTTCGCAGAAGTTAATACAGAACGCGGAATCAATATTTTTCTGTTTTGATCTTTTTCCCGGAAATTAATTGAATTGTCGCTAAAGTCTATTTGAATTTTATTAGCAGCTAGCCAGTCACAACCAAGTATTATGTTTTCCGATTTTAATAGTTAATAGTACTTGCTGGCTTATTCTTTGTTCCTTGGCACCCACCGCAACTCTAATACATATTTTCGAAACAGGCAAAATAGGGATTCCTCCACTATTAATATTTTTTCAAAATTCTCGGACACCGCTGACACATGACTACCTGAATCGATTAAAATATCTACTTCCGTATTGTTAATACTACCGCGCACAACTGGTGTAATTAAGTGCTCATCACAACTGATTTCCTCATTGTCTGAGAAAAAATCTTCACTGCGATCTGCATACACTCGTTCCATTACGCAACAATCACGTCTATCGAATTCCGTAGGTTCTTGCCTACCTCTCCCAGTGCCTACATCTTGATTAACATTATTATTTGCACTCCTACCAGTTTCGTTATTATACTTATTTCTATGAAAGTTATTTCGATTTTGATCTCTCAAATTTTCCTGTCTCATATTTTGATTACTCTCCGCGCCATCAATTTTTGCAAGTAAAAGCTCTACTTCTTCTACCGTTTTCAAGTCTTTTATAATAATAGATCTTTTTATTTCTAAATCGTCTGAGAATTGTTGTGACAGATAATCGATTAACTCTTCTTCCCTCAGAGACTCGCTTAAAAACTTCGATTTCCTCGCTAAATTTAAAAATAATCCGCTCTACTGCCCGATTTATATCTACCATATTTAATTTCATGAAACAGTTCCCGTTCTTTCTCTACACCCCACTCATGAGTTTGCTTATTTTTGTAATAAAAGATATAGGATGAACATTACTACCCGGTATAAAATTTAATGATTGACCTCCTAAGTCTTTCCACAGAGAAATATACTGCTTAGAATTTTCTCTAAGGTTTCCTAAATCTTTTTGATTAACACTATACGTAATTATTTAATTTACTGGAAAGAAATAAAGAAACAACCAAAAAGTAATTATACCATGTAGCGTGCTTACTCCTCTCTCAGCGGGGGCGACTGTGCTCCGAATTGTAGGTGTAATCCGTTTAAACAATAGCAATACTTTCTATACTTTATTTATATGTAAAGATCAGACAGTGACAAATTTGAGACGATGGTGTCGTTCGACAACTTTACGTACCCGCGTCACCCCTCTCTCTCTGCCCTAACCTCACTCTCTCCTTCTTCCCCCACTACTCACCCCACCCCACATCACTTTAGACTGCTTCAACCATTGAAGAAATATTTTTGTCTTAACCTACGTTGCTTCATTTAACATCTAAGAGACCAACGCGACCGCCCCGCCTGCATAAAATTTGTGTATAGACCTTTCGGTCTTTAGTAAATTTAAACGTTTAAGACAAACGTGCGTTAACGTCTCCGAACCGATAGACATATATGTTACGGCTTCGCCGTTTTTAAGCGCGCTTAGGCGCAAAACGTTTGTGACTAGCGTATTTAGAACGTTTAGAACAAACGCAAAGACAAAATATTTGAACTCTTTTGGACAAAACGTATTTTAAAACGTTTAGCCACATTCTCTCCGAAGCTAGAACAATCCGATTCTTCGGATTCAAGTAAGAGACCGTCGTTCACCGCCCGACTTAAATGCAAGATGTAAGCGTTAAGTCAAATGGGCTAAAACACAGTACACGCTAGACGTGATACACATTAAAAGCATAAGTTGCGATGCATTTTTAATCTAAAAAATTGACCTTGAAATGGTGATTTATGATCGTTTCTTGTATTGTGAGTGTCAATCATATCTGTGTAAAGAAATGTTATATAGTAAGCGTGTCAATCATAGCTGTCTGATGAAATGTTCTTTTATTGTAAATGTATTAATCGCATCTATCAAATAAACCGGCATAAAAACAGAAATGCCTGTATTAATTTCTATATCCACACGCAAGCGGGTGGAAGACCCAATGTTTCCAGTCAATGAGGGTATCATTTTTAGGGCTCAAGTAATACCTACTACTCTACAACAGGCAGTTTTAGCAGAACTTCGCCAAACACATATTGGCATATCAAACATAAAAGAATAAGCTCGCAGGTGCATCCATTGGAAGGAAGTTGATAAGTACATCGAACAAGCACTAAGAGTGTTTACCTTGAAGCATTGTTAAATCAAGTCCGCCTAAGGCTAAATTACACACTTGGGAGGAACTAGAACATAACTGGCAACGAATCCATATCGACTACCCGGGTATCGTGCTTAATTAGAAAACAACTTTCACTATTCGCGGTCATACCGCTCATCAGTGCGACTGTGTGAAGTAGTTTTCATTTCTGTAGAAGCTCTATATAAGCCCGGGTGTTAGATGTTCGTACATATGAGAGTTCAATTACGAAATTCGGACATAATGTACTAATTGCGCATTTTTGCAGCTATTTGATTCTACAGAAGTAGACAACTTGTTTTGCCACAAACTCCTGTAGTAGCTACAATCGCGCACTCGGCTAGCCCGCCGTGGGAAAAAATAATCTAATACCCGGGTATTCTCCAAAGTTATTATTATCTGGTTGTGATAGATGATAAATACAAGTGGGCTGAAGTAGGTATAACGTCTTCTGCTCCAACATCTAGCACTACAATAAAAATGTTACTTTCTGATTTGTTTACGAGACATGGGTATCCAGACGTGATCGTATCCTATTATATACGTATATTACAATCCTTTTGTACACATCATACTATTTTCCAGAAGTCTGGTGCCCCGATACATCTTCTTACGAACGGGCTAGCCGAACGTAATGTTCAAATCTTAAAACATCGACAAAGATCAATGGTAAATGAACCTCGTTCCATAAGTGAAAAGGGGAAAAACTTTTAGATAACGAACAAACTCCGTCGGAGCTATACTTAAACAGACAAATTCGTATACAATTAGATGCACTGAAGCTTCCTCAAATTCAAAAGCAAGGTTCTGTGGGTTTGTGCAAGGCTCGTCATTTAAGCGAGGGAGAGAGGGTGCAAGTTCGACATTATACAAACAATAACAAACGGACACAGAAAAACAAAGAACAAAAGAAGGAAATACCGAACAAATCCTAAAGATGAAGAGATAAATACTAGAACTTTAATATTGGATGCTGAACGTTAAAACAATATCGGGCAAAGTAAAACACATTAATTAGCGAGGTAAGTAGATATACTGGGTACTAGTGAGACGAGAGGGAATGGGGCAGGTTAAATCAGATTGATTACTCAAACAAAAATATTGTACAGTGCAAATAGTGATGAAGAAGGAAACCGACAAAGAGGAGTAAGCTTCCTCCTGTGTGGAAAGGTAACTACATCAATTATGGAATCGGCAGGCGTGTCGAAAAGTATATTAGGTGTCGATTAAAAGCAAAATTCAGGAACATAATAATTCTAAATGTTTATACATCAACAAATACACAGAGTAATGCCGTCAAGACCGATTTTGACGACCTAGTACATGCAGTGTACCATAAGCTCCAGAAACAAATACAAGGACATGTAAATAATTATGGTAAGGCAAAGGTAGGAAAGAATAATGTAGAGAATGCACAAGTTATGAGAACTTGTGGAATAGGAACTGCAAACGATAATAGACAGAGACTAATAGAGTTTTGCTCTCTCAGCAGCATAGTAATAGGTGAGCCATTGTTTCAAAACAAAGATATTCATAAAACAACCCAGACAGCATTGGGAGGTAGAGCTAAAAACCAAATTGAATACATAATGATGCGATAAAAATGAGGAAATTCTCTAAAAGATATAAATCGGAGGTCCAGATATAGCCTCAGACTACGAACTTGTTAAAGACACGTTAGGAATAAGTCTAAGGGCGAAGTACTCGCAAAGTATGAACAATTGAACAAAATCCAACTTAAATAAACTACTAGATCTAAAGACAAGTGAAGAATGACAGGAAAAAGTTGACAAGAAAATAGCGGATGTACCAGTATTAATAAAAGTATAAGTAGAGGAAATATAGGAAAGGATTAAAACAGCGATTAAAACAGCAGCAGAACTGATAATAGGATATAGAGAAAAACAACACCAAGAACAGATTTCAAAACTAACGATAAAGGAAATAAAAGAAAGAGGAAGATTGAAACACCTGTCGATGACTACAAGCAGCATGAGTTACAGGGAATACTGAAAAGGGATTAGAAAGGAAACACAAAGAGATAAAAGCAAGTGCAAAACATGACAAAAGAATATATATTGAACCGCTGGCAGAACATACAGAGAAGGCCTAGCCTATTGTACTCAGAATTTAGATAATTATATTAACAAGGTTGCACCGGCTTAGCTCTTAATTAACGATATCATAAAAAGCATGAATTATAACAAATTGTATGCACAAGATTTTAGAAATATCTGACATAAATTGAAAATAATTGCCTATTGTGTTTTGCGTATCACTATCTAATTTCTTCGGTTCGATGGATTTCTTGCTATGCATCCTCCCTTAAATTCTTTCTTCGGTGTGGTGAAGCTATGTTTATTTAATGGTTGCTTCTTTTAAAACGTGTTGGGTTTACATATAGTTGAAAGTTCTACTTGAATCCACTTTCAACGTGGTAAAATCTTACTTCGATGATTCTTCGTCTTGTTTTTTGGTCGTCAACCAAACATACATTCATTCTTTCCGAAACCAGGACGCTTCCCGTTGTCGGAATAACTAAATGTTTACTATTTTCCATGGATAGCAATGCATCACTGGCGGGACGTTGTTACAAAGGTCTATATTGTTGATGCCCAGGTGTCCTTGATTTCTTATATCTAGTGATGATTAGGAATTGTTGTGATAAGAAGTGTTGAATGTATGTGTTTAAATGGTTAGATTGCTTTCTATCTTCTAATCGGTGCTTTTTATAATGATTGATAATTCTGTTTCTAGTTACATTTTTTTCTCCCATTAAACGTCTCTGGCTAAATACTTAAAAGGTGGCGTGCGTGATATCGGAAAGGTGTAAATAGAACCCAAAACTAAACCGAATGTCATTTGAACATGAACATCCCAAACCACAGCATTTACTGTTAATTATTTATATATTGAATTGTAATTAATGATAGATTATTTAATGGCAATTAACTATGTGAATATTAATACACTACACTATGCATGACATAAAAGAGCTGCATGAAATACCGAGAAAACTCACACGGATGAATGCGTACAAACAGCCAGCTCGCTCAGGAAGTATTTGAAGCAAGTTTATGAACACAGATAGTGAATACAGAGTAGGAAGGTGAAGACGAAACAAGTGAATAGGGTTCCCCCATCCCACCGGAAATCGACGAAAGGGTATTTAGAAAAGCATTTGGGACACTAAAGAACTGGCAAAGCAACGGCACTGGAACAGAAACCAGCTCAAGATATAACAGTTCACACTGACACGATGATAGACTCAATGCACATATTAGGGGAATCATAACAAAGCTGTTTGAAGAAAACTTTGGACTAAATTCGAAAAATGGATAACCTCGTTAAATAGTAACTAAAATAATGATGAATCGCATGAGAAATAAACAAAATATATATATATATAATCTGATCTACACGTAAACATTAAAGATAAACGAAGCAGCAGCAGGGGAACTCTAAACGGGATTTGCGACATTAGTCTGACTGCAAAGTTAGCGCTTTGCATGTTAGAGCACTGCAACAATGACGCTCCAAAGATCTCTCCTGGGACGTACCTCTAACGGGATATATACCTAACGTGCCCATACATCCCGCTTTCAGGCAATTTGTTCCGCTGTCCCCAGCGAGAAGAAAAATATCTCGGTTTCGCCAACAAATCAAATGATAATTTCAATAATAGAAATAAGTATAAGGTTTTGACTTTGACAGTTGATTGTCTACTAAACAACGAACGTCACCTTGCATGTGATATAAAAATTACAAATACCTTCTATTTTCACATTTTCGTGGTTGTAATATTGTTACGTCCGACGATTGATTGGAATGACAGGGAATTCTAACGTCGATGAGTAACAGGATAACGCCGTTTAGTGGTGGTAACAGTGACGTTGAGACTGTTCAAGACTCGACTATTTGAAGCGAGAGGGTCGTGGAACGTTCTCGAAGTTCCAGTAAATTCTAGAACAAGGTTTCCAGCCATAAAAAAGCGCGCGTAAACGACGCCGTGAGAGAATTCTTATTTGGTGATACATACGAAGTGAACTCGGCAGTGATAAGTAAATTCGTAGTTTGCAATATCCGCGAACATTTGGCGTGATTATTGTAGACGTAATTGCGGCTTTAATTAATTTCATCCCAAACTCAGCACGCAACAATATCACAAAAACGTCTAAACGCAAGTGTGCCTCTACTACTGCTTTGCAAATGAGGAACCCATTTATTAAACCAAGGAGTGGTACAAGACACGTTACTTGTGAAAAGTGTCGTACTGATTCTACTATTGGGCATAGTGGTGTCAGTACTATTGAGAAAGATTTGAAATCGGAGAAGCACAGGTTTCCCAGTCAATTTCCTGTTTTAAGCTCGTCTATGCCTGCTTTTAAAAGAACCGATTTGCCGACTTCCAGAAATTCGGATATAGCTGCAACGGAGGGCGCGTGTGTGTATCACACGGTGCAAGAAAATCACATATTACGCTCAAATGACTGTACCTCTGTTTTGAACAAAAATTTAGATGTAGTTGTACAAAATCTATTGTTGTACATGTGCTGGCACCCATGGCGACGGATGGATTGAAACATAACTCTTCTCGGCAGAGGCAGGAAAAGTACATACTAAGACCGTTGTTACTTAGGCTTGTACTAAGTGCTAGCAATTTGTCAGGGGCTCACTGTTAACAAAGGGGAGTGAGTTCGGGAATTTAGCGCTCCCGAGGTACCCGAGCTAAAACCCAAACTAAGGTGTAAGGTAACGTGACGAGAGATGCGTAGCCGCAGGGGTGTGCGGTATTTAACGTTTCCCTGGGGGCACCAGGCAAAATCCCCTTGTAATTAGCCTTACCCGATCAAGCGGGGCTCTGATCGGGCGGACAGATACTTCCCTAGCTACTCTTCGTACAACTAAGCTATCTAGAATTTCCAAGGCTAAAGTGCAAAAGCTTGTGAAACAGGACCACGGTTACATACAAGCTAAAAGAGCCACAATTAAGGCCAACTTCACTAGGCATACGCAAAGGGGCCAGGCTTAGGCTAGACAAGGACGTTAGGCTTCAACAGACCGTGGAGGCTAATAAGCCAAAAGAAAGGAGGGAAGTCCAAAAAGGCGAGGTCGGAGGGGAGGTCTTCCGAAAGGCAAGGGTCAGAAGGTTTAACCTTCAAGGAGGCTGTCTTGGAGAGGATCGCGGTAATATGCAACGACTATCCAGGCACCCAGATGGAGCCGGGAAAGTCTAAGGTAGGCCAGGACTCTATTATGGAGGCATATAGCAGCATTAGGGAGCAAGGGCTCCAAGTCGGCTTTAAAAATACACGTATATGCGGAAGAACGGCTCTCAAAGCTGTTAAGTCTAATTAAAGGAATAAAGCTGGAGAACCTACTCTAAGTAGGCATAAAAATCCCTAGCTACTCTTCGTACTGCTACGCTACCTCGAATTTCCTAGGCTAAAGTGCAAAAGGTTGTGAAACAGGGCCAAGGTTAGATACAGGCTAAAAGAGCCATTATCAAGGCCAATTTCACTAGGCATGCACAAAGGGCCAGGTTTAGTCTAGATAAGGAAGTTAGGCCTCAACAGACGGTGGAGGCTACTAGACGTAAAGAAAGGGCGGAAGTCCAAAAGGCGAGTTCGGAGGGCAGTACTCCCGCAGGTCTTCCGAAAGGCAAGAGGCCAGAAGGTTTAACCTTCAAGGAGGCTGCTTTGCAAAGGATCGCGGTAGTATGCAACGACTATCCAGCCACCCAGATGGAGCCGGCAAAGCTTAAGGTAGGCCAGGAGGACTCTATTATGGAGGCATATAACAGCATTACGGAGCAAGGGCTTCAAGTCCGCTTTAATAATACACGTATATGCGGAAGAACCGCTCTCAAAGCTGTTAAGTCTAATTAAAGGAATAAAGCTGGAGAACGTACTATAAGGAGGCATGACGACCACAAGAGATCTGGAAAGGTCGCAGTAGAACAGGCATCAGTGCCATCTCAAGTAATCTAATCTAATCTAATCTAATGTGTCCGCAAATTGCTAACGATCTGAACAGTTTTAAAATCGTGATTATTGCTTTACAGAATCAAATCAAACAACTAGAGCTTAAAATACCTTCCAATGCTACCTTTGACTTAGAAAATATATATAATAATGAAAAATCTTAGCCGAGTTATCTGACCGTAACAAACATAAAACCAATTTAAACATTTATGGTCTTGCAGAAACCAAACATGAATCCAAACAGAATAAAGACAACGATCTGGCGATAGTCAGTGAAATATTGGGTCACTCGGGTGTCGTCGTGAATAGTGTGAAATCATTTCGTTTGAGAAAGGTTGACGCCACTAAACCAAGGGTTAGGCGTCCAATTAAGATTCGTTTGCCATCTTCTGATGTAGTTACTAACGCTTCTCGTAATTCGAAAAAACTGAAAAATTTACAAAACTAGCACAATGTTTGTTTTTCTAGCGATAAAGCACCTATGTAACGTAGATTGTATCAAGTAGTGAAATCTGTATTACAACGACGTTTGGATGATGGTGAAAGAGATGTGGGAATTAAATACCGAGACGGTGTGCCAAGTACTGTTTCTTTGAATGCGGCACAGGAAAACTAAATTCTCCCAACAGTAACATTATGCGGGATCATAACAAAACTCGATTTAATATATGGGAGTACCCCTTAACACTAATGTAATAGTTTTTATCGAAACCTGGTTATGTGGCGATATTTCCAAAAATGAATTTATTCCCTACCATTATACTGTTTTTTGTGGTCATAAAAAATTTGGGGGTTTCAATGCTAATAGGGATGGTGGTGTTCTTGTTGCGGTGGAAACATGTTTTAGTCCGGTTAATTTAGACATTTACTCTTGCATAAATTCCCAACAAGCTAAAAATTAAAGAATTTTTGCACACATGGGATCGATGAGGACTTTTAAGAATTGCATTATAATGGTGTTCCTAACGTTTCCTAACCGTTTTTATCAAACATTGTACAGCATTGTTAATAGGTATGTTCCAACCACGTTGCCAAGACGAACTCTTTTCCACTTTGGTTTGATAACTTAACTGTTAAAAAGTTAAAAATGAAAAGCTATTATCACCGTAAGTGAGTAAAAACCTGTAATCAAGTTTTTCACGAAGATTTTATCGACTACGTAGATAAACTAAAACACAGTATTGCTTATAAATTGTACTTGAATAAAATCTAGAAAAATATAGATCGACCATTACTAACCTTGCATGCCTCACTCAAAACATCTGCGAAGCTATCGATTGTCGTTTGCAAATGGATGTGATCTATACTGACTTCACGAGGGCTTTCGACTCCATTGACCTTTCGTTGCTCATTCAGAAGTTAAGCAACTTTGGTTTAAGTGCCACCTCTTTAATGTCAATAATACCTTATCTGACTGAAACAGGAAATTATGTGTCGTACAATGGATTTACCTCGGAGTTATACATGACTCCTTTTGGAGTTCCACAGAAATCTAATTTAGAGTCGCTGTTTTTAATGTTTATTGATGACCTACAACTCTTGACATGTCAATTTCCAGTCTATTGTAATGCTAATGTACAATTTATAATATTATTCATATGATTAATAGCCATTATTGTTACAAAAAAGGGGTGTGTGAGCCTAGCCACAAATTTAGCTCCGCGGCGATATGAATACCATTGGTGCAAACCGTCCGTCCTCATAAGTGCATGTGAGTGGCACTCACATGCCGGCGAGGTAACAGAGGAGCAATTAACTCAAATGTCTTCAACATTGTTATATAAACCTTCCAGCAAGAAACAACGTGGTTTAACGTTGTACGCGACTGATGAGGAAATGCCTCAAGAATAGTTTTGAATTTGTTTTCCACAAATTTGGGGAATTCTTATGATTTCCAACATTTTGAAGATTTATTCCGCTAAATTTTGAAAAACGTTGTATAACTTACACTTTTTTGATACCTGTTTGAACATTTGTTGTGGCTTTTCCTAATCGGATCTAATAAAATTGAATAATTTTTGCCAAATTTTGTGCTCGCAAAGCTCCTCTATTACCTATTTCTAACAACTTTCAGCTGTGCAATACTTCTTAATGATTTTGAAATTATCCCTCGAAATTGTAAATATTCCATTAATTTTAGATTTATGGGTCCCTCATCTCATTTTCTCGATTACGCTCGATGTCGTTTAATACCATATGAAGGTTATGCCTCTATACAATTATTGTTATTATGATTATGATTATTATTATTACTATTATTATGATTACTATTGTTATTATTGTTATCATTATTATTTTAATTATTACTATTTTTATTGTTATTATTATCATTATTACTATTATAATTATTATACGTGACTGTATTCTATAGCTTTGGACGGTTTTACCTCCTTTTTTGACAGGAATAAATCATTGTTTTCTCTAGTTCCTCAATCTCGCTGTTTTAATCTATGCTACTGCGATTTTCCGGAATTCCTCCAGATCTCACGCCCGAGTTCGCAAACAGTATGCGATATGTAATATTCGTCCAACATTCAAGTCATCGTTGTTTATATAGTTTTTTACCACATTATTTTTTGGTCCTGCGGACTCTTTATTAAAATAAAATAAGTGTTGAATGGATATTTATTAGTTAAAAAAGGAATACCTATAAATCTATCTGTTATAGGCATAAGCCAAATACAATCAACCATGAAATTCGATCCAGACCTTTTCTTTCAATAGTAATTTAATATTTCTTATCTGTTACAAGTATTGTAACAGATAAGGGGCAAGGAATAGCCGAAAGCGTACCGCTGCCACATCGGGTCGGTTCGCCCTCTTCGGCTGGTTCCCCCACTATGACGAATATTTCGCCAGGCAAGTGAGGGGAAGCTGGCAAGTCGTTTCTAATATTCGACCTCTGGTGAGTGCATGTGTACTTTATAGGGCGAAAACATGGTGGGTGGCTTGGGCTCCAGTTAGATCGCGTGAGGTCGGCAAGTTGTCGTACATTATCGTTCGTAAAACGTTTGCAGTGCGCACTTTGAGGATGTTTTAAGAGTTTACGTAACAATTATTCGGTTTATATTATCTTATGAAGTTTTGCTAGGTCATACATAGAAAATGGATAAAATTAATAAAATAGGAAGCGGCGAAAATGTCGACTGGTTCGTAAGAAATTCTTTTAGTTGTTTAAACATAGAGACGAAATTATACTTCGTATAGAAAATTGAAACACATGGCCTAATTTATCTTTAGTGTCTAACGACGGCAATCGGCATAATCGTTTCAGTTCGTTGTGGTACGCCAAATGTGATTGGTTAACGGGTTCAATTAAACGGGAAAGATTATTTTGTTGGCCAGGTCTACTTCCTTGTAACCAAACCGAAACGTGATCGAACAAAGGTTGTACGGGTTTCAAAAATATACCACGATCTATTGAACGGAGTTCTAAGTCTAAAGAACATATTTTATCGTTATGCAAATTTAAATTCTTTGGGAAGACAGCGCGTCTAAAGATGCAATTATTACGTATAATATGAAGTGAACGGAATCGCACCAATTTGAGAAAATTGATCGACGTATCGTGGAAACTATAAAGAATTAATCGGTCTCTTTAGCAAATATGAACCTAGTTGTAAAAATTAATGATAAAAAATAAAAACACTTGGCTGAATTTCACAGCTTTTATTCAGATTGCTCTAACAATTGTTTCGGTATGATTACATACCACTATCAAAGAGCAGAATATTACTGTGTCTATTACAATGCCATTACCTCACAACCTAAAACTAAACTACTGCGCAGCACTTTCACTTTTAGTAATATTCTACTCGCTGAGAATGTTATATAGTCATATCCAAACAATTGTTGGAACAATATAAATAAAAGTAGTGAAATTCAGCCAAGTGTGTTTTTATCCTTTATTATTAATTACGAAGATGTTTCATCAAGAACCAAGGGCTACATAAATAGATAATACTAGTTTTAATAGATTGTTAGTAGTAATATTTTCTCCGGTACATCTAAATCTATTCCAAATGATCTATTAGATTGTATTTCTTTTGTATTAAAACAGGAAATAGATACAGAAACTAAAGAAGCTGAGTTTTTTTTCTGGCAAGTAGATAAAACCACAGATATTTTCTGCAAGTCTCAATTATCAATCATATTAGGTTTGTCAAAGGCGGTGTGGTTATTGAAAGATTTTTGTTTTTTTCTTGACGTACCATCCGGACGAACGAAGTTGAAGATTTATTTAACCTTTTATTGAATAACTGCAAAAAGTATGATTTAAGAAAAAACAAGTCGCGCAAATATATGATGGTGCATCTGTTACTGGTATTAACAGCAAGGGGGTTGGTTGAGGGTGGTGGTTTGTGTTGCGCCGGCTAGTTTCTTCTTGATAATTAGTTAAGAAAAACAAAACAAAACGTAAACACTTTATTAGAATCTGCCAAAAAGGTTATTAAAAACACCCAGGAACTTGTCCTGAAAGGTTAGATTTAATAACTACAGTATTTACGAGTACGCGAGTAACAAAAAGAGAAATTAAAAAAGGTTTGGTATGCTGGGGCCTCGTGGAAGCTGAAATAAAGTGGTTAATACGGAAGAAGTGGTGAACGGTAATCGGCTGAAAGAAAAAATTACATACTCGCTTAAGTCACAGCGGTTGTTAACCCGAATTACATCAGAGCATTGGCGCACACTTGACGTAACGGACGAAAGGGATACGGCCTACCTGTTTACAATGCTAAGTTAGTCGTATCTGAGAAGATAAATGTCCTCGCGAATAACACGATAGGGTGCCGCGATCGCGCACATCACTACACATCACTGGGGGATGTACCTGGTGGAGGATGTTCGTGGCGTGGCGGCGTAGGTGGTGGGTCCTCGTTGATGTATCGTCGAAGTTGATCCAGGTGATATTTTACCGGGGCGCCTCTACCTCGTTCAATCCAATAAGATGTCGGACCAGCGACTTTGATGACGCGGTAGGGACCTTCCCACTGCGGTGCGAACCGTTTATCCTTGATAGCGTGCGATTTGACAAACACGGCATCGTTGGACAGATACGTGACCGGTGCAGGGTTGTCGTTAGCGCACCTTCTGCTTCGGTACTCCCGCTCGTTGGATTGGAGATTAACCAGGACTTCTTCGTTAGCCAGTACCTCGTCCTTGCGTATTTTCCTCCAATCGCCAGGGCGTTGTAACTCGCTACCGAACAGAGCTACTGCAGGCGAGTAGCCGGTGGTGGCGTTGCGTCTACTCCTGGTGTTGAACAGCACGTTGTCTAGTTCCTCGTTCCATCTAGCTGACTCCTGGTTTGCGAGATGTATGCGTAAACCCTTCTTAATTACTTGGTTCCGTCTTTCGACAGGATTCGATCGTGGGTGATACATCGGCGTCGTCCAGTGTAACGTATCCCATCGGCGTATAGCATTTTCCCAGACAGCGGATCGAAACTGTGGACAGTTGTCCGTTAAAATACTCTTGGGGTATCCATAACGACAGAATACCCCATCCATAAAACGTACAATAGCTTTCGTAGGTATTGCGCCGACCGCAACTGTTTCTATCCACCTGGTGCATAGATCGGTGCAGACGATGATGTTGCGTTTACCACTCCGACTCTTCGGTAGTGGTCCAATCAGGTCCAATGAGATTACCTTGAACGGTTTGGTTGGTTGATGCGGTCTCATTGGCGCTTGCTGCTGTCGGGGACCTCGTTTGTAGCAGGTGCAGATGGGGCACGTGCGTACATAGTCCTTGACGTCCTTCCTCAGCGTCGACCAGAAGAAACGACTTTCGATGGTTCGAGACGTCTCCTCGACACTAGGATGTCCAGCTGTAGGGGAATCATGGAACTCGTAGAGGACGCGCGGCTTGGCTGCGGCGGGTACCACTAGCAGTTCCGATTCTCCTTGACGACGTCGGAGATATCCATCGGCGCTCGTGTACAATTCTAGGATGGACGTATCTTCTCCTTCGGTGGCGACGCCTTCTCGGAGGCGTGTCAGGGTTCGCAGCAGTTGTGACGAGGACTCGTCTACTTGCTGGGCGTCCTGAACTTCAACCGTGACAGCAGTGGTGGCATCCAATATCCTAGGTGTTGCGACAGCGGCCTCGTGGGTAGCCTCGTTAGCGTCAGCTATTGTCTGAAATAAATACGCAGCAGTATCTTTGTCGTTACTAGGCCAACCCGATGCCACTCGTACTCCACGATCGAATAGAAGAACAGCTTCCATGTCACCAGGGAACGACGATATGACTCAAGTTCTTTCTGTGCTCTGCAACCTTGTCGAACAACTTGCAGGTGTTGCAGAGACACTCAGATCCATTACCTCGACCGTGGGAAGTACCGGTTATTAATGGCGGTACAAGGCATCGGAGATGATTTTCCATCTTTGAAGTTGGTCGCATGGAACACGAATGGTCTGCTTGGGAAGATCCAGGAGCTTACCGCTTTATTGGTGGCGGAGTCCATAGACGTCGCCCTCATCGGTGAGACGTGGCTTCGCCCGGGTGATCGATGTACTCTCGTCAACTATCGAGTCTAGAGGGCCGATCGACTCACAGGCGGTGTTGCCATCGCCATCAGACTTACATCGGTCACTCGCCGGCCGCCCTGCCCCCTCTTCGCTCTCTCGAGGCTGTGGCGATCTGGGTGAACTACCCCAATTATGGGAAATTGAAGGTGGTTTCCGTTTACGTCCCACCCGGGACGGGAGCTGAGTTCGAGGATCTGGATCTGCTGATGGCTGGCGATGATCCGGTTCTTGCTGCCGGTGATTACAATTCTAAGCATCCGTTCTCGGGATCCCGTGTCGTTAACGCGTCTGGTCGGAGGCTGTATGACTACGCTTCCGCCAACGATGTTACTGTGCATCCGCCAGACGGATCGACTTATTACAGAGCTGGCGTAAGATCGGACATACTCGACGTCGCCGTCACCAAGGGCATCATGGTAGTAGTTTCGGTAAAGTCAGTCGCCGACATGTCCACAACCCAATTGTCATCACCCTGGATGGACGTGCGGAGTGCCTGTCCTTCCCCCTCAGGCGAGTGTGGATTGGATCAGTTTTGGCGAGATAGTGGACCGTCGCGCTGATGAAATTGTCGGCCCGTGTACCGGGAGTCCGTCGAGCGAGCCGCCACCACGTTAACGAACGTAATAACAACATCCATTACGGAGGCGACGTTCTATCGGGCGGATAGCCGCCATCAATGGGTCCCCCTTATTTGCGAGCTCTACTCAAGGAGCGACGAAGGCGAGGAAGGTCGCTCAGCGCACTCTCGATCCTGCTAATGCGAGAGTGGCCAATCATCTGAGGAGTAGACTTCGAGAAGAGTTGCGGAAATTCAGACAGCAACAGCGGCATCCCTCGCGCTGGCCGGCGGTTCTCTTTGGCGATTTTCCAGGGCCCTGAAGGGGGAAACTAGGCAGGCCAACACCACGACTCCCCTTCAAGGACCGACAGGACTAGTTTTTGACGACCCTGGAAAGTCGGAAGTTTTGGCGGATCACCTCGAGCAAATCTTCGAAGGGCCGCGGGACTACGACTCGGATGAAGAAACCGAAGAGGAGGCCATCAGAGTCGGCGAGGAGCTTCGCAACGCAACCGCGGCCAAGATTGCGCCGGCCACCGAGGAGGAGATTGCCGCCAACATCAGGCGTCTGGCCGCTGGTAAGGCTGCGGGCCATGACGGTATTACAAACGAGGCGCTCAGGAGACTCCCTAAAAACATCGTGAGAAAATTGTTGATGCTTGTCAACGCAATCCTCACCATGGATTATTTCCGACCATCTGGAAAACTTCCAAAGTCGTCATGGTTCCAAAACCGGGGAAGGACAAACTATTTCCACACAATTACTGCCCCATTAGTCTGCTATCGATTCTATCAAAGATAGCAGAGAGAGTCATCTTATCTCGTCTCCGTGAAGACATACTCGACCTTAACATACTGCCAGACCAGCAGTTTGGGTTCAGGGCGGGCCTCTCGGCGGATCTACAACTTTTCCGCATAGCAGAGACCGCAAGAGAAGCCCTTGAGAGACGGGAAATAACTGGGGCGGTGTTCTTCGACCTGGCCAACGCGTTTGACTCAGTATGTCACGAAGGACTAATCCTCAAGATAAGACGTGCCGGGATTAACGCGCAGTTGGTCAGGATAGTTAAATCCTATTTATCGGATCGTTCCTTCTCCGTGGGGACCGGGAATCATATCTCGTCGACGAAGTCCATGGTGACGGGTATTCCCCAGGGGTCTCTTCTTGGCCCGGAGCTATTCAACATATATATGTCGGATCTCCCGCACCGGTCGGCGGTCGGTCTAGCGATGTATGCCGACGACACTGCGGTCTTCACTACTTGCAAGGACGACAGGATCCTTTGTCGACGTCTTCAGACCGCGGTGGATGACTTCATGGAATGGACGGAGAGGTGGCGGTTGCGCATAAATCCCACTAAGTGCGTAGCCGTCCGCTTCACTCGACGACATACTCCCCGGCCGATTCCATCTACGTCAGGGAGTCTCGCCTTCCATAGAGTCCCACGGTAAAGTATTTGGGGGTGATCCTGGATCAGCGGATAACCTTTGGTGCCCACATCGGAGCCGTTATCGACAAGTTTTATGGAGCTAGGAGGGTTGTGGTGCCGCTCCTGTGCGGGAGGTCAGCTCTTGATTTAAGAATCAAGATGCTGATTTACAAAATTTATCTACGACCGATACTCACGTACAGAGCGGTGGCCTGGGTCACGGCGGCGAATTCCCAACTCAAGCGTATCATGGCATGCCAAAACAAAATGTTACGTGTGATCGCCGCAGCCCCGTGGTTTCTCCGGAATGCTCAACTCCGTGAAGATCTGCGCATACCATCCTTGAACAATCGTTTGCTTTGATTCGTGAACGAGTGGTAATTGCGCCATTTCATCGTCCGCCCGATTATTCAATTGCCGATAATCCACACAGAAGCGTTGTTTGCCATCTTTCTCTTTTACTAGCACAATCGGTGAATTGTATTCACTTGTACTAGAACGTATGACATTTTCCGACAACATCTCCTCTACTTGTTCGGCGATAAGGCGCTTTCCGGTGAATAACGACACGGGCGTACTTTAATCGGGTTTGCGTCGCGTAGACGGATTGTGTGTTGGCTCGCAGTGGTCGTCGTGGTTCCCGCTCCGTTCGCAAACAGTTTGCGGAAATTGTTGAGCGTGTTGAACTAACCCTGTTCGCGAAGTGAATCGTTCGGTGATTCTTAAGCTCTGTGTGTACGCAGCGGCGTTGGAAGTCGATGACCGCTGCCTCGCTGTTAAACCATGGGGACCCGAGGATTAATTCCTCTCGCAAATTCGGCGCTATTAAAACGGGGATCTCGATCGCTTCTGGCTGAAGAGTAGCCCTGATGATTCCAGTTCCCGTGGTTTTCATCGTTGCCTCTTCGCTACCTAGAAAAACAGAAATTACCTCCTTTGACGTTACCTGGGCCACATGCTGCGGTTGTGCGAAGTTGTGGGTGGCCGCTATGTCGATTACCGCGCTAACGATGTGTGCCTGGATGTCGATCGTTAGGCGTGGTGTTCCTCCGCTAGACGGTGCCGTGATGGAGTTTAAGGCCGCCTCTCCTGTGAAGCGGCCGCACGTCCTTCCTCCGACCTTGCAATCCTCTCCTGCAATATAGGACACTCGCGATGCCAATGGCGTTGATGACAGTGGCGACAGGCTGGAGGTTCGTTCGTCGAAGTGGACGGACGTGGTCCTGAAGAAGTTGGCCGCGGTTCCGCAGCTGGTGGACGTGGTGCTGGTCTGTCCCGTCCTTTCTGTTCTGTAAAACGATCGTTACCTTGTTTTACCGCACGATCCTTCCTGCTGTTGTTGCCGGGATCTCCAAACCACGCTTCATCGAGATCTGTGCAAGACGCTCTTAAACTATCCACCGTCGGGTGTGGATAGGAACCTAATCCTGCCCTATATTCTGGCTGCATCTGCCGACTAATTAAAGTAATTATCGCTGCATCTGACCAATCAGGGTTCGGAATCTTGCACAATTGTTTTTGCGCAAGACGAATTCTTCACCGCGTTCTCGTGATTCCTGCATACCTCCGTAGAGCATTTCTTGCATTTGATCCTTCTGTTTACCCGCGCAGTATCGTTTCGCGAAGAGGGTTTTGAAGTAGTTAAAGTCTAAGTGTCGCTTTATTGTGCCAAACCACCGCGCGACTTCGCCGCTTAGACATTGGTGTACTTCGTCGATTATCCTTCCTTCTGGGATATCTTTGGCGGCTATGTATGCTTTTACCTGGTCTATAAATACCTACGGGTTTTTGAATATAACTCCGCTATACGTAGGACGTATAGGAGCTGGAGCTACGACTGTAATCTTACTGTAAAGTCGCTCTAACATGTCCGCGACAGTTTCTAGCTCCATGCTATTGTTGGGCGCTACCGAACCACTGGGTTCGGAATTCGAACTCTGCAGTGCTTCTAGTGTTTACCATGGTGGGTGGGTCCGTTGGTTTCTCTGAACCTAAAAATAGCCTCACGTTCTGGGCCGCCAGTTATTAACAGCAAGGGGGTTGGTTGAGGGTGGTGGTGGTGGTGGTGGTGGTGGTGGTGGTTTGTGTTGCGCCGGCTAGTTTCCCTTGATAATTAATTAAGAAAAACGAAAAAAAAAAACAATACAAAACGTAAACACTTTATTAGAATTAGCTGCAAAAAAGGTTATTAAAAAAACACCCAGGAACTTGTCCTTAAAGGTTAAAAAAGAGAAATTAGAAAAAGCGTGCTGTAAAATAAAATACGGACAATCGTAGGAATGATAAAAGATAAAGATCTTTAAGTCGCAAAGGAATTCGATGCAGTTATGCTTCGTAAAAGTTCTTTAAAAAAGGTACATGGGTTTTATTACTGTTTAGAAATTCTGTGGACACAGATGTTGTCGTTTTTTCAGTTACAAAAGAAAACAAGTTTTGGGCGAAAAAAGTTGAGCGAAAGAATTAATTAATAAATTACTATTTTCTTTTAGTATGCGAAGTCGAACACTGGCAGGGTATTTAAATGGTTTACAAAGTAAAATAAAAACAGTTGCTCCTGAAACTTTTTTTGTACATTGTCATGTCACACTTCCAATTTAGTTTTGAGTTATGCTCGTAATATAATAATAAGAATCTATAGTTTGATTTTCTAATTTAAACGGGTTTGCTGCATTTTCTTCAAAATCAACCAAACGAACAAATATTTTAGATACAACACGCCACAGTAGCTTACCAACTAGCTCTAATACAAGATGGAATTTTACATTGCGGCCACAGTTTACGGTACAATTACATAAAACCAAATTAATTGATATTTTTGGCTTTATAATCCACAGTGATGATTTCAGAAATGATACCAAGACTATAAGAGAGGCAGTAGAAGTAAGGAATTACCTAACCAATACATTTTATCTTTTAATAGAGACTTTTAAATTGATGGAAGTGGAATAGAATGGAATAGTCGCCTATGTACATACCTAGACTTCAAATAATTAGTTGCTAAGTAATGATTATTTATTTGATTTGGGTTACTTTGTCAGAGAATAAGTAAATGAATTTATCGTCGGTGTTGTTTTTATAAACCCCGAGAACGTTTTGTAATTAAGACAAACGTAACAATGGTGTCAGAAGTGGGATAGTTCGGCGATATATTCGTGAAAATAAATTAAATACGTGAACAATTAAAAACAATGGCGACGCAATTCTGTAAAATGATGGACCTAAAGGTGGTAGATCTCAAACGGGAATTAGAAGAAAGGGATGAAGATACAAGTGGGAGGAAGTCCGAGCTTCAGTTGCGGTTGAGAAAGGCAATTGAAACGGCTGGCGAAGACCCTGAGACGTATTTGTTTAAAATGCTTGGTGGGACTGAGGAAATTTTGGAAAAATTTTCAAGAAACATGGAAGAGAAAGTAATGGAAAATTATAGAAATTTGGAAGGGAAAATTATAGAAAATATAAATGGGAAGCTTGCGGGCGTAGAGGAGAAATTACTTGAAAATTTTATACAGATCAATGAGAACTTCAGGAATATGGAGGAAACATTAACGGAAACATTCGTCGAGAAATTGAAAGAAGAAAAATCCAGAATAATAGAGGAATTGGATGGGCGCATAAAGATGCTGGAGGAACGAGCTCACTCAGGAACTAAACCGGAAATCGAAGATACTAGACGTTTTACCAACATGTAAACCAGTCAGACGGGAGCGAGAAATTTAGTTCCAATAGGTACTGTACAAAGTAAAAGTGACCCGCCTACCTTCGACGGGAAAATGCCTGTGGACGACTATTTAACATTACTGGAGACGACGGCTACGGTATATGGTTGGACAGAGACTACTAAAGCAGTCATGTTATAAGTGCCTCTGCGCGGTGATGCTCTGAAAGTGCTTCAGGCTATTCCTTCGTTGGAGCGACAAAATTACCAAGCACTTCTCAACCATCTGGAAATGCGTTTCGGTAACAAACATCTGCAGCAGCTATATCGCTCGCATGTAAAGAATCGTTACCAGAGGTCCAACGAGACTTCGTTCGGTTGGTTAAGAGTGCGTACCCAACGGTTTCGGATGAGGTATGTGAGAGTCTAGCTGTGGACAGGTTTTTGGATGGTCTTCTTGATCGCGAAACGCAACAGGCAATAAAGCTTGCACGGCCACAGACGTTGAATCAGGCTTTGGCCCAAGCCATGGATTTTGAAGCTGTGAAGCAATCTGTTAAAGGAATTGCTCACGTCCGTGCCTTAGAAGATCACAAGAAGGAAGAGCCATTAGAAGAAATAAGGCAAATAAAGAACATGATAGCGGAAATGATGGAATCCGTGAAGATGACGCGATCAGAGAGACGATGCTGGAATTGTGGAAGGACAGGGCACTTACGTAGTCACTGTCTTCAGCCACAGAAACCAAAACCAACGAAAAACTAAAATGGGTCGAGGCGAAGGGGCGATCGTCGACCCATGTAAGTGATGCATTAGAAACATCAGTGATTGTTGCTTCAGTACGATGTCAGCCTAGTAGCCTGGTTGTACATGGAAATGTAAATGGTAAACCTAGAGATTTACTGTTGGATACTGGCGCATCAATAACAATTTTCAGACCGGAAGCAGTGGGCAGGAAGAACCAGATACGCCCTTCCGTATTGGTGATACCACATCCCGGCATCACGTTATAGTCGCATAGGTAGAACAAGATGTAATTCTGGGGATGAACGTAATGGCAGAATTTGGTTTTAAACTGGACTTGCAAGCAGGAGTACTGAAAGTTGGCCAGGAAGAAGTCATTCTTCAACATGGTAAGGATATGTCAGCATGCGTAACACTAGCAGAAGATGTAATCGTGGCCGGTCGCAGTGAGAGCATTGTGGAAGCAAACGTAAAGGAACACGTTCCCGAAAAGCAGGTTTTCATGCTGGAAGCAGGAGTGACTGCCGGACAAGGTCGTGGAATACTGATTACCAAGTCGGTGATCCAAGCAGGAGAGAAGCTGCCCGTTCGATTGATGAACGTTAACAGCTATCCAGTAAGGCTGAAAAAGGGCGTACCTTTGGGAAGTTGTGTAAGTGTTTCATCCATTGTTCACCAAAGGGTTAATGTAAGAACAACTCCTGACCCGCTTCCGCAGTGATTAGATAACTTTATCGATATGTTTAGCAAAGACCTGACAACAGAGCAACGCCGTAACGTAAAACAACTGCTCGGGCGTTACCAAGATCTCTTAGATCTCAGTAGAAAGCTGGAACGTGGGGGATAGAACTAATGTTGTACGACATCGCATAGACACTGGAAAGCTCCCAGAAGACTGCCACTGGCGAAGCGAGCCGAAGCAGAACAGATTATACAGGATATACAGCGCGATGGCGTGATTGAACCGTCGAATGGTCCATGGCTTTCTCCAGTTGTGCTGGTGAAAAAGAAGGATGGTTCAACTAGGTTCTGTGTAGACTATCGTCAACTGGAAAACGTGGCCAAGAAAGACAGTTATCCCTTGCCCCGAATTGATACCTTGGATACACTGGGTCGGTGTAAGGTATTTTCTACTCTTGATTTAAAGAGTGGTTATTGGAAAGTCGGAGTAGAGGCAAAGGATAAAGAAAAGACGGCATTTACGATAGGGACGAGGCTATGGCAGTTTAATGTGATGCTATTTGGGTTGTGTAACGCGCCCGCAACGTTTGAAAGGCTTGTGGAAAACGTTCTGAGAGGACTATCTTAGGAAACTTGTTTGGTATACCTTGACCAAATAATTGTCTTGGGATGATCTTTTGATAACCACTTGAAAAATTTGGAGCAGATATTTCAGCGTTTGCAAGGAGCGAGTCTGAAGTTGAACCCCAAAAAGTGCAATCTGTTCCGGAAGGAAGTATACTACCTTGGTCATGTAGTATCAGAAGATGGCGTCTCGGTTGACCCCGGAAAGATAGAAGCGGTTAGATCTTGGCCGGTACCAAAAGACAAACACGAAATAAGAAGTTTTCTTGGGCTATGTACTTATTATCGACGGTTCGTTCCTGGATTTGCTAATATCGCCAAGCCACTCACAAGACTAACTGAAGACGGCCGAGACTCTGGGACAAGGGCTGTTAGAATGCATTTGAAGAACTTAAACAGATGCTGACCTCTGCGCCCATCTTGAGTTATCCGCAATCGGAAGGAAGATTCATATTGGATACTGATGCCAGTAACGCTGGCATCGGACGCGTGTTTTCTCAAGTACAAGATGGCCACTAGAGAGTGCTTTGCTACTTCAGTAAAGTGTTGTCAAAACCAGAACGCAACTACTGTGTGACTAGGAGGGAGTTGCTGGCCGCAGTTAAGTCTGCTGAGCACTTCCACAAATACTTCTACGGTAGGAAGTTCTTATTGAGAACAAACCATGCGGCATTGATGTGGTTATTACACTTCAAGAATCCTGAAGGGCAGGTTGCCCGATGGATAGAACGTTTGCAGGAGTACGATTTTGAATCGGAACATCGGCCCAGAATCAGTCCTCGTAATGCTGACGCACTATCCAGAAGACCCTGTCCAAAGGACTGTGCGCACTGCTCTCGTGCCGAAGAGAAAAACGAAGCAACCTGTTGCCGAATTGCTGTCGTAGATGATAACTGGAACGAAGATCAAATCCGAGCCGACCAAGAATCCGATGAAGTTTTGAAGTACGTCGTATAATGGAAGAGGCAAGAAGCTCGGCCTAATTGGGAAAATGTAGCTCCATATAGGCGGCAGCTAAAGTCTTACTGGGTACAATGGGACTCGTTGGTGGTAGAAGATAGTCTTTTGAAACGAGTGATAGAAAACGAAGCTGGAACGAATAGGAAACTTCAGATCGTGGTGCCAGATTAAGAATTCCCGAAGTTTTGAAACTTCTTCATGACGGAACATCGGGAAGACATCTAGGAGTTCGTAAAACAATGGAAAAGGTCAGGGAACGATTCTATTGGGTGAATTGTAAAAACGACGTTAAGGATTGGTGCAGAAAATGTACAATCTGCGCCGCTGCAAATGGACCTTCCCGAAGAAAGAAGGCCCCTATGAGGCAATACAACGTCGGCAGTCCCTTTGAGAGGATTGCAGTTGATATCGCTGAAACGCTGGTTAAAGAACAGTCGATTTGGTGTGCCACTTGAACTTCACTCCGCAGTCTTGCAGGAGATACATATGTAGAATATTGGGTATTCGCAAAACCAGAACAACTGCACTGCATCCACGGTCGAATGGCATGCTGGAGCGGATGAACAGGACTGTTCTCAAATATTTATCAAAAGTTGTCGCAGACCACCGGCGAGATTGGGATCAGCAACTACATCTATTTCTGCTGGCGTATAGAGCATCGGCCCACGAAACCACGGGCCGTAGTCCATCTAATGTGCTCTTTGGACGAGAACTGCGCCTACCATGTCATCTCAAATTCGGTTTCAAACCGAATGAGGATGTAGTTGGGGATGACTACGTTGCGAATTTACGGAGACGAATGGGTAAAATTCACGACCGGGTGAGAGCAAGTATCCATGAAGCAAGCGAGCGAATGAAGGAACGCTATGATATTAGAGCTAGCGAAGGTGGATACCAGTCTGGGGACCTAGTCTGGCTGTCCAATCCTCCGCGCCGTCGAGGTTTCTCGCCTAAATTGCAGCGGTCCTGGGATGGGCTTTACGAAGTATTGAAGAGAATTAATGACGTTATCTACCGTATCAGAAAGAAACCCAATGGTAAGGCGAGAATAGTGCATTTTAATCGTCTGGCCCCTTTTCTCAGAGACAACCATCAACAGGACAAACAGATTGTCGGAGGTTGTAGACTTCCCGAAGACGAACCGACTCATGAGTGTTTCATGCGTAAGTACGGGACAAACCACGGTGTAACGTCACGTCACGGTGTAAGAATGGAGATTCAAGAGGACCTGTTTTTGGCTCCGGAGGGGTATGCGTTAGCACATTGCGTTGCTCAGGATCTGGGAATAAAAACGAAGAAGAAACGAAGTGTGGAGGTAGCGGATAGAATGGAATAGTCGCCTATGTGCATATATCCACTTCAAATAATTAGTTGCTAAGTAATGATTATTTATTTGATTTGGGTTAATTTGTCAGAGAATAAGTAAATTAATACATCGTCTGTTTTTTTTTTGATAAACCCAGAGAACGTTTTGTAATTAAGAGAAACGTAACAATATAATAACTTACATTTTGATACAAAATCTAGTCATAAAAGGCATATATTGCCCTATGAATCGGAATTACAAGAGTATAAACAAATTTTTAGCGAAATTTTAGATGCGGTAATCGTTCAGATAGTGATTAGATTTACACAAGATATGCACTAGATATACAGAAATTATGTTCCTTCGATTTATTGACTTTTGACAAATTCTTAATATATTCGAAAAACTTTTCGCAAATTTTATTAGAAAACCTTTCACAACAATATCCCTGTTTTGATGAAATCCTAATAAAAATTTAATATCCGTATTGTATCATGATCCTCAAATATGCGGAGAATGTAAAACGTCAACTAAGATGTTAAATTTTATCAATAAGAACGATATACAGTCGAGTCTCGTTTATCTTGAGACTCATGTATTTTGAGTTTCATTTATCTTAACTTGGGAGTCTCGTTTATTTTAAGTTCCATGTTCCCCTCCATGTGCCACAATTTCACCGTCACGCTAGAATCTAGGGTGAGCTTGGAAGAAATTAGAGGGGTGTAGGTGACGCAATTTCAGTTACGTAGTAAATCAAGATTAAATAAACCAAAACTATTATGAATTTTAATCTGTTAAAAGTGAAATGGAATTTAGAAGAGGAAAAACGAAAATCCGAGTGCCGTTGGCGTCAACGCCGTTCGGGTTTGTACATATATCTTACAAACATTAATAATATTAACTAAATTGCACTTTCGCTATTTATTTTGATTAAATCTAATCGGGTAACTCTTAGCGTACTTAAAATATTTAAAAAACGCAGTCTAGAACGAAATTAGGAGTTCTAATAACGAAGGTGGAACTGGGCTCCTGACGATATACTTAGCTGTGTGTGGTTGTTGTCCACGGATTGTAGGTTGCAACTTCTCGACAGTAGCTTCGGTGCTAGTCCTAAACCGCCAACAATCGAAACGGTCACCAAAAAACAGCGCAGCCAGCAATCCCGGCGAAGTGCAACAGGATACCCAAAAATCTCCTAGCCAAATTGATTTCGAACGGAAGTAAAACGAACACGTAGGTAAAATAG
Organism: Chrysina gloriosa; assembly: GCA_038088585.1. NCBI lineage: Eukaryota > Metazoa > Arthropoda > Insecta > Coleoptera > Scarabaeidae > Chrysina > Chrysina gloriosa. The sequence goes on from CM076087.1 coordinate 64,953,525, forward strand.
AATAAAATAAAAGCCCAAGGTGTTGGGCGGCTTAAAAGTAATTCTCCTCGCACGTGGCTCGATAGAGGTTAGATCCCCCAGTGGGAATAAAACGGCAGATAAATACTCAAAATCTTCCTCCAATAAAATTAGCCGAATTTCTATATCCGAACAATTTCCGGCGGATACCTCTCCATCATATGTAATTCTCCAAAATCAATCGAATTAGGAGGTTTCCGAAAAATGAAATGTGCGACTAAAACCTGCTATCTACCTAGCGAAAAATGGCGAGCGAGTGGGGCAACAAGAACCAAGACAGTGCTATATAAAGACTCAATAACTCAAACTAAATTTTCATAAATTAAACAAGGAGTTAGAAATTAAAGTAAAACTTACAGATTCCGACAACAACATTAAGTTCGAAAACGGAGCGCTGCATAAAGTGGAACATCGAGACATGAAAAATCGCAAGATACAGGCACGGTCAAAAATAGCGTAACAAACACTATGAATCAAAACCGATTAAGTAGTATATCCTTCATAACAATTGAAGGAGGTCCTCTTAAATTATTTACGCAAAATGTATTTTACGAGCGGGTAATTAATTATTTTATTTATTATAATACAAAAATAGACGAATTCCTCTAATTTATCGAAAAGAGTAAACAATACAGTTTTCCGTGTTTCAAAAAAATATTAGAATATTAGTTTTAGTTTTCAAAAAACATAGATCTACTTGTTATTATTATTTATCAATGAGTTATTTTTTATTTACCGTAGAGTTTTATGAATTACTATTATATTTCTTATTATTAGTTTGCTAACAGTGCGTTATCATTTTTATAGTTTATTTTTAGTTTAATAGGGGCTATTTTAAGTTTTTATTACCCTTTTACCTACCATGGCAAGATTTTACTCTTACCTCTATGTGGCTCTTGCTAAACAATAAATGTAGTTATGATCTCTTTTATATCAATTCTTGTTTCGCACTTTCAATGACACACTAAAAGATATACAAACATAATTTATTGACCGAGAAGAGCTAGGTTACAGTGGCCTCCCCTGCGAAAAGGTGACGAGTCGCCACTGGTGAATACCCAATAATTGTCGGATTTCTTATTTGGAGGTCATCGTGTTTTCGATCCACGTGTTTTTTTATGATTTGGTAATCAGTAGGATTAGGTTATAGAAAATCTTTTTCGGTTGTTTTATGTATAATATTTTATTTTATTCCTTCTTATACATTGAGTTAGGATGATTCGGAAGTTATTATGATCAGGTTTCATAAAATCTTTTTCGAAGGTGTCGCCTCTGGCTCGCACATCATACTCTCTCTATTTCTCCTTCTCAAGCATGCCACGTATCTCCTCTGCTCGGACCGCCACCCTCTTTGCTCGTCGCCTCTCGGTGGCAGATCACACTCTCTGTTTTCTTTGCCTTTCATATGAAGCGAAGTACCGCGTGAATTTAACGCTCCTACACTTACGTTTATGTTTAGGGTTACGGTTACGCTTACGCTCGAGTTGGTCCGGTGTCCCTTAAGAAGTATTCACCTCAATAATCTATCAATAATTACAATTAGAAATACATTAAAATTTACATTAAATATTGGGTTTGAGTTTTGAGCCAATGCAGTTAAATGGGAGAAAGATATGTAATTAGAAAAATATCAATCATTATAAAAAGCATCGATTAAAAGATGGAAAGTGATGCAAACATTTAGACACATACATTCAACACTTTCACGTTACAAGTAGTTTCTAACTCAAGGACACAGGTGCATCCACAATTTAGACTTCTGTGATGACTTTATATCAATGATAACTAAAGGCCGGATAATATGCAGTTTGCATAAATTTGCATATTTGCATAACATATGCATTCTGTATATTATTTGCATATTTTGTAGTAATTCAGCATATTTGAAGTATCTGAGTTTTATTTATTTATTGGATGTAATTTATTATAGCATAGGCATTACTAAAAATATGTCGTGGTTGTAACAAACAAAGAGTTAAACGGCCCTCTTTAAATTTAAGATAGCATTCTATGAAGCCTCTTCTCGGTACTTTTCCGATAAGCGCTTCCAAAAATTTATTAATGCTGTTCCCATACATCTAGACCGGGACAGAATTCAAGGAAAAGCTAATTCCCTGAAACTTCTAAATAAATACAAAAATACATTTTACCAGAAAATTAGAAGCACAGGTGTTTCTTTGTTATTCGGAGAAATTTATTCCCATATTTGAAATCAGTCTTATTTATTTTAAACGTCATTTTACATTGGTTTCTTGAAGTGTAAACTTGTGGGTTGTTATTAATTATAATAGCAAAAATGCCGAAAATAGCGACTGTGCCTGGATGGATTGCACCTTATTCATAATTGCGTATGGATGGAGAAAAACTATTTTGCGTAGCATGCAGCAAGATTGTAAGTAAGATTTAAGTTTATTTCCTCTTACTAATCTATAGTGTTCAAACGATGTTTAACAAAATCACCAATACAACGCTTCGACAAATAATTTTATTTTAAAATGAGTAAAATGAGATGTATATTTCATGCGTATTTTTCGCATATCATCAGCACAATAGGGAATATCTGATATTCCGTATTCTGCTGATGATTTTTAAATAAAAATCATTTTAAAATAAAATTATTTGTCGAAGCGTTGTGTTGGTTATTTTATTAAATGTCGTCTTTTCCGATTGCTTCGCAAACTCTTTACACATTAGCTTTTTATTACTCCTTTATCTTTTACTAACACTTATTTTATAAGAAAACAACTGATGATGTGATATTTTTTATGCAGGTTACAAGTGAGAGAAAGTTTCAAGTCGACCAGCATATTAAAACTCCATCTCATGCTGCAAAACTATCAAAGATGAAATTGGCGAAGAAGGGTCAGCAAACATTACCGCAATGTTTGCCATCAACCTCCAAAAAATCGGAACAAGAACAATTTAATGAAGATTTGCGCCTAATGTTTGTGTCGGCAGATATTCCACTACATAAAATAAACAATTTAAATGTCAAGTTATTTTTGCAAAAGTACACCAGCAAATATAATATTCCCGACGAGAGCACCTTAAGAAAAATTATATTCACCGTATCTATGCAGAAACATTGAGTAGTATTAAGAAGGCTGTGTCAAACAATTACCTTTACATATGCGCAGATGAAACTACTGATAGTGTGGGCCGATACATAGTTCATTTAATGATAGGTATCCTTAACGTATCGGTTCCAGCAAAATTTTATTTAATTTCATTCAAACAGTTGGAAACGGCAAATAATTTTACAACAACAAGCTTTATACAGGAAGAACTGGCAACCTTTTCTTACCGGAATCGATTCCAACAGAAAAATTCTATTGTTTTTAACGGATGCCGCACCATACATGGTGAATTCAGCTTGCAACTTGAAAATCTTTTACCCAAATTTAATTCACACAACTTGCTTGGCGCACGGACTAAGTCGTGTTGCAGAAGAAGTGAGAAAACAATTTGCCCTTGGTAAATACTTTAATTAGTAGTGTTAAGAAAGTGTTTTTAAAGGCTCCATTAGGAGTTCAGTTTTACAAACAACATTTACCCGGTATTCCGCTTCCTCCACAACCAGTAATCACACGATGGGGAACGTGGTTGGAAGCTGCTATTTTTCATGCAAATCATTATGAAGAAATAAAGACAATTATTATGGATCTTGATAGCGATACACAATCTGTGCTAGACGCCCAAAAGGTGTATTCAAGTAAAGAAATACCTTAACAGTTGGCGTTTATTAAAGCCAACTATAGTTTTATTTCCACTTCTATATTGTAATTGGAAAAACAATTTATGTCTCTAATTGAAAGCCTTGAAATAATAAACAAATTTGAAAAGTTATGTTTTGATGTTAAAGGAAGGGTGAGAAAATCCGTGTATGAAAATTTTTTTAAGTATAATAGAAAAAAATGAGGGTTTTAAAAAGCTAAAGGATATTGCTAAAATCTTGTGTGGTGAGTCAGTAGAAAATATTGAGTTGACAATAGAGGATATTTCTAATTTGAAATATTCTCCTATAACAAGCGTGGACGTAGAACGAACTTTTTCAATATATAAATACATGTTATCGGAGAAGCGCCACAATTTTTCTATTGAAAACTTTGAGAAATATGTGATTGTAAATTGTTTTCATAGTTAATTATTACAAAACTTTGATCTTCTCTTGCTATCCATAGACGTACGTTTCGCGGTTATACCGCTCGTCAGTACGGCTTTGCAAGAGCTGTAATTTCGTATACAGATTTTATGTATATATCGTCTGAACATTGATGTTTGTACATGTGAGAGGGATTCGATATGAATTCTCTCACAATGCACGTATTACGCATTTTTACAGTTATTTTTCTACAGAAGTGGACAACTTGCGTTGCCACAGCCTCCTGCAGTAACTGTAGTCGCGCTCTTCGGCCGAAAAAATAACTGTGAAAAATGCGTAATACGTGCATTGTGAGAGAATTCATATCGAATCCCTCTCACATGTACAAACATCAATAGTTAATTATGTTGTAAAATGTTATAAATAAACTTGTAAACATAATAGAATATTTTCTTTCTATAGTATTATATTTTCTAACATTACTCCTATTTTTTTATCTGCATATTTTTCATAAGAAAGTGCACATTTAGGCCAAAATGTCTGCATATTTATGAGCATATTTCCACTTTTTTTTTTGCATATAATTTGACCTCTAGTGATAACTAATTGCGCTATTTATTGAAAAATGATAAACATATCTACTTACATGGAAGACAGAAAAATGTAGTAACCTTTGAAATTGGGAAGCGTCCTGGTTTGTGAAAAAATGATTTCGGACAAGCTGAAAAAACGTGACAAAAAATCAACGAAAAGACTATTTTACTAAATTAAAATTACAATATAAATTTTATTTATATTTAAAACTTAATGTTTTAAAAGAACTGAATATTAAATAAATACGCTGTTACCGAAGCCAAAATTTCAGAGGGGATCCAAAGTAGTGGAAACAGCCTGGGACAAGAATTTCATCGTAACACAAAAATTTATACATAATACATCTCACAAATTAGGTAAATACTTTGAATTTATGTAAAGTATGTCGAAAACCTTTTAATTAGGTATGTTATAATACATGCTTTATATGACGTTATTAATCTAGAACTCAAGCGGTAAAATTTAGTGAAGAATTTGAACTTTTGAATACTAGATTTATTATTTCATCTAAATTCTCAGTACACTATGCAGACGATTTGAAAATATTCAATAGAATTGATTCCTTCTTCGACACACTACTTCTGCAAGAAAATCTTGAAATTATAAACGACTGGCAGAAGTATTGTGTTGTCAGGTTATTCGTAAGATGTCTAGAATAGTCTTTCATTGCCCTGTTTAAGGACAAACATTTGTTTCCTAGACTAGCCAGTCACCTCTATTTATACAACAAGAGGACTAACATATGCATCTAGCTAAAATTACGCGTATCTGTCGTTTCTCCGATCATCTGTAAAGGACATTTTCTGCGGAGAACTTGTATAATCCACAGTAATATTGTATAACGTGTATATTATCCTGTTTTTGTTATTTGTTTACGTTATGACAGTTCATTGTAATATATAAATTAAAAACTGGGTCTGTTGTGGTTGTTACTATTGGGGCCAAATAAATATTGTTATTATTATTAAAATAGGAGAACAGACTATAAAACAAACAATAACCAGACGTAAATGGAACTGGCTTGGATATACATTCAGGAAATCCAACAATAACATAGCAAGGTATGTTCTAGATTTGTGCGCTTTACGAAAAGGGAACCGGCTATATCTATAAATACGCGGAGAAGAACAATATAAACGGAAATGAAACACGACAAACTAACATGGAAAAAGGTATAAAGAAAGGGCGAAAGACAAAACAAATAGAAAGACCCGGTAGAGAGATTCGCAAACAATGTAAATTCTGCCAAGGAGTAGCAGCCCTGCTGGTACAGCAACGCTATGAAAACACCGTAAGATGTTCTATGCCTGATTTTTGATATCAGAATTGAAGTAAGGTATCCATGTTTTATTGGTAGTTATTGTCCGTTGTTAAACTTGTTCGCTCTAACGTGCAAAAAGCGGCATATGTTTAAACTGTTGAGTCTATGTTCCGGACTCAATAGCCTTGGTACCCTGCGGACTACAACTTTGTTCACGCACAAACGTTTGCGTAAAATCTCAGGAACCAGAGGGGTACCTATTCCTACACAAGCACCAATTTCACAAATGGTTAAGCGCCTATAATCCTTCAGTAGGCTCTGGACGGCAGATACGCTTTTTTATTTGCAGAGGTGGTCGGCCGTCAGTGGAGGGAGATGGCGGGTTCTCGACCAGCCGCTCAATAGGTAGTCAACACCCCGGGCGTGTATACTAGCAAGATAGTCAACACCCCAAGCACACGTATTTGGAGGGCGGTCACAACACCGGTTGGAAGAATTACAAATTGACGACAACCCCTCGGAAATTCAAGATTCGTGCCCATCGGTTTTGATCGGTGGGACAAATACCTGGGTAGTGCCGGTACTACAGGTGGCTGTATGTAATGTAGCCTTTGGCCAGAAAGTGTCGCTGTTGCTCGGAGCTATTGCTGTGCAGGTAGGTGTAGGGGTAACAGAACTCTGTACGTGAGACCTAAAGCATATTAGCCATGTTCACAAAGGACGTCTCTGTTGATCAGAAGGCGTTGGTCGGAAGGTGTCGCTTTTCTTCAAAAGATAAATAAGTAAACGATGGCGATTACTTAATACCATGACGTCACAAACAGGTTTCGACGAGAACTTTGGACGCATACTAATGAAACGCAATTGACGAAACAAATAAAATACTACGTTCACCAGACAATTGTACTCATCAAAGTACTGACCGCGCCCGACGCTGTTTAACTTCGGTAGTGATGGGACGAGAACTGCTATTGTCAATGTGCGGTAGCCGATTGTTACAAAGCGCCTCCATATATATAATATTACGCAATACCATGACGTCACAAGCAGGTTTAGAGGAGAATTTTGGATGCGAGCTAATGGAACGTTATTTATTTATTTATTTATTTATTAAGATAGAACGTTTCTTCTATAATAGCTTTACTTTTAACAAAACAAAACCTCTTAGCAATTCTCTAAACTTCATCTTCGCTGCCTGGGGAATTTCCCCAACAACGCTTACCAGTTCTGCAATCGTAACAAAATAATCTTGAATCCGGCGGACCTTCGAAGAAGTTGTCGGAGAGATGATTGCTATGATGCTTATAACAAAGAAAAAGTCCTACAACTTCGCCTTTCGGCTTATAGGCATTAGAAACCATTTCCTCCCTAGCGATGATGTGTTAATCAACCTCCGAAATAAATTTACGGGCAGCTGGTAGATTAGTTCTTCGCTGATTCCTTTGAGACTACCACGATTTCTCTTTATCGTTTCTATAGCCTCTTTAACACGTTCGTCATCGACGACTTTTTCTTCGAAGTTTTGCTCTGCGCCCTTTTCAGGATTAATACAACCGTAGCACTTACGTCCTAGAGGAGGCGGTCCGTCAATATGCGTATTAAACTCGGATGTGTTGTAGTGTTTGCAGTAAGGCAGGTAATCTTGCAATTTCGCCTTCCTCGAGTATAAAACACTAGTGCTCCTCCAGCGATAAGTAATTAGTCATTGCTTTTAGTACTTGGACCGGGAGTTGTGGGATTACTTCTATGGATGTTCCTCTAAGGCCTCCTAAATTCTCTGTTATTTTCGCAATAGCGTCCCCAATCTCGGAATCCGTTTCCATTTCGAAGTTAACCACTTGATGTGCATTATAAAGTTCTGATTAATCGGTGGGGCGTACGTAGCGCTCGTGCTGCAGCCGTGTGAATGAAAAATCGATGGTCGATGGTTTAAAAAGATTTCAGAGTTCCAGCAGCTACCCTTTACCTCTTCCGATATCATCGAGCATCCAACTACTTGATCCACCTTCAGGTGGGGATTGTTGTCCTTGACATGGGTGACTACGTACCCTCTCCGCGGGGAGTTGCCTCCTTTTCGAGGCGGCGGAATGGCGACGGTCCTGGGTCGTTTGTATTCCCAGGGAAGGGTAGGGTCATAGTCAAAGGCTTCGGCAACGACCGGGTTAGGATGTTCCTGGACTCTGATGAAAAGGGAAGTAGGGGTACGACGAATAAAATCCTGCAGAGGCTCCAATCCAGCGTCGTTGTGTAGGGTCTCGTTCTTGACAAACCAAGGGGCATCCAGAGCCATACGGAGTCCCAGGTTTGAACTGTCTGAAGCTTTTGCGTGTGGCAATTCTCCGTCGCCGCCCAAGCGGCCGATGCGTAAGTCAATGTAGGTCTGATGAGTGCCTTATAAGGCTGAATCTTGCGTGCAGGATATACATGACCGCAGACATCCTCCGTGCGCGATCGATCGCGAATCGCACATGCGAGCCCCACATTAGCCGGGCGTCCATAATGACCCCGAAATACTTGACCTCAGGGCGCCATGGGACGAGTGCTCCTTGGACGGAGTGTTCGGCCGGCGCTCCATGTGCTTTCCGGTGTCTTCCTGTTCTCGAGAAGAGTACTATCGTGTTCTTCCCTGGATGGATTGTGATTCTCCACTTGTCATACCAAGTGCCCAGTTAGTCCAGAGAATCTCGAAGACGACCTTCAATGATTCTTGGATTTCTGGATCGGGAGAAAAGACACAAGTCATCTACGTACATCGCGAGGTCCACAGGTGGAACGGTAGGGATATCACTCGTGTTGAGGTTAAAGAGAAGAGAGGACAAAACAGAACCTTGGGGAACACCTGCCGACATGATCCTTGAACGGAAACGATGAGGATGAGGAGATGAGGTGAAGATAACCTATGGACATATCGGCTCTGTGCATCATATAGATCTTGGACACGTCAAAGAACACGGCACCGGTGAATTCGTGGTTGTAGACCCCACCTTTGACGTGTTCCACAAAGCGGGGAACCTGAAGAGAAGTGTCCAGTTCTTTTCGGAAACCGAACTGAACGTAGGGGATAATGTCCTCGGAATCGACGTCCTGGACGAGTCGGAGGTGCAAAACTCGTTCTACTGCTTTCACAAGGACAGGGAGAAGACTAATAGGACAATAGTTCTGAGGCCAGATGAGCGGCTGACCGGGTTTTGGTATAACGACCATGTCGGCGACTTTCCAGAGAGGCAGGAAGTAACGGATTCGGATGATCGCGTTAACGATGGCGTGGATGGCGGAGATGGCTTTTCTCGGCAGGACTTTGACTCCCTGCGATGGTATCCCGTTGGGTCCAGGAGTTTTTCTTGGGCGAAGGCTTCTTCGGGGGAAGTGGATGGCATCTCGTTGGCGTCCTCCCCGAGAGTAGACGCCTAACCCTGGCATGAACGCGCCCGATGTTGTCGACGTCGGCTTCGAACTTTTTCTCCATGGGAAAAGCCATTCCGTGGGGGTTCTTCTGGACTTAAGGATTTTGACGGTTTCCAGAATTGGGTTGATGACCCTGATGCTACTTCCATGAGATCATCCCATCGCCTAGAAGAAGACCGGGGAGGGCTTCCGTCACTTGCTCCACCATCCTGTTGTATGTGGCTTTGTGTGCTGCATTGAGCGTCCGCTGCCATCGTCTCCTTAAGCGGCTCGTTTCCTGTATGACGTCCCTAATGTCCTGGGGGATGAAGATCCTACTATCGTATACGGGACCGATGTTGGAAGCATAGCGGAGACGCCCCAGTATGCTCTCGCTGAGAGTAGTGGCTGCCGAGTCGAGCTATTCTGTAGTGTCGGTCGTTGCCCTTAATGTGGGCTGTAAAGACCAGCGAGGAGATGATGCTTCGGGTGGACCGGATATCAGGGTCTCCAGGTCCCTCTCCCACTTGAAGAAGTACTGGGTTGTGGCCGGAGGAGAGCTCGTTAATTGTGGTAACCTCGTAGGGCAAGGTGACGTTCTTCATCACGGCGGTATCCAGAACATTCGGCCTGCCGTTGGCCGGAGAGACGGTAGGCTCGACTGGGCCAGCGATCATTAGCTCGTGGGCATGCGCGTAACGGCGATGCATTTAGTGTTAGCGCGGAGGGAGTTCCACGATGCGTGCTTCGCGTTCAGGTCTCCGGCCACGACGGTGGCCACCTGATCCTCAAATAATCCTCCCAGATCCTTTTCAAGGATGCGAGGTCCGGATGGATTGTACGCCGCCATGAGCTTTAAGGCTCCGGAAGCTGTCTGGACGGTGACGCTGGTTGCTTTAATGTGACGCACAGCTAGAGTGACGTTCACATGGAAGAACAGCGACTGTTTGATGAGAATCGCTGTACTGCCGCCCCTGTCTGATCGGTAGAAGCTGAAGTTGGCCAGACTGATTTGATGGGCGGAGGTGGGTTTCGCAAACTAAAGTTACGTCCAGTTGGTGTTTCTGGACGAATTCTAGCAGCTCTTCCCTCCGCGTGGTGAGACCGGTCGCGTTCCGAAGATGCCTGGGAATGGATCCGCCACCAGCTGGAATTCCGGTTTGGTATGGCGGACCTTGGAAGGGGATGGGGTCACAACCACCGGAACTGTAGCGGGTGACTCTGTTTTCGGAGCTGGAGGAGGAGGGGGTTGCACCTTCTTGGTCTTCTTTTTCGGTTTTTGGACTTTCTTCGCCGGTGGAAGGATGTTTTTCACCCTGTCGGCGAAGGAAGTTTCCGGATTGGCGTGCGATGTATCTGGCGCGGATTCCACTGGGACTTTGGAGGCCCCTGGTTGAGGCTCGGAGGCTGAAGGGGTAGACTTAGTTGCCTTCTTCACTTTTTTTCTGGACCCTTTTGACGTAGGTGGGGGTATTTTTTTTTCTCGCGTTTGATTCGGGGGAGACAGGCTTATTGTCTGGCGCGCTTGGGCATGCCTTGTGATTCGCGGCATGCGCTCCGGCGCAGAGGGCGCACGTCCCCAGTTCCTCTCTTGGTTTAGTGCAAACCGAAGAGAAGTGCTAGCTAGGGTCCAGTGGAAATTCCGTTGTCCATGCCCGTACATCTGCCAGCGATGGCACTGCGTGGCGAAGTCCTTGGATACGTTTTTGTACTTAACGATGATTTCTAATCCGCAAACGTTTTCGATGGAGTAGATTTTCATCGATCTTCCGATTTCGGCAGTTCGATGAAGATGAGAGGAATCGGCGTCCGGTTTGGTCACTTCGCCATGTGTTTGCATATCGAGGATTCAAAGCCAGATCTTCGGCGATATCTTCCTCTGAGGGGAATTCAGCCATGCCTCTAAGTATAACTTGTAAAGGTGTCGCCTCCGTGAGGGCGAGACAGTGGAAAGGGTACTTTAAATTGATCGTAGTACGTACCAAGATGTCGTGGTTGGTAGAATCCCAACACCAATTAATTGATTTGCTCATTCGGATCCTTTGCAGAAAGATTTCAGTCTGGAGTCAGCTACACCTTGACTTCTCCCGAAAAATGACAGGCGGCACACGGTTGCCTTTTAATTTAGGGTTAGTCTCGGTGGACGAGATAAGTTTGGGGTCAGTGCTACCAGTTGGCACTAGCTTAGTCTCGGCGCCGTCGGGTATCTGCGGAAAATCGAAATTGTATGGATTTTGTTTTATATCCTCATAAACATCGTTCGTTTCAATTTGTAGAATGAGGCTGTCTCTGTCGGTGTAGCATAGAATTGCTTTATCGTTGTACGCTCCCTTCACCTCATTATAATAGAAATCGTACATTAACCATTTCGATAATTCGAGCACGGCGAAAACGATGTAAATGAGTTTGTTGTAAGTTACTTTCAACTTTCTCATTTGAATTGCCACAAAGTTCTGCGTGAAGATGATCACGCTCTTAAAGTTTTGTTTCGCTATTAATAAGCGTCCTCCCCGTCTTCGTCCCAGGTCTTCCAATGGGTTAACAGTTTAATGTCTACCCGCTTGTTGACCTTCTCCATGGTCTTAGTGTATCCAGCGTTATTCATGAGCTCTTTTCAAATTCATTCGTCGCTTGCTTACGCAGAGACGTATTCAAATCAATGTATTTTTCAGCCATGCCGACTGCTTGAATCGCAATATTCTATATACGTGGATGATCTCTAATCCGTTAGATATCGCTTGTTTTAGGCTTCTATGATGAACGACGTAGTTGTAGTTATCGAACAGGTTTGTTATAAGCTTTCAATTAGGAAACTTTGATGTCGGAGGTACGATGCTCTCAGGGAGGAATGTCAAATCGTTGTGAGCGTCGTGCAGTTCTTTGGGATATCTCATATCCACCCCCAAAAAGTACCCCGTTTCCTCATCCTCATCTAACCTGTCAATATCTAGGTGTTCGATCTCCTCTCGGCTCATCCAATGAAATTTAGCGTAGGGTAGGGATTGAGACATGGCCCATCCATATGAGTTGTTGGCGTCCAAGTCCATAAGGAACGTCGATGGAACGCTGCTATCGTAACTGGGGACATATTTATTGTTCGCCTTCGCATAACGCGGACTGACTTGCGACAGACCACCTCCAATGCTTCTTTTTACGAAGTGGTGCATTTCCACGTCAATCAGCAGCTCCAATTCGACCCCGGTATATTTCAGCATGGCGTTCCATTTCAGTCCTGGACTGGTGTAATAATGCGCCGGATCAATATCATAGGAGCGCTGGCATACTTTTCGGAAATTCTCAAAAATGTCAGTGAGCAGGAGAGCGTCTGTTTTCAAATACATATTTGAGTATTCTATCAAACTGTTGCAATGGAAAGCATTCCATACGTTTTTGGCATGCTCGTATTCCTGATTGGTGATGTCTCTCCCCGTCAAACTGTTGCGAAAGCTATGTTGGGGCGGTAATGCTGGTTCACTCAGCGTATCGTTGCTAGTGATATGAGTGTACGGGAATAAACCTTTCTTAATCACCAACCTGAACTGCTCGTCGTCCTCAAAATGCGTTCTCACGTGCTTAAACTGATCTTCGGCGAGATTTTCTGCGAGCTTTTCTATGGATGATCCCATGAATCTAAGCGAGTCCATAAACCTCATTTTAATATTTACAGTTATAGATACGCCGGCCTTATCCGTGTATCGATCCACCTCGATCTTCTTCGTGAAGTTGATATATTTTTCTTTATTAAGGGGTATGACATCGATTTCTTCACTATCATCCGCCAGTTGACGTATGAGTAGATGACTGTGATACCCACTTAAATTGTGGAGGAAGATCGGTACCACTTTACCGATTTTATAGTTTAGGTTGCAGCTGGAGTGCGCCGCACCTCGGAATCGACCTGTCAAATGGCAGTGATCGGCCACTTTGTCATCATTTAGCTCTCTGCCGCATATGTGACATTTTACGGCTTCGGCGTATACCTTCATCTCGTTATTGGTAAGGCGATTCATGGGTTTGGGAAACTTTAGGTGTTCGTCATACAATTTTTGAATATCCTCAGACAGGCGTCGTATAAATATGTCGGGGTAATCCAACCCGGCATAGCTCACAAACTTATTACATTTGCTATCGAAGGAACATACTATGTTGTACGCGAATCTATACGCCTGATGTAAGTGCGTTTTACTCGTATATGACGCTTGCGGTTCGGGTTGATAGGTTTGTATAGGCTTCAACATACATTCGAAGTCGGCGTATACGACGAAAGGTAGCGCCATTTACCTGTCATAATTCACGAATTTCAGGATGTTTTGCGGTACCATCTCGCCCATTCTATTTTTTATCCTCTGTTGTTGGCATGACGGTCAGAATCTGATTGCACTCGCCTTCGGTGTGCCCTCTCAGAGCCTTGTTGGTTGTGAAGTAGTTGAGGCAACCTTCGCAGAAATACTTCCTCCGTTCTTTGTGGGATAGCGATGTCGACACCAACCACGACATATCCGTTATCAGCATATAGTGGGATTTTGCGCTTCTTCCACCAGCAACAGATTGACGTGCGTGTCTCGTTTCGTCTTGGTTAGATACAGCGGCCCCACGATTTCATATGCTTTCGTCTCACCATTGAATTCGAGACCGTATACATTCGTTTTGTATCTCTATGCGAGGTATCTGTCTTAACTTCGTCGGGAAGTCGATGCCTTCTAAGTTCAGAACGGTGGAATAGTGCGGGTAACTCGTCCCTCTAATCTTATTTTTTTAACTAGGCGAAGGGCGGCAGTGATAGCCCATAAATTGCAGGCCTCGTCATTGTTTTGGATATTGATGCATGCCTTCTTGATCATCATTTCCTTTGGGAGTTTGATATAGGATGATCCTCCGAACGGTTTATACGTATTGACGTTAACTTCTATATGTGATAAGGAGCCTCGCGTCCATCCCGAGTCTCGATCCTGGAACTCATCGGCCTTGGTCTTAATTTTGCTGGCGAGCTCATCATAGAGATCGTCAAGATCGGCAGACGGCGTCACCACGGCGTATTTCGTGTTAAATGACTTTAGTTCCGTCACTTGATTCTCCCCGCAGTTCTTCGTAAACCAAGCAAACAGTTCCAATTGCAATTTTACTCCCAACCAAATCTCCTTATATTGTCGTCCACCAGTCTGCAGATTTTCTGCTTGAGGTTAAGCAGTAATGTTGGGATGTCTACATTGATGGACCCTACGATTTTGTATTTCCTTATGTTAGTCTTCATGCTTGTTTTTAGAATGAAAACTCCTTCTTGCAACATCGTAGCGTTATTCGACAGGTGCGCTTGGGAACGTATGCATATATATACATACATATATATAAATAAATGATAAATATGATATAAACAGGGTAACTATAAAACGGATAACTATAAACACTAAACACTAAGGATAAATATGAGGGAAACGGATAAATATAAAACGGATAACTATAAACACGATAAATATGTAGATAAACGGATAAATATAAACACTAACGATAATAAGGTAATAAAGGCTGATGAAGATGTAGAGATGTTGTTGTTCAGGAGCTAACTGTTAGGAAGCAGATATTGAACTGTGAAAAGGATGGTCGATGCTCGCAAACGTTTGCAGAGTTCCAGGAATTATCCTATACCTCTTTCGACTGTGGAGGAGCCCACCCGAGCATCCATCTACTCGATCCACCTTCAGCTTTGGTGGGGCTTGTTATCCTCGACTATGGTGACTACGTATCCTCCCGGCGGGGAGATATCCCTTATGGGGGCGGAGGGATCGCGATGGATCTGGGACGTTTGTATTCCCAGGGAAGGGTAGGGTCGTAGTCAGAGGCTTCGGCAACGACCGGGGTGGGGTGTTCCTGGACTCTGTTGAAGACGGAAGTGGAGGTACGACGGATGAAGTCCTGAAGAGGCTCTAGTCCGGAGTCGTTGTGGAGAGTCTCGTTCCTGATATACCAAGGCTCATCCAGATCCATGCGGAGCGCCCGGTTTTGAACGCTCTGAAGGTTTTTCATGTGACAGTTCGCCGCAGTCGCCCAGGCGGCAGACGGATTGATTGCTATTATCCATTCGTCGTACCACGAACCTAAGTGCTCCAGGGAATCTTGAAGGCGACCTTCAATGATTCTGGGACTTCTGGAGCGGGAGAAGAGACACACATCATACGCGTATATTGCAAGACGAACGTGTGGAACGGTGGGGATGTCGCCCATGTAGAGATTAAAGAGGAGGGGAGACAGAACATAACCTTGAGGGACACCTGCCGATATTCTCCTTGGGCGAGAATGGTGGTCTTGAAGTTTGACCCGAAAACTTCTTTGGCGGAGAAAAGAGGAGATCAGGCGAAGATAACCAATAGAGATTCAAAGAATTTTAAAAATAACTAAATCACCCTTTGAATTTTGAGTAGGGGTGGATGATGAGTTTTCTGCACTGAAAACAAGAGCATTTCGTACTCCATTACTACCTTCAACATCTTTCTCACCTTTGCGAAATCGGATTTTCTGCGCAGGCTGCTTTGAAGGCAAAATATAGATCGCTAAATGTAGAAAAGGATCTCAGTCTGAATTTCTAACATTAACTCTCCTCTTGAAGAAAATTTTTCTGCAAGACTGGCCCAAGTTAGTCACTAATAATTAACTAATAATAAATTAAACTTGTTTTTAACTTAGTCTTGGGTATTTAGTGTTTAATTCAATGAAATATATTGTACAGTACTGACGCAGGCCCCTTCATAAGTGTATTACGTCAGTGTAAACGTGTATTTTATTGTTTATTATATCAGATTGTATTCTGTTGCTTTTCTTTTAGGAAATTAAATAATTTTTTAATATTATATTTTTATTTTTGTTTTCGAAAACTAAAATGCGCTGGAAATTCTTTTCAGACCAAGCAGGACGGCATCCTACAACATCAAAACGAAATTCAAACATTTTTGGTCATTTATAGCAATAGTGAAGTAATCCAGGGACAAACTGTATATGTCGTACGGTGTGTTTCATACTAGTAATTCACCAGCTTCCTCATACAGTATTAATTAATTATACCGTCTGATAAATCTAATTTATTAAAAGTTTTCCCACCTTGTAAGGCTATAAATATGTCCTCTATTCTTCGCAACAGCTGATATCACTTGAATATTTATTATCATTATTTTATAGTTTACGCATATTCTCACATCTTTGCCCATAGGTTTCATTACCGGTACTAACAGTGTACCCCATTGAAAATTGTTTAGCTTTACACCATTTTCCTCTAATTCTACTTTAATTTTATCCTCAAACGCGAAAGGCAAGGGGCATGGCTTATAAAATACAGACTTTACATTTCCTTCTACATCTAAATATTTTCTTTCTACGTCATAAGTAGCTAACTTATTTTTGAATTTTTTTGTATGTTCCTAGTAATTTTATTAAAATAAATATAGAACAGATTCGTAGAAGCCGATGTAGAATTTGGCATCTCATTTGCAGAAACCTCTATTCTGTGTGACTGACCAATACTAACATCCGACTCTGATTTAACTGATTTAAACTATTGCTGCCTACTAATACCTTCGATTTCGAGGTGGGGTCATTTGGTTGCTGATGCAGAGAATATGATTGCTAATATACCAAATGAATCAAAAAATTAAAAGAGAGCTGCAGTGAGTAATGTTGCCACCAATTTCATGTCACATTCTATTAATGTCAAACAATTAGATTTCAGTTCAATTTCTTCAGAAACAAACAGGTTTCTTAAAGTACATACATAATCCCAACCTTTACATAATATAAGCAAATAAGGATGGTTGTTGTTGTGACAATGATTTACTGAAAAATCATACCACTTATAAAGAATGACCTCGTGATCCTACCGAGGCAACTCAAAGAAAATACAAGGAGAAAAACAATAAAAAATACGGGCGAAATATCAGATAGTCGCTGTAGTATCTTAGCACATACAGCTCTAGTTTTCTTAAATTATAACCTTTTTATACTAAAGAACAAATGGAATGACATCACTATTGACTTGTCCGAAAAGTAATTTTCATATTTCTCTAACCGACGTAAGGCGCGTATGGTGCGGAGATACGTAAACTCGTGTACGAGCCTTATTATGTAAAACCGAACGTAATAAGCAGCGAAGAAAAAACGTTTGAGGTGGAAAAAGATAGATGAAACTAATTTAAGATTGATAAAGGAGAAATTAATTTTATAATGCTAATAAGCACGTGAGTGTGGGAACGGTCGAACGCCGAACGGAGATAATCGCGGAGAGCGCACAGGTCTAGTGAGCTTTGAGAGAATAAATAGACAAAGGTCGAGGGCCGAGTGGGGATAACGCGCAGTGCGCGCTGGAGTGACATTGAGTGAATATTTAGATACAATAATATAAAAGAATGGAGAGTGATGATTATACATGGGGAGATGGAGAGAGGAGGAGGGAAAAAGAGTAATTGGAGGACATGTTTAAAAAATCAAGGAAAACAGGACGAACGCCACAAAAAGAGAAAAAGGAAAGATTAATTGCTACAAACTAAGAGAGCCACAAATAGAAAAGAAATACCAAGAGATACTAGATATAGAGTTTGGGGCAATGCAGATGATAAGAAGCATAGACGGAAAATGGAAAAGCTTAAAGAAGACATGATAGAAGCAGCAAGAGGAGGTTGCGGAGTAAGACAACGAACAAGCAGGAAAAGAACGGCATGGTGGACAGAAAATATAAAAGAAGCAGTAAAGGATAAAAAAGCCGTACGAACAGCTCCCATAAATGCAAAAGATGTACGAAATTACGAGGAATACAAGAAGAAGAGGAAAAGGGTGAAAGAATTAATAAAGGTAAGCAAAGAACAACAAAGTAAAAAGCTCTTCTATGGAGCGATAAAAAGCAAGAGGAATCCAAAACAATATACATTGACGAACATGAAGGATGAATACGCTAAGGTAGTGACTGAAGAAGATAACGGAATATGGAAAAGATACTTCCAGACACTACTACAAACATAAGGAGAGAAAAATACAGAACTAAAGCGAATATATCAAGAAAAGAATTCTATAGAAGGGCAGGTACAATAGGACATAACAAGAGAAAAATTAAGAAAAGTTATACAGCTGATGAAAACGAAAAGGCACCCGCACACGACGAAATTACTGTGGAAATGATAAAGGGACTTAATGAGCTGGCATTAAAACAATTACTGGAAATACTAAACGATGTCACAGTGGATAAAGTGGCACCCGAAATTGGAGAATACGAATTATATGCCCAATTTACAAAAAGGGAGATAGTCAACAGTGTTCAAATTACAGAGACATAACCCTGGGTAGCATAGTAAGGAAATTAGATGCAATAATATTAGAAAATAGTCTTACGAAAGAAATAGAGCACATTAGAAGAAACACAATTCGGATTTAGGAAGGGGCGAGGGACTCAAGATCAAATATTCATTTTAAGACAAGTAATAGAAAAAGCAATAAAAACAGGCATATAATAAGAAATGATATATGGAGAACACTTAATAGAACTTAATAGAGTGTATAAAGAGTACATGCTACAGAACAATAAACTATGTTAGAGTATGAAACGAAAAATCAGAGATGTTCATATGTAAAGATGGACTAAAGCAAGGCCGCGCGCTGAACCCCTTTTTATTTAATATAATGTGAGACAAAGCGATTAAAAAATGTAAAAAACAACTGAAGCCGTATAATGTAGGATATTGGAAAATGGAGAAAATACAAATAGCTGAGCTAAGCTATGCGGATGATATGGTGATATTAGGAAACACGGAGAGACATCTGCAAGAAAATACCTATATAATAACTGAACAACTAAAAGAAATAAACATGAAAGTTAATATAGATAAAACAATAACAATGATTGTAAGCAAAGAAAGTCTAACATAATATAAAAATAGAAGGACGTAGAATAGAACAAACTACTACTTTTAAATTCCTGGGAGGGATTATTAACAGTGAGGGGTCCTTGGAAGACCAAATAAATAAAAGAATATCAAAAGCTGCAAAACTCTACAACATGATCAAAACTCCATTCTTGAGCAAAAAGAAATACCAGAAATACTAAACGCAGAAGTAATCCGCAAGGTAGTGAAATAAGTACTGACACACTCTGGCGAGTCATGGAGTACAAACGAGAGACAAAGACGCAGGATGAGCAGCGTAGAAATGAGATCTCTAAGACGAGTAAAAGATAAAACTAAATTGGAACGCAGTATATAAGGAGGAACTCAAGATAGAATCAACAACAAGTACAATTAAGATGGCTTGGCTATGTTATAAGAATGGGAGAAGAAAGGTTGGCAAGAAAAATATATGAATCAAAATAAATAGGAAAAATGAGAAGAGGAAGGCCATGGAGGACACGGGAGCAAGAGGTGGGAGGATATGAGAAGAAGATGGAGGGAGAGAGAAAAATTGAAACAAATATGGAAGAAGGAGCCAAGAAAGTCAACTCCACACAACCCGACACTTCACGGTCGAACGGGTTTCGGGCTTAAGGAAGTAAGTATTTTTCTTCCAACAATAAATTCTTTCTACAAACTTTAGGTACATCAGTCCTATTTTAGCCGTGATAGTTATGGATCTTTGTTGGATACTATGATTTACAAATACGTCGATGATATCATTTGTGATGTGCCTCATCTTTCGGTATAGATGGCACTTGATAAGTTGAATTCTTTTCACCATAATCTTAAATTTAGAGTTGAAATAGAGAACAACAGAACCATCCCTTTCCTTAACACCAAAGTTATTAGAACAGCGAACAATTAGTTAATTCTGGAGCGGTACTAAAAACCTATTGCTTCAGGCGGATATCTGAGTTTATACCCACATTACCCCCTCAACAAAAATACAACACCATCAAAGCTAAGAAAAATAGAATCTCACATACCTTAATTACCAATTTAAGAATAAATAGTTTCAGATAATGTTGGAGATTTTTGCCAATCACGGTTACTCCGGACCTATGTTACACAAGTTTATCTACAATTCCAACTTTAACCCATTTGTGCCCGCTGTACTCATTTGGGTACAGTTTACCGTACTAAAATGAGGCCCGCGGGTACAAATGGGTTAATGATGGCCTAATAGAAGAAAATGCCACTCTCTTCAAATACAAAAGTCTATCTTACATAAACAGCCTTTCAGATCTTATAAAATCCATCTCTAGTTCTAGTATTTGCTCCTCTGTTTGTCTTCATTTATAATGGTGTAATCTTTTATAATAGTCTTATGATTAAGTTCTATATAGAGGACGAAATATGGAGAATTTGAGGAAAGGAGTTGCTTTTCAGTTACTTAGACAACACCATGCTTGACAACATCGCCGCCCAGCGCTCAGGTTATTAGGTTTGTTACTTTTTGTAGTTATATTATAATTACCTTATTTTTTCCTTTAGAATAGCTTATTCGTTTCTGAAATGTCAAATCGCTGCCATTTCCTGAAAACGTTAACTCACTTCTATAAAACTAGCATCTAAGTATTATGAAATATTAAATTTTGCTAGTATATTAAAAACTTTCAATGATTAATGATGAGCAAGTTTACTTGTCATTTTAGTTTTTTGTTGACTAATTTTCAGGTTGAGACACATTTTCCTTGTGATCATTCATATTTTCTACAGCATCTGCGACTGCAATATCAAATTTGTGAATGACATTTAAAGAACCTACCGCAATTTATTTTAATTTAATTAATTCAAAAGAATAGAAAATTTGCATGGACTACAGATCAAGAACTGAGCTTTAAACTGATAAGAGAAAAGATTATTTCTCGACCAACGTTGCAGTTATATATGCAGGTCACATGCAATTACAGAAATCCATACAAATTGATTCAGTATACTGTGCGAGCAAAAAGTTCAGAAGATGAAAAACATTATCATTCTACGAAATTGGAATTAATGGCTATAGTTTGGACAGTAAACAAATTACGGAAGTTCCTATTAGAACTAACTAATTTAAAATTGTCACCGATTTTCAGGCTTTGGTATATATGCATTCCAAACGAAGAGGTAATCCTTAAATCGCACGTTGGTATCATCTGCTGATGGAATTTGATTTTTCCGGAGAACATAGATTTGAAAGCAAGATGAGTCATGTAGATGCGTTACGTAGAAATATAGTTGAACCTAGTGTTCAGTTTGTCACTGAGCTTGGATTGCCAGAAAGAATAATTAGCAGTAGAGAAATGATAGAATGTTTTAGAGTCCAATGCAATCCGATACACATTGCGTATTGTAGAAGACCAGGCGACTACAAAAGAAGAAAATCTCTAACAGATGCGAAATGAAACTAGAGCAAAAATATATTCGTATTAACAATGGTATAAACGGCAGTATGATAAGCGCCATTGTTTAGCACCGGTCTACAATATGGGTGAGATTGTCTTCATGAGAACAACTTCCATTAACTCCGGACAGCCAATGAAAACCAATCCAAAATATAGAGACCCCTTGATCGTGGTGAAAGTCTTACCCTCCAACACATACAGAGTAACTAATCTAATAACCGAGGGTAATCGAAAATACAGGATGACTGACGAAAACCTGATGTTCTTGAAATGGCAAGTACTCTGCCAGTAGGAGGAACAGAGAGCCGAATGACCTGTCATTAACCCCGGCGTTCAAGCCACTTCAGTAGTTATGAAGCAGTAGACGGTACAGCATTGGATGTTTGCGTATGACACATTTGTTTAGAATCGTGGATTTGTTGTTACCCTGCACTTTGTTTTTCAAATGCAAGTGCTTTTGACAGGTAATGAAAATGCAGTCATTCTCATGAGTAACGAGGCACATTTCCATCTGAATGGAGTGGTTAATAAACAAAATATTACGGTACTGGTCCCCTGAAAATCCCCATAACATTCACGAAAAACCTCTACACTGAGGGCATGTTATTGTTTGGTGTGCAAGTGCTCTATTTTAGCATCATTGGCCCCTATTGTTTCGAATACAAAAATGGTGTGACTGTTACAGTGAATACGGAACACTTATTTGCATCCCAAACTGCGCAGATTGCAACTGGAGTTGGAAAATGTTTTTCTCCTACAGAATTGTAGCACCGCACACACTGCTCATGTGTCTATACAAGTGGTTCGACACATGTTCCCAAAAAGGATAATTTCACGATTTAAGGAGATCCCGTGGCTCCCGAGATCATCTGATTTAAGCACTTACGATTTTTTTTTGTGGGGATTTTCTGCGAAGGCTGGAAAACTGTATTCAGGACGATGAACACCACCTATTCGACATAATATTTTACAGGTCATATTCAATTTCAAATGGCATCTAATGACAAACAATTTTATGTATTAAAATACAATTTTCCGTAAAAACTCACTGTGTACTGTTCATTTCAAAAACGTCATGTTCCCATTGGTCAGCTGTATATAACTACCGCTCATGTAAGCCAACTTAAGAGTTATAGATATGTAGAGATAGATGAATAAGTATCCAGTGGTCAGGATGAAAGCGTAGAGTGCGAAATGGAACGAGACGTACAGGAAGACAGAAATACCCTGGAAGAAGATACAGACAAAATAACCGTCCATGTACAATTAGCGAAATCCTATTTTCTTGATTTATCCATTGACGCTTCGGTTTATACGGTTGTGTTAATGCTTACCACGAGCTAGCGAAACATATATCACCTGTTTTATTATAAAACAATTGTGTGGTGGGGAGTTTAGCAATGTGATATAGCGTCAACAACAATTATAAAAACGTATTAAGACGGAGCCAATTCTAAATTACTAAGCTGTCAATTTATCAACATATTTAAATAGGTTGAAAATATCGCCACCTTTCATAGTATCTGCATACCTTGCGCATTTTATAGTTTGTAAGTGCAACTACTTCCAAGAGTCAAGTAGCCTACATTTATGAAAGCAGCCTCTCAATCAGACAATTGGCGTTATGATGACGCCGTATACCGTACAATTATTATTAGTATCAATGTTAAGCGAATGACCAGCTGGAGGTTTACTACACGCACTAAAGAGATCAACAACGATTGGCATGACTGTGTAATTTTCTCTTTGAACGTGTACTATGTGTAGGCTGATTAGTTTGACTATTATATTATACTGTGTGTACATTAATAACTGTGTGTCATATTATAATATAACGGCTGTATTGTGTGTACGCTGTTGTCTGTGTGTCATATTATAGTGGATGTACTGTGTATAAACTGATAACTGTATATCATATTACATTATATGGGGTGTATTGCGTGTACACTGATAACTGTGTGTCACATGAAGCTTCCCTTATCATTTTTAGTAAAATAAATTGTATTTATTATGTATTAAAACAATGTTCAAGCATTGGGTAAATACTAAAATAAAGCAACAAATTTATAATAAATAGCATATCTATTCAGTACTTAATTTAAAAATGCAAACAAATTTCCAATAATCTGGCTCCACGCTGCTATTAATATCAGTGCTACAACCGATACGTCCCACAGTGGTTCGGAATCGCGCTTTTGCGGAATAAAATCTGTAACTTTTTTATTCGCAAAAATATAAATTGCTACTTTTACTGTAATGAAAATATATATTTATGCTCTGGATATTATAATAAATTGGAGGATAACTGTTCTATTTTAGAAGAAAAAAAATAGTGAAGAGAACAGATGTGGGAATATGTGTGTAAATTTCTGCGAAATCATGAATATTTGCATATCTTACTTATAATTACTATAAATACTACTTTAATATTTTATACGCTATAATATTAATATTTATAATACAAAAATTATTCACCAGGAAGAAGAATTGGAAAGGAAATAATATAAATCAAATGTCTAACATTTTCGCATTCTGATTATCATAAATGTAATCTTGTAATAAGTTTGATGAATCAAATTTATTGCAGTAAATCTTAGAATCACTAAGTTTAAATGTCTGCGTCTTTAAGTAGTGCTTTTGCATCATGTAATTCAAAAGTTTTCTTAGAAGGCAATTGTCTGAGATTTGAAATAAAAGAATCAGGTGAAAATAAAACCATACGAACAACATCCTCGTTTGTTTTTGGTGAATGATGCAACCTATTCTTCTTATCATTTCTATTTTATTTATCAACACTAATAACTTAAATTTTGGTTAATACCTAATCAGAAAAGCAATTATTAGATTATCGCATCTAAACATGAAGTTGAATATTACTTAATTGCACATTTATTACACAAATGTATATACTGTATATTTATATTTGTGAGACTATTACTAGTATAAATTACAAATTTGGTACAATTAATTATAATCTCATCAGCAATTGTATAATAGTATAAAAATTGATATGATCTTTATATTAGGTAAATCCACTGAATTCTAATAACGTATTGAGCTTTTTCTTGACAAATTAAACAATTGAATTGTTGGTTTTCCTCGTAGGTTTATTAATTTGATTACAATAAGTAAATATCATAATAATAATACTCAGGCTCCTAAATTTTGAGTTTACATTTACAAACCCTACGAACGACAATACATTATCCCAGTATTGTGCTATTTTCGCATTCAAACACGTTTCTCTCAAACAAATGCAGAAAGAAGCAGCTGAAATTAATAGAATTATTTTTGGAGGATTTAGAAATATCATTGGTAGCATTCGCAGATGGTAGCACCCCATAGCACCCTACTAGAACCCTTAATGAAGTTCGGTTTGTAGCAAAAAGTGCACCTGTCAAAATTATTTACGATATTACCAAATATGTAATGTTGATCAATAATTTCTTTGGTTAGATATGGTCTAATTACTATTACACCTAACATAATAATAACATTATGAATTGAATAACAATTTACGGAACGGGAGTACTTTAAATATTTATCAGTAACATAGATTAAATTTTCTGTTTGCGATTAGTCCGACTTTGGGCGACGATGTTTCATGTTAAATTGGTCACTATCATGGATTAATTCTATTTTGCAGCTAGATTAACTATTCAACTGTCTAATAAGATCACAAATGCCGACGAATTCATACCTTCCCAAAATGATTTTTTCCGCACCTGAACCACTGTGCGTCCTCGTAATATGTACTTTATAGAGCAAAAACGTAAAAACGGAGGCTTGAGTGATATCGTTATAGATCGGCAAGTTGTCGTGCGTTATCGTTCGTAAAACGTTTGCAATTCGCACGTGTGCGATTCACTACTAGCGTACCACCTCAAGGCTGGAGCTTACCTAAAATAAATTTCTAATTCTTGTATATTAAGTTGCCTACTAACAAAATGTGACATTACGCTCATTTTCAATAACGCCACAGTGTGAGAAAACGAGACGTTTTTGCTAGAAATGGATAAACATAGTGGACGGGATGGCTATCAGTGTTTGACTCATTCAAAAATATGCAAGGTAATCTTAGCTGGCGTGATAATCTGAAATAACGTCGCATGAGGTAAAATTACATTGAAAGGGAATACAAGCCAAATAGAAATATTAACTATTTACCTTTTCTTCTTCTCGTCAATCCTTATGCCTTTCAGGGTCGGATCAAAATTAACTAACTATTTACAAGATATAAAAATAGGCCATTTCTACCTACTGTAGACATAAGATATAAGTATAAGTATAAGTAAATACTATGAAATATGTAATATGAAATATCGACAACAGGATGTGAAGGATAAAATAATGTTTTTATTTCAGTTATGAATTGCTGTTGAACTAAATTCATAATCCTTTTTGAATAAGGATCTTTGCATGTGTCTCAAAATAACTTCCGCTCTGAAGGATTTCTCTGAAAATATGACGATTTCAAAAATAACTCTAGGCAGGAAATATAAATTTGCGTTACAATCAAATTTAGTCAAATTTCTATAATAATTACTAAATGTATATATATATATATATATATATATTTCGTGACCTTTTATACTTATCTTATATGATAGATCTCTACCACTAATAGGTCAATAAAACAAGGCTGGTATGAACGATAGTTATATTTTCAGAACGATTACAAACGTTTTCGGAACACCTTCGTCAGTGAAAATATAACTAGATAAATATATAAACAAACTTTTGTTTTTATTTGGGACTATCAACAAAACAACTAATGACTAGGATTTCTTGATATAGAGGATGTGTAATCAACTTTTATAAATATATAAATTATAAAAACTAAATTAATGTGTAAAAATACATGCAAATTATGTAAAACCTTATATCAAAAAATCTTTGTCGAAACCTTAACAATTCTGTTCAAGGACTAGGGAAAACCAAATTTAAAAACGTAGCCAAAGGTTTCCTTCTTAAGAAATGCAAATGTCATTTTAACAGATTGCTATATACATTACTTAAATTTTGAATATCGGTCCTGAAATTAATAGTTTTAGTGTCTTTCTGTATATCTATCATTTCATATATTAGTCTTTTTATAATTATTCTCTGTTTTTAATATAATTGTGTTTTCAAAATCAAAGTAATGTTCAAGATCTTTGTAATGCTTTGTTACAGCAGTCATTGCACCGAAATCATTATTTAAAGAATGCTTATGGCTATACAACCTTTTCTTTAAATATTGTTTCGTCTGACCGATGTAACAACCATCACAGTCTTTACAGTTTATTTTATAAACTACATTACTCCGATTTTGTTTAATTATTTTGGATTTAGTATTAGTAAAAATTATGAAAAAATAATAAAAAATAGAATTAACAAATTATATAATAGAGGAATTAAAATTAATAACAATAAATGTTATAACGCTATTCCTTATAAAATAGGTTTAAGCGAAAAAATAAAAAGAATTTAATAAAAACAACATAAACATTACTTTCATTTCAAATTATAGTAACAGATCTCTTTTTACTAATACTAAATCCAAAATAATTAAACAAAATCGGAGTAATGTAGTTTATAAAATAAACTGTAAAGACTGTGATGGTTGTTACATCGGTCAGACGAAACAATATTTAAAGAAAAGGTTGTATAGCCATAAGTATTCTTTAAATAGTGATTTCGGTGCAATGACCGCTGTAACAAAGCATTACAAAGATCTTGGACATTACTTTGATTTTGAAAACACAATTATATTAAAAACAGAGAATAATTATAAAAAAGACTAATATATGATATGATAAATATACAGAAAGACACTAAAACTATTAATTTCAGGACCGATATTCAAAATTTAAGTAATGTATATAGCAATCTCTTAAAATGACATTTGCATTTCTTAAGAAGGAAACCTTTGGCTAGGTTTTCAAATTTGGTTTTCCCTAGTCCTTGAACAGAATTGTTAAGGTTTCGACAAAGATTTTTGATATAAGGTTTTACTTAATTTGCATGTATGTTTACACATTAATTTAGTTTTTATAATTTATATATTTATAAAAGTTGATTACACATCCTCTATATCAAGAAATCCTAGTCATTAGTTGTTTTGTTGATAGTCCCAAATAAAAAACAAAAGTTTGTTTATATATTTATCTAGTTATATTTTCACTGACGAAGGTGTTCCGAAAACGTTTGTAAACGTTCTGAAAATATAACTATCGTTCATACCAGCCTTGTTTTATTGACCTATTAGTGGTAGAGATCTATCATATAAGATATAATAATTACTATGTAATAATGAATAATTATGTCGGTCTGTAATAGTTTCCTTAATTCCTTTAATTGGAGAAAATACCAAAATATCTACTTCAATTAAACCTATTATGTCATTAGCAATGTGACTTTTGAAATGTGGAAAGTCTGCAATATCTCATTCTGAAAGTCTAAGGTCAAAAATCGGTATTGTATCATAGTCATTATTGGTGCAGTTAGCATTTGTACTTGGTGGCACAATGTTGCTCAATAATAATTTTCTAAGGGCCCAACAGTAAACCATTCGGATTATTATTCCATCCTCCGCAAAAAATTCAGGTGCCAAATCTTTAACTGTATAGATTCATCAAGAAATCCACAACAAATGTATTTCTATTATGTTGCAAAAAACTGTTTTGATATATGCCTAGCTAATAATAATAATAATAATAATAATTCTTTATTTCATAGTATACGTTGTATACATGAATACATCAAATTAGAATTACTTAACTATATTACTAATTAAAGTACTCTTCCATATTATATGGTTCCAGCTCAATTAACCATTCCCGCAGTTTGCGTTTTAAAGATTCAAGTGTTCCTAGCCTTCTTATGAATAAGGGTAATTTATTGTATAGTCTTAAACAAGAGTAAGATAGGCCTTTCTCTGTCATACTCAACCTATGTATCGGAAACACCATATCGACTCTTTTCCGTCTCGTATTATACATATGTTTAATTTGAGATTCCTAAAAGTAATTTTTGTTTTTATAGAAGAATACTACAGTTTCATAGATATAAATACCATAGACTGTTAACAAATTATTTGCTCTAAACATAGTTCTGCAGCTCTCTCTAAAATCGAGACCAAACATAGTCCTGATCACGCGTTTTTGCAATATAAAAATTCTTTGCATTTCATTACAGTGTCCCCAAAAAATGATACCGTATTTGATGCGTGCGTAAAAACTTGCAAAGTATACAGCTCTGACCACGTTTGGGTTGACTACTTTCTTCAGTATTCTAATGGCATAACATTGCGGACTGAATTGTTTACATATATTATCTACATGGTAGTTATATTTTAAAAATTCATCCACATAAATTCCAAGAAATTTGACGTGGTTTAATAATGGATATTTTGTATTATTTAGTTCAATAGTTGGCGGGGTGGGTACAAGGGTAGAGGTTTTGAAGAGCAAGCATCCCGTTTTGGATTTATTTAGGTGCAGTTTGTTCATTGAGAACCAATCTTGCATTATATTGAAATAATGACTACATTGATTAATAAGATCTGCATAGTTTTTGCCTTGTATTAACAAATTTGTGTCATCTGCGCAATTTATCAACGTATGTTCAGAGCCCTGTATAATCGTATCAACATCGTTAATAAAAATATTAAAAAGTAATGGACCCAGTAAGCTCCCCTGTGGAATACCGCGTTTCAAAACCTTCATCTCCGAGTAAACCGGCTCAGTACTTTGATTCTTGAGACTTACCAATTGCTTCCTACCAGTAAGATATGATTTCAACAAACTATATGATCTGCCTCACACACCATAGCATTCGAGTTTGGATAATAAGATAGCGTGTTCTACACTATCGAAGGCCTTACTGAGGTCCACATTACAATTTGCGATCTTCTAACACAGACAATATTCTCTCCGTGTATTCAAAGATTGCTGTCTCAGTTGATTTACCTTTTGAAAAGCCATGTTGGAAGTTATTTAAGATGTTCTGTTTTTGAAAAAATTAATAAGCCTAGTGTAGATGACATACTCAACATTTTTTGCGAAAGTACTGAGCAGTCTGATAGGTCTGTAATTATTAAGATTATTCGGATCACCTTTCTTGAAAATTGGTTTGACAACCGCAATTTTTAGTTTATCAGGAAAAATACCTGTTTGGAACGATGAATTGACTATATTACACAACGGTTCTGAAAGTGATAAAATATTCGATTGAATTATATGCAGAGGAATTTCATCGATACCAAAAGACCTCTTATTTTTCAATGATCTTATTACGTCAATCATTTCATCGTTAGTAACGGGAAAGAGATAAAAGGTGGCCGAGTTGTTTACTATATCCGGGCTTGTCAATATCCTATGACGCATGGTATGACCGAGATCTTCATTAGCGAAATAGTTGCTAAAATTACTTACTAGTTCCAACAGATCGGTGCTGTCAGGAAGAGTCATATGTTTGTTTGATTTTAAGTCAAAATTAATAATTTTCCACATTTCTTTTGATTTATTTTCTGACTTTGCAATTTTATCTGTATAATATCGTTTTCTGATTGTGCTTAGTAGGCTATTATGCGATTTCTGGTATTCTTTATATACAGGTAAATATTCAGGGTTGTGATTAGATAACATTTGATATAATGATACTTTGCTCTTTGATTTCAAGACCTCTGGTGAGAGGAGCCATGGCTCTTCTTTACGTGTACTGAAACGTTTGGGACAATAGATATTTTAGTGCCACAAAAAGGTATCCAAAACAGTATTGAATTTACTGTCAACGCTGACAGAGCTGTAGACTTTGTCCCATGACTCGGACGATATACTCGTGCATAAGTCCCTAATTGCTTCACGACTAAATAATCTAGAGCTAACACGATTAGATTTTTTATCTATTGCGATATTACATATTGAAGTTTGAGCTAAGTGGTCAGAAAATCCCCTTGTGAAAACATTAGTTGATACAATTTCATCCCGGAGATAGTTCGAGACTATAACGTTATCAAGACACGTTCTCGAATTACCCACAATGCGCGTTGGTTTAGTTATGGTTAATTCAGCGCAATAAGAGTGCAGCAGATCTTTGTAAGAGCGAGAGTCTACTGATCGTTCCAAGGTATCTATATTAAAGTCGCCAACTATAAAATATGGACAATTAGTATTGTGCAAAAATGACAATAAATTTTCAAAATTGATTAAAAATTCATTAACATTCGTAGAAGGAGATCTATATATACATACTATTATAATTTTTACAGCCCGTGTTAGGAACTGTACTGCACAGCATTCAAAAATTTCATATATTGCGAAGTTGTTAATATCAAGAATAGGACGAGCTTCATATTCCTTGGAAACCAATATAGCGTATCCACCATGTCTGTTTTCATCCCTATGCAAACAAGTAGCCAGATAGAATCCCCCTATATTAACAGACTGGAATTGAGTCTCGGACAGCCAGTGTTCCGTGAGGCAAGCGACGTGACAGGCAGTTTTCAACAGCTGTGTTTGCAGTTCCAAGTACGATGTACTGAGACATTGGACATTTTGGTGGTAAATTTGAAAGACATTATCATTTTTCCAGACCTTCTGTGCTATTTTGTCTTGACACTCGGTTGAATGCGGGAAAAATATGGTTTATTTTTACACCGGATGGCCGCAGTTCTGGTTTTTGAACATCACGTAATCGATCTGAGGGAACAGACACCTTGAATGAAGAATATTGGTCTGGTTGTTTGGAGATCATTTTCTCGCACTTCGTGTCTGTGATGTTGTGTGAATCCAGATGCTTTACTATATCATCGCATGAGGTCGTAGTAACCAAACCGAAAAAGTGAATATGGCTGTAAAAGATAGCGCCTTTTAGTGTTCCTATTGAAGATGTACCTTGAATCATATTGCTTCTAGAGTTGTTACGACGTTTTCTAACAATTTCTACGAAACCGTCGTCCCTTCCATTAGATTTGTTTTCGATTGTAGAGCAAGCTGTTTCTTGTTTTTGTTGGAATTTCACATTATCTTTACAGCAGCTGTGTACGTTTCGCCACGTTTTGATTGTACATTTCTTAAACCAGCGGTTGTTCCCTTTTGTTTTACATTTGTTTCATTATTTTCTACAAGATTAGTTGTATTATCTTGAGGACCTTTCGCGATAATTTTTTGTTGCGGCAAATCGAAGGAGACATGCTTGTGTTTCTTCCCGGCCATATCGTTTATCGTCCGGTGTTTTTCCGTAGAAACAAAAATAGGTTCTATTGCGCTATCTTGCGAATTTAAATTTATATTTTCAATCGAAGACTGTTTCTTAACCATAGCTTTTAATTCTTTTACTTCCTTAATTAGGTTTCTATTCTCCATAACCAATTTAGAAATTTCGTTTTCCATTTTTATGAAAACATTATTAGATATTATTTTTAACGCTTCGTGTATTCTAGCATCTACAGTCGCCTCTAAGTTGAGTTCCTCTTTGTTCTTGGGAATATTATCCATAGACTCTGTTGCCATCTTGCAGTTGTTACAGATCCAGGATTTCATCTCACCACTCTCTTTCAGCATTACGAATTCTTCAACTGATAATTTAACACATAAAATATGATAATTACGTTGGCATTTGCCTCTGCACGATATATAGTCATCATATCGCGTAATATTTTTAACGCACGTTGCACATTCAATCGCCATCGCGAAGCGAACCGCAACACGACACGTTAGATACTAATAACCTATATTGTTCAAATATAATAGATGTTTGTACCGTTTCTGATAGGAAGATTTAACTATTAAACAATAAATGTTGTTAAAAAAACAACGTGTGGTTTGACAGACTCACAAGAGCCAACGAGCAAGAGAGAGGTACAAACCGCCTCTGTGTATATACCTACACTCTTCCAATAGAAGAGCACGGTTTTCGTTGATAAGCTCATTATCGTCCGCCTTCCACTATCTTCTCTAATTCAATAGTTTTGCTAAATTACTCGTGCCCTAGCCTAATATATTTTCAACACGGTCTGTTTTGATTAAAAAGTCTCGTTTTGCACTCAATGAATACATCACGTCCTTCGTGTTGGACAAACAGCCGGCAAGTTATGGAAGTAAATTGTTCCTTTTCAAGATGCATTTACATACTACAGCAAGTAAAGGAATTTTGTTCTATTAAATTATTAAATAAAGCTTGATCGCCAGCAACATACAGATTAGCACCTATGAACTTCTTCGAAAGTTCTGAACCTATAGATAAAATCGTTAATATGTACGTAATTGATAAATATTTTTTGGAAATTGTAAATATTATTGAAAAAGATAGTTCTATTTCTTTATATGTATCATGAACTATGGATATCATATGGATAAATGGGGACAATAATCGTGAGTAGGATTACCATATTAGCTTCATCGAAAAATGCAATTAGTGGGATGCGTATCCGCAATTGGTGTTTGCTGTAACCCTACTCAAATTACCAATTATTATTACTGTAGGAAAACTGAAGAATAAAATCGCAAGTTGTTTATCTATAACTTCATTAGCAAATTTTCGTTCAGTCTTGATTGTTCGTAATTTTTGTTATTACATTTAAATTAAAAAATGGGAAATCGCAAACGTGGTGCGTATTTGCCCAGACCAAAGAGTCAGAAGAAACAGTTGAAATGGACGCGTTCAGCAGAGCGTAAAAAGTAGTTGAAAGGAACGCCAATGTTGACGAAATGGAGATTGCGACCTAATCGGAAAAAGCAACATTCCTTGGAAAGTTGAAAAGTGAAAATTCAGAAGAAATACAAGAATTAACTGTAGGCCAAAGGGACAACACTTTATGGAAAACGATGAGGATCATACGATTAACTGCATCCAATTTTGGTAAAGTTGCAAAACTAAGAAAAAACACTTCAAGAGCGAACACACTAAAGGCTCTACTTTGTGAAGACTTTTTTGGATCTGCGGCAACTCAGTACGACATACAAAATGAAAGCAGAGGATTGGCCGAATTTGAAAAAATTTCTGGCTTGAAAATAAGACGCTGTGGTCTTTTTATAGACCAGAAATATCCGTTTTTAGCTGCATCTCCTGATGGCTTAGTAGGTGACGACGCCATTATTGAAATAAAAAGTCCTTATAATTCAAGGATGTTAACACCGAAAGAAGCAACAGAAAATAAACTTATAAAATATTTGATTATTGATAACAGCAGTGGCCTGCTATTAAAAAATAATCACAGCTACATGCACCAAGCACAAGGTCAATTGAACATAACCAATAAAAATAAATGTTACTTTGTTGTATGGACGCCAAAACGGTTGTTTTATCAAATTATATACAAAGATGAACATATCTGGAAGTAGCAACTTCCCAAACTTATCGCTCTTTATAAAAGGACACTCTTGCCGGAATTAATCGATCCCCATAAAGTTAGAGGCCAGGAATTACGTAATATCTATATTTAAAAATTCTATATTTTACCAATAGTCAACAGGTATATTGTGTTAGTATATTATGTTTACTCTGTGGGATAAGAGTGCGATAAGCAATTGTGAAATCCGAAATCAACTCCCATTTATTATCTATTATTGTAATTGCTAATTCAGTCGGGATATTTGTAAATAAAGAAACTACATCTACACTAAATTTGATACATACATAAATAAAAATCTACTAATTCTCAAGAATATTGTATACTATAAATTGATTTATTCATCATATTACTAAGTATATATGCCAAAAGCTTTTCCATAAATAGTTCCAATAATAATTCACATTTGGTTATTTCTGTTGAATTCCGTTCACAACGTTTCCCGTAATGAAATCTATTATCTCTTGTTTAGGAATATCACGCACAAGGAATCTTGCATTTATTTTTCTACCGGTAGTGAGCTATTTGTGTTGCCTACATGCTATTTTACAGTTTTGAAAAATGCTTATTATTGTAATAATTTTGTTACATTATTTCGGAGTTCATAGACAAGTTGGAATAATTTTACAAGTGGCATATGAAAGAGAGTGGTCACATCAAGCTACCAACGTGGAGATATTTTCGATATTTATATTTCTGTTAATATTATTTGAAAAGTTTGATGTTAAAGCGAGTTGTACGTTTTTAATTGCCCAAACGTTATTTAAAAAAAAAAATCGCTGTGTCAGTAGACAGATAAAACATAGATGATTCGAAACAAAATTCGTCCACTCTTTCAAATTTGAAATTGGCTCCCAAAAAGTGTATCGAAATGTGCATAAAACTGAGTATATTTTGAAGTGTAAATGCCTGCGTTAACGATGTTTTAGCGATTTACATAACAATTATTCGGTTTATATTATTTTACATAGAAAATGGATAAAATTAATTAAATAGGGAACTGCGATGATGTTGTCGGCTGGTTGGTAAGAAACTCTTTTAGTTGTTCAAAAATAGAGATGAAATTACACATCGTACAAAAAATTGAAAAACCCCGACCTAATTTACCTTTAGCATCTAACGACGGCAATCGGCAAAATCGTGGTTTCAGTTCATTCTGGCACGCTAAATATAATTGGTTAGCGATTTCGAGTAAACGGGAAAGATTATTTTGTTGACCATGTCTACTTTTTTGTAACCAAGCCGGAACGTTGTCGAAATTAGGTTATACAGGTTTAAAAGAATTACCACAATTTATTGAACGGTATTGTAAGTCTAAAGAACATATTTTATCGTTGTGCAAATTTAAATTATTTAGAGAACAAAATTTTGTTGCTGCCATAGACAGCGCGTGCAAAGATGCAATTACTACGTATAGTAATGAAGTCAGAGCAAATCGCAACAATTTAAGAATATTAAGCGGCCTAACGATATTTCTAGTAACACAAGATCTAGCTTTTCAGGGACACAATCAGACTTCAGATTATTTCAATCTTGGAAATTATAAAAAATTCATCGGGCTCTTTAGCAAATATGAACCTAGTCTTCATAGATTTGTTAGTAGTAATATTTTTCCGGTACATCTAAATGTATTCAAAATTGTTTAATGGATTGTATATTTTTGTATCAAAACAGGAAGTAGATACAGAAATTAAAGAAACACCGTTTTTTCAAAGAGCAGAAGATTTATTTACTAAATAATTGCGAAAAATACGATTTAAGAAAAAATAGTCGCGGAAACGTATGATGGTGTGTGAGAATTTTGTACATATGAGAACTCAATTACGAAATTCCCCCAATATGTACTTAAATGAGCATTTTTGCAGCTATTTAATTGTGAAAGTAGTTTTCTAATTACACATTTTTCCCACGATGGGCTAGCCGAGTAGCGCCACTGCAGGAGTTAGTGTGAAAACAGCTATCTACTTCTGTAGAATTAAATAGCTGCAAAAATGCGCATTTAAGTACATATTGGGGGTATTTCGTAATTGAATTCTCACCATATACAAACATCTAATGCACTGGCATATATAGAGCTTCTATGGAAATGAAAACTACTTCACAAAGTCGCACTGATGAGCGGAATGACCGCGAAACGCGTCTGCGAATAGTGAATGTAGTTTTCTAATTACATATGATGGTGTATCTGTTATGGCAGGTCATTTAAATGGTTTACAAGTTAAAATAAAAACAGTCGCTCCTCAAGCTTTTTTGTACATTGTCATCTCATGCTTTAAATTTAGTTTTTAGTAAAGCTCGCAATATAAACAAAGAATTGTTACGTGCACAAATTTCACTTAGTTCAGTTCCGTATTTCATTTAACTTGTTAGTAAATATAGGCTCAAATTTTGCTCCTTTCGGAAAATAGTTATTTCCTAATATCGCTTAACGATATTCCCGTTGAACCCATTATATCGCCGCGTGTTAGTTGCCCTTGAGTTTTTCGAATTCGTCTAATCACGAGAACGCGAAGCGAATCTTAGCTTCGGCGTAATAACAAACAAAAAGAGGGAATTAGGCATTAGGTAGCGAGTGTGGTAAAAGACCGGTGACGAGATCGGAAGAGGTTATGGCTGAGAAAATTTAATCGTGTATCGTTTATCGAATTATCATCAAGAAAGTATTTATCCTGTAGTGAGGAATTCGCCAGCAAATCCTCTAATATATTGTTCAAGTACATCTCCCGTTCCGAGATCGAACCCTCCTACGCCTCGTCGTGTCTAATAGAACATCATTGTCTTTATACCTCACCATCAAGGTATTAAACGAAGGAAAGCCGATCGTCTAATCCGTCGGACAAATCCGAAAGACCATTTCCAACATCCGAGGCAGACAAAGGGTAGAACCTTATGCGAGGACATCACCCGGAAGCTATGACAGCTAAGCATTCATTCTATATGTCTTAAACCTTTTCTCTTTGTTTTAAATATTTCGTATATCGTATCAGTAATTTCAACTAAATTCAACGTTAATATTCACTAGCTTGAATGTATATATATATATATATTTCGTGACCTTTTTATACTTATCTTATATGATAGAGATCTACCACTAATAGGTCAATAAAACAAGGCTGGTTTGATTTGGTTATATTTTCAGAACGTTTACAAACGTTTTCGGAACACCTTCGTCAGTGAAAATATAACTAGATAAATATATAAACAAACTTTTGTTTTTTATTTGGGACTATCAACAAAATAACTAGTGACTAGGATTTCTTGATATAGAGGATGTATAACCAACTTTTATATATATATAAATTATAAAAACTAAATTAATGTGTAAACATACATGCAAATTAAGTAAAACCTTATATCAAAAAAAAAAAAAAAAAAAAAAAAAAAAAAAAAAAAAAAAGAGATCTTGGGCATTACTTTGATTTTGAAAACACAATTATATTAAAAACAGAGAATAATTATAAAAAAAGACTAATATATGAAATGATAAATATACAGAAAGACACTAAAACTATTAATTTCAGGACCGATATTCAAAATTTAAGTAATGTATATAGCAATTTGTTAAAATGACATTTGCATTTCTTAAGAAGGAAACCTTTGGCTAGGTTTTCAAATTTGGTTTTCCCTAGTCCTTGAACAGAATTGTTAAGGTTTCGACAAAGATTTTTTGATATAAGGTTTTACTTAATTTGCATGTTTGTTTACACATTAATTTAGTTTTTATAATTTATATATATATAAAAGTTGGTTATACATCCTCTATATCAAGAAATCCTAGTCACTAGTTATTTTGTTGATAGTCCCAAATAAAAAACAAAAGTTTGTTTATATATTTATCTAGTTATATTTTCACTGACGAAGGTGTTCCGAAAACGTTTGTAAACGTTCTGAAAATATAACTATCGCTCAAACCAGCCTTGTTTTATTGACCTATTAGTGGTAGATCTCTATCATATAAGATATTCACTAGCTTGTAAAATCATTATTATCTAGATGGCCGTATTTTCTTATTAAATTCATTGATATTCATATATATGTATCGAAATTCCTACTAGACCTTCATCGTATTTTGCATAACTCACAGTAACAATTAAGATCACGCATTTTGTAGTTTATATTGTGAAAGTTTAGCTAAAACGTTTTGTGTTGATTTACGGTTACCGCACTGTTCGCATTACTTAGCTAATTTTATCTGAAATTTTATGTAGTCTTTCAATGCTTTTAATGAATTCTAACTAAAGGCTAAATACACAAGTTCTTGAATAACCGGATGTAATTTTTCAAGTAGAATTTTATTGTTTTCGTAACAGAATCTAAGCATATAGAAGCAACGTGCATTTTCCAGCTGATCTTGGTCGCTCCTGACGTCAGACAGTTCTTCGATCGATATAAAGGTACCGATTGTTTGACCATGAAAATATATCTGGTAAGTTCTTATAACCTTTGACCCAAATTTCATGGTTGGCGCCCATACTATCTTTTTCCCTGACAAGACCTGTTGTATCCAACGACCGTTATTTAGAGCTTGAAAAAGAACCGACACGACCTCCCACTGAGCTGAGCACGGCATTGGTTAGCCTGTTGCGACAAGCGTATGTACCGCTTCTTGTTTTGTTCTTGTCGTCTTGTGCACTCTAGCCAATTGTTCCCCTCAGTTATTGCTATCTCGGAGAGATAGTAGTAACGCAGTTTTGGGGGTAACAGAATCTAGAGTTTTATTTTCCAATTTAAGCGGATTTGGTGCATTTGTTTAAAATCAACCAAACGAACAAACAGTTTAGGTACACTATACCACAGTAGCTCACCAAATAGCTCTAATATAACATACATCGCGTGTAGTATTTACGGTACAATTACATAAAACCAAATTAATTGAAGTTCTCGACTTTATTATCCACAGTCATGTGTGTGACATGTCACAACCAGTACCAGTCTTACTGGATTGTGGCTCACAGTCTTCTTCCGCGACGGAATCGCTTTGCAAAGCGTTAGATTTGAAATTAAATTCCGCTAATTTCGCTGTTGCTGGATTAAACAATAGTAATTGTTCTATAAAATACAAAAGCAGTATAACACTCAGCAACAACATTAGAAACTTGGACAATAAACTACTTGATCTTGTATTTTATAATCTGAACTCCACGGTTCAAAGATCTGATAATCCGTTACTTCCAGAAGATTATTATCATCCAGCGCTTGCCATTTCTCTTGAATGCTCGCAGTGCCGCCTATCGAAACCTTTTCCCACAGCCAATAGCTTTTCTTTCAATTTTCGTAGAGCCAGTAATATTTCCCTATACGATAACTTATTTCATGCAGATTGGTCATTTCTTCGAAACTTTAATGATGTTAATAGAGCTGTAGAGCAGTTCTATGATACTTTGTATGTCATCTTGAAAGAGCATGCTCCTCAAAGGAAAACTACTGCTAGGTCTCATTATCCACCATGGTTCACTCGTGACATTGAGCGTCTTCTAAGGAAAAAAACATTACTATCACCGCAAATGGATGAAAACTAAAAATGTCTTGTTTTATAATGAGTTTAAGCGTCTTAGAACAAGGTCCAAAACTTTAATTTCCGAAGCGTATAACAGCTACCTTGTGGATGTTGAAAACAACATTAAGGCGGATCCCTCCCA
This sequence comes from Chrysina gloriosa, assembly GCA_038088585.1. NCBI lineage: Eukaryota > Metazoa > Arthropoda > Insecta > Coleoptera > Scarabaeidae > Chrysina > Chrysina gloriosa. The sequence goes on from CM076087.1 coordinate 64,993,161, forward strand.
ACTTTGGAAATTTTTAAATGCCAGAGGAAACTCAACAAGAATCCCTGGAAGAATGTTTTCGGATGACTCGGAGTTTGGTGAACCTCTTGAAATAGTGAATGCTTTCGCTTCTTTCTTTTCTGCTTTTTATTCAAAAACTCATAGTAATGGTGATGCTTACCCTGACAATACCCTTGGTGACTATTAATAATTTATCTAACTGTTGGAAACGTTCTAAAATTTGTCCTGTTCATAAGAAAGGTGATTCAGCTTTATTAAGTAACTACAGACCCATCGCTATAATAAGTAACTTTTCCAAAGTTTAAGAACGTGTGCTATATTCACAAATTTATAAACATGTGATACCATTTATCTCATTTGATCAGCACGGATTTGTTGCAGGTCGCTCTACTGTCACAAATCTATATACTTTTTCCCAATGTATTTGTGAGAAACTAGATAAGCGTAGCCAGATTGACGTTAGTTACATGGATTTTTCTCGTGCATTTGACACAGTAAACAATAACATTCTCCTACATAAACTTTTGTCCTTTGGGTTTTCCCCATCGGCACTGCGCTTAATTGAGTCTTATACTGTGAACAGAATGTGCTACGTCCACTACAATGGATACTGTTATTATGATTACACTGCCTAATCAGGTGTACCTCAAGGATCAAACTTGGGTCCATTACTATTTTTGTTGTACATAAATGACTTACTCCTTAGTATTAACTGCCCTGTCCTCGGGTATGCAGACGACATCAAGATATTCTCTGAAATCAGGTCCTTGCATGATGCTAAACAACTTCAACTTAACCTAGATATTATTGCAGAATGGTGTCAAAAGAATGACCTAAACCTCAACGTCTCAAAGTGCTTCATAATGTCCTATTGTCGTGGGAACTCACCCTTTATAACATCATATGTCATAGTTGATAATGTGTTGGAGAGGACTACCATTGTCAAGATTTGGGGGTGGTATTTGACACTGGATTTACGTTCATCAACCAAATGGAAACATTATGCTCATCCGCGTGTAAATCGTTAGGATGCATTATGCGTATCTCTAGATACTTTAGGGACATACAACTTATAAAGACGCTATACTTCGCTTACATGATCAGCAAGCTCGAGTATACCTGTGTAGTTTGGTATCCTATATATGCTAGGCACAGCATATCTCTGGACAGGATAGACAGAAGGTATTTGAAGTATTTGTCTTTTAAAATTGATGGAGTCTACCCTGAGGTTGGCACAAGTCAGGATGGATTATTGTCGCGCCACAACGTTTCTTCTCTCTCCATGAGACGAGATTTACTCTGCACCAAACTATTGGCTAATATAATTCATAATAGAATCGACTGTCCATGGTCTACCAACTGCAAGGACCAATATGCTTCAACGTGCACCGGTGTCATTGATGTGCCGACTTGCAAATCGTCAAGTTGATGATATATTCAAATAACCTAGCTTCGTATCTTTTCTTATATATTTATTTTATTTCCATTCCCATATACATACATATGTTTAATGTATTTGAGTTTTTGCGACTGTATTAACTGTCTTGGAATGGGATGTTATATTTAAACATGAGATTATGCTGTGTTATTATTATTATTAATGAATTAGGCTTATACTTACATTGATATATACATAATAGTGTATTGATGGAGAGATTTGTTATCTTTTTCTTTACTTTCTCTTTGTTTTTTTAGAGCAGCAGCAGATATTTTAGAGCTAAATATTCCAAAAACATTAACTTAGCTGATCTTATGTTTTATAAACCCGGCCCCATCGAGCTGCTTATATGTGCGGATCTATTTTGGGGGATTTTAACCGAAGGAAATTTAAACTTAGGCTACGGCAAACCAGTTCTTCAAAATAAAAAGTTTGGTTGGGTCGTTGCGGGTAAGATCAGTTGCGAGACATGTTCTCAGAGGATTGCTTGCCATTTTAGTCGGGATATTAGCAATAATGATGTACAAAATCAATTAGAACAATTTTTTCAGTTAGAAGTTTCTATAAAAAGTCCGTGGTCGCAAATCGAATGCAAAGATTATTTCCTTAAAACCGTTACCAGCAAGGATTTCTACAGCATTTTTTGTGTCTACGGCAGGCATCAAGAAAATGTATCGCCAAATTTTGGTTACACCCGAACAAAGATTACTGCAACAAATACTATGGCAAAAACATTCCAGCAAAAATTTAAATAATTACACGTTAAACCCCGTTACTTATGGGACAGCTTCTGCACCATTTTTAGCGGTACGGTGTCTAATGCAATTAGCCAATGAATGTCGCCATAATCTACCCAAGGTATCAGAAATTATTCGGTCCGATTTCTATGTAGACGATTTGCTGAGTGGATGCTCGGATGTAGAAGAAGCTAGACATATATGCACCAAACTTTCAAATGTGTTAAAATCAGGTTGCTTTCCATTACGTAAATGGCGTTCTAATTTTCCGGAAATATTTGAAAATTTAACTGAAAGGAATGCAACAGAATCGCAAATTTTAGAACTTGGGGAAAATGAAACAATAAAAACCTTAGGTTTAATGTGGTAGAGCACCACTGATAATTTAGTATTTGATATCAATTTCATAAATAAACCAACAACAGTCACTAAACGGGTAATGCTGTCTTGCATAGCCAGAATATTTGATCCTTTAGGTCTTTTTAGTCCATGTATAGTTACTGCAAAGGTCATGTTACAAAGGTTATCACTAGAAAAAATAGGGCGGGATGAATCAGTTTCCCAAACTTTAAGTGCCCAATGGAATGAATTTAGACGTGATTTACCCATAATCAATCAAGTACAGGTTGATCGTAATGTAATATGTCAAAGCCCAAAATGTCAAGCATTTCTGACGCATGCGAAACTGCCTATGGTAGTTGTGTCTATGTACGATCAATCAACCAGGGCGATAAAACACATTGTAAGCTATGTATGCCAAGGCCAAAGTTACCCCTATCAAACAAACTACAATACCTCGTCTTGAACTATGGGCGGTATATGTGCTCGCTAAATTGGCAGATAAAGTTTTAAATTCTTTGAGGTTAAAGATAAATCGCAGTATACACTGGACTGATTCGAAAATTGTATTAGGCTGGCTGAATACTTCAGCCAATCTGCTTAAACCGTTTGTTCGAAATCGAATTGTAGAGATTCAAGAGCAAACCGCAGCCCCAAATTGGCGTTACGTGCCAACTAATGAGAATACCGCTGATTTATTATCACGAGGCGTAAATCCCAATGTAATGAAAGATCTAGATATCTGGTGGCGCGGGCCTCACTGGTTATCACAGAATGAACCAGCTTGGCCAATAAACGACCAGGAAATTTAAATATTACCAGAAATAAAATCTTCAGTCGCGATCGATCATCAGAAACTTTTTCCGTTTGAGAGGTTCTCAAACATCGACAGAATGAAAATTGTTGCGCATACATTTTTAGATTCAGAAACAATAGTTCCGCTAAACAGCTTGATAGGAAAACCGGATCTCTTACAGTTAAGTAAATTAATAAAGCGTTTGTGATTTTGATACGAATCGCACAACAAAGTTCCTTTTCACGCGACTTTAAAGATCTGAGTCAAAGTAAATCACTAAATAAGAAAAGTAAGTTGTTTAGTCTAAATCCCTTTACCGACAATGAGCGCTTAATAAGAATGGGTGGACGTCTTAGTAATTCCAGTTTCAATTTCGATAAAAAGCATAAAAGCATAAAAGATAGTGTTACCGGCTAGGCATCATTTAACGAAATTAATATTTAAAGCCGAACATGTAAATCTATTGCACGCAGATCCACGACAGCTTCTAGCTCACGTAGGCGAAACATTTTGGACGATATCAGGACGAGGATTAGCTAAATTAGTTGTACAAGAAAGTGTAAAATGCTGTAGATTCAAAGCGCAGACTTATCAACCTAAGTAAGGAGAGATGGTAGGTTCCGGATCAGCCTCCCATCCTCCCGGGCGGTAGGCAACACCCCGAGCGTGTACACTGGAAGGTAGTCAACACCCAGAGCATGCGTGTTTGCAGGGTTGCCACAACCCCGGTTTGGGGGGTTAAAAATGGGCGCCAACACCCTCCCCGGAAAATTCAAAGACTGACCACGCCCGACCTAGTTCGACTTCGGTGAGCGGACGAGAGTTGGTATTGAATTAACTTATTTACTAAAACGAACGCGTTTTTAAACTAATGTATTTTTGAAATATCGTTAAAATGTCGATTGGATACAACTTCGATAACGACTAACTATTTTGATATTCGATAGATTATATTTGTAAAAGTTTGTGAGCAAAACCCCAGGTAGCATGCGGGATGTTAGAACTTCGGAATTCTTTTGTCGACGACGTATATGACCTTGTCCGTTTCTCAATCGTCGCCTTTCACCTTAATCGCTGGTCCGCTTCCCTCCTCAAGTTGGAAAGTTTAGGTACCGCAATTTTCAGTAAAGTTTCCGGCGTTACATAATTCCGCAACTAATCACAACACAGTTCATCCAAGTATGAAGGGCACCCATAGCTTCTAGGGAGTTGATGTCCAAATGGTCGACGACAGCTACCAGTTGCTTTAGATCGGTTTCATCCATGTTATGTAGACGTAAGGGTCTACTTGTCGCATCAAAGTTGTTGGCGGTAGCTTCCATTTTGGCTAGATTAAACTGTATTCCTCGTGGGTGGTATTTTCCGCTAGGAATGTTCTTACCAAGATTTCTACTTTGCAGTGTTCCAAAGGCACTACACTTGGTCGATTAATCGCATACAATCCCTTAGAGGTGCAGTAGCTTTGGATGGTTACCGGCTTTACAGAAACTACTAAGTTTTGATTGGAATTGAGTTGGATTATGGTGCTTTATCCAGTATTTATTAGCGTCGCTAGACAGGGTTGGTTCCTCCTCAAGTGGCTCTGTAGACAGTAATGAAGATTTTCGACTTTGGAGCAGCGATCCGAAGTAGTCCAGTGTATTGAGTTATCGAGCAATAGGAAAGGGTCTGTAAGTGTTTTTGTGATATTGGGGATAAGTACGAGGTAACGTTAGAAATATCCGTAAGATAAGGTTACTATAGGTGTGTGAATTTGAAGCAATATTATACCAGCTTGCATCGTTACTTGAGAAGAAAATATCGAGTAGTAGTTCATCGAATTCTATAAAATAGGTACTCGCTGAGTTCTATAAGCGGTATTCAGTTTTAACATTGCTGATTAATTTCATTTCTTTGGACAAATATTTTATTTGTGTCTGCTAGATATCCCGATTCTCCTCCAAAATGTGGATCTCCATATACCCCAGTTACCTCGTTTAATATCGTGTTTCGGTTGCTTATAGTGTAACGAGTTTTTTTCATCGTTCCTTATAAGGATATTAAGATAGAAGTTACGATTTTTGTCGTCCAAATCTATGGTGCCGAATGGCCGTTCCCTATGCCGTCAATTAAATCTTTTTTAGAACGCATATTATAGGTATCGCTTAATAAGATTAGAGAAAAACGATTTGTATTATTTTGAGCGATAGGTTTTTTTTTCTTTTTTTACTATTCTTTTTTTCTTTTTTTCTTTTTTTTCCTTTTTTAAATTTGTTTTTATTAATATTATTCTTTTTAACTCTAGTTCAATATAATATTAATGGATTGTTCCGGAAGCGCTAAATTGATATGATATAGGAAGGTGTGTTTGTAAGTTATGATTTTGGCTTTCCCAAGCTGTACTGGAAGAATGTTGTTTCTTACTTTCATTATTTTCATATCCTGCGGTATTAGACCGCCCAGGACTGTTATAGATATTAGTATGGAGTTGAGGATGACAGATTTCATGTCTACGTTTGTCTGAAACAATTCGTTGGGGTTACAGTAGCCTTTGATGGTAGGTCTTTGCATTAACTGTAACTTTATTGTCATTGACTAAGAGGGGATCTATCAGTCTTGTATACGGTGGTGTACATTCTTTTGGCTCATTGAAGCGGGTTACTTTTCGGTAAAGAGGGTCATCTATGTTAAACTCTGGATTTGTTCTATGTTTGTTTACTTTGTAATAGAAGTAATAGAAAAAGCAATAAAAACAGGCAGAGAAATACATATATGCTTCATCGATATAATAAAGGCATTCGATCGTATAAGGAGAAATGATGTATGGAGAACGTTGGAGACAAGAGGTGTGAATGAGGAATTAATAGAGTGTATGAAGAGCACATACTACAGAACAAGAAACTACGTTAGATTAAGAAATGAAAAATCGGAGACGTTTATATGTAGAAATGGACTAAAGCAAGGCTTCGCGCTGAGCCCCTTATTATTTAATATAATGTTGGACGAAGCGATTAAGAAGTGTAAACACCAACTGAAGCCATATAATGTAGGATACTGGAAAATGGAGAAAATACAAATAACTGAGTTAAGCTATGCGAATGATATGGTGATATTAGGAAACACGGAAAGACATCTGCAAGAAAATGTCAATATAATAAATGAACAATTAAAAGAGATAAACATGGAAGTTAATATAGACAAAACAAAAACAATGGCAATAAGCAGAGAAATACCAGAGATAGTAAAGGCAGAAGTGATCCGCAAGGTAGTGAAACCAGTACTGACGCACTCATGCGAGTCATGGACTACAAACGAGATACAAAGAAGTAGGATGAACAGCGTAGAAATGAGGTTCCTAAGACGAATAAAAAATAAAACTAAGTTGGATAGGATAAAGAACGCAGAATACAGAGAGGAGCTTAAGATAGAGCCAATCCAAATAACAGTACAGCAAGGGCAATTAAGATGGCTTGGCCATGTTATAAGAATGGGCGAAGAAAGGTTGGCAAGACAAATATACGAATCAAAAGAAATGGGGAAAAGGAGAAGAGGAAGATCGATGAAGACGTGGGAGCAAGGAGTACGAAGTGCATACGAGGCAAGGGGAGAGAAATGGGAGGATATGAGAGCAAGATGCAGGGAGAGGGAAGAGTGGAGACAAATATGGAAGAGGGGCCAGGAAACTCAACTCCACACAACCCGACACTTCACGGTCAAACGGGTTTCAGGATTAAGTAAGTAAGTTGTTTACTTTGTCTAAGTTTTCTTGTTGTTTAGCGGCTAATTTTTCATAGATAAAGTTATTAATTATTTCTAGGTTTTCAGAGTGATCAATGACGTATTGTGTTACCCTATCCTTCTCATTTAACTCGAACGAATTTTTATAATCTAATTTTCCGCGAATGACCTGAAATGGGGTATAGTTTGTAGAGCTGTGCACGCTATTATTATAATAGAGAATTGCGTAGTTCGTGACGTTAGATATAGTCTCACGAGGTTTATGCTTTTGGAGAACTCTAAGGCTTTCGGCTAGAGTGCTATGGAATCCTTCGACTGGGCTGTTGCTATTCGGATTATATATTGTCGTGTAGTGTATTTCGATTTGGTAGGTTTTGCAAAGTTCTTGCACGATTTCGTTTTTAAATTCTGTCCCATTATCACAGGTTATTTTGCGAGGGATGCCGAAGTGACATATGAAATGTAAGATTTTGTTTGAAATTTCCACGGCATTGGTGCTTTTTACTGGGTAAGCTTGACCAAACTTCGAGAAATTATCTATAATTGTAATAAAGCTTTGTCCTTAGTATTTATACGTGTCTACATATAAATGATCAAAAGGTTCGTACCCTATTGGTGTGAGCTTAAAAACAATTTTCGTAGGATGTCTCTCATATTTGTTTTTTTGGCAGATACTACAGGTATTAATATAGTCCCTTACGTGTTTATCCATATATGGCCAATAAAATGATTGTCTAATTGCGTTTAGGTTTTCTTGAATTCCTCTGTGACAAGTTTTAGTTTCATGGTATAATAGTAATTTGAGTTTACGTTCGTCTTCCTCAAATACGTCAGTTGTTAGTGTGTTTGATATTACTAATGTGAAACATTTCTTTTGAAAAATTCCTGAATTACTTGTATAAAAGGGATATCTAGTTCTTTATCTTTGAAATATAAGCTGTAATGTTTATTTGGTTCAAGGTGTTCTTTGACGAAAGTTAGAAAATTATTTTTAAAATTATTTTTTGAGATATCGACATGATATCTATTATTATCGAACACCTTTCCCCGATGTACTTTTAGAACTGAGAATGTTTTGCTTGATGAAATTAGCATTTGGTTTTTGAAAGAATTGGTAGCTCTTTCGGTATATGGAATTTCAAATATGGGATTTTCGATGCTAGTATGAACAGTTTTACCATCACTTTTGTTTTGTGCTTTCCTTAGTAGGATGTTTTCATGGATAGTTATGTCAGGTTTGGGCTTTTGAAATCGTGAATTGTCCAGATTTTGATGTTTGAGGTATTTATCGAATACGATTTTATCTATTTTTTTCGAGTTTTTGTTCGGTAGTGTTTCGCAACTTAATTGGGAAATATCGTCAAGAATGCTTTGTATGTCCCCGGGTTTACAATGACTGAGGCGTTGTCATCGATGTCAAAGGGGTGGATTTCGACACGAGAAAGTGCGTCGGCGTTGGTGTTTAATGCGCCCTTTTTATTTTATAGTCGTATTCTTCCAGCTTTAGACGCCCTCTTACAAGCTTTGAATTCGGTTCTTTAAGCGAGAATTGCCATTGAAGGAGCCTATGGTCACTAATTATGTTAAATTTAACTCCAAATAAGTAATGCCAGAAATATTTTACTGCCCAGATTATAGCAAGTACCTCCTTTTCAATAGTGCTATAGTTCGTCTAGGCGGGATTGAGTGTTCTGGAAGCATATGCGACGGGAAGGTCTTTCCCTATGGGCCCTTGCGATAACACTGCACCTATGGCGAAGTTTGATGCGTCTGTGGTGAGGCTGAATGTTTGGAGAAGTCTGGGTGTTGTAATATGGGGTCGTTTATTAATAATTTTTTGCAAGTTTCGAAACTATTGACGAAATCTTGGGTGTGTTCGATGTTCATCCTCTTTTTGAGACATTGGGTAAGGGGTTTGGTTAGTTTTGCAATATTTTTAACAAATTTTCTGTAGTAGCCTACTAATCCAAGAAAAGCTTTGACTTCTTTAGCTGTAGTGGGAATGGGGAATTTGCGGACGCATTCGATTTTTCTAGCATTTGGCCGAATTCCGTCCGGGGTAATAACGTGTCCTAAAAATTCGACGGTTTTGCGTAAAAATTCCGATTTGTCTAATTGTACTTTAAGTCCTGCCTCTTTTAATTTAGCGAACACTTGTTTCAAATTGTTAATGTGCTCCTGAAGGGAGGTTGAAAAGATAATGATATCGTCCATATAAAGTAAGCATATTTTGTTTTGGAAATTTTTAAGAACGTTATCTATCACACGTTGGAACGTTGCCGGGGCATTTCTTAGGCCAAACGGCATTCTAACGTATTCATAGTGACCATTTGCAACATTGAAGGCGGTTTACGCGGTGGAATTCTGATGGAGTTCTATTTGATGAAACCCGGAGGCCAAATCTAGTGTTCTGAAATATTGACAACGGCCTAATTTATCTAATATATCGGAAATGTTTGGTAATGAGTAACGATCGTCAATAGCTTTTTCGTTAATTTTTCTATAATCAACTACGATTCTCCATTTTTGCTTTCCGCTGGCGTGCAATTTTTTGGGACGATCCAAATTGGGGAACTCTATGGAGATTGCGATGGTCTAATAATACCGTCATTTAACATTTTCGAAATTTGTTTCTCAATTTCTGCTTTATGGATATGTGGATATCTATAGGATTTATTGTGAATTGGGATTTCATCGGAGGTTTTAATTTCGTGTTTTATTTGATTGGTGAAAGTTAGTTTATCGTCGGGGTTGTGAAAAATCGAACTAAATTTCTGAGTTAAATTTTTAGTGCCTCTTTCTCTTTAGAATTCAGGTGATTCAAATCGGAAAATGATAGGATTTTGTTTTGGTTCAGCGAGGATTCTATAATTTCTTCCATGACAAAACATTCAAAATCGTCTTCTTTAAAGGTTGTTGCAAAAGGTCAAAGAGGATCTTTCGTAATTTCGAAAATTTCGGTAGTAGATGTGACGTTTACTATTTCGAAGTTTTTTAACCCGTTTCTAATTTCTAAGAGGCTACCAGGAATAGAAATATTTTTATTTTCGGTACTTAATTCCGGAATTAAAATTGTGCCATCTGGTAGACTTGTTTTAATTTCTTTTAATATTGCTGAATACGGTGGTATTTCGATTTTTTGAGTTCCAAAGTCTGTTCTGTAATACAAAGGAATAGATATATGCTTGTTATATAATTGTCGATTTTGCAGATCTATGTTGAGGCCCAATTTTCTTAAATCGCTAATCCCGATAATGCCATCAAAATAATCATGGAAGCTAAATAAGACGAATTCCAGGGTATTCTCCATCGGTTTAAATTCATTAAATAAGGAGATATGTGCCTTAAATTGTGCTTGGCGGGAACCAGTGCAAGTGATAATGGGTGTATTTGATTTGAATATACATTCGGGATAATATTTCTCGGCTATATGGGGGCTTATTAGAGAGGGGTGGCACGCTGTGTCGATCAATAATTTCATAGGAGGTTCCACAATTTGAATAAAAGGTAGTGAATTCGGGGTAAGATTGTTAAGATCTACGTGTTTCCGACTTGTGGCTCGGCGGCCTGAAAATTTTGTTGTGTTTCTATATTTTCGTGGAGGCGTGGAGAAGTTGTGGTGGGTTGTTGTTCGAAAGTATTTTCATATGCTGAGGTATACTTGGTAACTTGATTTTGGAAGTCGTTGTTGTAATTATATGGATAAGCATTGTGATAATTTGTCTCCTCGTAAAGGTTTTGATATTCTTCAGCGTTTCCCGCTTCAAAATAATCTTCTACATTCGTGAGTTCTTGGAATGTAAAGTTTGGAGGTCCATGATTTTGAAAATAATTATTCTTATTACCTAGTTCTCGATTTAGTCGAATAGTAGACGTAACATGGGATGTGACTGACATTGGTTCGTGTTTTGAGAGTTTAAAGTTATTTTGTGGCGAGAAAACATTTCTTGGTTTGCCAAAAACTTGTGTGTTTGTGAAAAATCTTTGCGGAGGTTGGGGTCTAGGTTGTATGTTGATTGGTTGACTGGGAAATTGAGGGCGAATTGAAGTGGTCTGCGAGGAATATTGCGACGGGAATTGTGGGTGGTGTGTCATGCGATTAATCTGACTCGAAAACTGAACTGGATTATTAAAACCGAATGGTGTTCGAATGTTGGTATAGCCTGTCGGTATATTGGATGTACTTGCTTGAGGGAGTCGGTGCGGGGGTTGTTTTTCCCTCTATCTTGTAATGAATTAATTCTTTGTTCGTTATAATGGTGTCTAATAATAATGTTTCCGGCCTCAATTAACGATTTAGGTTCCTTCAATTCGAGTTTTGTTCGTAAGATATAGTAAGAGATATAGCAGTAGTAGTAGAGTATATAGTAAGAGATAGTTAGCGTAAAGAATATCTAAGGCATTGAACTCATTTTGTTCGAAGAATAAAGGTTTTCGTGGATCGGGAATTGAGGAATCGGATTTAATTTTGATGTCCAAACGTGATTTTATTTGTTTAACGCGTCTCAAAAGATCTAATATGTTTTCGTTACGATTTTTACTTAAATGGAGGAATTCCCTAGTTAGAGTTTGGCGATCTACTCTATCGCCGAATTGGTCCCTAAGTGCCTAGTGGCCAAGTGTTTAAATCTGGACGACACATGATATGGTTTGCTACTTCGCCTTGTAATTTGGATTTAATGGCTATGAATACGAAATGGTTTAAATTATTATCCGCAGTCGTCCCATAATTATTATAAAACCCGTCACACGCGTTAACAAAATTTTCTAGTTGCATATAGTTGCCACCAAAGGTTGGAAGTAAATCAGCGATGGCTTTTGCAGCATGAATGGTGGATGTTCTACTTTCTAGCGACATCCTACTTAAGTTTTGAGATAATCTATCCACTTCAGAATGATATACAGACATTAAAAAAATCGAATAATATTTTAATTTAGTCAAATTACCACACCTAGTTAGCCAAGATTCGGGAGAATAGAAAGGAGCTCAATAACTTACAGTTCTCAGAGTCTTTCTTCGTTCCCTCCGGGAGTTGTACGATGATCCAGAATAAGTGGTGAAAAGCCAAAGGTAGATACTGGAATTTGAATCCTAAGTCTTCCTTCCTGGATCCTACTGACTGCGCCAATTAACTTATTTACTAAAACGTACGCGTTTTTAAACTAATATATTTATTGAAATATCGTTACAATGTCGATTGGATACAACTTCGATAACGACTAACTATTTTGATATTCGATAGATTATATTTGTAAAAGTTTGTGAGCAAAAACCCAGGTAGCATGCTAGATGTTAGAACTTCGGATTTCTTTTGTTGACGACGTGTATGACCTTGTCCGTTTCTCAATCTTCACCTTAATTACGTTTTTTGAAACCAAAAAATGGTTTTCAAAACAATTTTTTATTTTACCCAACGGAATCGTTTCGTTTCCGACTAACAACTGACTCTTACATGCATATCTTCTCTTAAGAAAAAGATGCAAACGTAGGCATTAGATAATACTTATGTATGATATCATACAACGTAACTACTTTCACCTTAATCGCTGGTCGGGGTGGTGAATCATAACTATTGTCAACGTGCTATTTCCGATTATTACAGAGGGATTCATACACTATATAATATTACGCAATACAATTACGTCACAAACAGGTTTAGACGAGAATTTTGGATGCGCGCTAATGAAACTTTATTTATTTATTAAGACAGGCATATGTTAGAACATTGATCTTAGTCAGATGTTGATAAGACAGATAATTATATATCGCCCTCCCCTAATAAGATATTACGTAATACCATGTCTGACTTGGTTTCCGGGTTGGAACCGCATCTGGTTTGGCGTGGGTGCCGACGTTTCGTCCACTATTGCAAGGGACATCTTCAGGGCTGCTTGCCGATGTTGATCGTATTGCTGCCACTTGAAGACTGACCCGGACTCTGAGTGGCGCGACTTATATAGGGTGGAGGGGTGGGGGTCGTACCGCTGTTAGAACGCGGCGTGGAAGCAGAAGTTTATGGCACGACGTGAGTAGGAGGGGGTTTAAATTTACCGTGGAGAAGAGAATGCCAAGATGAATGTAGCAAATAACCCCCATCTCTGTTTAGATTATGTGGATGTTTGTAAATTTCGATAGATTCACGGAATTTTCTAGGGAAAAAATGAGATTCACGTGACAGAAGTTTGGTGTCATGGAACCGGATTTGATGCCCGGAATTATGTTTGTGTTCTGCCAATGCCGAACCAGCTATACTTAGCAGCCTAGTGCACCGCTCATGTTCTGACACACGCACGCTAGCTGGCCGCTTTGTTTCGCCGATATAGACACTGCCGCACGAACACGGGATGCGGTATACCCTTTGGTTTTGCAACGGAGATAATTTGTCTTTGGCGGAGGGCAAGACATCTGAGATTCTGGTGTGAGGTCTGAACATGGTTTTGATTTTGTTCCTATGGAGAACTTTGCCTATGCGATCTGTGATACCTTGAATGTAGGGTAGGAATGCGGTGCTGATGGTAGGATCGGATACGGCTAGTGGTTTGGGGTTGCGATGCCTGAATATGGTACGAAGTATATCACGATCTTTGTAATCGTTTCGAATAAGGGTGTTACGTATATGTTTGAGTTCTTTGGGAAGAGTTTTGGGTTCTGAAATTGAGAAGGCACGGTTGACAAGAGTATTGATGACGGTTTGTTTGTGTGCGGGATGATGATGGGAGTGAGCATTTAGATATCGGTCCGTATGAGTCGGTTTTCTGTAAACTGTGTGACCCAGTTTACCATCAACATTGCGGGTGACTGAAATATCTAAGAAGGGGAGACGGCCGTTAGATTCCACCTCCATGGCAAAACGTATGTCGCTGTGTTAGGTATTTAGGAAAATTAGGAATTCGTTATATGGCCACACGGACGGGAACTTTTAAAGAAGAGGTAACCTTCTGCCTCGAAGAAGATGGCGCAACCGGCCGCCACACCCTCCACCAGCACCGAGAGCCAGCAGAGGTCACCGGCTGCCACAGCCACGACGACCGCCACCACCGCTCCTCCACCGACTTCGGCTTCCACGAGCCAAAAGGGCGCTGATGCTTCGCAGTCCCTTCCCCCGTCCTAATCCAACAAGATTCCCCCCATCGTCCTCAGGGAAAAATCCGCCTGGGCACACGTGACGATGAAATTTTCGGACCTTTGAATTAACTTCTCTAAGGCCCAAAACACGACTGACAGAATACGCTCCTTCCCCACCACGGAGGAGGATTTCAGGGCTGCCGTAAAGGTGCTCGACGGTCTGGTAGTACCGTACCACACCTATCAGCTACCTTCGGAGAAGCTCTTGAATATCGTGATCCGTGGGGTCCCCGTCGAGACCCCCTCAAAGAAGTGGAAGAAGAACTCCTAGAGTTCGGATTCCACCCCGAAGGCATCCATCGCCTCCGCCACCCCCGGGACAAGAAGGAAATGCCCCTCATCCAGATAAAGCTCCCGAGAAACGAGAAAGACATCTTCGCCCTGAAGGAGATCCGCAGACTGGTGGTCTCCGTCGAATCCCTCCGCTCCCGAACAGCCGCCGGGCAATGCCACCGCTGTCAGCGGTTCGGCCACGCCCAATCCCGCTGTACGGCAGCGATCAAATGCGTCCGCTGCGGCGAAATACATCGCGCCGCAGACTGCCCCTCATCTAAGGCGAAAGGCGACCCTGCCAAATGCGCCAACTGTGTTGGCTCAAACACAGCAAACTACAAGGGATGCCCTAATTACCCCAAACCCCGATTGCCAACCCGATCCCAAGTCGCCCCTTCGGCGAAAAAGACCCCGGCTCAAGCCCCCCTCCCAGGCCGCCACCCAAGCCACCCAATCCTCCCAGGCGACTTCCACTGGCAAAAAGTATTCCGACGCCACCAAAAGGAAATCTTCTCCCCTTAAGATGCTGCGTACCGACGTGCCCAGCCAGTCCCTGCTAGGCCCAAGTCCCCCGCCACCAACAACACCGACTTCTTCGGCGCCGTGGCCACCCTTTTACAGCTGGTCGGACAATTCTCGTCCGCACTAGAGCAGGTTCAGGGTTCCATCCCCCGTAACCTTTATTAATCTATCAACCCGTTTATGAATACATCGGTAAGCATAAACCTGCAAGGCATTTCCAGAGTAGTAGCCTGGAACGCGAACGGCATCAGAACTCGTATGCCTGAGCTAAGAGACTTTCTTCAAGAGAACCAAATCGACGTTGCCGTTCTCAGCGAGACTTGCCTCCGCCCGGAGGACAGTCTCAAGGTCGTGAATTACAAAACATACCGTCGAGATAGCTTGACGGGCCGCGGCGGCGGGACAGCTGTACTCGTTAAAAATTCAATCCGCCACTCCGAGGTCGTAGTGCCGCCGCTGAACTCTCTGGAGGCGGCGGCAGTCATCATCTGGACCGATTTCGGTCCGCCAAAACTCTACCCGCTTGGCAGGGTTTCGCGCCAGGATTTCGACCAAATCTTCACCGACGCGGGCGATCTGAACGCGAAGCACCACCTCTGGGGCAGCCGGATCATACAAGCTGAGGGCAGGCAGCTGCTTGACATCATTCAAGCCTTAGGGCTTTCGTACCACCCTCCCGACGGCCACACGTTCTTCCGTACTGGCGTCCAACCCGATGTCCTCGACTTCGCCATATCCAAAGACATCCCGGTAAACGTGAGCGTGGAAAGCATAGCTGACCTTTCATCAGATCACAACCCCATCCTAATCACCCTAGGTAGTGAACTACTTCATCTGGGGGAAAAAGTTCGGCGGCGTACGAACTGGAATCTTTTCTCCTCCAAAATTCTCACCAACCTCAGTGTCAACGAAAATCTTCAGGAAGCGGCTTTCTTAGAGGATGCCGCTAACAACTTCACCGAGGCGATCTCTCGGGTCCTCGATGAATCTTCCACCATCAGACCCAGCAGACACCCTCGACAACTCCCATCCGACCTAAGGGAGCTAGTTAGGGAAAGACGACGAGCCAAGAAAAGGGCGCAAACCACCCTCAACCCCGCTGACAGCCTCCGAGCAAACCATCTTGCTCGACAGCTCCGAGAGGCTCTCAAAACCTTCGAGCAGGAGAACTGGGACGACAAGGTCAAGTCTCTCACGACGGAGGATGGCTCCCTATGGAAACTATCCAAAGCCTTGAGAAACCCCTCAAAGAAACCCCCAAACCGGCCTCTTCACGGTACCCACGCTTTAGGCTTCTCCCCGAGGAGAAAATCGAAATCCACGCCGACCACCTCGAAGAAGTATTCCGCGGCATTCCGCCCCAATCAGCGACGACGAAACAATCTTCCGAGGAGAAGTGGAAACGGTGGTGCACGGGATCCCCGAGCTCATCGGAACCCCGCTCGATCCCGCCTCCCCCGACGAAGTCCGAGCCCTCATCAAAAGGCGCAACAACAAAAAGGCGCCAGGGGCGGATTGTATCACCAATCTGGCCCTAATGTGGTTACCCCGGAAGCTACGGACCATCTTTGCGAAATCATCAACGCAATGCTCCGAATTCAGTACTTTCCCTCCTGCTGGAAATACGCCGAAGTTTGCAACATCCCCAAGCCCGGGAAAGATCACAAATTCCCACAAAACTTCCACCCGATCAGCCTTCTCTCCAACGTTTCGAAGATAGCTGAGGCAATCATCCTGTCTCGGCTGAAAGAACTCAGCGACGATGTCATCCAGGATGAACAGTTCGGCTTCCGAGCCGGACTGTCCACCGAACTACAACTATTCCGGTTCTCGGAATACATCCGAAACGGACTCGAAAGGCGAGTACCCGTAGGTGCAGTTTTTTCGACTTAGAGAATGCCTTTGACACAGTCTGGCATAACGGGCTGATCTACAAGATGATCGCTTCAGGAATCAACCCCTCCATGGTCAAACTCATCAGGTCCTATTTGGCTGGCAGATCCTTCTGCGCCAAATCCCATTCCGTGAAGTCCAGCGTCAGATAAATCCACGCCGCGTTCCCGAGGGATCACTTCTAGGCCCGCAACTGTTTTCCATTTACATGTCGGATCTCCCCGAGAGCCCAGCACCGAGATTGCAATCTATGCAGACGACACTGTCATCTACACAGGCTGCAGGAAGCAGGCGCTGTTCAGGAAACGCCTCCAAAGCGCTACTGACGGTTTTGTGAGTTGGACCTCTCGCTGGGGTCTGAAGGTAAATGAATCTAAGTGTGTGGCGGTTAGATTCTCGCACGATCGCGCAAACCCCGGTCAGCCGATTAAGGTAGGAAACTCCGAGCTCCCCTGGAGCTCCGAAGTGAAATACCTCGGTGTCATCTTCGACCGAATGCTCACATTCCAAAACAGATTGACGAAATCCGAAATCGCTTCATCAAGGCCCGCAACTTGCTTCTGCCCCTCATAGGGCGAAGGAGTCCCCTTCACCTAGGGAGCAAGTTGCTCTTATACAAGACGACGCTTCGACCGCTTTTAACATACGGCGCTATGGCCTGGTTAACAGCGAGTGAGACTAACATCAAAAGTTTGGAAGCACTCCAAAACCGAACTCTCCGCTTCATCGTTGACGCCCCCTGCTTACTAAGGAACGTTCAGATTCATCGAGAACTGACCGTTCCGAGTCTACGTGAATTTCTGACGAAACTCCTGAAGTCCGCGTGGAAAAGAGCCCGCGCCAGCCAAAACCTCTGCGTCCAGATGGTCGTCGATCCCCAAGATCGACCCCCTCCCAAAAAGAAGGTCCGTCGCCTTGCAGATGTCATCGATCTGGACTAAGGCAATTTCCGCAGGTCCCTCGACGACCATCATCATCCTCTAAACGACTGACAAACGGCTATTTTTCAGTCTAAAATTCTTGTATGTGTTAGAGGTGAAAAGTCATCTTCCCCAGTTAGCTCTTCGCTAACCAACCTCATCTCTCCCCAGGCTGCCTGATCGAAGCAGCCTACACCTGAAGATTAAAGGGCGTAAGGAATCCCCACCGGCCCTGGTATTGACATGAAGTTCCTAGGGTCCGGGTCAGTCTTCAAGTGACAGCAATATGATCAACATCGGCAAGCAGCCCTGAAGGTGTCCCTTGCAATAGTGGATGAAACGTCGGTACCCACGTCAAACCAGACGCCGTTCCAACCTGGAAGCCAACTTAGACAATGTGATTTCGGCCGCGGAAGCCTACACCCGTAATACCATGATGGCATAAACAGAATGAATGTTAGATGAGAATAGTGTTCTTATTGATGGTATCATATAAAATGCAGCGATCTGATTGGTCGCATCGTATACAGTGCTGCGTTCTGATTGGTTACCAACCCGAAATTCAAATCTCCAATATGTATAGGAACGTAGTTCAGCCAACACCATCCTTAATTGAGGCGATGACGTTGGATAGTAAGTGATAAAGTCACTGCGCATGCGCAAGTTCGTCCTGGCGAACACTATTTACTATCGATAGCTCGTCAGTAAAGTGAAGAACCGGTTTATACGTTTGAACGTAACATACACTAAACTGAGAAATCAGGGGATGACCCGAGCTTCATACGATTGTTCGACCACCAATCACAGTACCATACATCATTAGACATCACAAACAGGTTTCAACATTATATTTTAATATGAACAGGATGAATGCTATGCTATGTATAGGAAAGTAGTTCCCCAATAACTTCCTTAAGATTGATCGAGGTGTTTAACCTCAGACAGTAGGTGATGACGTCACTGCACATGCCCAAGTTAGTCCTGGTGAACCCTACTTTCGATCGCTCGTCAGTAAGGTGATGAATCGGTCTATACGTTGGCAGGTCAAATAGATCAGACTAAGGAATCCGGAGGTACGCGGGCTTCATACGATTGATCGACCACTAATCATAGTACGATACATCATTAGACATCACAAATAGATTTCGATATTATATTTTAATACGATATTATAAGCAAATGGAACGTAAGTCAATTATCTAGTAATTTATTAAAACGTATCACATAGGTTTATGTTTCACTGGAACGCTTGTACCAACGATAATCGATGGTAAATCAACGAAGTCAAACATCCAAAGCTCGGTCAGGTCGTAGACGGATAGAAGTCAGTACCATTCAGTAAGATATGTGGATTTTCTATAGCGATCCCGTATAGTAGGCGTCTAATAAGATTGCGTAATACAGGGTTCCTTTGTCTATTGATACGAGCACGTAACGCGACAAACAGGATTCAACTAGAGTTCTGTGTTAAATGTGTAAGCTAATATAAAATCAAATTTAATGAAAGCCAAGTCCGTTATTTATTAATTTATTAAGATACATGTAGAAAAACACTCGGGAAAGTCTAATTGATCGCATCGTATGAAATATCGCATTCTAATTGAATCTCGATAAATCATATAAAAGCGAGTTCGTTTCCATACTCCTCACAATCCATCAACAGCTTTCTATCAGTTAGGTCGTGAACTTCAACATCTTTGTCTCCAGTATATCGCTTTAGTGTTTATAGTTACTCGTTGATTTCCTACTAGTTTATCGTTTTATCATTATTTAGCATTTATCGTTGTTGGACAGGCATATCTTAGGTAAGTTATTTAAATTTTACCGCACGCCTCCCCTAATAGGATGCACTACTATTGTTGTAGATGGAGTGAGAGATATATCACAAAACGTTTTCAAGAAAAGATGGCTTGAGCAGACATCCCTGCTTAAATAAGAAATCTTACATATGCTTAATATGTGAAAAAAATCTTTACGAGATCGGATAGTCTGTCTCGACATAAGAAAACGCATAATATCGACCCCACTACCAAGAAACGAGAGGTTTCAGAAGAGAAGCAGTCGCCAAGTAAAACGGGCCATCCGGTCAATAGCATGTCGGAGTAGGATTTTCGATGTCGCCGCCAAACCTTACCGACGGATACATTGCACAATGGACATCTTTGTTTCCATGAGCATCTGAACAGCAATTCTCTTAAACTTGAAGAGGATATGTTCATCATAAAAATCACCCGGAACGATAATGTAAAAATAATGACAAAGCAGGCACCCTATGATGTATTACAATCCACAACATGAAAAATCACATAAATATAGGATGATGTTCTACCAGTACTATTCGACGTGCAGATCATATCTATGGACCGACACACTCCAAGAAATATAATATAATAATAATAAATATAATACCGGAATCAAATAATTTTATACATATTATACTGAACAAAAGATATCGTCATAAACTTTACAAATTTTATTTAAAGGATGGAACAATATTTGTGATAAGTATGCAGTATTAGAATAATGCGATATTTCTAATAAGTGAGTATAACACAACAGTGTAAAAATGTTTATCCAACTGCTGTGGAAGTTATAAAATCCCACAGATTCGATCTCATTTTCTACGTAAAACTTCTTCGACGGGGTATACATTTTCGTATTTGACTTTCTGAAATTCTTGTTTATAGGAACTACCCAGAATCGGTTTCTCGTTTACATCTTCAATTAAATATGCGTTGGGATTACCCGCTTTACTTAAACATGTCAGAATACGGGGTTTCATCTGAATGGATCGATGCTTCAGGTGATTGTACTCATCGATTACTCTAGACAAAATATTCATCCACTTATACAAACCTCTCAAGCTGAATAAATGTGCAATATTAAGCTACCAGCATTATTCGACAGTCCTAACCTCACAAGGAGTCGAGTTGCTGGTGAAATTGTACAATACTGAACGTATCAAATACATCTCTATACAAACGTATACAGACTTGACCTCAATACAGAAACAAACACCCAGGAAGTTGTATGAACCGTGTATTTAAGAAGGGGTGAAAAATGATACATGTATCTATATACTATTTGGTAGAAGAGGAATAAAAGTCTTATTATAACATGATAACGGAAGTATCTCGTTCGATATCGACACCATGGACATACCAAAGGTGAATGTGCCGAGCTGTTTAACGTGATGTCTACGACGGACACGAGAAAAAGACAACATAATACCGGAAAATATGAAATTTGTAGGCCATGAAAGAAAATCGTCATATATCAATCTCACCAGTTAAATAAAGGACGGAATGTGCATCTAATGATGCATTACAATCTTTCTTTACCTTGCACTTGAAGTCACGTAAATATAAGGTGATATGTTAGCCAGTACTATTCTACAATCCTAAACTTGCAAGGAGTCGTGTTCCTAATGAAAGTAAAGATATCGATGCCATCGACTTCAATATGAAGACGAAAACGCACGAATTTGTATCAATCGTGTATTTGACAAGAGCGAAAACGGACATACATATCAATCTGCTATTGGTGGAAGACGGGCAAAACATCACTATGTTCTCATAACGGAACTGTCTCGTCCGATGTCGACATGATAGATACATATATCGAACGTGAATGTCAATACTCCAAATGATGAATAAGGGTGCACCGCATGGTGAATTACTGCAGTCTTTCGTCCAGCATGAAAAATATATATAGTGCGACCAATTATCCGCACTGACATCCCTATTCTTGCAAGGAGTTGAGCTTCTAGTGAAATTAAAAGGTATTGGTCACATCGAGACCCGAAACAGCCTATCAATATGTAAATGTATACGGACTTGACTTCATCGTAAAGAGGAGAATATAGGAAGTTGTGTGCATCGTGTATTTTGACAAGGGCGAAAAAGGACATACATATCCATCTACTATTGATGGAAGAAGATCAAAGCATTATTATGTTCTGATATCAAGTTGTTTCGATCGGTATCAACATCAAACAAGGTTGTTGCGATGATATCATGAAATTTGTAAATTACGAATAAAGAACGGTGCTACGTTTTATGGTCTACGCCGACTATACCTGTAAACCAATAGAATCGCACTAGTCCGGTTCTCAAAAACAAATACAAGTGGAACGCGTATACATCAAGCATACAGTTTCACCTACAACATAGTATTATGCATAAGCATAACAACGTACACTGGACCGGACTGCATCAATGTTTTAGTGCAACGATTGACGGAAAGACACCAACAATTCTACAACCATCATATGGAATTCCCCAAATGTATGAACCGCCTCATCGACAACGGGCGCAGAGGATAAAACTGATGTCGAAAGTAGACATATACGCGAAAAGGCATTAAACGGACATAGAGTAGCAGAACATCTCCATTTGACTTAACCATTCAGGTGTGCAGCGCATTCCTGTTGTAACCTCAACAGCAAAATGTCTACATTTGCTCCGACTTTCTTTCATAATTTAAGTGGATATGACAGTCATCTTCAAATACGCCAGCTAGCCGACGATAGCGAAGATATCGAAGTTACCCACTTAACAAATAAAAACACATCAGCTTCATCAAGAAGTTTAAATCGAATCCCCTGCGCGACCTTATTTGGTATGAGTTATATCGTATTCATAATTAGATGTGTTGAATATATCCAAATTGCGATTAATATCGTCATATACGTTCTCAGTTTCAATGTATATTATGAACCTATCTGTATTTGTATAACCGTTTGAGGTAGTTGTAAGGAAAGTGAAATGAATCCGACATATGTGGATTTATTGTATACGACTTTAAGTATCTTCATTTGAATTATTGTAAAATTATCGCTAAATATATTGATATTTTTAAACTTCTGTTTAGCAATCGAAGATCCAGCGTCTCGTCTTCGCCTCAAATCCTTTCAATACGTTAGCAGCTTAACATATACTTGTTTATAATAATAATATATAATATAATAATATATAATTTATTTTCAACAATACAGTACAATTGAAAATATAACAAAGAGAGAAGAAATAAAAAAAGAAAATGTACATTCTCTGTGTGTGAAAACCAAAAGGATCGACTCAGAACACAGATAACTGTGTTCTGATCTTCCGTCGAACCTTTACAGTATATAGGCAAAAATAAACAGTACAGAATGCCTAATTCTAACTTAATCCTATATTCTGTCATATACACATTTGCGAAATTGCACAAACATTGAATTGATACACAAGGACTAGTACCGAACATAATTCCTCAATTAAATATTTAACATTAATAAGATAATAAATTTAAAAATTAGAAAATTAGAAAGCATTGTAAGAGCAATAAAACAGTAACGGAACCAGAACAAGGCTCACCGCTGACCTGTCACCAAATATTCCCGCATCCACGATCTAAACCTAGCGAACGAATAACTCTTTGTCCCCAAAGGCAGATTATCTTAAAATTTAGGGACATTGTAGGAGAAAGATCGCTGGAATAAAGAAGTTCTACGAATGGGCGTAGTGATAAGATGTGTCGCAGACCCAGATGATGAACATCGGTACGAAAGCTCAATTTGTTAAATAAGTATGATGGACCTTTAAATGTAATAACTTTGAAATAGAGCATTCCAGCCTGCAAATAAAATCTGCTCTTCATGTTCAACCATCCCAGCTCAACCAACTTAGGAGACAAATGTTGATATTTGCGTAAACCATATATTACGTGAATGCAAGAGGTTTGAACACGCTGCACCCTATTCAACACATTCTGAGTCAAACAAGGGCCATAGACCGACGAACAATAATTAAATTGTGATGAAACCAGAAAATCACAAAGCTCCGATTTTATCTTTCTAGACAAACAATGTCGGTGAGAATAAATTAGGTTCAAAGCGCAATAAGCATTTTTAACGTACCCCAAAACCTGAGTATTAAATCTAAAATTGCGGTCAATAATTAAACCCAGATTCTTTGCCTCCTTAACCACAGGTACCGCAACACCATTAATCCTAAGTTTAATGGAATCAAAAAGCATACGATAGCTCTTTTATCAGTAAAAACCTGAACTGTCGATTTAGATGGATTCAGAATCAGCGAATGTCGCAGTGCAGCCCCAAAAATAGCATCGAGATCAGTTGCGACATCACCCAATGCCTGGTCCATATCAGCAATGTTGAATATATGATATAACTGCACATTGTCAGCATACATATGAATCTTACATGATTTTACCGCCCTTGGTAGTAAGAAGGTATAAATAATGAAGAGCAATGGACCCAAAATGGACCCCTGCGGGACACCACGCGATACTGAAATGGGATCGGAGACGCCATTTGCAGTTATAACTTTCTGAGTTCTTTTAGATAGATAACTATTCAAGAACTGAAGCGCATCCATAGACAGTCCTATATAGCTCAGCGCGGACAACAAAACATCATGATTCAGAGTGTCGAAGGCCTTGCTAAAGTCAAGCAATACAAGTACACGAAGCTTGACCATTTCACGCGCAGTTATCAGATCATCAGTAATATTTAAGAGGCACGTTGTGCAACTGTGTCCAGATCTAAATCCAGATTGAGACTCAGTATGATGTTATAAAGGTTTAGATATATTCGGAGTTGAAGGTTCATGACTTTCTCCAATAGTTTAGATAGGACATGAAGCAAACTAATTGGTAGTAAATCAGAGAAATGCTAAGCATTAGATTTCTTAGGAAGGGGAATAATAATAGCATGTGTTCATAAATCAGGAAATATATCAGACAGTATACAAGAATTGATAATATTGGTGACATGAGGCAAAATAAACGGACAACACAATTTTATTAACTGCAAAGAAAGATAATCAGATCCACTAGCGTTACTCTTAAGCTCACCAATACACTTGCCCACAGTAGAAATATCAACAGTAACAAAAGAAAAGGATGGAATGTTATCTTCAAATTTGGAACTGGAGTAATAATCCATAAGATCTGAAGCAACAGACTGCGCAGCAGGCAAAAAATCGATAAAAGAATTATTAATTGAGTTGGCATCATTTAAGTGTTCAGGAATTGTTAAGATACTTTGTTTCTTAACATTCAATGCTTTCAATTCCCTCCACTTGGACTTTTGAGTACAGGATTTAAATTTATGTTCAAAGTAAGCTCTTTTTTCACATTTAATCGATTTAGTAGTTAGATTGCGTAGCATTTTATAGTAGTCAAAGTGAGCAGGGAGTTTTGTTCGAACATATCGTTTCTCGGCCCTGTTCCTTAGATCCATCATAAACCTTTTCAATGTTCTCCTTCGTTAAATTGTTTATTAATTTTAAAAAATCCTTCAAGAATTCATTCGCGGATTGCTGCCTCAGAGAGGTGTCTTAATCAATGTCATATTTCAGACAGTTGAAATAGTTGAATCGTAGTGCTCGATAGATGAGTAGGGGTTCTAGAATAGGGTTAAGGGCTTAAGGTTACGATGATGTATAATATAATGCTGTTTGTTACAGATTTTGTAGGAATTATGTTTTCGAGGAGGAGCTGACTTCATCGCGATTCATCCACTCGAATTTTTCGTAGGACAGCGATTGAGACATAACTCATCCACATAAATTATTAGCAACTCATACTACCAGATACGTTAATGCATGGCGAAAACTAACTTGAGATAAAACACACTGAATGCTTATATTTATGAAATTACCGATGGCTGTTATAGTGGTTTGGCTTCAAATCGTGTGTGTATCATGATATACTTGTACAAAATTTCCAAATACGTCTGCGAACAGCAGGAGATCTGTTTAAAGGTAAATATTCCAATATTCCAGTAAGTTGAAACGAGTGATCGTGTTCTAGGCCATTATAACGTATTCCTAGTCTTGATCGCTAACGCCTTTACCCGTCAATGTGTCGTAGAAGTTGTTCTTGGGCAGGAGAGTCGTATCATTTAATGTCCGTACTTGTTGATATTAGTACGGGGTCATGCGTTTCTTTGTTATGAGCTTCAACTGTTAATCGTCCAAGTACGCCTAGACATATTTACATTGACTTTGAGAAAGATTTTCATCCTGCTTGTCAATAGATATCGCCATAAATCTGAACGAATCCACGAATCCTATTTTAATATTTATTTTTCGAAATACATCTACCTTATCGACATAGTGATTCGATTTAAACTTCTTGATGAAGCTGATGTGTTTTTATTTGTTAAGTGGCTAACTTTGATATCTTCGCTATCGTCGGCTAGCTGGCGTATTTGAAGATGACTATTATATCCACTTAACTTATGAAAGAAAGTCGGAGCAAATGTAGATATTTTGCAGTTGAGGTTACAACAGAAATGCGCTGCACACCTGAATGGTTAAGTCAAATGGAGATGGCCTGCTAGTCTATGTCCGTTTAATGCCATTCGCGTATATGTCTACTTTCGACTTCAGTTTTATCCTCTGCGCCCGTTGTCGATGAGGCGGTTCATACATTTGGGGAATTCCATATGATGGTTGTAGAATTGTTGGTGTCTTTCCGTCAATCGTTGCACGAAAACATTGATGCAGTCCGGTCCAGTGTACGTTGTTATGCTTATGCATAATACTATGTTGTAGGTAAAACTGTGTGCTTGATGGATACGCGTTCCAGTTGTATTTGTGTTTTTGAGAACCGGACTAGTACGATTCTATTGGTTTACAGGTATAGTCGGCGTAGACCATAAAACGTAGCACCGTTCTTTATTCGTAATTTACAAATTTCATGATATCATCGCAACAACCTTGTTTGATGTTGATACCGATCGCAACAACTTGACATCAGAACATATAATGCTTTGATCCTCTTCCATCAATAGTAGATGGATATGTATGTCCTTTTTCGCACTTGTTAAATACACGATCCACACAACTTCCTATATTCTCCTCTTTACGATGAAGTCAAGTCCGTATAGATTTACATATTGATAGGCTGTTTCGGGTCTGGATGTGACCAATACCAATTAATTTCACTAGAAGCTCAACTCCTTGCAAGAATAGGGGTGTCAATGCGGATAATTGGTCGCACTATATATATTTTTCATGCTGGACGAAAGATTGCAGTAATTCACCATGCGGTGCACCCTTATCCATCATTTGGAGTATTGACATTCACATTCGATATATCTATGATGTCGACATCGGACGAGACAGTTCCGTTATGAGAACAAAATGATGTGTTGCCCGTCTTCCGCCAATAGCAACCATTTCAAGATGTAGTAAACCGATCTTATATGACTACTGTTTGGATTCAGTACTAATATCAAGAAACAATAGCATTAAAGATCTAGGTGCATTATTTGACTCTCGTTTGGAATTTACCGGCCACATACAATCTATTTGTTCTTCCGCATCACGCACACTGAGCTTTTTAATAAGGTCATGTAGAGGCTTTTCTAATTTGACGAGGTTTACGACCCTGTTTTACACACTGGTTCGTCCAAAACTTGAGTACGCATCGATAATATGGTATCCTTACTACGTTTACCAGCAACTAGAATTGGAAAGAGTATAGAGAAGATTCCTGAAGTACGTCTCTTACAGAATGAGCGGTGTTTATCCTCCCCGTGGAACTGACTATCAAACACTTTTGAATCGGCATAATTTCATAAGCTTGACTTCACGGCGGGAGATGGCTAGTGCAAGATACCTAATGAAACTAATCAATAATGAAATTGACTCACCCTATCTTCTATCTGCCATAGATTTTTTGGTCCCGACCTATGCTACGCGTTCTACTGATACTTTCCTAGTTGCCAGACCAAGAACAAATATTTTGTTTAAAGCACCAATAACTCATATGACCAGAAATGCCAATGCTCACTTTCATGACCCTTTTCAGAGATAATTTCATTCTTGCCGTCATGCCTCTACTATTTTTATTTTTATTTTTTATTATATATTTATATTGTAATGTTACAATAGGTACATTATATTCGATATCTATATTTAGTTTCTTTGTTTTTCCTTTTTAATTTACACTAATTAATAAATAGCTTGCTCTCTTAATTTAGATAATATTCTTCTCTTAATTTAGATAATATTAACTTTTGCACTGTACTGTAATGTCTATATTGTTTTGTCCTGTAAATGGATTCTGTCTGTTGGACAATAAAGATTATTATTATTATTATTACTATTATTATTATTATTATTATAGCAGATTGATATGTATGTCCGTTTTCGCTCTTGTCAAATACACGATTGATACAAATTCGTGCGTTTTCGTCTCCATATTGAAGTCGATGGCATCGATATCTTTACTTTCATTAGGAACTCGACTCTTTGCAAGTTTAGGATTGTAGAATAGTACTGGCTAACATATCACCTTATATTTACGTGACTTCAGGTGCAAGGTAAATAAAGGTTGTAATGCATCATTAGATGCACATTCCGTCCTTTATTTAACTGGTGAGATTAATATATGACGATTTTTTTCATGGCCTGCAAATTCATATTTTCCGGTATTATCTTGTTTTTTCTCATCTCCGTCGTAGATATCACGTTAAACAGCGCGGTACATTCACCTTTGGTATGTCCATGGTGTCGATGTCGAACGAGATACTTCCGTTATCATGTTATAATAAGACTTTTATTCCTCTTCTACCAAATAATATATAGATACATGTATCATTTTTCATCCCTTATGAAATACACGGTTCATACAACTTCCTGGATGTTTGTTTCTGTATTGAGGTCAAGTTTGTGTACGTTTCTATAGAGATGTATTTGGTACATTCAGTATTGTACAATTTCACTAGCAACTCGACTCCTTGTGAGGTTAGGACTGTCGAATAATGCTGGTAGTTTAACATTGCACTTTTATTCAGTTTGAGAGGTTTGTATAGGTGGATGAATATTTTGTCTAGAATAATCGATGAGTACAATCACCTGAAGCATCGATCCATTCAGATGGAACCCGGTATTCTGACATGTTTAAATAAAGCGGATGATCCCTACGTATATTTAATTGAAGATGTAAACGAGAAACCGATTCTGGGTAGTCCCCATAAACAAGAATTGCAGAAAGTCAAATATGAAAATGTATACCCCGTCAAAGAGGTTTTACGTAGAAAATGAGATCGAATCTGTGGGATTTTATAACTTCCACAGCAGTTGGATAAACATTCTTACACTGTTTTGTTATACTCACTTATTAGTAATATGGCATTATTCTAGTACTGCATACTTATTACAAATATTGTTCCATCCTTCAAATAAAATTCGTAAAGTTTATGACGATATCTTTTGTTCAGTATAATATGTATAAAATTATTTGATTCCGGTATTATATTTCCCTCTCAACACTTTTTCTTGTACAGTGTCGTTCCATAGATATGATCTGCACGTCGAATAGTACTGGTAGAATATCATCCTATATTTATGTGATTTTTCATGTTGTCTTCAAGTTTCAAGCCTCTTCAAGTTTAAGAGAATTGCTGTTCAGATGCGCATGGAAACAAAGATGTCCATTGTGTAATGTAGCCGTCGGTACGGTTTGGCCGCGGCATCGAAAATCTTGTTCCGACATGCTATTGACCGGATGGCCCGTTTTACTTGGCGACTGCTTCTCTTCTGAAACCTCTCGTTTCTTGGTAGTGGGGTCGATATTATGCATTTTCTTATGTCGAGACAGACTATCCGATCGCGTAAAGATTTCTTCACATATGGAGCATATGTAAGATTTCTTATTTAAGCAGGGATGTCTGCTCAAGCCATCTTTTCTTGCAAACATTTTGTGATATATCTCTCACTCCATCTACAACAATAATAGTGCATCCTATTAGGGGAGGCGTGCGGTAAAATTTAAATAACTTACCTAAGATATGCCTGTCCAACAACGATGAATACTAAATAATAATAAAACGATAAACTAGTAGGAAATCAACGCGTAACTATAAACACTAAAACGATATACTGGAGAGAAAGATCAAGTTCACGACCTAACTGATAGAGAGCTGTTGATGAATTATGAAAAGTATGGAAACGAACTCCCTTTTATATGATTTATCGATATTCAATTAGATTCTTTAAAATTCTTTCTTAGGGGTGGTAATACGGTTCTAAGCGTTTGTTCAGCGGGAAGGCTTATGCATCATCTTCATTTTTTGACTCTTATAAAATTCCGTATTTCGCAGTTTCGAAGGAAAAATGTTTTCTCGAATACTGATCACCTACATTCTTCGTACAAGTTTAATAAAATTATAATACAAAATTTACTTGGTGGAGGACACAAAGACAAACCATACATTTTGGTATATATATACACTACATCCACTCAACTTATTCTGACTTCTACAATACGTAGTAGCTCTATGTCTCAGCAATTTTGGGACATGACGCTGTATATTTGGAAAAGAAAAATTCCCAGAAAGCCAAATTGTTTATATGTTGTTTGGGGGTGCTTTAATTTTGAATTTTCGACCGTCTAGACGCCGCCATCTTGAAAAAAGGACGAGTTCCTGTTTCCGCCATAACTCTTTATCCCTTAGAGCCAGAGAATTATTATTTCGTACTTTTGATGCTCTTCAATTGAAGTCCTATGGACTTTTCCCCTATTATTGTTAGTTTTCAGTAGAGAGGATATTCATACTCTTCCTTTTCAGGATCCTCTCGGAGACATGGAGAATTTTCAACTACGTTTCTTCCAAAAGTGGTATCATCTTCATTGTCCGATTCACTGTTGTTTAGGGCATCGAATGTGGGGGACTTGTGGCATGTTTTTCCTCTGCAATGAAGGCATATGGTGAATCATCGGTTGCTGGGTAATTGTTCGTATCGAACGTGGCAGTTTGTCCTCGCGGATAATTGCTGCAGCTTCGCGAATGACTCATAATAGTTTTTTCGAGCACTCTTTTTCTGTGGCAGTACCAGTTTTCCGAAGGTATTTTATAACCAGGGTTTCGAAAGTAAATCCCGCAATTGAGTACTTGTTTTTCATTAATCAGAATGTCATCTCCAAGCTTTGCTTTCAAACGACTTTGAGGAACGTACTTTCCTAGCATAACATCGCAGAATTTTATCTTTTAACGATCTGTCTTTAACAACACTAATTTTATTTTGCATTTCTTTTTCAAATTTCCCTTGATCATGTATTATTTCTGCACAACAAAAGTATTTATTCTTGAAATCAAGAACGGGCTGAAGTTGCAGTTCTTCTTCGGGATTTTTATGTTCTTCAAGTTCATCCGATTGTCTCGACGTAGTCCTTCGCCGATAAGCAACAGGCGCTAATCTTTCATTGTTATAGTTTTTATAGCACGCAGAGTGAACACTCGTTGAGTCGGCAGTTTGTAACATGCGCTGATGTTCCTTATGTCCTCTTTGAATGCTAGCCGCTAAAAGAGTCTGTACAGCTTTCTTCTTTGTCGCATAAATGTCTGTGATCAAAGGCTCTTTGCAAATAAAACAATCGCGCATTGCCCGACGATGGGAAACACGTACGCTCACATTAAAACTCACAAAACGAATGTTAGCGGTAGTGGGATGTCTAGCAAGGACAACAAAAGAGGGTGTCATATAAGTGACCCTCTCACATACCAATCGTCGAAATGTTTGTCTTTCATTACGATAACTAAAAAGTAACAATAATAGGGGAAAATCCATAGGACCTACATTAAAGGGCATTGAAAGAAAAACAAAAAGTACCAGACAGCAATTCTCTATCAAGAAGGCGTCAAGAGTTATAGAAAGGGGAAGAGATTTACGCCTCTCCTCAGCGAGACTAGTCCGTAGCGCGGGGTACGCCACAGTCGACTTTGCGGGGCACTAGGACTCTTAACCTTGAAGATAGAGGAAAACCAAAAATAGAAAATTATAGGTACGAATGTGCTCTAAAAGTTTGATAATAAACATTCTTTCGATAAATGTGACGGGAACTAAAAAAACTAATCCAAATAATAGTGGAAAAGCCATAGGACTTAAATTGAGGGGCATTGAAAGAGAAACAAAATAGTATCAAACAACAATTCTCTATCTCTAAGGGTCAAAGAGTTATGGCGGAAATAAGAGTTCACCAATTTTTTCAAAATGCCGGACGAATCCGGGGTCGGGACGGTCGAAAACTCAAAATTGAGTTCTGCTGACACCCCCCAACTACATAAAAGATTTGGCTTCCTCGGGTTTTTTTTTCATTTCTAAGGCCTATTTTTTGGATATAATGACTGGACTATATAGGTTTCCTTCGCCAGTCCGTATGGGACTCTCAGTCGATGCATACTCACTAAACATCTCCCCGCTCTCCGCTGAAAGACCAGGTAGCACCACATATTGGTGTACCTTCAGGTCCCACTACATATTGGTGTATCTTCAGGTCCCACCTGGCAGACCTCTTAGTTGTTCTGACTCTCACTCTGTCTACACTCCCGTTCCTTCATTGTCATTATTATCCTTATGAAACTATATATTTGATTATAGGTTTGCTACTGAGTATATATTGCACCATGTTCTCCACTGTGAGTCTTAGCCTCACATCCGTTTCGAGCTGGTTCCGAAAGAAGTGCCACCTAGTGCAATCCAGCACAGTGTGTTCCGGAGTGTCCAATTGTGTGCAGTAAATCCACTCAGCTTGTTCCACTTTAACCATATGTTTTACATAGCATCCAAAGGAGCCATGTCCGGACAAAAACTGGATTGTAAAATAGTCAACTTTTCTAAATTTACAGTTGACCCAGGTTTCTACTTTTGGTATTAAGCGTTTCCTCCATTGCGCCCTGGTTTCGTCTTCATCCCAAACTCTTTGCCATTCGTCTATGGACATATCTCTAACAATTTTTTCTTCGTTTCCATATGAGTACTTCCCGAGTTATACAGATACGTTCCCTTCTTCACCATTATTTCAATATGTGTTCTTTAAAGATATATCTCTCTTCTATCGTCATCTCCAGATACTTTATATATTTGGTTGGCTTGACTTGAATACCTTTGTGGTCAAAGCACAGAGTCTCTTTTCCTGGGTCTCCTCAGTCTCACAGCTTCGTTTTTCTTCTACGATATGCGGCGTATGTCATGTCAACCATCTGTCAATTCTGTATAGCGCTTCTTCCACGTTAGGCTTCAATTCGTCTAGATTTGCCGCTTCAATGTATACTGCCAAGTCATCAGCATAGGCGACCGCCCTAACACTTGCTTATATTGAGTCTAATAGAGGATGCGAGTTTGCGGAGTTAATAGCGTTCCTTATGTCAAGGGTAATCAGAATAGCCCATTTCGCCGTTGTATGTTTACTCTTGCCTACTATCCACTTTACCGCATCTATGCAAGATTTTCCCTTTCGGAAGCGGTATTGGTGCTCAGAAATTTCCTTCTTCTCCTTCAACTCCCATTCCAGTCGATCCTTTGCACTGATTCATATAATTCGCATATTACGTTTAAGAGGCATATAGGTCCGACGACTGAAGGGTCCTCTAACGACTTTCCATACTTCCAGCACTTCGGGAATTCTTGTCTGCTTAATAATTCATCTAAGCGATTGTTACACTTCGCGTACTAAAAAAATATCAGTTATATTAATTTATTTTGTTTTCGGTCAAACATTTTTGCTCAAAACTTTTTTTTTAACTTAAAAACGACCACATTTACATTCACAGAATTTCTAAACATAGCAATAAAGCTCATGTAGCTTTTTTTAAAGAATTCTATGAAGCGTAACTACACATAGTACTGGTGCATTTTTTAAATTTCAAGTAGTACTGCTCAGCGACATGAGCGCCACCCCAATATGCGAGAGAAATATGAGAGTGTGACTTGCAAGATAGGTCTGAGATGTGTACAACATATTAGTAATTAAACAGTTAAAAGTCAACAAGTCATCAATTTAAGCTTTGTTATTTATTTTATACAAATCATATAGAATTCCTTCGCGACTTAAAAGTCGTCTTTTATCATTCGTACGATTGTCCGTATTTTATTTTACAGCATACATTGTTCTCCAGACGACCCTTTGGCAGTTTTCGGTGGTTTTCGCCGAACTCTACCAGAGGTTCGTAAGTTTCATTTATTTCGGAGAATATCCACTGCATCGCGAAGAGTATTCGCCGGTTTTCTTCTTTAGAGCCTTCATTGTTCAAAGATGACGACGTCATGGGATAAGAGGTTGCCACCGATCATCCCCGCATGTTAGGTTTCTTTTTATTTTTTCCTCTCTTCGGCATAGCCTAAATGGGACGTTGTCCATTCGCCCGTTTCTGGTTGGCTGCAGTTAATTTCGGCACTTCTTTAAAACCTTTTTACTTAAAGAAAAAGACTTTTAGAGAATCTCTTGAGCCTCTAACTTTTGCAACTTTCGCGTTTTGGTACTTCGCCAGACACACGATATTCGAGCCGTTCTCGCAGCTAATTCAATCGATCAACACCCTCGATTAATTCAATTGTAGAACGCGAGTTTGTACAACACGTGCTTGATACAGTCCACACTCCTACTGCAGTCTCCTAGTGCGCCCGTCTCAGCTCCATTGCTCGAGATCAGGGCACCAGGATTTAAGGTTGCTCGTATCACTCATTCTTTCTTTCGGAACACCGTTTGTTACCTCTTTTTATTAATCGCTTTATTTAATCTTCCATGAAGCCCAAGCGTGTCCTGGTAGACTCCATTTATTACGTTACTGTTGATTTGACCATTCTTTTTCTGTTACTCTCGTACTCCTTAATACTGTAGTGATTCAATATAACCTTTAAGGACAAGCTCCTGTGCGTTCCTTTTCTTCTAACCTTTTTTGCAACTTCTAGTAAAGTGCTTACTATTGTTTTGTTTTTGTTTTTTTGTGTGTTTTCCTAATTACCAAGGGGACGTATCCGGCACAACTCACAAACCAGCACAACCGCCCCTCCCTAGTGTTTATAAGATGTAGTATTATCCTTGAGATTTCCTGCACAGTCCTGATTGCTTCCGGAGCAATGTTGTCTGGGCCAGATGCCTATTCAGTTTATAGGGGTCTGTTGTTTTACCGTATCTCATGGAAGACCTGTTGATGATACATCATCACCTCCCTTTCTAGGGCTTCCCATTTGGTCACCTTTCTCGCCAACCTTTCGAAGCCACAAGTGACGTCTATGTAGGAGCAACTATCACCGCTCACGAATGTAGGAACATTTCCTCTATTCAATGCGGTAAGATTTAGTTCGGGCAGCCATTCCGTCCAATATTCACCTATGGTATCTGTACCGGGATCACTGTGACGAATTCGCCTTTATATCTCCTGCGACAATAATATCTTGCTGGTTGTCCTTTACTTCTGCCATAATGTGATTAAAGGGAACTACTTGAGAAAAACTACACTAATTTGTAGAATACAAATCTGGAAAATTAAGCATTCTTTTTAATAAAATTATTAACAAATCGAAAGCGAAAGGATTGAACTAGGGTATGGTTATATTATCAATCTTAAATATGTCGTATATTCTGAGAAAACATGTTCCAAACATTGCAAATTAAGAACAAAAAAATTGTAAAATCAAACAAAATATGTATATTGCCAAACTTTGCTGCGATATTCTACATATGAAATTTGTAAGAATATGAGCAATTCTGTATGTATAAAGAACATTTTTATCCGGAAAAGTGAACGTATGACAGGCGTTGATTTATGAGTTCTCAAAATCCTAGTTAAAGGGTAGCCATTCACCAATAGATGGCAAAATATATTTTTATTACAGTAAATGTCAAGGAAAAGACTTCAATTTGTGATATGTATTTTGCTTTGCTTTAAATTTGGCGCCAACTTCCAAAAGTTAAAATTATATCTTACTGTGTGTGAGAGACAACACCGAATTTTAGCATTTTAGAAAGTTCTTCCTCCACTTTAGGTTTAAAGCCATCTTTCACTTCAAATTCAGGTTTTAAATCTCATAAGAGAATGTTGCTCATCGACAAATGCACTAGGGAATTCATCCTTGATTTGAGATATTATTAATTTATGTCTCACACTATTTGACAAAGCTGAACATACATTATCAGAACATGATTTCATGATATGGGCCATTACAATACTGGTATAAATGGAGAATAATTATTCCTTCGAATGCCATATCCTGAATAAACTGGTACGCATTTTACACTAGCTCTTCCACCTTCCAATTACTATTTTCGATATAACGAAATTGCGCTGGACGGTTGGCAACATGTTTTTATATGAATCTTTTTGACAATATTTCAAGTATCGTTTCTTTTGTTTAGGTTTCATTGAAAAATTGTAGGTAAGGAAAAGCAAGCATAAGAGAAACCTGTTCTTGAAATGAAGATTTTTGAGAAAGAACTAAAAAATAATTCTGGTAACAATTAAAATACATGTATAAGTTTAACAAAAGGAGACCTAAGAAAGAAATACATTTAATTCAATATTAGTTCTATAAATTATTAATTTCAAATAGTTTATTTTTGAAGTGAAAACTTCTTTAGCCCTATTGTGAGTGATTTGAAACTTGATGAAACGAAAAAGCGACACAAAGAGAAAGAAACAAACATATACATCTATAGAATTTATCCTGCGAGAGAGTGAGATAAAATAGCCTCCCCACTCTTGTCTACCAAATAGATTTTAAAGTTTTATCTGTACTTTTTATACCTGTAATTTTACTCATGTTTCAAGCAAGCGAGCGTGACGCAACGTCTAAGGTTCGCGATTGCTAGCCTGATTGTTCGTGTTTCAAAACAGTACAAGTGCACTTTTTTAAACAGTTTTGTTCATTGCAATTATCAAATGTAAAATAAAGGAACAATATTGTATAAAAACATTTACAAAAACCAGAAAAAAAACCGTTATATAGTATGGAACAAAATAACATATGTAATTCTAATATAAATGAATAAAAATAAAACTCACGAACAGCCTATAATGTGAATTAATCTTCAGAAGCGACAATGTTGTTATCCTGTAGAACTGTTGACTACGAAATAACGATAACCTGTTATGTTACAACCGTTATTTCAAAATAACAATAACGGTAGAAACTGTTATTTGAAATAAATAAAATATATAAAATAACGGTTTCTCCAATCACCACTTGCTTTGGTCAAAGCGTTCTGTGTGTATGTTTGTACCTGCGTTAGTACGTGTGGCGTGTGTATGCGCCTCCGTATTACAAAGCATTCGTATCAATATTATAATAAATATACAATTACCCCACGCCTGATACTGCATTCGTCTCATTCTCTCGCAGTTCACTTTTCTGGAGGTTTCACTTCTACTGCGTGTGAACTCCACACATAATTTTTTTTATCTTGCGGATGTCTGATTCGATTTCAACTTGCAGATTTCTAGGCTATGCCAACACTATGGAACAGAAAACATATCTCTGTTTCGCTTGTTGAGTTTACAGAGAAGTGCGTTTGCGTTAGAAAATCCTATCTAGTCCGGAATTCCGTGCTTTGGCGTGCAGCGGTTGTTATTAAATTCTTGTATTCTGATGTATTTTAGGCAATTATAGGTTAGGGTTTAATTTTTAATCGAAATATGTAATCGCGATATTGTTTATCACGTGGTGGAAAAGCAGACTGCAGTTTTCCCAAATGAGTTTTCGTGTTGGTTGTTAACAAAAGATAATATTAACGACAGATTTTACAGATGTCCAAATGCGCAGAGAGGAAAACTTATAATCCCAAGTACAGAAGTTATTAGAATTTGCACAATTGCAGATAGTAAACGACTTAATGGATATAAGTATTAAAAGAATGGCCTCTACGTGTAATACAGAAAGTATGGAAATGCGTATTCTATTGCAGAATGTGTTGGATAATCACAATGTGGAATTGGTTACATTAATATTAAAGTATTATTTCACTGTGCGACTGCATTATGAGGGTCGATTAAGATCGCAAAAAGTTACAAACACTTGCCATAAATATATTAAATTAATTTCATTTAATAATTCAATAAGTGTATATGTACTTGTTTATGTTAAATATTGTCCTGTCTTGTAACTCTTCCTAACTCTAACTATCGCTAGTTTAAGTTTTAGTTTAATTTTTTAGTTCGGTTTACTCCTATTGTGAAACATTTTGAGATTTTGATTGTTTTCATATACATTTAATATATTATTTCTAGAATTAGGCTTTAAATTTTTATTATCCTGTTATAAACCCTATTCCGCTTAGAGGGCAAATAGTTCGTGAATATTACATTTGGAAAGCAACTTTTCTACGTTTTTCTGAACATATTTATAACATCTATAAACTTTAAGTTTTCAGTCTAAGAAATGGAAATAAATACAAAACAAATTTATTCATCGTTATCATTTCCATCTAAAATTGGCCAATTGATAGAAAAAAACCAAAGTAAAATACCATCAAAATGTATAAATTGAGGTTACGTTATTCAAGTTATAGGAAAATAATATTCCAGAATACCGCTAAAATTCGAATGTATTTCTACTCATGCGAATTTTTAGTAGTCTCCAAGAGTGAGATGAAACCTGTATTTTGTTTCACTTCAATCGCAAAACTTTCTACGCATTGCATTGGTATTTATGGGTAGATCACGTACCAGGTGAGACATCCCTTGATTACTACTATCACTTTTCCCTCGAAAAATCAAATCCCCACCACATAAGTAGGGCTTTTAACCCTAGCTTTATATTCATCTATACTTATGTTTGGCTAAGTGTAAGAGCAGAGAAGAGTGAGTTCATAAATATGGATTACGACAGTGTGTTTCCTTTTCGACGCTGATTTCATTCGAAGATTTCTATTTCTTATTAGCACAGCTACAACTGTAATCCATGTCCCGGTCTTCACTTGATGATTATTGGGTTCACATACCAGCTATATATCCACATCCATATCGCAAGATATTAGATCTGCGATATCGTGTGCTATATTGCTTCGTCACATGTTGTTTGAAAAACCTCATTTCCTGAGTATGTTCTATTGTTCCCCACCTCTTTCCTGTTACCCTCTTCTCTGCCTTCCTACTCTATATGTCCCTCTCTATAGGTGTCTTAAAGGCTAGTTCGTTCCTTATCTTCTTCATATATTAGTTTCCAATATGTCGAACACTTCATTTGATCTGCTCTATGCACATCTATTTTATGGGTTATACAAAGCGGGGAATTATTACAAGTTTTTGCTATATGTCGATTTTGGTCACAGATTATACGTACATCGGTTTTGTCTTCTCCATGGCACTCTCTAGTTCGATGTTCATAGTTAAGACATCTATAACAACGCGTTATATACACTCTTTACCAAATCTTACAGTGAGTCCAGCCGATTTTGATTCTGCCGTTTTTAGTCAGTCTTTCTCCTTCCTTTCTACCTATTCTTATCATTGTAGACTGGCTACCATTTCTTGTTTACCGGAGTGACACAATAAGAATATTTTCTCCAATGTCTTTATCACTTTTTTATTTCATCCTTCATTTCGGCTTCCACGCACTTATTTATGTATCAAACTTCCACTTAATCGAGAATTACTACTTTAATAAATCTTATCTCCTGGCCATGTACTTTTTCTTTCATGTTTTTACGGGATTCGGACATCGTTCTGATGTCACAGAGCCCCTCCCCCTCCCCATCTTGATTAGAATAGCGTATATATTTATGTTTTGAGTTTTAGTGCCTTTTATTAGTTGTAACCTATGTTATGATGCAGCCGTGTTCCCCTTTCCTTTTACCATTCCTTCACTTATCAGTTCTTTTATGGGCAAAAACTCCTTACCAAGGCGTTCTAGATTTACGTCTCCTATATTTGTTCTAACAAGGAAAAGGTCTAGTCTGCGACATTGACTTCTCGATGAGACTATCATCAATCGATAGTACGCGAAAAATAATTAGACACGTGTTTCGGCCTCCTTGTAAGTGGGCTCTTATTTAAGAGATATGAAGGTTTGAAAATCACTGTGGACGCTACCGCCGTATTTGTATCGAGTCTCGCGCTTTTATTGCCACTAATAACTGTTGGTGCAGTACTTCCGACTGTTGCTGGTTCGGATTCTTTGACCGACATTTTTTTCGCATTGTAAACTTGTCAAATAATCATGGCGAACAGAGCAGATAATTCCGCAAGTATCAGTGGTAAAAATAATTATAGCACTTTGCTCGATGAAACTCTACCTCCCAGTCATGTGATGAACCCGTAACCTGGTCTTTGTTGGAAGAAGAGAAGGTACTGGCTCCCGAGCCTTTATATGGAATCGATCGTTCTGCACGTACCATCGGCAAGGCGTTGAAGCGCAATATCATAGCATTCTTTAATGAATCGTTCACTCGAGTTCCAAGACACGAAAACCGTCCCAGTGCAAAAACAAAGTTTGAACAAAATCACCCATTCATATACAGTTCAATACAGTTTAACTGTCGCTGGATCCCCCTTTGCCTCACGTTTTTATATGCACTCAAGAAAGAGGAAATACATTCGGCTCTAGGGTTTCAAAAGAAGTGGTAGATTTAACCGAAGAATATGGAAATGTCATCGTAACGTGCTCTAAATCTGGAAAATTAATTAAGAAACTGTTGATCACCTACCTAGAAAAGGTCATAAAACCCTATGTATGTGAAAACAAATTCGTGTTGCGTCTGGAGGACAAGCACATTCGCTTATTTACGATGACATTTTCACAAACAAATCAAAGGAAGTAACTTGCACTGTTAAAGTGATTCCTTCAAAATGCATCCTTTAATGTCAGCCCTTTGACGTTTGTTTTACCGGCAAGTAAAAACATCATTAAAAGATTGCAAAATGCATCGGCCCTGTGGGACCGTAGGTTCGAATCCTACTGACTGCGCCATGTTATATGTTCACTTTACATATAAATATATAGTTAGTAATACTATAAGAGACTTGGTAATACTCTATTCAGAAGACAAACGACAACGATTCTTTACAACTATGTTGGACATACTGTGGCCGTGTATATGCTGTTACTGTCCGTCACTAGAACTATGTGATTTATTAGTATTGCCAACTTTGCAATCCTAAAAGTACTCATGACACCAATTACTATCCAATTGTTGCAAGCAGAAAATATTCAACGATATCAAGTATAGAGCTTGAAGAGAGCTATTTAAACATATTTCAACTGGTAACCTTTATTCCTAACAGTATTACTCCCTCCCACCCTCAACGAATCGCGGTAACACCGATTTCGATGAAACTTGGTAATTATGTAGGGCTCAGTGAAGTATGTAAATGGCCGGTTTTTGTTTCTGCCAGTAGCGCCTATGAAGGGGTGAAAGGCTCTCCCAAGGATGATACCGGTTTTGCCTATTACTTTGCAATTCTTTCACGAAGAAAATATTTAAAATATAGACACATAGCACATCAAGAGGGATATTAAAAGATGTTCGAATTGGTAACCTTTATTCTTAAAAAAATACCCTCCCTCGTCCTCATTAATTTACGGAGACATCGATTTCGATTAAACTTGGCAATTATGTGGAGCTACACCATATAAAACTCTGTGTCTGTTACTGCTCCAAAAGCCTTTGAAGTGATTAAAACTAGCTAAATAAATATTCCGTCATATGGATGTGTGAGCTTTAAGAGGGCTCTTGAAACATATCCTATATGAATCCATTATACTTATGATAATTGTATACATCTCCAATGTATAATAAAGAGAAGATGTAAATGCGTTTGAAATGTAATTATGTTATTATTGTAAGAAGTGAACAAAATAAGACAACAAATCAAATACAAAGAATAGTAATGGTAATAAGTTTCTAAAGTTACAAAGGGAAGAATATGTGTTCCTATAGATGTATTAAATCACAAATTATAATTACATGGTGTACGCATGGTATACACTTATGTTGTGTTACTCTTGATGAAAATGATAGTCATCGTAAAAATGTTTGAAACAAATATTGATTACACCTTACACATCTAACAAGGGCCTGTTTTGCGCATATGGAGCACACAGGGGAAAATGCAAATTGCAATGGATGTTCGAAGCGCTCGGGTCTAGTATGCAGACATCCAATTTTATACCAAGCATACGCAAATAAATTCTGGAACCCCGGTGTAGACATTTCATTGTTAATTAGGGATTGCATTTTAATCACGGGATTGCGTTATTGCAAATCCACGTTATAACTTTCGAGGATCACTAGACCTGAAAATTTTCTAACAAACGCTTTCCATATCTGAAACCCATACACAAGGGCTGAAGTATACCGCAAAGATGACATTTGCATCCAACCTGGCAGAAAACCGTTGAAGTAAGCGTTGAGAAATTTGCATTAACTTTTGACGTTTTGTGCCACGCTTTTGCAATGACTGCTCTCATCTGAATAGTTGTCGTGGAGACTTAACTTTTATAATTTTATGTTGAACTGTAGATTTATCAATCCTTCTTTTGCGTTTCTACAAAATTACACTGCTTTATTTTTGTATTCGATATCAGTGAAACCACCTACATCATCGCTGGTGCAAGTTTCTTCCAATTCTTCTTGTATAACAAGGTGGCCCATAGTCCATTCCGCGACCACCAGCAATTGGACGGTATTCGTCGAAAACCATAACCAACCCATAAGTTGTCTGGAATTCCAACGAACTGCCCTGCACACTCCTACCTATTATATCTTTTATAATATCATGCAGTTCATGTTCTTTAACATTTGGATTTCTGGTTTCCCCCGATGTCCATAAGTAACAATTAACAAATTAATTACATTTTGTGGGTCAGAAAATTTCTTTTTCTTGCAATAATTCTAATTGGCAAAAAAACGACAAACAATCCTATATCCAGCCATCAGATGCTGTTAGATCAGAGAGAGAAACCAGCTTTTTCTATAGTGCTACCAACTCCGGGGTAATATTTTTAAGAATAAGGGTTACTAATTCAAACATGTCTTAATAGCCCCCTTGATGCGCTGTATGTCAATATTTTGACTTTTGACTTCGTGCAAGAGTTGTAGAGTAATTGACAAAAAACGGTATCATTCTTGGGGGAGCTTTTCACCCTTTCATAGGCGTTACTGGCAGAAACAGGTATCGGCCTTTTACATACTTCAATCAGCCCGGCATAATTACAAAATTTCATGAAAATCGGTCTTTCCGCAAATCGTTGGAGGTGGGAGGAGGTACTATTTCTAAGAATAAGGGTTACCGATTTAAACGTTTTTGAAGCTTTTGGATATTCTTTTCATGAAATAATTCCAGAGTAATTGGCAAAAAACGGAAAGCGGGCCAATTTTCAGGGGCGATTTTCATCCATTCGATGGCTCTAATCGCAGAAACAAAAAGCGGCATCTTACATAGTCCTACCAGCTCTACATAAACCAAATTTCATTCAAATCGGTGTGTGCCGGTTGGGAACTTTTCCTTGTAAGTACAACTTTACTGGAGGTAGTTACCTGGATTTACTAAGAAACCGGATATATCCGTCACAAGAGAAATCTTCACATCTGAACAAATAAACAAAAAGGACGCGTAATTTCAAACAACGGTGTGATTTCCTAACTGTCCCAGTCACGCCATCACACTTGAGTGGACTATTACTTACAGAATACTAACAAAAATTAAGTATTGGAATTTTATCCCCCTAAAACGAAATAAATTTTGGCAGAAATGGTTATAAATTTCTTACAATTTATCGACGCTAATATTACAGATAGGTTATACAAACAGCCTATCCTCCTGTTTATGTGCGTAGTCGTAATAGGTATATAGCGATATTCTAATAACAACGAAACACATAAGAAACTTGTATTCACGTTGTAAGGGTAGAATGGTAGTGCGTAAATGCACTAAACTTACCAAAGGGGAAAAAGATTCATATAAAAAGATGGGAAATTTTATCCTCCACAAAAAGATCTTCACAATTTTTAACTTAAAACTCAAGCTTTCCGAGAAGTTTGCAAAAAGGTATTTTTCAAGATGGCGGCTAACGCTGGCGGTTTCGGTCGACACAAACTTGGTTTTATACTTAGGGGACACTCTCTGACATAATCCAATCGAAAAATCAATTATCAGGATTTTTG
This sequence comes from Chrysina gloriosa, assembly GCA_038088585.1. NCBI lineage: Eukaryota > Metazoa > Arthropoda > Insecta > Coleoptera > Scarabaeidae > Chrysina > Chrysina gloriosa. The sequence continues at coordinate 65,036,821 of CM076087.1, forward strand.
CGGAGTGAACCCGTTTTTGGTGCTAAAATTCCTGGACTATGTGTTGAAAAACTTGGTTGGCCAATGATATAATTACCACTGCACTGAGCTATCATTTCCCTAACAGTTGAGATGTTTATGTCCTGCTCTATCACTTTATTCGATACGTAGTATGGAGCATTGAAAATGCATCGTAAGATTTTGTTCCGGTTTCCGGCCCAATAAGCAATACATTTTGTTTATATTCAGACCCAGTTGCTTTCTCTTCGTAAATATGTCTCTTACTCTTAGGTGAGTCTCATGTCAAGACGCATTCCGAGATGTTTGGTATTCTCAGTTTGTAGAAGGCGGAGACTATTAAGTTTAACAAGGGGACATGTTTTTTCTCATGGTGAAGGTGAAGTGGGTGGACTTTGTCTCGTTTGCCTTTATCTGCCATTTTATATGTGTTATATAATGCGCTTCCTCCTCCGACCTCTGTCATATATAAATTTGAATATTCGTTGTTTCGTTTCGCAATATAACGTTTGCTATGAATGTAAGAATTAAGTAGTAGGTAATGTGGGGATGGGAAAGCTTTTGGCCTAAGTCGAAAGGGTGCTCGAGTATGGTTTCGTTATTCATTAACAAGTAAGACATGAACCACGGTAACATACCGTTACTTTCGGTCTCCTGCAATTTTGCATATACCTATGAACATAGATGTTTTATTACTTCTTGCGCGCTCGTAATCTTACAGGGTAGAGCTCTATAAATTTGGTGAATCCTTCAATAATTTCAAATATGTATTTCCGTTTACGTTTAGTCGTTGGAAGAGGCCCATAGTAGTCCACATTAACAATATTAAATGTACCCCTGGTACACTATGCATATCCTTCATGTTTTTTCGATTTTCTATTAAGGGGGCGACTTATGTGGTGAGGATTGGATTTTTCAGGGGATAAATGATAGTTCTGGTAGTTATCAACAGATGTCTCAACTGGTACGTGATCTACCCATAAATATCAATGCAATGCGTAGAATGCTTTGCGATCTGTGTGAAATAAAATACAAGTGTCATCTCACTCTTGGAGACTGCTAAAAACTTCGCATTAGTAAAAATACAATCAAATTTTAGAAGCATTCGGGAATGTTATTTTTCTATAACTTGAATAACGTAACCTCAATTTATACATTTTGATGACATTTTACATCGATGTTTTCTATCAACTGGACAATTTTGGATGGAAATGTTAACGATGAATAAATTTGGCTTTTGTATTTATTTCCATTTTCTAGATTGAAAATTTGAATTTTCTAGGTGTAATAAATATGTTTAGAAAAACGTAAATAAATTGCTTTCTAAATGTGATATTAAGGAACTATTTTCTCTCTAAGCGGAATAGAGTTTATAACAAGATAATAAAAATCTAAAGTCTAATTCTAGAAAATATATATGTAAACAACCAAAATCTCAAAATGTTTCACAATACGACTAAACCAAACTAAAAAATTGAACTAAAAGTTAAACTAGCGGTCTGGTGAAGGAAGAGTTAGAAGACAAGACAATATTTAATATAAATTAGTACACATACACTTATTGATTATTAAATAAAATTAATTTAATACATTCATGCCATATGTTTGTATCTTTTTGTGATCTTAATCGACCCTCATAATGCAGTCGCATAGTTAAAAAATACTTGAATATTAATGTAACAAATTCCAGATTGTGATTATATAACACATTCTGCAATTGAATACGCTTTTGCATACTTTCTGTGTTAAACGTGGAAGCCATTCTTTTAATAATTATATTCATTAGGACGTTTACTATGTTAGAAGTGATAAACAATGCTGGAATATTTTAACTTAACACTTTCTCTGCAATTGTGCAAATTCTAATAACTTCTGTCTTGGGATTATCAGTGTTCTTCTCTGCGCATTTGGACACCTGTAATATCTGTCGTTACTGTCATCCTTTCTTTACAGACAACACAAAAACTCAGAAAAAACTGGGAAAACTGCAGTCTGTTTTTCCATTACAGTACCACGCATACATGTTTTGGTAGACATGAGACCTTAACATATAATTACCTAGAATACATCAGAATACAAGAACACCGGACTTGATTGGCTTTTATAACGCAAACGCATTTTTCTGTACGTTCTGTACAAGCGAAACAGATATCTTCAGTCTCCTTTTGTTAATCTGGACCCTTAGAACGAAATTCGATTCCGATCGAGGTATTCAAGAAATTCTTCGCACCAAACATATCGTTCATCATCACCAGCACGAATCGGTATGCGAAAGCCGTTCTTCAAAATTGGAATTCGCTAAATCCTGATAAAAACAAAGAGTTTGGAAAGATCTAACTAGCATTGAATTAGATGCATATATCGGAATAGTTATAGCCGCCGGTGTTTCATACAATAATAGGCAGAAGTCAGACCTTGTTCACAGGGAACTGATAAGACGCGCCGTAAAACTCTTTTGTGCAAAATGTTCAGACCTAGTATGCCAACAACATTCAAAACTTGATTATATTTGTTTTAGTTGTATAAATAAAAGTTAGTAACAGAATTTCTATCGCACTCCATCATAGAATGAAAATAAACTCTGAAATAAGACACAATAACAAAAATAAACGAAGAAAAAACTACTTTCCACCTTTAAAGAAATTCTTTTTCAATAATCTCATCTGAGCAGGTAATTCAATGTTTATAAAAATCTCTGGGAACCAAAAAAGCCCGAAAATATATATCTGCATGGATATTAATACGATGCAATTCCAATAACTGAATATTTCCATATGAATACGTGAAAATACATAGGGGTCTGGTGACCCTATGAGGTACGTTCAAGAACATGTTTCTCTGTGTTTGCTATTCCTTTTCTACAATTTTTCAATGAAACCAAAACAACAAACGAAACGATGCTTGCAATATTCTCACACAGATTCATAAAAAACATGTCGCCAACCGTCAAGCGCAATTTCGTTATATCAAAAATAATAATTTGAAGTTGAGGAGGTATTGGAAAATGCGTTCCAGTTTATTCAGGATATAACATTCGAAGGAATATTTATTCTGCACTTTATACCACTATTGTAATGGCACATGTCATGAAATCATGTTCTGATAATGTATGTTCAGTGTTCAGCTTTGTTAAATAGTGTCAGACATATGTATGTAAGTTGATAATATCTCAAGTCAAGTATGAATTCCCTAGTGTATTTGTCGATGAATAACATTCTTTTATTAGAGATTTCAAAGCTGAATTTAAAATAAAAGATGGTTTTAAACCTAAAGTGGAGGAAGAACTTTCAAAATGCTAAAATTCGGTGTTGTTTCTCCACACACAGTAACTGAGCAAGTCCTATAGTGATTGTTTCAAAAAGAATTCAAGTGATAGATTATGTGTAGATTTACATTCAAGGCCCCAACGTGTTGAAAGGATGATGCACGCGAGCTGCAACTCCATGGGGCAGCAATTGGCCTTTTGGCCACTTTACGTGGTTTATATCTTTCCTTCAAAAAAAAAAAAAAAAATTACATAATTATCCGTTTTTCGAAACAACTTTTAACGATAATGGCGACTTTCTAAATGCAATTAAAATGATTTTCACATTTGATCCAGTTATACGAGAGTATGTTAATCATGAAAAATCTCAAAAATATTATTTAGTACTTAATATTCCTTATTTGTCTTTTGTGAGCGTGATGAGTGTTCGACGAAACAAAAAGTGAATCTGACATTGACGGCAAAAATCCTTTGATTTATTGCAATACATATTTGAAAGCAATTTATCACCAACCTTTCGCAATTTAACAATTTCTGTGAGAATTCTTCTTACTCTTCCGACATCAGTAGCATCAGGTGGACGTCCATTTTCTAAATTTTAACTGATAACAAATTATTTAAGCTCTACCATGTTGCAGGAAAGGTTATCTCACTTAGCAATTTTGTCTATAGAATATTAACTTTTAGATACTATTAATACAGAGAATATGTTAAAAGAATTTGCGGCAATCGAAGGTAGAAAAAAAGAACAACTTTTTCAATTCTCAATTTTTATGCATGCACGTATACATAGACAAAGTTTTTCGCATTAAAAATGTAAATGCTGTACAATTAAGTAAAACAATAAATTATGTAAGCTACCGTCTGGATGTTTTGTATTGATAAAAAAAACATTATTTTATATATGGAGTTACGTACATAACCTGCTTAATGTATTATTTTTCAATTATTAGAAGTTTCAAGTTCCTTTTGTTATTGTGATTTTTATTATACTTTTTCCTAATATTAATAATGTTTAAATAAAAAGGCTTTGAAAACAACATATTTACTTTAATTGATTATTAATAGGTTGTGAGTAATGAGGTAGCAATTTGGCGCCAAATCTAGAGCAAATTAAAATGCATATTACAAATTGAAGTGTTTTCCTTCGCATTTACTGCCATAAAAATATATTTTGCCATCTATCGGTAAATGGCAACACTTTTACCAGGATTTTGAGGACTCATAAGTCAACGCCTGTCATACGTTCACTTTGCGGATACAAGTTTTTCTTTATATATACCGAATTGTTCATATTCTTACAAATTTCACATGTAGAAAATCGCGGCAAGTTTTTGCAGTATTTTTGTGTGATTTTACCAATTTTTTTGTTCTTAATTTACAACGTTTGGAACATGTTTTCTCAGAATATACGACATATTTGACATTGATAATATAGCATACCCTAGTTCATTCCTTTCGCTTTCGATTTGTTAATAATGATTTTATTAAAAAGAATGCTTAACTTTCCAAATTTGTATCCTACAAATTAGTGCCGTTTTTCGATAGTGGTGCCATCTGTTGACTATGAACTCTCAAGCCGCCCCCTTAAATTCCAAACATTTTGAACGGTACTAACAAATTTCTGAATCTTTGACCGTATTTTGGGAAACCTAGTAATATGTTCTAGAGTTTAGAGTAAGACAAAAGCTACCACTATCGGTCACAATCTAAATGCGTTCTTTGCATGTAAGTGTGAAACTTTTTCATGCATATTGTACTGAGAATTTAGTTATTTTCTTAAACAAAATTGCACCGGCCTAGCTCTTAATTAATGATATAAAAAGCATAAATTATAACAAATTATATTTATAAATTTTGAGAAATATTTAACATAAAATCAAAATAATTACCTAATGTTGTGTCTTTGTAATTTCTTTTATTCGATGATGATCCTTCCTATGTCTCCTACCTTAACTTCTTTTCTCGATGCACCTCCATTTTTTATGGATTCGTCCCTCTCTTAACTTCCTTTTCGGTGTGGCTCTATTTGCTATGGATTCCTCCCTTTCTTAAATGCCATATTCTCCGGTATGGTGGTATTCCTTTATTCACTGGTACTTTTTCTTAAAACCCTTTTCTTCCAAATATAGTTATAAACTTTTTGTTGATTTATCTATCCTGTCAATTTTCTTCGTCGTTAACCAAACAAACCTTTTATTTTTCGAAAACAAGGACTACACTACATTATTTCTCCGTTATCCACGAAACGAAAACTTGAATTCACTTTGACTCCAGTTCATCCAAGGCATAATATGTTGTTATAGAAATGTCTATTGCATGTCGATGTATCCTTGGTTATTTACCCATTAATTATTATGAATTCTTGTAATGTTAAAGTGTTATATGTCTGTGTCTGAATGTTTACAATGCTTTTCTATCTCTTAGTCCATGCTTCTTATAATAATTAATAATTTTATTTCTATTTACATTTTTCTCTCCCATTAAACGTCTCTGGCTGGAGTTAAAATAAGAAGCCAACACCCGTTGGGTAATAAAATGCTTAAAAGGTGGTGTGCGTGGTATCGAAAAGGTACAAATAGAACCCAAAATAAAGCGAATGTAATTTGCAGACCATAACCCCAATATTAGCTGTGAATTTTGAAATATTGGATTGTAATAAATGATAAATTTTCTAATGGCAATTAACTATTCGAGTATTACGATACTACAATTATACTACCTTGTTACTTGTAACAGAAAATTTTAACTTTCATCTAAGAAAGCCATGTTATTTATGTAATCGAAACTAGAACACAATCACTAAAAGAAATTAGTGTGCTATTGTAAATTAACAATTGACAGGATATATTAACAATTGGTAAGTATAAAATGGTACTGAAGAAAAGAACAGTTTTAAATAAACGACAAAGGTAAATACTGAATACAGTTTTAACCTCTAAATGTACTATTCTACTATTTATTATTTTATTCAACTAATATATTTTTTAACGGTACGGTTGGGTTCTCTCGATATATGTTATGAATAAATAGCTGCGTTAGTTTTTATAACGAGTTTTACTAAATATTCAAATTGACAGATTATTTTTTACTGTTTTGTATCACTATGGATAGGAAAAAATGCCTGTTACATGACCTCCCCGTCTGGTGCTGATAACGCCCCGGTGAACTAGCAGGTTTGGCCTTGGTTTTGGTCTTCCTCGTCTTCGTAAAGGAACTACTGGTGAATGCTTTGTGTCTCCCTCATTCTTGTATTTTGTCAGGGCTGAGACGTGAAACGTACCCAACGGTTCGATCGTGTCGTTTGGGTCGCCTACTTCATAGGTAGTAGCAGATACTTGCCTTAATATGATGTAGGGGCCACCTTGACGAAGGACGAACTTGGAAGTAGTCTTCGTTGCGGCATTACTAAGTTTATGTGGGGTTACAAGAAGCAGGTCACCAACGTTGTATGGAGGCACATTTTTGCGTCGAGCATCGGCGTAGACCTTTTGTCTGTCTTGTTCTTTGTCATGAACTTCTCGAGTTTCGTATAAAGTTACAGCCAACCGCTGTAAGTATCGGGTTATCTCACTCAGGAAACCCCCGAACGGTATAATAGCTTTAAGATCGTGTTGTACATCGTCAGGTGTTCGAAGTTTCCTGGCGAATGTCAAATAGGCAGGTGTATGTCCAGTGGTTTCGCATCGGCTGGTATTCATGGCAAATCTTACGGCTGCAAGTTTTTCTGACCATGTACTATGGTCTTCTCCAAATAGGATAGCGAATCGGGGCTTCAAATCCCTATTCTTTCGTTCCACCATGTTGGCCTGGGGATGGTACACGGGAATTAAACTTTGCTTTATGTTCAAGCAGAGCGCGACTTCTTGCATTATACCACTCACAAACTGGGTGCCGTTGTCGCTTATCATTTTGCGGGGTACCCCATAGCTCATGAAAATTTTAGAGATCAGCACACGAGTGCATTCCTCTGAGGTAGCTCGTGTTAAAGCGAGAAGCTCTACCAGCTTCGTAGATGTATCTTCTACAATTAAGATCCATCATTCGCCATTTGGTGTCTCGGGAAGAGGGCTAAATAGGTCAACAGGTATTACCTCCAATCTCTGGGCATATACAGGCGTTCGCACCAGCCCTGCAGGCTTCCAATTGCTGGCCTTATATCTCTGACATTCGATACAGTTTTCAAAATAATCAGTGATGTACCTGCGCACATCGGTCCAGTAATAGCGGCGAGCAATACGCTGGATAGTGCGATCTACATCATAATGAGCGGCGGTAGGTGCACCATGGTTTTCGAACATGATTTGGGGTCGTTCTTGAGCAGGTACCACCAATAATACTTCTTCGCTTTCCCTGTCTGGGCAGTATCTATACAGCACTCCACTTGTCGTAAGATAACCTGTTTCTGTCCATTTTGCGTACCCATCATTCTGAGATTGTGGATCTTCAAAGCAGTGGATAACCTTGCTACGTCTGGATCCTCCAATTGTCATTTTCTGATGTCGGCAGCAGATCGAGCAGGAACGTCAATACTAACGGTGCAGACGTCACAGCTAGGGTTGTCGCCATGGTCACACGAAGGACGGGATAAACAGGCAGGTACTCTATCTTTAAATTATAACTCTGAATCAAAAGAGCCCACCTAGCCAATCTTCCAGTTGGTGATTTCAGCGTCGCTAACCGCTTCAACGGCTGGTAATCCGGGGGAACGGTAACTTCTGATCCTTCTAAATACCCCCTGAGCTTGTTTAAGGCCTATACTACTGCAAGGACCTCGCGTTCAGTTGTGGAGTAGTTCTTTTCCACGGAGGTGAGTAGTCTGCCGGCATATTCGATGGGATGCTCATCAGGACCTTCACCTTGAAGTAACACAGCGCCAACAGCGTAGGGGCTGGCATCAGTTCGTAGAATATATGGCTTAGTTGAATTATTTTGCTGTAAAATAGGTGAAGACGTTTGTTAAAGACTTAAGGACATTAGTTTTAGATTTAAGATATATTTTTGTTTATATATATATGTAATATTGTATTAAACTTTGCCATATATCAAGATTTCTAATTTTCTATATTCAATAACTGTTCCTTTTATTTTTTTACTAGTAGATTTTAAAAATTATATTCAGTTTTCGTGTTATATATGTTATATGTATCGTATATGTACCACATTTAAAATTATCTCCTGTTTTGACTGTTCTAAGTGCTTATATTGTGTATCAAACGCTAGTGACAATGCCTGCGTATATTCTAACGTACGTTGAGATGTACGAGCATACTCGGTCGGTTAACCGCGCGAAGATGGAAAGTATCGAATGTCACGGTCGGTGAATACAAGTTAATCGTCTGCAGTCCCCGTCTAAAAAGATCGAGCGACGAATGAATCATCGTAACCCATTGCGTTAGGCCTCTGTTCGAAGGAATCGTCCATTCAACCAAATAAACATTCTGTGGCTTCGTCGGTACTATAGGAAGGCAAGCACACAGAGATGAATGCAGACACAGCAGATGAGGGAGTGCAAGCTGAGTATAAGATCACTCGAACGTACGTAAACCAACAAGTCTCCTAGCGAGACCGAAGAAGATCCATCCTTTCTTCGTACGGTAAACTACCGCATACGACCACCCCCGGATCAACGCTGCATACACGTTTAGGGGCAAACTTCTTTCATTTTAGCGTCTAACAGACCACGGCGATCGCCCGCCGCAATAAAATTTTTGTATAGACTTTTCGGTCGTCAATGAATTTAAACGTTTAAGACAAACGTGCGTTAACGTCTTTCGTCTCGTTTTTACCGCGCTTAGAGGCAAAACGTTTGTAACTGGCGTCTTTGGAACGTTTAGGACAAACGCAAAGACGAAATATTTGAATTGTTTTGGACGAAACGTATTCTAAAGCGTTTAGCCACAAATACATTTTAATTTTCTCCGAAGCGCGGACCATCCAATTCTTCTGATTCAAGTAACAGACCGGCGTTCACTGCCCGACTTAAATGCAAGTCAAATGGGCTAAAACACAGTACACGCTAGACGTGATACACATTATAAGCATATGTTGCGATACATTTTTTTATCTTAAAAATTTGACCTTGAAATGATGATTTATGATCGTTTCTTTCATTGTGAGTGTCAATCATATCTGCATGTAGAAATGTTATATAGTAAGTGTGCCAATCATAGCTGTCTGATGAAATGTTCTTTTATTATAAATGTATTACTAATCAGATCTATCAAATAAAATGGCATGAAACAGAAAAGCCTGTTTTGATTTCTATATCCATACGCAAGCGGGCAACCGCATGGTGCTTTCTCCAGAAGAGGAGACCGTAACAACGTTAACAAATACTTGAGTGTTGTTGAGTGAAAGAGCAAGTCTGTAAAGAGGACATCACTTGCTTTGCGTTTCGGGGCATCGCTATGTTGGTAATCGCGGACGTTTTGTCCGTGTCAATATGTAAACCATTAGGAGTGATTAAGTGACCAAGATACTTAATATTGCTGCACACGAAATTGTATTTGTCACGATTTGCTTTGAGTTTAAATTGTCTGAATCGCGAAAATACTAGTTTCAAATGCTTAATGTGCTCGTCGAGTGTCGCCAATAAAACAATTAAATCGTCTGAATACGCTAGAACTAATACGTCACCAAGTGCATTACGAAAACGATTCATCAGACGCTGAAACGTTGCTGTAGCATTGCGTAACCCGAATGGCATGCGGCGGTATCTGGATATACCGAACGGTGACACAAACGCTGTCTTATCGCGATCGCATACGCGCGCATTCACTTGGTGGTATCCCGCCTTTAAGTCCATAGTAGTCAGAAAGGCTGTTCTGCTTGTACTATGTAGTAGGTCATCTATTCTTGGGAGGGGATACCTGTCGGCAACGGTGATCGCATTAAGCCGTTGATAATCAATGCACTCGCGAACATCACCATTCTTCTTAGGAACCAAGACTACTGCTCCATGGAGATTCACACTTCTCGATGATACCTTCTCCCAGCATTCGTTGTAATTCCTTCTTTAAAGTTTCTCTGTTGGCAGCGCTCATTCGATATGGTGTCACAGCTATCGGACGATGATTACCTGTGTAGTTGGAAGATATCTTCATGTTCTACTAGTAAACTATTCAAGCGAGTTCTTTCTTCTTTGTGTAACATGGACCCCTCTTCGTCACGTAAGACGTTAATCATATAAAGATTGGCACAAGGGCTCATAACACCACTTTCGAATTCTAACTCATATGATTTTGGGTAATCTGCGAATTGCCAAGTCTTATTGGCAGCGTCCAGCACAATTCTTGCATTCTGTATAATGTCAGTGCCAAATAATGTACAAATTTCGGATTCTGGCAGTACGTAGTACTGATTGCACGTCCTTTTAGAAATACCACTACTTGTGTTACCAGGACATCCTGCAGTTTTTGACTACCGTCTGCCAGTTTAATATTTATTCTGTCGGTTTTAAAGTTTTGGTTTCTAGACACTAACCTCTCGTAGAGTGTTCGTCCAGCTATGCTTAATTTTGCGGCTGAGTCAATAAAACCACGCCTGCGATAGCCCAGTATGTCTACGTATAATACAGGTCGCGCGCAAGGTTTTACAGATATTTCTGCATCAGCGCTAATTAAGTAAATATCAACTTGCGTTGTACTTGGTAATGCTTTGCACGACAGGCAGTTGCTCTTTATATAACCTGGTCTACCACAGCCAAAACAGGAAATAGATCTAGTCTCACGGTTAGCAGATTCTGTGGGTATTGGCTTTGGCATTTGTGACGACGCAGCTGCTGGTTTCTTCCCTATATGTACTTAGCTTTCTGCGTTCTGGCATTTGCTAGTATTTTAATTGGATTAAGGTAGTTTATTTTTGAAGTGAAAACTTGTTTAGCACCCTTGTGAGTGATTTCAAACTCGATGAAATGAAAAAGTCGACGCAAAAAAGAAACAAACATATACATCTATAGGTGTATCCTGCGAGAGAATGAGATAGAGTAGCCTCCTCACTCTTGTCTACCAAGCGTTGTATATATGTGTGCCTGTGTACATCTGCGTGTTGTCGAGCCGAACCGAGAGAAAAGTTGTCGTAACAAGGGGACCATTAGACCTGCTAATCATGGACTTCGATGAGTCTCACAATCAGATATGTTGTAGAGGGACTTGTTCTTAGTATCTAGTTCCTGGATTTTTATGCGACTAATTTTTGAAAAAATCGATTTTAAAGTTTTATATGTACATTCTATATCTGTAATTTTACTAATACTTCGAGTAAGTGAGCGTAGCGCAACGTCCAAGGTTCACGACCGCTATTACCACACTCGCTAGTACCACGGCCCGTGTTCAAATCATTACCGGTGTAGTTTTTATTTTTTAATAGTTGTATGCATTGCAATTATCAAATGTAGAATAAAAGAACAATGTTGTATAAAATATTATTTATAAAAACTAGAAAAATAACGTTATATAATACGGAACAAAATAACATAATTGTAATATAAATAAATAAAAATAAAACCCAGCTTATAATATAAATTAATCTTCAGAATCGACAATGTTGTTATCATGTACAACTGTCGACTACGCAATAACGATAATAGGCTATGTTACAACCGCTATTTCAAAATAACAATAACGGTCGAAACTGTTATTCTAAATAAATTAAATGTATTTAAAGTAATAGTCCAAGTTCCCAGGGCCGCTAGACGTTACTTATCTTCTGATTAACAAAATGTATTGGACAGGGTAGTGTTAGTATGTATTTTGAAGATATGGGTACCTGCTAGCGTGAACAGGCGGCCAATTTGCAGCTACCAGGTGCTAAAGGTACATAAAAACAGTGATAACTTTTCTTATAATCTGACAGTTGATTTTTACATATGTTTTACACAACATCATTAAAAACTAAAAATCAATGTTGCCAGATGTTGGTCGGCGATCATTTCCGCCAGACACTTTAAAAGCTTGCAAAAAATAATATACGTTTATTTATTGTCTGAGTCTTGATTTTTATATATGACGTTCTTAGAACTATCTCAATACTAATTCTAAGCAGCCAGAAAAATTGTAGGGGCCAAATATCTTCTAGACAGATTTAAAAGCTTACGGTGTGTATGAGCCAGACATCATTATTCGTACACTTAAAAGTGAGAAAGATATCCATGCGCGTCGATTTCTCCCTCTTACGAGTTAACGGTGGTATGTAGCAAGGATGATAGAAGTAAAGATTGCACAGTCCAGCGCTAAAATTTTAAATTTTAGTACGCATGTAAAACTGTGTTCCTCTTGGCTAATCGTTTTCAGGAGTCAAATTACCAGATTACCAAATCTGTCTACACTGTTTGATACGATATCATAATTACTTAGGGACGCTTAAACTTAGCAACCCTCAGAAGAACGTCATCTAACGGAAAATACAGTAAAGGGTTGTGTTGAGTTTGCTAAATGCATTTGTTATTTTGATAACAAAGTAAACAAGAAAGTTAAATTGATTTGCAGTGTTTTAAAACATATCATGGCAGATCTATTAAATTGTGTTTTTTTTTTTGTGGTAATTCTGATGTGAATTTAACATTATTTACAGAAGACACTTTACAAAAGTGTCGACTAACTTTGAACATAACCCTAAATTTAAAGACATTGTTTTGCCCGTTGATGCATTTGATAATGGTTATCACAGAGAGTGCTACAAGTCATTCACAGGACTTATGAAAAAATTTTATTTGCCGAAATCTGCAAGTACAGGCGATTCAGCGTCAGTGTGTTCATCAACAGCCGACTTACAACCACAATGTATTGACCCATCACCATACCTACATGCAGCACGTAATTCTCATACAAGACCCGCGCCAGCCATTTTTTTAAAATTGTTGAACGGATCCCTGAGAATAATATCTCGGCCAAAAGTGATGTAAATATTGCTCCAAATGATGTTACTTGCATATTTTGTGATCAAAAAACCAAGAAATAACGTTAAAAAAGACTGTCGTTATTTTCATCTGATAAAAAAGATTTTCTGCCTAAATTAAATCAAGAAGATAAAAATTTGACTGAGTTTGTGAATAAAGTAGTAAACTATCCAGTAAAAGTATATTATCACAAAAAGTGTCAATCAAATTTATCGTATAAAACATCTTCCACTAATAAAAATACACCTAAAAGTCGTTGGCATGATCTTCGTGACAATCATTCTATTGCTTCTGGAGAACTATGCGCTTTTATTGACGACAATGTAATAAAAAAGGTCGCTGCTTTTTTCTGACTTATCTTCATCGACAATGTATGGAGCTTTTAGAAGAAAATTTTGAAGGAAATTCTGGAGAAGACAAAGGTAACTTGACGGCTCACAACTTAGAACTTAAAATAATAAAATTATTTTATAAAGAAATTAAATTTCTAATCATACAAAATAGAAAACTTGGTTCCAAAATATTTAGCCCTATGAAAATTTTAAAAATGAAGACGTACTCCACAAAGCTGCTTTATTATTAAGAAAATCCGTTTTACAAATCCAAAAGGAAAAATTACCGCAAAGTATAACAGAACAAAGTTTATATGAAGGAGAAGCATCAGTTCCACAAGAATTAATTTATTTTTACTCCACTCTGATAGCTGGTAGCAATCCAAAACGCAAATTAAATCCTAAATGCAGCCGGCAAGTTAAATCATATCGCGAAGATGTCATATATACTATCCACAATGGTAAAGTCAAAGCATCAAAGCATATTATGCTTTGCTTTAGAAATTTTAACAAGTAGTCGTAAAATTTATGATATCATTCATAGGTATGGTCACTGTATTTATAGTTATTTAGGAGTTGAAGAATTGGAAACAGAAACGAGGTATACTTCATTACAAAAGTCGAATACATATCCAGGAACTACAAAAAATATATACATCTCTGCACTAGTGTCGCTTTTGATAATTTTGATTCAACTCGTTGAAACAAAGAGCAGAAAAGATACGTTACACGATACTGTTGGCATTATTTATCAAACTGTTGATTTAAATACAGCAGAAGAAATATAAACATTAAATTTACCAACAGACGGTAGCGAGATAGCTTCAAGCTTGACACGTGACGGAGCAACCATGGGCAGCAAACGAAAAAACAAGTGACTTAAACTTGTCGCCTCATGAAAATGGAAATACTGAACAATAAATTTACAACTATATAAAACGATTGATACAATTTGGATGGTTAGTCATGCTATGCAGTTACCAAATGTTCCAATGTGGGTTAGTTTCAATAGCTTAATGAGTGACATAATACAATACAAATAGTTTCTTATTTAACTGCTATTAATGAATCACCAACGAATAAATCGGTAGTTTAGGAGACAATGCAGCACAGCCAGGAAATATGCAATGAAGTCAAACAGTCATCCGTTCAAGTCAATTGTGATCTTGCAATTGAAAAAGTAGCTTTACAACTTGAAGCTAACCATAAGTCAGAACTGAAGAATATACTCATACATCTGGGACCTTCTCATATCATGATATCTTGTTTTAAAGCTATAGGCAAAATCATAGTCGATTGTGGTTTAACCAATGTTATGGGACAAAGCAGTCTGTTGGCCTCAGGCTCCATAAATGTACTTCTTGAAGGGAAACACTTTAACAGGTGTAAGGGACTTCATCCTTTGATTCAAATCATTTTTAGAAACTAAGAATATAGCGATTAAAGATTAGATGACCGAAGAAATTGAAAGACTGAGGACTACTCCATTATCTTCATTGACAATAGAGAACGAGGGCCTGAATAAACCTTTAAATAACTACAATACACATAAGCTGCAAACTCTCAATGGTAATTTCGGAAAAACACCACAATTTTATTTAATTTATCTTAATCTTGTTCTTCATTATTTAACTCTATCAAGAAGTATTCGCGCAGGAGATTTTGATTTATTTAAATTTGCGCTACCAAAAATCAACAATTTATTTTTCATATGTAATCAACAAAATTATGCACGCTGGACAGTTAAATATAGTGACAACTAGCAAAAAGTTGCCAAAACTCATCCTGACTTGTTTGAGTAGTTTCAACAGGATGTCTTCAGCATTCAAAGGACGAATAAATCATTTTCAAAACAACCAATCGATTTAGTTCTTGAATAAACAATCAACGCAGCCGCTGCTAGAAGACTTACAGATGTAATACATCTCAGTAATTCAATCTCAGCACGACAACGATGGGCTCTTGGCCATGATATTAGATCAACCATAATTAGCTATGTTTATAAGGATTTGGGCTTGCATAGAAAACAAGATGTCACAGCAGAGTTAGCAAATCGTAATATGAGAAATAACACTAAGCAATTGCAAACATTCATTGCCACATGTGATCAGTTAATTAATCTATTCGGGGCTGAACTAACTAAGCATCTATGTATATATATAAAAATGGATCGTGGTTTGTTCGGATGCTTAAAACTTGAAAACGATTGGACCAAATTAGATACTTCCTTCGGCGGATTTGTTCGTAATTGCTACGTGAAGGTTTAAGGAAAAAGAAAACTATTAAAACATTTAAGAAATAAAAAAGAAATTACCGATTAAGCAAATTGATGACGTTTGGTGGGTTAGGTTATGACAGTTGTCATGGTGCGCGCAAAAACAATTAAGGTTATGACATTTGTGATTGTGCGCGCATGAATAATTGTTATGTCATAATAGAAGCAAAGTCAGCAATTTCTATCACAGTTTTATTTACAATGCCGCGAGCGAGAAGATCGAATCTTTGGAGTAACATGAGGACAAGTCACCTTCAATTTTCGCAAAAAGATAATAGCACCGTAAAGGTGATATAAAGGGTGATAAATTATCTAAATAAAAGTTTTGTGAGAGATGCTTCAGAGTCACAATTTAAGAACAGCGGTCTTACCTAGAAGTGTTTACGTTACGTTCAGATGGAAGTTTCTTATGTATTTAATCATACAATTTGTAATACATTTATAACAACTTTCATCCTTTTTCTACAAATATACGTTCAAATATTAATATAATTTTCACTAATTTACCAACATTTTTTTTTGTATTTGCTAGTCGTTGCTACAAGAAAACTTCAATGTGTAACTTGCATTAATTTACTTGCTATTTCACTGATTCACACCATATATTCATTGCATTACATATATTCTTGTTTCTTTTAGTTGCTTGCTTACTAATTGCTGTGTTTCTTTGAACTCTTAAATATAATTTAAATTTAAAATGAATACAAAAATACGCTCTGGAAATATCTTACGATTAAAAGTGTAGTTTGATAAATTTTTATAGTAGAAAATAAAGGTATTTTTGTAAAGAAATTTTCAAGCGATTTTACTTTAAAATTTGTCCAAAAAATAATAGAGCAATATACAAATAAATACATATATCATCCACGACATCTAACAATTTCACGATCTTCTATTTCTGCTTCAGCTGCTTTTAGAACTTCCACGACGGACACGTTAGCAATTTCGTTGTAATTTGCCATTTCTTCTTTATTACCCTTCTTATAATACACAAACGATTTAAGCGAAAACTGTAATTCGATTGGTGTTTATCGCTCGAAGTAAGTCGGAACTAAAATTGACCATGTCCACGTCCATCATTCATTTTCAAGAGGACGAGTCCCCTTGTTCTTCGTCTCGTGGACATTCCCTAGAATTCAATAGATTATACAATAACCCTGCTAAACGGAAAAATTCCACAGTTCGATCCAATTTCAACTCGGCACATCTTTGTCAAACATGTACCCAGCCAAATTTCCCGGAATATGGGGTTATATTCATCCGCTACAACCTATTGTATCTTTGGCAGCCCGCCACGAGGACTCGATTGCATTGGTATGCGCATCTGTATCAGGATATTTAAAAGTCAAAGAATGATTCACCTTCAAATGCTCATACCTGTGCAATGAGAGGCAGTCATAGGCCTTCCAATAATCGCTGATGACCGTTGTTCCCAATTCAATCCATTCACGGATAATCGGAATCAACGTGTCAGCAGACCTGTCAATAAAAGAAAAATTGTTAAAACAATTATGGTTTCACATACAAAATATATTGAAGTATTCAACGCGAACTAACCTAGCCACAACCACTCCGCTCCACGCCACCCACCCCAAAAACATCCCACATCATCCGGCCCAAACCATCCCACACCACCCGACCCAAACCAACACAAGCCGGCCCAAACCATCCCACACCATCCGGATCAAAACACCCGATCCAAAACCATCACACACCATCCGGATCAAAACACCCGATCCAAAACCATCCCACACCATCCACCCCAAGATCACCTCACATCATCCGGCCCAAACATACATACAATACATACGCATCTAAAACAACCTCTCGGCAAAAAGACACCCTATCTACCGCGGTATTGCTTGAGATACGTAGTTCATTGCAAATGAAAGTTAAGGGGGCGTTGGCAAACCAAAGATGGACGAATCCTAAAATTTGGGAAATAGAAAGTTTTGATTAAAAAAATGTCCCTGTCCTAAATTCAGACGCCCCCCTCCCGCCCCTATTTTTAGAACGGTTTAAATTCACTGAGTTGCATCGCCATTTAAGTCCATCACATAATACTCACCGATTCCCTTCGGCGCTTAATTTCAGTGGGGATCCACAACGAGGGCACATGTAGCTATCCTCGTTGGAGATTAATCTCCACTGCATTAGTTGGCGACCCATTTCAATTTTATCTGAGTTACACAATTTGTATAAATCAATTAAATTCATTTGAGCCATTGTAAACGCAATGACAATAACAATAAGAATAAACAAAACTGTACTTTTATTTAAGTTGCTACTGGTTGCTACCATTCGTCGATATCTACGGATTTACTTGAACTTCCTAATTTTGAACGCATATTTGTAGAAAAAGGATGAAAGTTATTATAAATGTATTACAAATTGTATTTATGTGATTAAATATATAAGAAAGCTCCATCTGAATGTAACGTAAACACTTCAAGGTAAGACCGTATTCCTTAAATTGTGACTCTGGGAAGCATCGCTCACAAAACTTTTATTTAGATAATTTATCACCCTTTATGTCACCTTTACGGTGCTATAATTTTTTTTGCGAAAGTCGAAGGTGTCTTGTCCTCATATTTAGCCGAATCTTTTGCAACGAAGCTGTAATGCAATTAGACTGTGGAATATTGCGAATCAATCCACTGCAGATGAAGAAGAAATTGCACAAGAGAAGGCCGCCGTGTTAGAACGGCCCGACTTCGTGTTTCACAAACACAAGAACAAAGAGAGGCCATACATTGAACGGCTCGGTTGGCAATGAGAAATCGTCGAGATTTAAGTGTGAATCTGAATCGAGGAGCATTTCCCTTTCACCCTTTCGTTAGAATTGGCCCTATGGAAGTTGTGCGCGTCCATTGCGGTGCATTAAAGTTCGCTGGAGAAACGTCTGGATTGTGCTGTCTCAGTGGAAAGAGTAAATTGCCATTGTTGCCTCCGCCACCCGAGCCATTGCATTCATTGCTTCGTGGCGAAGCTCAAGAATCACGACATTTTCTTTCGAACGCTTAAAGGTACAGCGCATGTTTCCAAATGACTTCATTTGGAGCAAATATTATTGAAGAACGCGGATTCAGTACGACATTCAAGGTAATGTTTGTTAATAAGAGAGTAACCTTTACTTTTGGTGATAATGACTCAGTAACTACCACTTCCCTTTCGACTATACAGATACAAGGACAAATTGAGTATAACATTGGATCATTGCAGCCGGTTGAAGACGCTCAGCATAAAATTGTTACAAATTTACTTCATGGCCAATATGGAGGACCAACTTGATCGGCGTCAAACGATCAATAACGCAGTGAAAAGAGAAATTCTTCAAGATTTACAGCAAATACTTCATGAACATCATGCATTGATTCACACAAGGTGCTTCGATGAAGATAATCGACACGATTGCAACACAGTTTCATAGTTTAAAAGAAAGTTGTGCTACAACGATACGCGAATCATTTGGTTTACATTCAAAAAGCAAGTGCTTTGCTCCCACTTGAATTTGCTCCTTTTTAACTTTTATTCAACTTAATTAATTTTATCTTAATATAAACAAGTCAATAAAACTCAGGTAATAACTTAAGAAAACATTTATTAATTAGTACCTTAATAAATATTTCGCCTGGTAAAGCTGCCTCAGAGCGAGTTGAAAAGTTCCTTCTTAACATTGAACAAAATGGTGAGACTAAACGTCATACTTTTATCACCGAATGCATAAAAGACGCAGATAGGTTTGAGAGGAGTATTAGCAAAAATCCATTCGATAATTTTTCTGTTGACTATGCAAAAAGAGCAAAAGCAAAAGTTGGTGGAAAGTGCAGGAAATACGTATTCAAAGAGATTTATTTGGGCGCATGCTCGGTATATCGATTGATCATAAAATTGATATGGCAAAAATTTTATCATGCCCAATAGCTTAAATGCTACTATCTACGTGCCATTTGGATGGTGGTATTTGCAAAATTCAAAAGTCTATTGTAATAAAAGTTCTGGAAAAAGACGTAGAACACGATCCACCTCCTCATATTGATGTTGTGATAGTTGATGGATTTTTCTTACTTTATACTATGACTAATGTCCCTAAGACCTTTGGAAATATTTCAAAGAAAATGTTACAAATGGTAACACAAGCAAAAGCGACAAGGTGTGACGCCATTTTTTACCAATAGTTTTCGCCATCTATTAAAGATTATGGGAGATCTCTTCGACATGAGAAGGGTTTGTTCTCAAAAGTATCAAAAACTTAAGCGCAAGCAACCGTGAAAGGCTGAACTTCGTCAACAGTTCCGATGAGCAAATTACATCGCTAATCTCTGGAATAATGCCCACATGAAGGTACTTGTTATTTTCAATCCTGAAGATAATGGATGGAAATTAGAGGACAACAAGTATCAATGCAACTGGTTCGATGGAGATCAATTACCAGCCTTCGTCGGAATCCCTTGATGACAATTTAGGTATTTCTCTTCAACTTCTAAATTCTTTTATGTAGGTACATACACATATATTTGTAGGTGGTTGAGAATTAATTATGTTATTTGTTTCTACGGACACAAAACAAACGATGCTGATGATAATGATGACGGCTTAGATATCTAATACCAAAATTGGTTGGAAGACGATTTATCAAATATCAACGATGAAGATGTTGAAAATTAAAAATATTGTTCATCTTAAAAGAAAACTCATCTTGCAATAATTGTTTTATAATTTGTAATACACATTTTTTCATACTTTAAGAAAAATATGCGAATAAGAAATAAATATTATTTTGTCAAATGCTGCTAATAAAATTAATTTTCCAAATTTACTACAACACTTTCGTCCAATAGTCAACATTTTCTTACTCTACAAGAATTTTTTAAATTTATTATTAAAAAATAAAATATGGTTTAGAGAGCCAATTTCAAAGTTGAAAGAGTGGACGAATTATTTTTCGAATTATCTATGTTCTATCTGTCTACTGACACAGCGATTTTTTAATTTTTTTTAAAATAACGTTTGGGCAATTAAAAACGTACAACTCGATTTAACATCAAGCTTTTCAAATAATACTAACAGAAATATAAATATCGAAAATATCTCCACGTTGGTAGCTTGATGTGACCACTTTCTTTCCTATGCCACTTGTAAAATTTTTTCAAATTGTCTATGAACTCCGAAATAATGTAACAAAATTATTAAAATAATCAGCATTCTTCAAAACTGTAAAATAGTATGTAGGCAACACAAATAGTTCACTACCGGTAGAAAAATAAATGCAAGATTTCTTGTGCGTGATATTCCTAAACAAGAGATAATAGATTTCATTACGGGAAACGTTGTGGACGGAATTCAACAGAAATAACCAAATGTGAATTATTATTGGAACTATTTATGGAAAAGTTTTTGGCATATATACTTAGTAATATCATGCATAAATCTATTTATAGTATACAAAATTCTTGGAAATTAGTAGATTTTTATTTATGTATGTACCAAATTTAGTGTAGATGTAGTTTCTTTATTTACAAATATCCCGACTGAATTAGAAATTACAATAATAGATAATGAATGGGAGTTGATTTCAGATTTCACAGGTTTATCGACAGATGATTTTATTGACATATCCTTAGATGTCTATAATGACTAGAGGGTATAATAGTGAACACGTAATAAATAATAAACAAATAGTACAATAGGCACAGAGGTAACCCAGTACAGATAAATTATGAGTGGAACACATGCAAAATTAAAAGAAGTATAGCTCCTTTCAACATATTTTATTCTGATTAAAGTGTTTACAGATTTACAGCACCTCCTGCGGTGGAAGCTTTATGGACGGTCTGCTTATCGCACTCTTATCCCACAGAGTAAACATATACTAACACAAATATACCTGTTGACTATTGGTAAAATGTAGAATTTTTGTTTGGGATAGTTGCTACTTCCAAAAATGTTCATCTTTGTATATAATTTCATAAAACAACCCTTTTGGCGTCCATACAACAAAGTAACATTTATTTTTATTGGTTATGTTCAATTGACCTTGGTGCATGTAGCTGTGATTATTTTTTAATAGGAGGCCACCGCTGTTATCAATAATCAAATATTTTATAAGTTTATTTTCTGTTGCTTCTTTCGGTGTTAACATCCTTGAATTATAAGGGCTTTTTATTTCAATAATGCTGTCGTCACCTACTAGGCCATCAGGAGATACAGCTAAAAACGGATATTTCTGGTCTATAAAAAGACCACAGCTTCTTATTTTCAAGCCAGAAGTTTTTCAAATTCGGCCAATGCTCTGCTTTCATTTTGTATGTCGTACTGAGTTGCCGCAGATCCAAGAAAGTCTTCACCAAGTAGAGCCTTTAGTGTGTTCGCTGTTGAAGTGGTTTTTCTTAGTTTTGCAACTTTACCAAAATTGGATGCAGTTAATCGTTTGATCCTCATCATTTTCCATAAAGTGTTGTCTCTTTGGCCTACAGTTAATTTTTATATTTCTTCTGAATTTTCACTTTCCAATTTCTCAAGGAATGTTGCTTCTTTTTCTGAATAGATCGCAATCTCCATATCGTCAACATTGGCATTTCTTTCAACTAGTTTTTACGCTCTGCTAAACGCGCCCGTTTCAACTGTTTCTTGTGACTTTTTGGTCTGGGCAAATACGCACCACGTTCGCGATTTCCCATTTTTTAAATTCAAATGTAATAACAAAAATTACGAAAAATCAAGACTGAACGAAAATTTGCTAATGAAGTTATAAATAAACAACTTGCGATTTTATACTTCAGTTTTCCTACAGTAATATTAATTGGTAATTTGAGGAGGGGCTACAGCAAACACCAATTGCGGATACGTATCCCACTAATTACATTTTTCGATGAAGCTAATATGGTAATCCTACTGACGATTATTGTCCCCATTTATCCATATGATATCCATAGTTCATGATACATATAAAGAAATAGAACTATTTTTTCCAATAATATTTACAATTTCCAAAAAATATTTATCAATTACGTACA
The DNA here is from genome assembly GCA_038088585.1 of Chrysina gloriosa. Taxonomy (NCBI): domain Eukaryota; kingdom Metazoa; phylum Arthropoda; class Insecta; order Coleoptera; family Scarabaeidae; genus Chrysina; species Chrysina gloriosa. The sequence goes on from CM076087.1 coordinate 65,059,604, forward strand.
TATTGCTTTAAAACATGGATTAATAATGTTATCTATAAGTTCATAACTTTCGAAGAAGTTCATAGGTGCTAATCTGTATGCTGCTGGTGATCAAGCTTTATTTAATAATTTAATAGAACAAAATTCCTTTTTTACTTGCTGTAGTACTATACTAAATGCATCTTGAAAAGGAAAAATTTACTTCCATAACTTGCCGGCTGTTTGTCCAACACGAAAGACGTGATGTATTCATTGAGTGCAAAACGAGATTTTTAATCAAAACAGACCGTGTTGAAAATATATTAGGCCAGGGCACGAGTAATTTAGCAAAACCATTGAATTAGAGAAGATAGTGGAAAGCGGACGATAATGCGCCTATCAACGAAAACCGTGCCCTTCTATTGCAAGAATGTAGGTATATACACAGAGGGGGTTCGTATCTTTCTCTTGCTCATTGGCTCTTATCAGTCTGTCAAACCACGCGTTGCTTTTTTAACAACATTTATTGTTTAATAGTGATGTTTGTACATGTGAGAGGGATTCGATATGAATTCTCTCGCAATGCACGTATTATGCATTTTTACAGTTATTTTTTCTATATAAGTGGACAGCTTGCGTTGCCACGGTCTCCTGCAGTAACTGCAGTCGCGCTTCCTATCAGAAACGGTACAAACATCCAGTATATTTTAACAATATAGATTATTAGGTAGCCATATATCAAAACAGCTTTTTGCAACATAATAGAAATACATTTGCTATAGATTTCTTGATGAATCTGTACAGTTAAAAATTTGGCACTTTTTTGCGGAGGATGGAATAATAATCCGAATGGTTTACTGTTGGGCCCATAGAAAATTATTATTGAATGTTACCACCAAGTATAAATGCTAACTGCCCCAATAATGACTATGATACAATACCGATTTTTGACCTTGGACTTTCAGAATGAGATATTGCAGACTTTCCACATTTCAAAAGTCACATTGCTAATGACATAATAGGTTTAATTGAAGTAGATATTTTGGTATTTTCTCCAATTAAAGGAATTAAGGAAACTATTACAGACTGACATAATTAGTCATTATTAGATAGTAATTATTATAGAAATTTGACTAAATTTGTTTACAACGCAAAATTATATTTTCTGCCTAGAGTTATTTTTGAAATCGTCATATTTTCAGAGAAATCCTTCACAGCGGAAGTTATTTTGGTACACATGCAAAGATCCTTATTTAAAAAGGATTATGAATTTAGTTCAACAGCGATTCATAACTGAAATAAAAACATTATTTTATCCTTCACATCCAGTTGTCGCTATTTCATGTTATATATTTCATAGTATTTACTTATACTTATACTTATATCTTATGTCTACAGTAGGTGGAAATGGCCTACTTTTTTATATCTTGTAAATAGTTAATATTTCTATTCTTGTATTCCCTTTCAAAGTAATTTTACCTGATGCGGCGTTTTTCAGATTATCACGCCAGCTAAGATTACCTTGCATATTTTTGAATGAGTCAAACACGGATAGCCATTCTTAGGTTAACAACTTCTTAATGTTATTTGGAAGTGGAAACTTTTTAATTTCATCTAATCTGTCATTTTGCATATATATACCGCTGCAATCAATTATATGTGCTAAAAACTTTACAGGATGTAGAAAAAAATTGCATTTCTCTAAATCTAACTTTAAACCTGCATTTACTAACGTAGAAATAATCAAATGTAGATGTTTACAATGTTCTCTCGTGTTTTCAGAAAAAATCAAGATGGCATCAAAATGAAATGAAAACAGAAATTTGAAAATCGGTCCAGAAGAGCCCTAATTGCAGAGGTTAACGCCGAACTACTAGAGTTCAAGCCAAATGGAGTCACCTAAATTGATACACCGACCCATCGACTGAGATGCTAGTAAATTTCTTACCATCCAGATGTAAGGGTATCAAATAAAAACTAGATTGTAAGTCCATTTTTGAAAAACCTTTTTCCCATAGTATTGCGATAGAAGTGATTCGAATGAAAGTGGCGTCTCGTGTTGCTTTTACTAATACTGTTCACAACATTCGGGTATCTAAACATAACCTCAGTGCATTATTTTGTTTCTTTACAACTACAATAGAATTTATGTAATTTGTTTTGGACCTTTCTATAATTCCCTTTTTTAACATATTATCAATTTCCCTTTTCACACCTTCTGTATAAAATTGTGGTATGAGATAAATTTTACAATAGAGAAGCTTGCTTTCATCTATGTCTAACTTATGTTGAAATCTTATATCTGCTACTGCATTACTTTCATCTATTAAACATTTGTATTTATTAGTTAAAGTTATAAGTAATTTTCATTATCTTTTATTCCACAATCGAATTTTTTAAGTACCTTTTCATTCATTTGATTTAATTTCACCCTTTCATCATTCTTGCATTCTTCGTCATTCTCACTGAATTGACGTTTAAATCCATTCAAAATTATATTTTAGTCTTTCTCATCACACTTTACAATATCTGCAGGTTTAAATATATTTTTTGTCATTGTACTAATCCCCTCTTGATATTTATAATCATTGATTCCTTTGATATAAGTTCTAGACCTAAAATTATGTCATGCTTTAAATTATCCAAAATAATAAACTGTCGAGTTTTAGAAATTAATGTAGCTTCCCACCTCAATTAATGCATTTAATTTTAAATTATATATTTGAACATCTACTATAGCTAATAATTTACCATTAATAATATCTGATGATTTTTCGTCCTTAAAAAGATTTAGTGGATGCTCAAAAACTATACCTGATATTTTTTCATCCATTGCGCTATCTCAAACAGAGTCGTCGCAAGGGCTTGCTGAGGTTGGCCTAAAAAAGGTTGCTCTAAAAAAATTATTGCTATCACTGGGCTTGGAACTTTTGTCGATAGCGTTACAATATGTTTCTCTACTATCGCACGGTTTCGTGGTTTGGCTTGGTTCGTTTTGCTTTGTGCAATATCTTCTATTTTGATTTTGATATTGATTTTAGTGTTCTCTTTGATATGATCTGGTTTGGTGTGCAAGCACATTATTTCTTGAGAGTGATGGCTGTGTGTGTCTAGATGGTTGTCTAAATTCTTGTGCATTATGGGTATATGTGTTACAGTGAACTCCGGTTATAACGTTACCTCTAGGGACCAAACAATGAGTACTTTATAAGCGGGGATACGTTATATATAAACAAAAATATGTACATTATATAGTTTTATTTGATATAACGATAGAAACTAAACTAAGCCGAAAACAGTTCTTTAAAAACTTATAAACTCTGTACATAATTCATTATTTTTGCATGTGCTTCTCAACCTTTAAGGACGCTTGCATGATATCACCAGGCACATTATCAGTACCATGTAAATAGTTTGTAACAGTTATTTTATTTTTTTGTTTATTGTTTTTGTTTTGTCTATATTAACTTCCATGTTTATTTCTTTTAATTGTTCATTTATTATATTGACATTTTCTTGCAGATATCTCTCCGTGTTTCCTAATATCACCATATCGTCCGCATAGCTTAACTCAGTTATTTGTATTTTCTCCATTTTCCAGTATCCTACATTATAGGGCTTTTGTAATTTGCAATTTTCCCACGGCGGGTAGCCAAAGAGCGCGACTGCAGTTACTGCAGGAGGCTGTGGCAACGCAAGTTGTCCACTTCTGTAGAAAAAATAACTGTAAAAAATGCATAATACGTGCATTGTGAGAGAATTCATATCGAATTCCTCTCACATGTACAAACATAAATTTTCAGACGATATATTGCAGTATAATAATACACAAATGGTTAATTACCATTAGAAATTCATTTATTTTAATTCAAGTTATCAAAATCACAGTTAAGGTTGGGAACCTGGTATTCATTTGACATTCGATGTAGCTTTGGGGTTCCATTTATACCTTTTCGACGCCACGCCCACCACCTCTTAAGCATCGTTTTCCCCTACGGGAGTTATCCCAATAATTTAACTCCAGCCAGAGACGTTTAATGGGAGAAATAAATGTCACCAGAAAGGAAATTTTGTTAAATATTTTATAAAAGCATGATTTAATGTATAAAAAGGATTTGTTAACATTTTAACACACATTTCGACAACAATTACACATTAGAAGAATTCACATAAATTTACTGGAAATAAACAAGGATACATCGACGTACAGTACAGGTTTTTATAGCAGCAATGTATTTGGATGGACTGAAGTCAAGGTGAATTTAAGTTTCGTTTCGGGGACAACGGAGAATTACAACGCAGTCGTCAGGGTTTCGAGAGAAATAAAAGTTTGTTTAGAACGACGAAAATTGACAATCTTAAAAAGTCATTATAAAAAGTCTGAAATATATTTTCAAAAGGAAAAAGGATTTTAAGAAGAAATATTAGTAAGGAGAAGAAGTACCAGTGAATAAAAGAACCTCACCATACAGAAAAAGCTGCGTCGAGAAATAAAGGGGAAAGAAGAGATACAGGAAGGAGCGTCAACGGAAATACACTTACACTTTCACACAATCTAAAAAATAGGTAAAAATTTTCTTCCGATTTTTATGTTCAATATTTAAAAAGGATTATAAATATAAAGTGTTAATAATTTATGCTTTCATATTTTATCTACGAGCTAGACCGGTGCAACTTTACTATTAAAATAAAATTTTAACTAAATTTTCAGTACAATATACATAAAATTTGGATACGAAATTACTGCTCTTGCAAAGCCGTACTGACGAGCGGTATAACCGCGAAACGTACGTCTACGGATGGCAAGAGAAGATCAAAATTTTGTAATTTGCAGTTTTCCCACGGCGGGTAGTCGAAGAGCGCGAGTGCAGTTGCTGCAGGAGGCTGTGGCAACGCAAGTTGTCCACTTCTCTAGAAAAATAACTGTAAAAAATGCGTAATACGTGCATTGTGAGAGAATTCATATGGAATCCCTCTCACATGTACAAACATCAATGTTCAGATGATATATACATAAAATTTGTATACGAGATTACAGCTCGTGCAGAGCCGTACTGACGAGCGGTATAACCGCGAAACGTACGTCTACGGATGGCAAGAGAAGATCAAAATTTTGTAATTTGCAATTTTCCCACGGCGGGTAGCCGAAGAGCGCGACTGTAGTCACTGCAGGAGGCTGTGGCAACGCAAGTTGTCCACTTCTCGTAGAAAAATAACTGTAAAAAATGCGTAATACGCGCATTGTGAGAGAATTAATATCGAATCCCTCTCACAAGTACAAACATCAATGTTCAGACGATATATACATAAAATTTGTATACGAGATTACAGCTCTTGCAAAGCCGTAGTGACGAGCGGTATAACCGCGAAACGTACGTCTACGGATGCCAAGAGAAGATCAAAATTTTGTAATTTGCAATTTTCCCACGGCGGGTAGCCGAAGAGCGGACTGCAGTCACTGCAGGAGGCTGTGGCAACGCAAGTTGTCCACTTCTCGTAGAAAAAATAACTAAAAAATGCGTAATACGCGCATTGTAAGAAAATTTATATCGAATCCCTCTCACATGTACAAACATCAATGTTCAGACGATATATACATAAAATTTGTATACGAGATTACAGCTCTTGCAAAGCCGTACTGACGAGCGGTATAACCGCGAAACGTACATTTACGGATGGCAAGAGAAAATCAAAATTTTGTAATTTGCAATTTTCCCACGGCGGGTATCCGAAGAGCGCGACTGCAGTTACTGCAGGAGGCTGTGGCAACGCAAGTTGTCCACTTCTCGTAGAAAAAATAACTGTAAAAAATGCGTAATACGTGCATTGTGAGAGAATTCATATCGAATCCGTCTCACATGTACAAACATCAAGTATATCGATGACGCATATATGTATTTCTCTGTCTGTTTTTATTGCTTTTTCTATTACTTGTCTTAAAATGAATATTTGATTTTGAGTCCCTCGTCCCTTCCTAAATCCGCATTGTGTTTCTTCTAATGTATGTATGTTCTATTTCTTTCCTAAGTCTAGTTTCTAATATCCTTGCATATGATTTCCCTATTGTGCTACCCAGGGTTATGCCTCTGTAATTTGAACACTGTTGACTATCTCCCTTTTTGTAAATTGGGCACACAATTCCTATTCTCCAATCCTCGGGTGTCACTTTCTCCATTCTGACCTCGTTTAGTAGTTTCAGTAGTTGTTTTAATCCTAATTCACTAAGTCCCTTTATCATTTCCACAGTAATTTCGTCGTGTCCCGGTGCCTTTCCGTTCTTCATCAGCTGTATGACTTTTCTTAATTCTTCCCTTGTTATGTCCTGTTGTACCTGCCCTTCTATAAAATTCTTTTCTTGATATATTCGCTCTAGTTGTGTATTTTTCTCTCCTTCTGTTTGTAGTAGTATCTGGAAGTATCTTTTCCATACTTCCATTATCCTGTCTTCTTCACTCACTACCTTACCGTTTTCATCCTTCATGTTCTTCAATGTATATTGTTTTGGCTTCCTCATATTTTTTATCGCTCCATAGAAGAGTTTTTGATTTTCTTGGTAGTTTCTAGTTCCAAATTCTCTCCAGGATTTTTCTTTGCTTATCCTTATTAATTCCTTCACCCTTTTCCTCTTCTTCTTGTATTCCTCGCAATTTCTTACATCTTTTGCATTTATGTGAGCTATCCATGCTGCTTTTTTCTCCTTTACTGCTTCTTTTATATCTTCTGTCTACCATGCCGTTCTTTTTCTTTTCCTGTTTGTTAGCTTTGTTACTCAGCAACTTCCTCTTGCTGCTTCTATCATGCCTTCTTTAAGCTTTTTCCACTTTTCTTCTATGCCTCTTATCGTCTGCGTTTTCCCTAACTCTATGTCTGATATTTCCTGGTATTTCTTTTCTATTTGTGGTCCCCCTTAGTTTGTAGCAATTAATCTTTCCTTTTACTATTTTTCTCTTTTTATCCTCTTTTTCCTTTAGTGTTATTTTCCACTTGCTCAGCAACAGATAGTGGTCGCTTCCGATTTCCGTTTCTCTATTTACCTTTACATTTCTCACATATCGTCTAATACCCCTGTTAGTCATTATGTCGTCTATAATAGATTTTTCATTCCGAGATGTTGTGTTCATTATTATGAGATCATTTTCTATGCAGAAATCTATTATTCTCCGCCCGTTTTCGTTTTTTATTTTTTCGCCCTCTTGCCCTAACCATTTTTCTTTCCTTTATTCTGGTTCCCCACTCTACCATTCATATCGCCCATCAATATTATGTTGTTGCTTTGTGTATCATCCATAGTCTTTGGCAGTTCGTCATAGAATTGATCTTTTTCATCTTTGCTTGCATCTTCGCTTGGAGCATATATCGTTATTATATGGAATACTTCCTTCCCAAGGGTTATTTAAGCATATATGATTCTTTCGTTTATGACTTGATTCTTCACAATCTCTTTAATTCTAGTCTGGTTTATGATGATCCCCACTCCTGCTCTTGCTCTTTCTCTCTCTTCCATTCCACACCACCACATCACATAGTCCTCTGTCAGCTGTTGCATGCCTGTCCCCTTTTTCTTAGTTTCTGATATGCCAAGTATATTTATTTCTCTATCTTCCATCTCCTGTATTAGCTCCATTTCTTTTCCCTTCAAGCTTCTAACATTCCAGGTTCCTATTTTTATTTCTTTCGCCTTTTGTCCTGATCTCTTAGACTTTGTGTTTATTTTTCTCCTGTTTATAATCTTACTCATATCCTTCATCGTCGCCTGGTCGCCTCCATTTCTTTCTTCCTTCTTTCCTTTCGGTGTTAGTGTTTTGGTGAGCTACTTGTTGTTTTATCCTCTTGCTCTTTCAAGCAATCCGCATTTTCGTCCCATTTCCATTCTTTACCGTCTATGTAGGCTTTTTGATGGCCTACTCTTACTCATTTTCCCGTTCTCCGCTGCTCTTCTGCTATCTGCTTCATCTTTCCTTGTACTCCTCGCTCTTCTCTCGTCATCTCATTGTTTATGTAAATTTTTCCGGTCACTTTCTCAAATTCCTTTTATTTTCCATTATATATTGCTTTGTATACGAATCATCCAGCTGTACCTTATACACCTTTATTCCTGTTTTTGTGGCTTCCTTAATTTGTGTTTTTGCTCCTATATTCCTCTCTAAAAAGTTTTCCATTCCCGTTTTTATATCGGCTCGGTTTTCTGTGTGCATATCTATCCCCAATACAATGACGTTGTTTCGTATTTGATCTTTTTCTACTCTTTTCATTCTTGTTTCCGTATTATTCATTTCTTTCTTTAATTGCTCGATTTCTCCTTTTAATTTTTCATTTTCTTTCCCTAGCTCCCTTAATTTTTGTTGGTATACCCTTTGCTCTTTTTTACATCTTTGATATCTCCCATCAGCTCCTTCATCATCTCTGTTAGTTTATCTATCTTTTCTTCATTATCCTTTTTGTCTTTTTGTGGCTTTCTTCCTGTTTTTCTTGATTTTTTAAATATGTCCTCCCATTCCTTTTCTTCCCTTCTTCTCTTTCCATCTCCTGATGTGTAATCATCACTATCCATCCTTTTATATTGTTGTTTACAAATATCCAATGTCACACAATGTCACTGAAGCGCGCACTCCGCGTTATCCCCACTCGGCGTACGATCTCTCTCACACTCGTCTATTTCTTCTCTTAAGACTCACTCATACGCGTATTAGCACTAAATAATTAGTTTTTATTTCCTCTATGAATCCTAAATTAATTTCTACTTTCTTCTTTCCACCTCAACTGTCTTTTCTTCGGCACTTACGATCGGTTTACCGGAATAAGGCTCGTACACGAGTTAGCTTATCGCCGCACCGCACGTGTCCTACGCCCGTATCGTTCGCCGTCCGAAACTCTCAACTCAATTGGAATTAATAATGTAATAATACACGAATGGTTAATTACCACTAGAAAATTCATTTATTATAATTCAAATTATCAATATCACGGTTAAGGTTGGGGTTATGGTCTATGGAGAAATACAGGAGTGTACTCCTGGTTTCGAAAAGAAATAAAAGTTTGTTTGGTTAACGACGATTGAATTGACAATATAGGAAAGTCAATAAATAAATCTAAAATATATTTCGAAAAAAAAAAGGGTTGTAAGAAGAAGTATTAGTAAGAAAAAGAACCTCACCATACAGAAGAAGAAAGAATTGATAAAAGGGAAGAATCTATAAAGCTGCGTCGAGAAAAGAAGTGAAGAGAGGACTTACAGGAAGAACCGTCAACGGAAAAGAAATTTCACTTATACATTCACAAATACTAAAATAGGTAAATATTTCGATTTTATGTTCAATATTTCCAAAAATTTATAAATACAATTTGTTATAATTTATGATTTTTATATCATTATTTACGAGCTAGACCGGTGCAATTTTCTTAAAGAAATTTAACTTAATTCTCAGTATACTATACATAAAATATCTACGATAATATAATTTAAGGCATTAAATTATGCCTTGGTCCATAAGTTGTACGGCTGGGGTGCTGGCAAAGATTCTAATCTGATATTTGTAAGAATCAGATTTGTTGGATGAGCTGCACAGCTGTCAACCAGAAGCAATATTTTTCTATTCTGACGTCTTAATTTTTCATCCTAATCCTTTTCAAAAATTGCCGAAGTCATCCATGCTCGCTTGTTTGACTTATAAATGAGGCAGATTTTTTATATTTTTCATGCATCTCGATCGTTTATATTTGCCAATAACAAGAAGTTCGCATTTTTCAATGCCCGTCATATTTGCACAAACCCAAACGCTGTACCTCAACTTCGATTGCTTCCCTCCCACACATTTTTCTCCCATAAATCTAAGGGCACGATCTGGAGTCATCTTGTAAAATAGCCCGGTCTCGTCACCATTGAAAATATCCTCACAGCTGTAGTTTTGTATAATGTTGGGCCACTTATCGGCTAACCAGTTCAGCACAACTTGTTTGTCGAAATCTCCTATTTCACCAGAAATCTTCCCGACCTTTATGTTGTGACGAACTTTAAAACGTTCGAGCCAACCTGTAGAACAACTAAAATCGTCACGTTGTAATCTCTTATTGTTAGATAAATCTTCGGCTTTTACTTTCAGAACTGCACCACTTATTACAATATTTTCGGATCTTTGAGTCTCAAACCATCGTATAAGAGCTTCATTTACATGTTGACGTACAGGATTTCTAATTCTTTTATTTTTGTATGATTTACTTTCACTTGTTTTCTTGATTTTTTCGCGATTACTCTAAATTGTAGATACTGTTGTCTTTGCCATATCTTTTCGTCTAGCAATTTCCGTTTTACCGATACCACTCTCAATACTTTGGTAATATCTATCTTTTCTTTCACAGTTATACACTTGCATCGATCTGTTATTTTAACCACACACAAGAAATTGTACAAGCGCAGCTTCCCATAAAACAGTCAAATTAAAACTGCCGTCTGCAATGCCGCGGCAGTTCAAGAGAAAATTTCACAGACTATGTATGTATTACTGTAAAATCCCCGACGCTCTGGGGGAACCACCGTCCGGTAATTCGCTATTAACGTACACTCGTAGTTTACAACCGGAATTTGCCAACTGAATAGGTGAAAATATTGTACTTTATAACCGGAGTAGAAATTATATATGGTACGTAATATCCGATTGAAAATCAATAGCATTTTGGCCGGGACCAACGAAATGTGTACGTGATAACCGAAAGTACGTTATATCCCATGTACGTTATATACGGAGTATACTGTATTTATTTGTCTATGATGAGTATTCTGTGACCTAAAAGAATTACTTCCGAAATCGTGATTGCTTTCAAAATTTTGATGAAGAAACTGATCAGAATGTGGTTGATATTTAAGATTTTTATGTTTATTTTTAAAATTATTTGAACCTGAGGGGTGATATCGACTTTCAACGAAATTTTGAAGATTTAAATCTATCTAATTCATCATACTGTCTACGAAGCACACAAAAATCAAAATAGGTAGTTATCTTTTGGATGATAATCCCTTTTATTACATCAAAATCGAAATGTTTACAGTAAAATTTAATTAACTCCTCTTCAGATATCTTTGGAGTCAAATATTGAGAAATTGAAAACTTTCTTATAAAATAAATCTCACTTCGAGTCCCTAACTTTAGGTTATGTTTCCCATTAAATAAATCTAACTGTATCTTATCTTGACTGAAATTAGACCAATATCCAGCGAAGATTTTATAAGATTTGATAACTGATATGTGTGCAAGTTAGAGGTTATAATCCGTTTTATAGCTTTGATATGTTCTACTGGATTAGTAGAATAATTATTAAATTTAGGTACTAATTCCTTTAATTTAAATGTGGTTTCCTTTGTATGATCACTTACATTTCTAGCTTTATTTACAAATCTATCCCCAATATTTTCTAATCTTTGATTTAAATCATCGAATTTACTTTAGCTCTCCTATGAATTTTCATCTATTCGTTTTTTCTGCCCATTTACCACCGCAGTTAAATTATCTATCTCTGATGTGAGTTTCTCTGGAGCCTTTATAATATTTCCCTCACTACTACTTTTCTCTGTGTCCCCATCATGACGTGTTTTTGGTATTTTGAAATTCCATTAATACAATGATACTATGAAATGAAATGAATGGAAAAAATATCAAATTTAAATGAACTATCTTTAGGGTCGCCTCACGCTTTGGAAGCCAAATTTGGGCTGAGAATTTAGTTAATTTCTTAATCAAAATTGCACCGGCCTAGCTCTTAATTAATGATATAAAAAGCATAAATTATAACAAATTATATTTATAAATTTTGAGAAATATTTAACATAAAGTAAAGATAATTAGCTGGTGTTGTGTGTGTGTGAGTGTAATTTATTTTATTCGATGATGGTTCGTCCTACGTCTCCTCTCTTAACTGCTTTTCTCGATGCAGCTCTATTTTCTTCCCTCTCTTAGCTTCCTTTTCGGTGTGGCTCTATTTGCTATGGATTCTTCCCTTTTTAAATGCTATCTTCTCCGGTATGGTGAGGTTCTTTTATTTACTGGTACTTCTTCTTAAAACCCTTTTATTCCAATTATATTTATAAACCTTTTTGTTGACTTATCTATCTTTTTCAATTTTCTTCGTCGTTAACCAAACAAAGTTTTTATTGTTTTCGGAAACCAGGACTACACTACATTATTTCTCCGTTGTCCACGAAACGAAAACTTTAATTCACCTTGACTTCAGTTCATCCAAGGCATAATATGTTGTTATAGAAACCTCTATTGAATGTCGATGGTCTTGGTTATTTACCCAGTAATTATTATGAATTCTTGTAATGTAAAAGTGTTATATGTATGTGTCTGAATGTTTACAATGGTTTTCTGTCTTTTAATCCATGCTTTTTATAATATTTAATAATTTTATTTTTAGTTACATTTCTTCTCCCATTAAACGTTTCTGGCTGGAGTTAAAATAGGAAGCTACCACCCGTGGGGTAATAAAATGCTTAAAAGGTGGTGTGCGTGGTATCGAAAAGGTACAAATAGAACTCAAAATAAAGCGAATGTAATTTGCAGACCATAACCCCAATATTAGCTGTGAATTTTGAAATATTGGATTGTAATAAATGATAAATTTTCTAATGGCAATTAACTATTCGAGTATTACGATACTACAATTATACTACCTTGTTACTTGTAACAGAAAATTTTAACTTTGCCCAAGGCTGACGGATCATGAGAGACAAATCACAAACCAAATAATGAACGACCTATTAGATAAAAATATTATAAGACCAAGTAAGTCAGAATATAGTAGCCTCATAGTTTTATGTAGAAAGAAAAATAACCAGTATCGTTTGTACATAGACTACCGATGTTAAAGACTTAGATATTTGTTTTAGAATTAAGGTATATATATATATATTTTCTTATATATAATATTGTTTCAATATTTGCTATATATCAAGATTTGTAAATTTTGTAACTTCATTAACTGTTCCTTTTATTTTTTACTATTATATTTTAAAAACTATATTCAATTTTTATGTTATATGTGTTATAGGTATCGTATATGTACCACATTTAAATTTACCTCATGTTTTGACTCTTGTAAGTGCTTATATTGTATCAAACGCTAGCGACATCCCGTGCGTGTATTTTAACGTACGTTCAGACGTACGAGCATACGTCGGTCTCTTAACCGCGCGAAGATGGAAAGTATCGAATGTCACCATCGGTGAATACAAGTCAATCGTCTGTAGTCCCCGTCTGAAAAGATCGAGCGCCGAGTGAATCATCCTAACCCATTGCACTAGGCCTCTTTTCAAAGGAATCGACGAATCATCCAAATAAACATTCTGTGGCTTCGTCGGTACTATAGGGAAGGCGAAGCACACAGATATGGATGTAGATATAGCAAAGCAGGGACATGCGAGCTAGGTATAAGACAACCCGAACGTCTTAGAACTGAACTGCCTTCCCAGACGTTCGATCTACATCTCATAGTGCTTTAAGTACGTTAAGACCAGATACGTACAAATCTCCTAGCGAGACCGTAGAAGATCCGTCCGTCTTCCGTCGTACGATGAACGAAAGTATACGCATCGGCGACCGCCATCCGACTTGCAACTGCATACACGTTTAGGGGCAAACGTATTTTGAAACCATACGAACCTACATTCCTTCATTTCAGCGTCTAACAGACCTCGGCAACCGCCCGGCCGCATAAAATTTTGTGTAGACTTCGGTCTTCAGTAAATTTAAACGTTTAAGACAAACGTATGTTAACGTGTGCGTCCTAACCGACGTATATGGTACGGCTTCGCCGTTTTTACCGCGCCTAGGCGCAAACGTTTGTGGCTGGCGTTTTTAGAACGTTTAGGACAAACGCAAAGACGAACTACTTGAACTGTTTTGAACGAAACGTATTCTAAAACGTTTAACCACAAATACATTTTAAATTTTCTCCGAAGCGAGAACCATCCGATTCTTCGGATTCAAGCCGTTCACCGCCCGACTTAAATGCAAGATATAAGCGTTAAGTCAAATGGGCTAAAACACAGTGCACCCTAGACGTGATACACATTATAAGCATAAGTTGCGATACATTTTTATCTAAAAATTGACCTTGAAATGATGATTTACAACCGTTTCTTTTATTGTGAGTGTCGATCATATCTGTGTGTAGAAATGTTATATAGTAACTGTGTCAATTATAGCTATCTGATGAAATGTTCTTTTATTGTGTATTAAATGTATTACTAATCATATCTATCAAATAAACCGACATGAAAACAGAAAAGCCTGTTTTCTTATTTTATATCCCCACGCAAACGGGTAACTGTTTGGTGTTCTCTCCAAACCAGGAGACCGTATCAACCGAGAACTAAACAAAATCACCATACCCGAAAACTTCCTTCTACCTATTATCGATGACCTATTAATAAGGCCAAGCACAGCCAAATACTTCACCACTCTTGATCTGAGAAACGGACTCTACCATATTGACATGGAGGATGACTTCATCAAATACACTTCCTTCGTAACACCTTGTTACGTATTGCTGATTCCAATTTCGGAATCGGCTGGCGTTGTCACGAAAAGAAAGCCGAAATACGAGAGCAACAAAAAAAAATAACAAAGAAAACAAAAGTACAATCACTTGTCTCTTGGCGTATTACCCAAAATTACCTCGGTCCGAATACGTCCCCGGATAAAGTTCGTGCTCCACCTGCGGGAGGCCGTTAGCTCGCGGTGCTGTGGGTGCGGGTTCAATCAAATCTTCTGGTGAATAAAAGAGACGACGCCACCTGCTCAAAATTTGTCTCCCTTCGGAGCGTTCGGTAAGCAGGAACCTGGTTGACTGGCAAGGGGAGGTATCGGAACCGAGATGTTCTTCAAATAACCCCAATGAGAACACAAAGGTACGAGACGAGAATACGTATATTAACAAATAGATAAAGTGGAATGTTTACAGGATTTAAATTTAAAGAAATAGTGATATTTAATTTTCTAAAATACTGATCTGAACACTTCTAGCGTTTAGACGCCGAGAATGTTGCGTCGCGAACCAAAAGAAAAATTTAAATATTTGATCTATGTAAGAACTATAAAAATTATTTCGTTATTGAAAATGACATGTAATTACACCCAAGAGAGGAGTGTCACGTAGTTACGCATAAGAAATATAAAGATTAATACAATGACAACCTCGGTACACACAATAAAATAAACCATAGAAATAAAAAAAAACAACAAGTTCGTTCTGACTTGAATTACGCCCTCTCGAATTACGTGTAATTTTCCCAGAAGTCCCTACGCTCCGGGTTTGCTTCTGCGCATGTCCTCAATTCCAATATGGCGTTCCCTCGTGCTTCCGGTGGGAAAAATGTGTGCCTTAGTAAGGAGGTAACCACAAAAAAAGAGAAAGCACCAGAAATCTACCTCTCAGCGGGAAATCCACGTAAATCGACGTATCTCCAATAAAACTCTCAACTGTATCCAAAAAAAAAATTACGTGTTTCCAAGCAAAAGTTACGTGTATCCAGGAAAAAATTACGGGTATCCAGAAACTCTAAAATACAAAAGAAACACAAAACTGAATAGGGGAAGGTGCAAATCGAACTTTACTTTACCATGCGTTCAACATGAGTTCCATTCAATATGATGGTCGAACGTAGAGGATAGGTATGAATCCGCAATATGCGTATAGCGAAACGAAGTACTTCCAAATTACTCTAACGGACCAAAATTCCAACGAAAGTCGTTTACGGTAGGTCAACTTAAACTTGCAAATCCGCCGAGACGACGTAATTAAAATCCAAAATCAATTCAAGTCCTGTCGACACCCACCTTCCTGCTGCTGGACCTTGAAAGAAGATCTTACCAACTCAACTGCACAATCGGACTGAGTGATAAGCGACTATCAAATTTTCGCGCATGGGCTCCACGAAAATTCGTAAGAAGAAGAAAAAAACCTTCGACTGCTAGCATATGCGCTTAACAAATAAAGCTCACTAAAATGGAAATATACAGGGATCAGAATATACAGGGATCAAAAAATACGTAACAACCTGACGGCAAATTTGAGTTTACCAAAATGCCTTTTGGAATGGCAAATTCTCCGGCCGTGTTTCAGCGTTACATACGTGGTATTTTCGAAGACCTGATTAGATGAGGTAAAGTACAGGTCTATATGGATGATTTACTTGTGGCAACAGAGACTGTTGACGAGAACATGTCCATCTTATTAGAAGTTTGCCGATTGATTGGCACCAACCGACTGAATCTAAGATTGAATAAATGCTACTTTCTGACGTTAATTGAGTATCTAGGATATATAAGAAGTGATAGAAGTATTACACCCGGCCCTGGTAAAATAGTTGCTATCAAGAATTTTCCAGAGACTAGAACGGTCCGACAACTAATTGTAAGATCATTCCTTGTCCTGGCGGGTCATTTTAGGAGATTTATCAAGGGATATTCCCTAGTTGCGAAATCTCTAACAGACACGCTAAAGCAAACATCCACGTTTGCGTTTGACAAAGAAGCGAAAACAGCTTTCGCACAATTGAAAACATGCCTGATGCGCGAACCACTACTTAAAATCTATAATACAGACCTTGAAGTACATACGGATACAAGTAGCCATGGTTACGACGTTATGCTAATGCGGAGGTCATTAGATGACTTGCAGTTACAGCTCTCGCAATATAAGTTGGCGAAGGGTGGGAGTGAGTTCGCGCAGATAGAGGAGGGATAGATTGCCTATCATTCGTCCTTTCCCTACGGAACTCATATTGATACCACAATGGTAATTCCTATGCACTATCTGAATCAGACAGGTGGGAGATACGTGTCCTAAATACGGGACGGCGTTTACCAGCCGCGTGTTCCAGTAGTTCTGTGATGAAAGGGATACTCGTCTAGTAAGAACTGCTGCCCGGACAGCCCGTAGTAATGGACAGGTAGGCGCTGTTGAAGATCACTAAGGATCCTGAACTATGTGACGAAACTGTCATATATTGGTACACTCAATATACGCATGCGCATAAGAGATATAAAAAGGCACACACATACACCCACACGGATACACACACATCAACATACTTTCTGCATACATCCGTTCTGTAATCTGTACATGAATATACATCCATAATCATCCATAGTTTAAGTCGAGTTGCATTGTTAAGGTAAGTGTTAATCACGTAAGAAATAAAACCCTATCGAACTTCCATACGTCTTTACATACACAACAGTTTGGCGACGAGGCAGATAGAACCTACAAATTGCAAAACTAAGGGAGAAAATTTTTACTTTTTCGTCAATTACCACGTGTTGGGAAAATCTAGAAAATCAAAAACGTATAACATACATTGATACTAATATGACTGAAAAGGATGCTGTACACTCAATCCATACAGTTTTTTCAATCGAAACATTCGATACATCGAAAAAATTCGATAGATGGCTGATGAGACTGGAGAGCGCATTCAACGTTTTCGCGGTACCACCAAACAAGAAAGCAGCATATTTACTACATTACATGGGCCCGGATGCATATGATGTCTTATGCGATAAGATATCACCAGATACACTAGACACAAAAACATACGAAGTGAATACGATGAAACTACATTACAACCCGGAGCCATTAGAAATTGCAGAAAATTTTCGATTCATACAGAGGAAGCAACGCGAAGGAGAGAGTGCCCAGGAATATTTGACAGCGTTACAGAGAATGGCAACGACATGTAAGTTTAGAGAGTATCTCAAGCTTTTGGCCTGCGAGCTCAGAATATTCAAAGCCGTTTACTGGAGCAAAAGGAACTTGACATCCAGAAGGCAATTGACATAGCTGTCAGTATGGAAACCTCAGCGAGGGATGCGGCACAACTCCATGGATCCAACACAGCCAATGTACAGAGTGTGGGAAATTCAAAGATTCAACATAGACAACAAAGTGCAGTGCCAGGCGAAGTACAACGATCTTATGCTAATAAAAACTTTAATGATTCTAATCAACCAATTAAATGTTTTAGGTGTGGATCTGAAAAGCACTTGGCAACTAAATGCCATAAACAGAACCTCAGCTGTTCCAAATGCAAACGGAAGGGTTCTGTGAGCAAGGTATGCATGAAATCTAAACATACGCCAGAGGGCCGAGTAGACCAGGTTGACGAGGTTTTGTCAATACAATCGGAACACTCTCATTACAGAGAGAAATTTACATTGGCACTGCAGGTAAATCAGGTAAAGATCGTGTTTGAATTAGATTCGGGCGCAGCCGTTACATTGCTAAATTTAAGAGACTTTAAAAATATTTTTCTAATCTACCAATACAAAAATCAAACATACATTTAGTCACGTACAGTAGACAGACGCTGGACGTAGCAGGGTTTGCACAAGTACAGGTCACATATGGCAGTATTACAAAAAAATTAAACTTATATGTGGTTAATACAGATAAACAACCGTTATTGGGGCGCGAATGGATACGTCAACTACACATTAATTTTTCAACATCAGACATTGCACATATCAGTGTAAATACACAACTTGAGAGTATTTTAAAGAAACATGCGGTAGTGTTTAAGAAAGACATGGGTAAGATTACGGGGCTACAATCTAGTCTGAAATTAAAAAGGATACACAACCATTTTTTATTAAAGCTAGAAAGGTGCCTTACTCATTACTAACAAAAGTAGCCAAAGAACTAGATTATTTGGAAAAGGAGGGCGTATTAGAAAAGGTAAATAGTTCGGAATATGCGACACCGATTGTCCATATCGTTAAAGCTAACGGAAACATCAGAATTTGCGGAGATTTTAAATGTGCATTAAATCCAAATTTAGTTGTCGACGAATACCCTTTACCCACGATAGAATCGTTATTTTCTTCAATGGCCGGAGGAGATAAATTTTCGAAGATAGATTTGCAACAGGCTTATTAGTAAATGGAGGTGCGTCCTGAGGACAGAAAGTATCTTACATTAAGTGAGATTGAAAATATATTAAAAGATATACCGGGAGTTTCAGTATTCTTGGACAATATAAAAATTACAGGGCCGGACTATAACATACATTTGAAACGTTTGGAAGAAGTTCTCGGTAGATTAGTTAAACATAACATTCGAGTCAATTACGACAAATGTCAATTTTTACTAAAAATAGAATATTGCGGATACATTATTGATAAGTTCCTTCGAATAAAACGGAAGTCAGAGCACTTGTAAGGTTAGTCAATTATTACGGACGCTTTTTAAAGAACCTAAGTGCTACACTACATCCTATTTACAACTTGCTGAAAGACGGAATACCTTTCAAATGGGACAAAAATTGCAAAAAGGCTTTCACTACAGTTAAAAAGGAAATCGTGTCAGAACGCGTTTTAGCCCATTTCGACCCAAATCTTCCGTTAATTTTAGCTACGGATGCAAGTCCTTACGCCGTGGAGGCAGTGCTGTGTCATATATATCCGGATGGGTCGGAACGCCCTATTCAATTTGCGTCACAAACTCTTACGATGGTACAACAAAAGTATGCTCAAATCGATAAGGAGGCATACGCAATCGTTTTTGGAGTTAAGAATTTCTATTATTATTTGTTTGGTCGTCCATTCACATTGTTAGTAGACCATCAGCCCTTAACCCAAATTTTTGCATCTAATAAAAATTTACCGATATTGTCAACTACACGCATGCAGCATTATACTTTATTTCTACAAAGTTTTAACTACAACATTAAGTACAAGAACACAAAATTACACGCGAACGCTGACGCCATATCGCGGTTACCTATTCGTTCTAGCAGTGTCCACGATTATGACGTTTGCGATTGTTTCGAAATTTCATAAATAGAAAAGCTACCGATTACAGTGAAAGAGCTAGAATCAGAAACAGTAAAAGACGAAACTTTAAAAGTGTTGTTCACAGCTTTGAGGTTAGGGAAAAGTGTTCCAGAAAAACATAGATTTAACATACCGCAAAACGAGTTCACACTACAGCGTAATTGCATTTTTAGGCAACAAATGGCGGTAATTCCAAAGTGTTTACGCAGGAACATACTGCAGGAGTTACACACTTCTCATTTCGATATTGCAAAAATGAAAGCTCTTGCGCGAGGTCATTGTTGGTGGCCAGGGATTTCCTACGATATAGAGGATATTTGCAAAAATTGTACGGATTGTAATAAAATCAAAAACAACCCGGAAAAGTCTCAGTACACCCGTGGGAAACACCCACAGCACCGTTTGAGAGAGTTCATTTAGATTTCGCAGGACCATTTATGAATTCTTACTATTTAATTCTAGTGGATGCGTATACACGGTGGCCCGAAATACACTCAGTCAAGAATATGACTACCCAAACAACTATTTCACTCTTACGAAAAATTTTTGCGACATACGGAATTCCGAATATTTTGGTTTCAGACAATGCACAAAGTTTTGTTTCATATGAGTTTAAAAGATTCCTAAAAGAAAACGGGATTATACATAAACTTAGTGCGCCATACCATCCCGCAACCAATGGTTTAGCGAAAAGATACGTTCAAACTTTCAAACAATCCTTAAGGGCATTGAAAGGGAACGATAGCGAGAAAGAAATACAACTTTCAAAATTCCTATTGAATTATAGAAAGTCACCTCACACAGTAACCGGGGTAAGTCCTTCCTATTTAATGTTTGGAAGAGAAATTCGGTCGCGGTTAGACTTGTTAAAATCAAGTACAAACAGAGGAAGAAATTACAATGCATTACATGTGAAAGGAGTACGAGAGTTGACAGAAGGGGAGAGAGTCGAAACGAGAAACTACGTTAATTTTGATAAGTGGGAATTTGGGCGCGTAGAAAAAAGATTAGGCAAATTACATTATTCAATCAAGTTAGATGACGCTAGAATTTGGAAAAGACACATAGATCAAATCAGAGCGATTGGAGAAAATACACCAATCAGTGTACCCAAACATACGCCTGTACCTGTCTTGTGCGACGACAATGCTACAACCAGTACCGAAAATAATAGTAATAAAGATCAAAGCCCCGAAATTCAAATTAGGACGTCTGCATCTGAAAATCTCAGCGAATCGAACGGATTACCTGATCCACCTGATCTGGTCGAGTCCTTTCCCGTTCCGCCATCGGCTGTACAAGCTCAACCTTGTCCAGATAATTTTTCTGAGTTGCGAAGATCTAAACGGGTGATTAAACATCCCGTTCGGTTAGATTTGTGAGCGCATTTGTGTTCTCCAAGGAGGGGAAGAAATGTCATATATTGGTACACTCAATATACGCATGCGTATAAGAGATATAAAAGGCACACACATACACCCACACGAATACACACACAGCAACATACATCTGTTCTATAATCTGTACATGAATATACATCCATAATCATCCATAGTTTAAGTCGAGTTGCATTGTTAAGGTGAGTGTTAATCACGTATGAAATAAAACCCTATTGAACTTCCATACGTCTTTACATACACAACAGAAACATTGAACCGTGCGCAGCAAGATAACAACTCCATGACACGAGATTCACGGGGTACAGTCTATCTGAGATCTTCTTCGGTTACAAGCTAAGAGGACGCACGTTTAATTCAATTACAAACGTAGTAACGGAGAGGATTGAAGTGGACGACTATACCAAGGAAAGGAGCGCAGTCAGAGAGAAAGCCTCCGAAAACATGCAGAGTAACCAAAGGAAAAGTAAAGTGGAATATGACCGGCTACGTCGAAAACCAATGCAATACAACGAAGGTGACGTACTCGCCATAAAGACCATCGTAACCCTTAACACCTGTTCTAAAATGGCAAAGAAGTTCACTGGAGCTTATTTCGTACATAAAACACTGGATAGAGACCGATACGTTATAACCGACGTGCCAGGGCATCAAGTGAACAGCAAACCCTTCAAATCAGTGCTGCCGCCAGAACAATTGAAGCCCTGGAGGAAGGTTGAAGACGAAGATGGTGTGGACTCGGATGGGAGCGGGAGCGAAGACGACTCCACAACACATCCGACGGTGGATATATAATATGAAGTAAGAAGAGATGAGCCACTCCCAGAAGCAGCCAAATAGTGTGGAAAAAGATAAATTCCAGACGAGTGAGGAGGAAGACGGAAGTGCAGCCGACGAGAGCAATGGAGAAGACCACCGCGTTGGGTCAACGCTACGTTAGGAAGAGCCGAACTGTAAGGGGGTCATCTCTTAGTCGGTACAAGTGATCGGAAGCGGGACGCTAAATCAAGATAGGATAAGTTTAGTTTAAGAATGAAGCTCACGAGATGTAAATGGTAACAGAATAAAATGTGTAAATGTATAAAAGAATAATAGGAAAATAAAGTAAATAAAAAGAGTTAGTGTGTGGTAATAAAGATACTTGCAGGTATATTATTACACAAGTATGAAGGGTACCCATAGCTTCTAGGGAATTGACGTCCAAATGGTCGACGACAACATAGATGTGAGGATCTAGTTTTCGCGTCAAGGGTGTTGGCGGTAACATCCATTTTAGGTAGGTTAAAGATGAATTTCTTGTGGACGGTGTTTTCCGCTAGTAATGTTCTTCCCAAGATGTTTACTTTGAAGTGTTTCAAAGTAACTACATTTGGTCGATTAATCGCATGCAATCCCTTAGAGGTGTAGTAGCTTTGGATGTAGACTAGCTTTACAGGAACTACTAAGTTTTGATTGGAGTTTCATTGGAGTATGGTGTTTTTTCCGGTATTTATTAGGGTCGCCAGACAGTGTTGGTTCGTGCTTAAATGGCTTTGCAGACAATAATACTCGACTTTGGAGAAGCGATCCGAAGTAGTCCAGTGTATTGACCTATCGAGCAACAGGGAAGGGTTTGTAGGTGTTATTGTGATATTGGAGATAGATACTGGGTAACATTAGAAATATCTGTAAGACGAGGTTACCATAGGTGTGTGAATTTGAAACAATATTATACCAGCTTTCGTCGTTACTTGAGCATGAAATAGCGACTATTAGTTTATCGGATATTATAAAATAGGTGCTCGCTGAGTTCTATAAGCGGCATTTAGTTTTGATATTGCTGATTAATTTGATTTCTTTCGACAAATATTCTATTTGGTTGGTTTGTTCCGGAAGTACTAAATTGATATGATATAGGAACGTGTGTTTGGATGTTATGACTTTGGCTTCCCCTAGCTATACTGGAAGAATGGATTCCCTTACTTCCATTACTTTGATATCCTCTGGTGTTAGACGGGCCAGGACCGTTATCGATATCGACAATTCGTTGGGGTTTCAGTAACGTTTGGTGGTAGGTCTTTGTGGTGTACACTTTTTTCGCTCATTAAAGCGGGTTACTCTTCGCTAAAGAGAGGCATCTATGTTAAACTCTGGATTTGTCCTATGTTTGTTTACTTTGTTTGTTTTCTTTTTGTTGTTTAGCGGCTAAGTTTTTGTTCAGTAGTGTTCCGAAATTAAATCGGAAAACATCGTCAAGAATTCTTTGTATGTCCTCGGGGTTTGCAATGATTGAGGGCTTGTCATCGATGTCAAAGGAGTGCATTTGGACACGAGAAAGTGCGTCGGCGTTGGCATTTAATGCACCCTTTTTATGTTATTTTGTATTCGTATTCTTCTAGCTTTAAGCGCCATCTAACAAGCTTTGATTTCGGTTCTTTAAGCGAGAATAGCCATTGAAGCGGTTTATGGTCACTGTTATATTAAATTTAACTCCAAATAAGTAAGGCATGAAATATTTTACTGCCCAGACTATAGCAAGTAGTTCCTTTTCAATAATGCTATAGTTCGTCTCGCCCAGATTGAGTGTTCTGGAAGCACATGCGACGGTAAGGTCTTCCCTTATGGGCCCTTGTGATAACACAGCACCTATGGCAAAGTTCAATACATCTGTTGTGAGCTTGAATGTCTTCGAGAAGTCTGAATGTTGTGATATAGGGTCGTTTATTAATATTTTTTGCAAGTTTCGAAAGTATTGACGAAATTTTGGGTGTGTTCGATTTTCATCCCCTTTCTGAGACATTGGGTAAGGGGTTTGATTAGTTTTGCAAAATGTTTAATAAATGTTCTGTAGAAGCCTAAGCTTTCTATAGCTGTTATAGGAATGGGGAGTTTTGCGGACGCATTCGATTTTTCGGGTTTCGCCGAATTCCATCCGGGGTAATAACAAGTCCTAAAAATTCAACGGTTTTGTGTAAATATTCTGATTTGTGTAATTGTACTTTAAGTCCTGCCTCCTTTAATTTAGCGAATACTTGTTTTAAATTGTTAATGTGCCCCTGAAGGGAGGTTAAAAAGATAATGATGTCGCCCATATAAACTAAGCATAGTTTGTTTTGCAAATTTTTAAGCACCTTATCCATTGCACGTTGGAACGTTGCCGGGACATTTTTTAGACCAAATGGCATTATAACCTATTCATAGTGACCATTTGCAACATTGAAGGTCTTTTTGCAGTGGAATGTTGATGGAGTTTTATTTGATGAAATCCGGAGGCCAAATCTAGTGTGCTGAAATATTGACAACGGCCTAATTTGTCTAATATATCGGAAATATTGGGTAATAGGTAACGATCGTCAATAGTTTTCTCGTTCAACTACGATTTTTGATTTTTGTTTTCCACTGCCGTCCAATTTTTTGGGACGATCCAAATTAGGGAACTCCATAGAGATTAATAATACCTTCATTTAACATTGTCTAAACTTGTTTCTCAACTTCTGATTCATGGATGTGTGGGTATCTATAGGATTTAGTGTGGATTGGAATGTGATTGGACGTTTTAATTTTGTGTTTTATTTAGTTGGTGGAAGCTAGTTTATTGTTGGGATTGTGAAAAATTGTAGCTAAATTCCGGAATTAATTCCTTTAGTGCCCGCCTCTCCTCAGAGTTCAGGTGATCTGTTTTCAAACCGGAAAATGATAGGATTTTGTTTCGGTTTAGCAAGGATTCTATAATTTCTTCCATGACAAAACATTCAAAGTCGTGTTCTTTAAAAGTCGTTGCAAAAGGGCAGAGAAAATCTTTTGGGTAGCAGATATGGTGTTTGCTATTTCGAGGTTTGTTAATCTGTTTCTAATTTCTAGGACGCTAGCAGGAATAGAAATATTGTTATTTTCGGTACTTAATTCCGGAATTAAAATTGTACCATCTGGTATACTTGTTTTAATTTCACTTAGTATTGTTGAATATGGTGGTATTTAGATTTTTTGAGTTCCAAAGTCTGTTTTGTAATACAAAGGAATAAAATGTAATTGTCTATTTTATAGATCTATGTTGAGGCCCAATCTCCTTAAATCATAAATACTGATGTCATCAAAATAATCATAAATAAGACGAATTTAGGATAATAATACGAATTTTTGATCAGTTTAAATTTATTAAATAAGGAGATATGTGCCTTAAATTGTGTTTAGTAATGCTGGGTTGTTCTAAAGCATTTTCATATGCTAAGACATAATTTGTAACTTGATTTTGGAAGTTGTGGTAATTATAGGGGTAAGCATTGTGATAATTCGTCTTCTCGTAAAGGTTTTGGTACTCCTTAGGGTTTCTCATTTCAAAATAATCTATAGATAATAATAATTATTCTTATTACCTAGTTCTCGATTTGGTCGAGTAGTAGATGGAATATGGGATGTGATTGACATTGGTTCGGGTTTTGAGGGTTTAAAGTTATTTTGACATACGAATACTGTTTGTTTTGAACGCTACGATATGTGTACCATACCTGTGATTCTTAGTTCCAAGTCCGTCACTTTAAAGTACGTAATTTACGACGGGCTTGTTTGGTTTAGAATTAATTTTTGACGTCTGTTTATACAGTAAACAGACTGTCGTTCGACTCGCATTTAAGATCGTGAGAATATAATTATTCCAACACAGTTTTCCAGCATTAGTGATATTAAGTTAATACAAAGCTATCGACAGAAGCAAATAAATCACGCATAAAGTGGAATCGTGAAAATATAGTTTGAGTCCTAAGAATAATTGCAAACGCAATCTAGTTAGATAGGACAAGCATGGGGAT
Source organism: Chrysina gloriosa (assembly GCA_038088585.1). Taxonomy (NCBI): domain Eukaryota; kingdom Metazoa; phylum Arthropoda; class Insecta; order Coleoptera; family Scarabaeidae; genus Chrysina; species Chrysina gloriosa. The sequence goes on from CM076087.1 coordinate 65,085,569, forward strand.
TAAAGAAATCAAAAACCAAATACACCAAGAAAATAACAACCATTACTATTAGCTGGTTTTGGTTGAGAGTATATGTATTTGCCAGAATTACTTTTCCTATGAGAGGTTGTAGGGTTACTTACAAATTTTGAAATATTATTATAAATATAATTATCAATTACAATTCCACTTTATTACAAATATTATTTACTGGTCTTGTATTACATATGCACATTAGAACAATAAATAGCCTAAAAGTAGGTTATTGTTGATTTAATTAATTATTATTCCTGTTGCAATACTAAAACAATTATTACTTTGAACACTATTTAAGGGTGGTGGATTCTCTGTATCCAACCAATCTAACAAAAAATCCTAGTAATTACAGAAGAAAAAATTCGATGCTTATTATAAATATTTGTGTTCTTTAACGACTTAATTAAGCTCTAGTATATAAACATGATAGAGTTTGGACAGTAAAGGTTGAATTAATTAAACGCAGTCGTACATAGAGTTACGTTTCGCTATATATTATATAGCATCATCAGACTGAAAATACATTCACACGATCAACAAATCGTCAAAATGATAAATTTAACCATTCATACCTAATGTACTAAAAGTAAAATTTGGTAAATTAGGTATGAATTGTTAAATTTATCATTTTAACGATTTGTTGATCGTGTGAATGTATTTTCAGTCTGATGATGCTATATAATATATAGCGAAACGTAACTCTATGTACGACTGCGTTTAATTAATTCAACCTTTACTATCCGAACTTCGAAGAAATATTAGCAATTAATTCCACAACGGACAAGAAACTAATATCATCTCTTAAACATGATAGAGTTTCAATAAAATAGTTTTAACTGCCACCACGTTCCAAATAACTGTCGTAATTATACAGTGAGATCCAAAATGACTGTCTGTGTCGCTTCCGTTAAAAAACATAATTTTCCCAAAATGCCTCCATACTTATATTGTGGTTAGAATTATTTCAGTGGCGTGTACATAGATATTACATATGGGCGCGTACTAATAACAAAATATGACAGCGCGATCATAACCGTTTACGATACAAATCTTTTCGTTTTTGACATTTCATTCAATTATTACAAGTTACATATAGGTGTTATGTAGCATAAACTAATATACACATTAAGTAAAATGTAATTTTATTTTTATTTATTTCACACACTATTTAGTCAAAAAATAAACATCATACCCTTCTTTTCAAATTTTCAAAAAAACTATGTAGCTGCTCAAGTGTGATGTTTTGGACAGCATCTATAATTGCAGCTCTCAATTCCTCAATGATGTGCATCCGATTTCCAAACACTCTGGATTTCAAATATCCAAAGAGGAAAAAATCCATAGGTCTAAGATCAGGTCATCTTGGAGGGTAATGTTGTGCACCTACGACCCTATCACCATAAATGTTTTGAAGATATTCGCGTGTTGTTTGAGCTGTGTGTGCTGTTGCGTTATCGTGTTGAAAATATCCTCTTTCTAATTCATTCGCTTGCAGTATAAATAAAGCCAATATTTGTTGATAGCGATCTGCATTGACGGTTTCTTCAAAAGGAATTGGACCTATTAGTCGTCTTCTCGAAATAGCGACCCAAACTCCAACTTTTAAAGGATGTAATGGTGTTACATGAAATATGTGAGGGTTTTCAACAGACTAAACACGATAATTCTGGGAATTAAGGTAACCTGTTAAATGAAACCAAGCTTCATCTGAGAAGAAACTATTGTCCAATATGTCATTATCTCTCAGGTTATCATTAAACCAATGACAAAATTGTAATTTTTATCAAAATCTAGTGGCAATAATTCTTGTACAACAGAAATTTTATAGGCATGCAGATGCAACTTCCTTTTACAGCTCTTTGACAAGATCCGCAGCTTAATCCTATAATAAAATCCAATTTTAATAAAATAAATGTGTTTAGATTGTAAAAATATACCTGTTTGTTGTGCCAGCTGTCGCAATGGTTTGGTAGGACTCAATTCAAGGCTTGTTCGTACATCTTCCACGTTATCTTCAGTAAGAACTGGCGACTTGCCTTTTGTAACACTTCCTGTGTCTCGAAAACGAGTTACCATTCTGCCAATATGACGTCTTAAATTTTCGTAATCATATTCTTCATTTGGAAACTGTTCCCCAAACTCTTCGATACTTATGTTAACAGAATATATCCATTCACCATTCTCATTGCGGTGTCCATTTCTAAAATAACTCTCTAAGAGAAATTTGCTCTGTTCCAGAGTGTACGGCATTGTGCTAACAGTCTGAAATGAATGTTGAAACACCTGATATCGATCACTAAAAGAAGAAATTAATTTTCTCGAAGCAAACAACAACAAAGTAAGAAAAATAAGAAGGTAATAGTAACACGAAAAATAATAACACAAGAGACTAATCAGCAAGCGTACGCCAATGACAAATAATAATGAGAAATGTCAAAAGATTTGGTGATATTACAAAAATATAATCAGTTGCTATGTTCACTCAGAACTTCGGAAATAAATATTGATATCACCCTCTGCGGAAAACAGTATTTTTCGGACAATCATTTTGGATCTCTCTGTATCTATGTGATAATGTAGACATATTAAAGAAAGGAAAGCGCATATAACATTACGATAGTTCTAAAACACGAACTGGGGCTTGCAAATATTGTATTAAGTGTAACCTAAAAACAAGTGAACTACATACAAATACATTTTCTCTTCTCTACAATCTGGTTTATGTAAATTATCTAATTAGATATACACCAGCATGACTACTTATAAATCGGAATTTTACTCTGCATTTGATATACATATAGTTATGTTCACAGATACAATAGAAAAACTGGCATTAGATATAAGATAAGTATGTATGTCATGTCCGCATAGACAGCTAATAAACCTCTTTATATATTATTTCCGTTAAACATAAACTAAGGGTAGAGATTAATATCAACGCCTCAACGGAGCCAAAATCCATTTAAGACCGAGGACCGATGTTATAAGTAGGAAGGGCACAGCGTGGGATATCAATCTTGACCTGTACCTTTAGGCGTAAGCTTGCGTACTTGTCTTTTTATTCGCTGTTCTTAATTTAACTTGTTTGTAATATTTTGAAATAAATATTTTTAAAAACATTATTGCGATTCCTTCAATCGTAATTGGCGCTGCGAACAGGATCTCCAAACGGTAATTAAAATCGGTAGCTTTCAAGTTTTTATTGGAGATCGGAACTATACCGAGAGTGTTGCGTTAAAGTGAAATTCCACCAGCGAGAGACTTCAACTTTAGACGGCTCTCCACTACTCCAGGTGCCTGACCACTACGTACACGACGCTTCTCACCCAACCAACCACCCGAGGACCTCGACTGACGTGGAACTCCAGGAGGATCGGCTAGACATCAACATGTTATTGGCTGTGCTCCTTGTCCTGTAAGTCTTTTCTATTTTATATTCTCCCTTGTATACCTTATACACGTTTTTGAAACTTTTATGAACGCATACAGAGATAGATCTCCCGTACGCGTTGATAGCCTATCAAGTTCAGATTCTGAGAAGGAGTTTTTAGGAGACTTACATACTAATTTAAGTTTAAAATTAGATTCAAACATAAATATGGCAATTAATTTCGCCGAATTAAATATAGCTAGAGAAATTATTCGTCAGTATGAAGGAGGAAGTAAAAATCTATCATATTTCCTACAACAATGTGAGAAATTTATGAACACTTATAAAGTACCCATTGTAGCACAGGAACCTTGTACATTTAATAACTTGCTAATAACTCGAAATCTGCTGCTCAAAACTCACCGGTGTTGTTGTGTGTGTTCCTTATAGACACCCCAACTTCTTCCGAAGTACGGGCCCACACAACTTCATTGCCGAAGAACTACATCATATACAACAAAACGAAGAACCAGAGTATGAATACGAGAACCCTATCACGTATAATGCACGCGTAATAAATAGCGCGGAAAAGAATTACTCGACGATAGAACGACAGCTTCTTGCCATCGTTGAAACGTGCAAACATTTTAGACCTTATATCTTCGGCCGTTCGGATTAAGAAATGCTCCTAGTACATTCCAACGAGTCATGGATAACATTTTACGGGAATATCTACATAAGTTTTGTTTCGTCTATATGGACGATATTGTAATTTTTCAAAATCGCTTCACGACCACATTGTACACATCAAACAGATTTTCGAGAAATTCAGGCAATTCAATCTAAAAGTGCAGTTAGACAAATCTGAATTTTTGCAGAAAGAAGTAGGATTTTTAGGTCACCGCTAAAGGCATTAAACCGAACCCATTGAAAATAAAATCTGTACAGGAATACCCTTTGCCGAAAAATACAAAAGAAATAAGAGCATTTCTAGGCTTAGTCAGATATTACCGTCGTCTCATAAAAGTTTCGCTAAAATAGTGCAACCCCTCACCCGCTGTTTGAAAAAGGGAACGAAAATTAATCGAAACCACCCTGAGTATGTGCAAGCATTCCAACATTGCAAGGAACTCCTTGCCAATGCCCCGATACTTGTGTATCCCGATTTTGAAAAAACATTTTGCGTAACAACTGATGCATTAACTTTGCACTGGGCGGTGTATTATCGCAAATTCTAAACCGATCGCGTATTACTCACGAACCCTCAATAGCGCGGAAAAAATTACTCGACGATAGAACGATAGCTTCTTGCCATCGTTGAAACGTGCAAACATTTTAGACCTTATATCTTCGGTCGACAATTCACTATCGAAACTGACCACAAACCCTTGATCTGGCTATTTTCTCTTAAAGACCCAAATTTGCGTCTAGTTAAATGGCGACTCAGATTATTGGAATTTGATTACGTTCTGCACTACAAAAAGGGAAAAGGAAACGTTGTTGCCGACGCCTTATCACGCGTAGAAATTAATACCAAGGAAGTAGAGAAAGAAGACGATACAGACCTACTTTCAATTTTTCCTAACGTAGACTTAGGCGAAAACCTCACCCTAGATGACTGTGATGAAATTTTAAATGAAAACGCATCTAATAATACCAGACATACGGCCACCGAAAACCCTGTTTTTACTATGCCCATTTCCGATAAACCGTTAAATCATTTCGTAAACCGCATCATTATTAAATTAGGTGACCAATACGACGTAAACTATACCAAAGTCTTTCAAACGAAACACAATTATATCGTAACCGCTAGAAGAGGACAGGAGCTTGAAAATTTAACTCGCGCCCTGAAACAAGTAGTAGACCCTAAAACTCTTTACGGTATATATTTTTGGGACAAAGACCTAGAATCCAAGTTTACAGGTATATGTCAACATCTCTTCGATAGTAATGTCAAATTTATTAAAAGTAACGTACTCGCCAAAGACGTTAGCAACCCCGCGGAACAATCCGATTTAATTAATCGATACCATTCTGAAAATCACAATGGTATCACAGAAACGTACAATCACTTAAAATCTAAATACTATTGGCCCGACATGAAAGGTAAAATTAATAAGATCTTAAACGAATGCGAAATCTGCCTAGCAGGAAAATATGAAAGACGCCCATATAAAACTCCATTTTCCGGCCCCTTATTAGCAGAGACCATTCGCTATTATTCATATTGACACCTTTCCTTTCGAAAGCAACAAATTCCTTACTATTGTAGATCTATTTTCCAGATATGCCCAAGCTTATTATATCCAAGATACTACTGGAATTACTATATTAAATAAACTGAGACATTATTTTTCACACCACTGTTACCCAACAAAAATTGTCTGTGATGAAGGGAAAGAATTCAAAAATCATGTATTCCAAGAATACTGTAATCTTTTTAAAATTAATTTACATTTTACAACGAAATACAATAGGTTTTCAAACTCCCCTATAGAGCGAGTTTATTCCACCTGATTGGAAAAGTTGCGAATTTGAAAGATTCAAAACAAAAATGAAACGCCCCAAAACTGAATGATTTCTGCGGTACTAACTTATAATCAATCCATACATTCCGCAACGGGCTATACTCCATTTTCATTATTATACGGACCGTACGATAATTTAAACACCCACGAAATCGATTTAAATTTAGCTATTTATGACGAATATAACGAAAAACGAAAACGTGAACTTCTACCTTTCTATGATCACCTATATCAGAAACAACTTGATAGAGGCACTCAAAACCTCGAAAAACGAAACCAAGGAATTAACGACCGCGATGTACAAATCAATGAACCCGCCGTGTATTTTTACTAGACAACGCATTAGAAAGACTGACCCATATTATGATAAAGTGCACGTAACATCAATCGACGATAACAAAATTAGCGGCATCAGAGACGGAACGAATAGACCCGCGAACATCCATACACGGAAAATTAAAAGAATTAAAAAGAAATTCTCTTTGCAGGACAACCCTGACGAACCCCAACCTGGCACTTCAGGTGGAGGAAATTAGTCTGAACGGGTATTTTCCTGAAAATCTAGGCACAACAAAACTATTAAGTCATTATCACAAATTTTATTTTTACATTAACATTAGCAGCATAGAAGTAAATTATAAGGCGTTACTTAGCAATGCACTCGTATTAGAATTAAGCAACAGAGACCCTTTATTACAACAAAATATCTGTAATTTGAAAAACAATTGTTTACAAATCGAACGACGACTATCTAAGTTTAAAAACAGAAAAACCAAACGAGCGGTAATTAATGCCCTAGGCACAGCAATTAAATATGTCAGCGGAAATCCGGACAATGATGATGTAAAGGATATTAATAAAAACATTAAATTTCTATATCAAAATCAGGAAAAGGTAGTAAAGCAGATGGATAAGTATAATTCATTTGCGAGTCATATAACGGAAAGGTATTCTGAAGATCTAAACACCCTTAGGCAACATAAACGCGACATTAACGTCGTTTCAAAATATCAGCAGTGTTCTTGAAACACAATTGGTACTGCAACATAACTATGAATTGAGCGTAACAATATTAAACGTCCTCCGAACTATCGAGAGAACAATTTCTCTCGCTTTCTCTGAAATAGTCAATTTAGAAATTATTTCCAACTCAGAACTAATAGAAATCGTCAGACACTTGAAGTTAATCTATAAAACTGCCGAACTACTCCATTGGGATAACGTTCACCTTTACAAGATATTGGAATTCTCAAAATTCAAAGTAGCATCCATAAAAGATACAATTACGTGTATACTGTATGTACCTATCCTCAGAATCCCTATGTACTATTACACCAAGATATACCCCATCCCTAACGCACAAGATGTAGTGTTAATGCCGCCAACGCAATTTCACCTCCAAGGTGCCAAAGAAGAATTTTGGACGAATGAAGACTGCAGATCCATCGATGAACAAGTGATGTGCGTCAATAAGCCTTCAATAAATAAATGTTCTCTTAAATTAAATGAAGGTTGCGTGTTCGCGAAAGTGAATAACGACTACAAACTTTACACTCAACTTCAAAACAATTAAATAATAGTGTCGTGCAAAAACGAACTAGAAGTAGTAGAAGAGTGTCCGCATAAAATTAATCGTATAAAAATAAGAAATAATGTAGCATTAGCCTATGAAAACGGCTGCAAAATAATTGTAGAAGACCAAACGTTTGAAAATACCCCTAGAAACTTCACATTCCATTTGGAATCAGTTATAAAACATTATCAACCAAGTAAATCTGTCGAACTACATTTAAACAATTTACACGATATTAATGCTTTGAAAGAAGAAGCGAAAAATATTCATAACCAGTTTACTTTACATCCTATTGTTCATTATACACATATATCCTTCACTACTATTTTAATAATAATAATCTGTGTAATTGGTATCCTCTCTGTTACTCTTAGAAAGAAATTCACTACGCTATTTTGTGTAGCGATCGTAATGTACAATTTCCTTTAAACCCAATCATAGATGTTAGTAATATACAAAACGAGGACGTTTTTGTCTTAAGGGGGAAGGAGTTATGTTCACAGATACAATAGAAAAACTAGCATTAGATATAAGATAAGTATGTATGTCATGTCCGCATAGACAGCTAGTAAACCTCTTTATATATTATTTCCGTTAAACATAACCTAAGGGTAGAGATTAATATCAACACCTCAACGGAGCCAAAATCCATTTAGGACCGAGGACCGATGTTATAAGTAGGAAGGGCACAGCGTGGGATATCAATCTTGACCTGTACCTTTAGGCGTAAGCTTGCGTACTTGTCTTTTTATTCACTATTCTTAATTTAACTTGTTTGTAATATTTTGAAATAAATATTTTTAAAAACATATTGCGATTCCTTCAATCGTAATTATATGTATGTAGGTCTATGTTTTGTGTTATTAGTGTTACTACATTAATCACAAACTACATATGCATGTACAAGGCGGATGTTTATAAATGGTTGAAACTGACTTTAGATATCGCTGTTTGTTTAAGTTGGTACTACACCGCTCGACTCCGTTAATATAAATATATATTAACGTCCCATACGACAACCATAATAAAGAGAATCCTCAATTGATGTACTAAATATTACTTATGTAAAATTGAAAAATGTATTTTAAGATTTCTTATAAGAATTGGTTTTGAATGTAATGAAAAATAAGTAAATGGTGGATATAAAAGGGACAATGAAAACAAATAGAAACTTCGAAACGAATGAGTTGTGTAAATATAAGCAGAAACTAAGAATGCGGGTGGCAACTTATACCAATAACAAACGTCAAAAATAAATTGATACCTAAACACATAAGCCCGTCGCAAATTACGTACTTAAAAGGGAAACTGACCTCGGTAAGGGTGAAAGGCAATACAACGTTATATATACAGTCTCTGATGCGCTAAGTAAGTTGGCATGCATCTGTTCTTGAAAACGGTCGTATTCATTACCTCGGGCAAATGATATAAAATGAAAGAGCTTTCTTTTATAATAATTATCAGTCTTTATTGATTGCTCTATCCCGACAGGTTATGAGCCCAGGTTTCTCTGATTAACTGTTTTTTATTATAAGTGGCTAACATTAGCGTGAAATATCTATTTCGTTAAGTGCTTCGGTTTTAAGATACAATGGAGAGTTCGAGGGAGAAAAGAAACATTAAGTCGTTCGATGGTGATAGATATAGTGCATGGAAACTTATAATACGTAGCTTATTAACGGAACTAGGTTTCATTAAAGTGATAGATGAAGTCCCCGATTCGCCAGCACAAGAGTGGATTAAATCGGAGCAAAAACGGAAAACATTATAGTTGCATATTTATCGTATTCTTTTCTTGGTTTAGACAATATCTACGAGCAAAAAGTTTAGCCATCCAATTAGCCTTTCGAAAAAGAATTACGTACTTTGAAACTACAAGGTGAGGCACGGCTCGTGAAGCATTTTACCGCATTGGAAAATGTGATCACCAAATTATTAGTATCAGGTGCAAAATTAGATGAATCTGAAAAAGTAGCAAATTTATTATTGACAGTTCCTACATGGTATGATGGTGTTATAACGGCAGTAGGAACGTTATCGGAAGATAAGTTGGCGTTGCCATTTGCAAAAATACGACTTCTAGTTCCAGACCACGAAGTAAACCGTCAAAATTACCGAGCAAGCACCAACATCAAGTGATAACGACACGTCTAGTTTATCATTTATGAATGGAAGTGACGAAACAAAAACAGCAACAAAGAGAGGCATCAACGTTATAAGTAACATAGGAATTCAAGGAATACTTGAAGATGTATTTTATTGTCCAGAAGTATCTTACAACTTACTACCCGTAAGAGAAATGCAACAAGCAAGTATGAGTATTGAACGCAATCAAAAGAAGTTGAGGTAATGAAAAATGGTAAAACTATTATGAGTGGTAAGTTTTAAAATACTTTAATAGCTATAGATTTTAGTGTGAATCTAAGGAAAATAAATTAGTATTTTCAGGCACACAATAGCTTAAACAATAGTTATGACCATCATCAACGTTTGGGGAATAGCAATGTATTTTCGAGAGCCAAATTTTAATAAAATAAAACGCAGGGAACTCTCTATAAACGACCTAATAATAAAATTAGGTTCGTTAATGGGCAGTTAACAAGTAACCGTGCAAAAATTCCTACAGGATTATTGGCATATGCAAATTGTGCTTACTTTGTAAGCTTTTGCACGGTTACTTGTTAACTGCCCATTAACGAACCTAATTTTATTATTAGGTCGTTTATAGAGAGTCCTCTACGTTTTATTTTATTAACGTTTGGGGGACATTGGTAAATTGAAATTCTTAGAATTAAATAATAAACACATTGTCGATGATGTTTATGGTATATGTTACATTAATGATATTATACCAAATGACAATTTATGTGGAGCTTGTATAAATGATAAACGATTGCCATTTGAAAAAACTAAAAAGAAAAAGTCATATACAGCGACCATTATTTACCGTGTCGTCTGATGTTTATGGTCCAATCACTCCTTCAACTATCAATAATAAAAATTATTTTGTACCTTTTGTAGGTGAATTTACTCACTACTGTATTACGTATTTAATTAAGTATAAATCAGATGTTTTTTCTATTTTTAGAGATTATATTACAAAAAGTGAGGCTGATTTTAATTTGAAAGTTGTTAATTTATATTGTGATAATGGTAGAGAATATTTGTCGAATGAAATGAAAGAACCTTGTGTGGAAAAAGGGATTAGTCTTCATATAACAGTTCCTCGAACTCCTCAGTTAGATGGCGTCTCTGAAAGAATGGTTAGCACAATAACTGAAAAAGCTTGTGCAATGATAAACGGTGCTAGTTTGCATAAAGTGTTTTGAGAGATTATATTTAATTAATTTAGCACGGACTAAAGCTTTAAAACAAAATAAAATACCATACGAACTTTGGCATAACAAAAAGCCTAAATTAAGGTATATAAAGTATTTGGTTGTACTGTTTATGTGCATAATAAAATCAGAAAAACGTTAAACGATGCGGAGCCGGTCTTAGAACGCACAGCAGCGACAATAATAAGGTGTCGTTGCGTAAGATGACAATTGGTCGAACGAACGAACCTCTCCAGAATTTTAGGCACCCCGGTAGTAAAGAAGGTGCTAAAATAACGCTGGCTGCCGCTGAAGGAGCTGTAAAAAATTCAGGTGGTAGAAAGAACATTCGCACGCCTAGGGTTGTACCAATAGCAAAATCCGGCGGAATGCTTCTACTTATCCCGCTGTTCGCTGGTTTAAACGCCTTAGGCGGTCTGGCTGGCGGTACTGTCCGCATTAAGCAAGCCGTTAGTAAAGCCAGAGCATCACAAAAGCAGTTAGAAGAGGCTAAATAAAAGATTCTTATCCATATGATAAAATGAACCTTCAAATGAGTATAAAACGTTACGCTTTACTATACAAGTATATGCATCGTTCCAATCAGTGTACTATGGTGAGTCTAATGCAGAACCGCTCTTCGACTGCAACTCATTCCACGATTATCCATTGTACTGTATAGACTGCTCTAAACAAAACGATACCGTCAAATCTTCCACAGTAGATATCAGATTGGAGTTGGAAGTTTGTATCCTATTTACCGCAGACACTGTAGCTTACTGTTTAATTCTACATGATATCATTCTGGAATACCCACCATTAAGTGGAATCGTTAAGAGGATTGTATTTCTGTAGTGGCGACCATGAGAGCAAGGGGTGGGGGTGCGTGGGGGAGGTGCATAAGGCAGTTTCACTCCTTGTATTATCTATGGTTTCACTCAGACCTTCGTTGAGCACACACAGCCATCCATTTTGATAAATAAACTGCATAGTTAAAATTCAATCAGTGCATTTTTATACAGTCCGCTCTATCGCATTCCAGTTTTTGGTCCAATCGACCCGCATATATGCAGTTTACTATTCAATTTATATCTGACAAGGGGAGGGCGCGACGTTGGGGTCACGGATTTGGACGCCCTTCTGGGATAAGAAAATACTTCATAATAATTAACTACAGACCTTCAAACATGGTGCCAATACTCAACCGTTTTTTGAAAAAAAAAACCGTTTGAATAACATGACGCAATTGATATACCTGGACCGTTGCGTTGGATCTCAAGGGTGGAACATGGCTCGATCGATTCAGCACTAGCCAAGTAATCGTATGGTTTGGGTTCGATTCCCGGACAGAATTTTCAATTTTTGTTTCTCTTGTGCTACATATCGACCAATGTTAATTCTTCGACAATGTCGTTAAAATATCTACACAATCAGTGAATTGTAACGGAAAGTTCAGACAGTGTGCCAATCGAATAAATATTTTGGTGTGTGATTAGAAAAAAAGAAGGCGAGAAGTGTCGTGGGACATCCGGCAAGAGCAAAGCTCTTTACGCATTTGATGCTTATTTGAATAAAAGGTAAAATTCTATAATTGCATAAACAATGTATAAAGAAAAAATATTTCATTTCGAAACTTATGGTAAATAAATTGAAGTTGAATTTGAAGTAAATTCGAGTCGGAATAATAAGGGCACCGTCTGATGGGGGATACGCAAATATGGTGCATTTCATAGTTGCTCCTGCGATAAGTATATGTGTGTGTGAGAGAGAAATAACTAATGAAAGCACAAGATGAAAGCGTCTATCTGACGATTTCAAGCGTGTCACTTTTTCCCAGTTAACGCTCGCCGCAGAATTTCGCTAAAAGAGCTTCGCTCTAAAAAAATGGAAGACGCTGTTTTTTCACACGCTGTCGAATCAACTTCCATACTGGTGGAACGTCCGGTGTCTTCCATTTCCTTTTTCTTGTTTGTTTTCAATCACACCAAAATATTTATTCGCTTGGGACCCTCTCTGAACTTTTCGTTATAATTCACTGATTAGGGAAATATTTTAACAACGTTGTCCAGAAATAAACATGCGTAGATGTGTAGCACAAAAGAAAAAAGAATTGACAAAAATTCTATGCGGGAATCGAACCCAAACCATACGATTACTTGGCTAGTGCTGAATCGATCGAGCCACGCTCCACCCTTAAGATCAAACGCAATGGTCCAGGTATATCAATTGCGTACTGTTATTCAAACCGGTTTTTTTTTTAAACGGTTGAGTATTGGCACCATGTTTGAAGGTCTATAGTTAATCATTATGAAGTACTGTCTTATCCCAGAAGGGTGTCCAAATCCGTGGCCCCAACGTCGCGCCCTCCCCTTGTGAGTGAAATTCAATTCAATTCAGTTAGCGTCGCCAGTTTTTTCTACTGCGCAGGCATTATCTCACAAGTAAGTGGCCTTTCTATCCTTCTTTTACCTACTTAAATTCCTATTACCCGTTTCAGTCTATTTGCAACGAAGAATTTAGAGAGACACCTTTTGTTACATTAAAAGTCCCTCTTAGGTAGATTTGTAGCTCGCATTTTATTCAAGGTCACTAAATAGTATTCGTTTAGGTACGCTTGCAAACCACATTTTATTCGAGATCACTTAAAATAATATACCTTTAATATATTCTGTTGTTATGGATAACATCGATTTAGCTAAATGTATCCCTAAACGCGGAGGCTTTAAAGCCAAACTTACAAATTTTAAAAACTTTATCGATCCTATACAGGACGTTGAATTATCTGTGCATATAGTACAAGAATTACAGTTTAGATTTAATCAGATCGAATCCTTATTAAATGAGTTTGATGAAATTCAAAATTCTATCGAATCTATATGCGACGAACAGGAACTAGACGGCGCATTCGAATTCCGCTAGGTGCAAGGTAAAGCACCACGGACTTACACCTATAATATCTTTATAATCCCTTTCTCGAATTCCGCTAGATAATATTGGGTCCGCCTAATAACTTATCGAATTCCGCTCACAGATACTAAAAAGCAATTAACAACTCCGTCCAGAGACTAAGTAATTACAAGGGTAATTAAACTCGGAATTACAATATACATATAATAACATAGATTTATTTCAAATATATACATTCAAGAAAGTCAAATACATAACGTATACATCAAACGATTCACAGAGTAAGCAAATATACAAAATGATTAAAAGAATAATTAAATTGACAAGAGAGAAACAGAAAAGAAAGAAATTCTTATGTTGTCACTAAATACATAGTTAAAACTAATTTTGAAGAGGAATGGAAGATAAGTTATATGAAACAGCTTTCAAAAATTGAAATCTAGTAATTTTATTATTTACTAATTCTGAAATTTTAGTTTCAATATAGACCTTGTTCTGTAGAACATCTTTACGAATTTTTCTTGTAATATTTTCTCTAATAGAATTTAACTTGATGTATGTGTCGATTTGCATATTTTTAATATTTTCAACAAATACAAAAATATTTGAATGCGGGCAGTGGCTATAAAACTTAAACTTATTATGGAAACTCGCATGCGTTAGTAGTACGAATAAGCGACGCCGTATTGCTGGCCCAAATGGACGGTGGGAATGTGGAATTTACTTCAATGTACGTTTCTACTAAATAGTCTGTAAACTGCATTACTCGAGAATCTTCGGGTTTATGATTAATTAAATCAAAAATGAATGCATCGCCCACCTCCTCTGGTTTCAAGTACGTTAATCCAAAAACAGTATGCAGCCATTTTCCAATTTCGGAAGTGTTATCCTTATAAGTAGCAGTTAGCCCATGTCGTTGAATGCACGCCACCAAGATTGAGCCAAATGAAATCGGCATCCAATAATTTTAGCCATTGGATAGCAATCCGTCACACTAGAGTGAATTGCAATTTCAAAATCCAAACATATATTTTTAGGTAGAAACACGCAACCTTCATCCGCGCACTTACTATTTAAAATTTGAAATATATTACAATACGTTTTCTTTTCCTTATTTGGCAAGAGACAGAAAACTAATGGCACATAAGTATCGTTCATATAGCCACGTATAGTGAATAGTTGATAAAAATATTTAGGACAGTACTCAAATGTACCGTCCATATACGAAATATCACAATTGCATAAATATTGCAAATTACTGCTACACGAAAATATAATAATATTTTCGTCTGTTCCATTATAAAGCAAGAACTTTTCACTTTTCGCTGTCATTATATCAATTCCGCTTAAACTGATGAACTTAGCTGAGAGACTTTGGTAATGGTGGAAACACTTTTTTCTTTGCGTAATTGAAGTTGTTTCGAATTCTTGCTATGTCCGTTGATGTGACAGAGTTTATTAATTCCGGATTTTTATTTAACTCAGAATGTATCATCTTCAGCGGCTGAACTGTGAGATTGTCTCCGGCTTTTCTTTTAAGGAGTTGCTTATTTTATGTCTAACTAATGCGGTTTCTTCACCATGGACATGACTGCCAGTTTTTTTAGAAATATATTCTTGCCCTTCTCTGTTCACTGATATATATATAACTTCGCATTGCAAGATTTCTGTATGCAAGCCCAGCAAGTTTCACCGGTAGTTTTCAGCACTCTCTTTGTAAAGAACTTGTATCCTTGGTTAACAATCAGAAGATTTCACGTTCACTATATATTCGCTCAATTTCCATTTTTACACTTGATATCACTTTTTGTACACTAGTAGTAGTAAGACAAATGGAGTAAAACTCAGACTAAAAGTGAGGGTAAATGTAATTCCCTTATATGTACTACTGTCCAAAATATTATCCCCATTAAATATATGTACCTATAAACCTTAATTGTATTTCATCGAATTCCTAAGTACCCGTCATGAGAGGAACTCCATAAGCTAGTTTCATTATCATTACCCACTTAATTACTTAATCCCTAGACCTGGCGGAATTCGATAACTGATTTTAATTACCCTATAATAATTAGGATTGTACACAGCTGACAGCAATTAAGGCAGGTATAAGTTAGCGGAATTCGAGTGCGTCCGAACTAGAAGCCCATTATCAATATCGTGACGGTTTTATTAATATTTACTCGTTTCTAGTGAGCAGAGCCAAACTACTGCTTGCAAAGTACGTTACGAACACTACTGTTTCTGTTCGCGAAGAAGCAATTAATACAAGTCTTGACGAATGCAATAGTGTTGCCGGTAGCAGCGCACAAAAATACTTACAATTCTTCACCATCGAGTAATATTAAACTGCCTATAATTCATTTACCAAAATTCGACGGAAACTACAAGAATTGGTTAGAATTCAAAGATACATTTGAGTCGTTGATTCACAATAATTGCACAATTAATGATATTCAAAGGTATCATTATTTAAGAGCATCTTTAGGGCCAGAACCTATCAAAATAGTTCATTCTCTTGAATTTTCAAATCAAAACTATGTAGTAGCATGGGATTTACTTTGCACAAGGTACAATAATACCCGACTTTTAGTACATAATCACATAAAAACTCTTTACAAAATTTTGATCTTCTTTTGCCATCCGTAGACGTACGTTTCGCGGTTATACCGCTCGTCAGTACGGCTTTGCAAGAGCTGTAATTTCGTATACAAATTTTACATAAAAACTCTTTTTGAATTACCTCTATTACACAGAGAATCATCTTTAGGTTTAAGAAGTATTATTGATGCAGTGGCTAAACATCTGAGAGCTTTAGACACTTTAAAGCAACCTACAGAATACTGGCATACCTTGCTAATTTTCCTTATTTCATCCAAATTAGATAAAACAACCGCCAGAGAGTGGGAAAAGTATAGAATTGATAAGGAGATTCCCACATTAGCGGATTTGAACAACTTTGTTCGTTATAGAGGTGATTTGCTAGAAACATTAGAGGTTCAACAGCCAGTTTCTTGTCAAAAACATAAGAGCTTTAAAAGGGTTAATGTAGCATCTTCTAGTTCAAAGTGCAACTATTGCAAAAAGCCACATACGATTTACGTTTGCCCAGACTTCCTTAAGTTGTCAATTGAAGACAGCTGGCAAAAGGTAAGGCACTTAAAATTATGTGAAAACTGCCTCTGGAAGGGACATAGTTCAGACAAGTGTAAATCTAGAACTTGTAAGAACTGCAATATGTGACACAATCCTTTACTGCATAAAACAACATCGGCCCATTGCAAGGATGAATCTTATATTACGAATGACTCAACGTCTCAGGAAGTTTCACTTGTATCACATGGCTCTAATCGGCAAGTAGTATTGTCAACAGTTATTATAACAGTTCTAGATTCACAAGGTAATTAGCATTCTGCCAGAGCCTTACTAGATTGTGGATCTCAACAGTTTTCTTCCAAAATTCAATGCCTTATCGGTCCCACTATTACGGAGGCACTTCCTGCAGGCTTCCTTGATGTGTTATCTTGGAAAATACCAGATAACATCCTAGTTGCTGACCCATCATTTCATTTATCTGGACAGATAGATATGCTCTTAGGAGCTGACCTCTTCTGGAACATTTTATCTAACCATACGTTAGGTCAAGACCTACCGGTTTTGCGCAGCACATCATTTGGCTGGATTGTTACTGGTCGCATTAGAAATTGGTGCTCCAACAGTTGAAATGAATGAAACGGTAACTTACGCACATTTTGGGAGGTAGAAGAAATTACTAGTTTTCCCAATCTTACTCAGGATGAATTGGAACGTGAAAAGCATTTTAATGAAAATACTGAAAGGACCTTAGATGGTCGTTTTACAGTACGTATCCCTCTTAAGTACTCCCTTTCTTCTTTTGGGAGATTCTAAACGTACTGCAATTAAGCATCTGTTGCTTCTAGAGAAAAGATTTGATACCTTTCCAAAACTTCGTACTTCATATGTCAATTTCATGGACGAATATTGCGCTTTGAGTCATATGTCGTTATCAAACTCTACTGATTCGGCAACCTCCTATTTTCTTCCTCACCATGGAGTTATAAAGAACGACAGCCTAACCACCAAACTTCGTGTAGTGTTTGATCGTTCTTCTGCTTCAAATACTGGATGGTCTCTTAATGATCTTCAGTATAAAGGTCCATCGATTATCAATGACTTGTTTTCTATTTTATTGAGATTCAGGCAGTATTCTATTGTGGTCCCTTCTGATATTGCCAAGATTTATAGACAGATCTTAGTAAATAACGAAGATCGTTCCCTACAACAAATTCTTTGGAGAAATTCCCCTGATCAGGAAATTCAAATTTATCAATTAAATACCGTGGCATACGGAACTACTTCAGCTCCTTATTTGGCCATGAGATGCTTGCAACAATTAGCTCTTGAAAATAGGGTAGCATTTCCATTATCTTCAACCATTATCGAAAAGGATTTTTACGTTGATGATCTTATTACAGGGTTTAATTCGGAATCTGACGCTTTCCGAGCTTGTACTGAAATTTCCAAAATTCTTGACTCTGCAGGCTTTACTCTCAGAAAGTGGCATTCAAATAGCGAGAAATTATTGCAACAACTTCAAAGTAATACTTATCCTAATAGCATCATCCCGATTGGCGAATCTGATTCTATTACAACTCTGGGCATTCGTTGGAACAGTTCAACGGATACTCTTACTTACAGAGTTCTAACTGGTAACTCCGAAAACCAGGTCACCAACAGAATTATCTTATCAGAAATAGCCAAGATTTTTGATCCATTAGGTCTTGTTAGTCCCTCTATTGTTTAGATCCTTTTACAAAACTTATGGTGTCTTAAATTGGACTGGGATGAATCCATTCCTAGCAATTTAGAATCAAAATGGTTGCGTCTTCGCAGCGAATTGCCAAACTTAAACAATTTATCGATAAGTAGACACGCTCCACATGGTGCTCCGATTCGAGTTGAACTTCACACCTTTTGTGATGCTTCACAAGACGCATACCCGGCTTGTATCTATTTACGAAGTATAAATTCAAAGGAACAGGGATGCACAAATCAGTTGTGTGCCAAAACCAAAGTGGCTCCATTAAAACCACTAACAATTCCTAGGCTAGAATTATATAGCGCCCTGTTGGGTGCAAGATTAGTCAAAAAGTTACAGATGCATTTACTCTCAATTCCACGTTGTTCTTCTGGAGTGACTCTCAAATTGTGCTTTCTTGGTTACGGGTTGATCTTAAAACTTTACAACCTTTTGTTGATAATAGAATATCTGAGATTCAATCCTCGACTGATGTAAATAGCTGGCATTATGTACCTTCAAAGGACAATCCAGCTGATCTTGCTTCAAGAGGAGTATATCCTAGTGCACTGTTAACCTCTGAATCTTGGTGGCAAGGTCCCAAATGGCTTTGCTCTCCGAATACTTGTTGGCCTCAACTTAGCAACTCTAAACAATTTATGAGCAAACCACTGCCCGAAGTGAGACACCAGTATAAGACCCTGTTAGTGACAAAAGTTGACACATTCTCATTTGAACGTTTTAGTTCTTTTAGCAAGTTACAACGTACCGTTGCGTTCTGCTTACGATTTATTTCAAACTGTCAACGCTCTTCAACAATTCGCGAAAGGGGCCCTTTAACTATAGCTGAGTTAGACAAACCTTCAAAATGTATTGTAAGGTTGTGTCAAGATCAATCTTTCTCGGAAGAGAAACATCATTTACAATTACATTCACAGGTGACAGGTGGGCTAGCGAGATTGTCTCCCTTTATTGATAATGATAACTTAATACAAGTCGGTGGTCGCCTAACTTATTCATCACAAGATTATGATGCAAAAACACCCTTTACTACTACATGGTAAACATCATGTAACAAAATTGCTTATGGAATATTACTATAAATCGCTTCTGCATGCAAGTCCTCAGTTACTGTTGTCCCGCGTAAGACAAATTTATTGGCCAACATCAGGCATGGTTATTGCCAAACAGACTGTCAGGAATTGCATTAAATACCTCCGATTTAAACCACGTTTTAATCTTCCGAAAATGGCTGACTTACCCAGAGATCGCGT
This sequence comes from Chrysina gloriosa, assembly GCA_038088585.1. Taxonomy (NCBI): domain Eukaryota; kingdom Metazoa; phylum Arthropoda; class Insecta; order Coleoptera; family Scarabaeidae; genus Chrysina; species Chrysina gloriosa. Next base: position 65,105,375 of record CM076087.1, read on the forward strand.
GTTGACTTACAGGTCCTATCTTAATAAAAGACCGTAAGGGTCGAGGCGCGAAATGCTCAAAGACATACATTTGCCTGTTTGTATGCTTAGTCACCAAGGCTGTTCATTTAAAATTGGTGACTGAATTAACCTCAGAATGCTTCATAGCAAGCTTGCGGCGTTTTATTGCCAGACGGGGTCATTCAAAAAATATTTTCTCTGATAATGGAACTAACTTTGTAGGACCATATAAGGAAATAAAACAATTGTACAAATTTATTAACAATTCAAAGGACGCAATATCTAATGCCTGTGCAATTGAACAAATTACTTGGCATTTTATCCCGCCTAACTCTCCTCATTTTGGAGGATTATGGGAATCAAACATAAAGTGTGCTAAAAGGCATTTACTAAGTACCATTGGAAGTACAAAATTAACTTATGAAGAATTTCTTACAATTCTCATTCAAATAGAAAGTCTTTTAAACTCACGAATGTTACATTGTCTATCTTCCGATCCCCACGATCCAATTCCTTTGACTCCCTTCCATTTCCTTATAGGAAGGCCCGTGCGCTTCTTACCAGAAGAAGAATTTTTACCAGCACCTATCAATCGCTTGAAGAGATATCAGTTATTACAACAGCTTCAACAAACCTTTTGGAAACGCTGGTCGAGAGATTATCTACACCATCTGCAGCAGCGTACTAAATGGCAAAGGTCTCACAACATCTTGAAGATTGGTACTCTGGTTCTCATAAAGAAGATGAATTTTCCTCCTCACCAATGGCCGTTAGGAGTAGTAACCGAAACACATCCTGGACCGGACGGTGAAGTGAGAGTAGTAACTGTGAAGACATCTTCAAGTGTCATAAAACGTGCTATAATAAATGCATGCGAAGAGTCGAGTTCTAGCTTTCAAAGCGAACGTTGTAAGTGCGGCGATAATATATTCGTATATCGAATCTTATCACGCGTCCTGCGATCGCGTAAAGTATAACTTGTGTGGAACTGAAGAGTGAAGTTTGTACAGTGAACAAATAAATAATAGACAGCTGGAGTGTTTTTAAACAAAATAAAATAAAAATAATAAAAACAAGAGAGTGCTCGAATGAAAGATAAAAACCCGATACACTGTTATTTACGGGCAATATTAACAAGAAAAATACAGAGTAAAAACCACGAAATGGATAGCGACGAGTACAACCCAGAAGAATCGAAAAGAAAGCGGGTAACAGGAATGGAGGACATTTTCAGACGAAGCAAAAAATTAGGCAGGATCCCACAGAAAAATGAAAAAGAGGATAAAATTGATACACTTATGGATATAATGAGAGAAATTATGAAAGATATAAAGGAAATAAAAGAAGATCAAAGATTGAACCAGGAAGAGATGAAAGAACTGAAACGTGAAAACGAAATGTTGAAAGAAGAGAATGGGAAAATAAAAGAGAAGATGAAAACTGTAGAAAATAGTGTAAGAAGATTAGAAAAAGAAGTAATAAAAAATAATATTGTTATAACTGGTGTAGACATAGAAGCAGCTAATAGTGATGAGCTCAAGCATGAATTGGAACAAATAATCGAGAGAGGAACCGGCATAAAAACACAGATAAAGGAATCCATGAAAATAGGAACGAGAGTTTACAAGGCAAATCTGGGAAATGCTTTAGACAAAGAAACGATATTTAAAAATAAAAATAAACTGAAACAACTTGAACAGAAAATCTATATAGACAACGAAATGACAAAAGAAGAACGGGAAGTACAAAAAGTGGTAAAACAAAGAGCAGAGGAGGAGAGAAGAAAAGGAAGAATAGTAAAAGTCGGATACCAAAAAGTCACAATTGATGGAAGCCAATGGAGATGGAGCAGAGAAGAGGAAAAACTTAAAGAGAATAATATGAAACCAAAAAAACATTCGTCAAAAAACTGATAATTGGGCAAGACGGTAATGACAGGTTAACGACACATGCAAGTAATAAGGTTACGAGAGGAGAAAGACAGAAAAGAAGGACTCCAAAGAATATATATCAAAAACACAGAAAAATAGGGACCTGGAATATTCGAGGACTGAACGGGAAGGAATTCGAATTAGGTGAAGAATTTGAGAAAACAACAAATGAGATCTTAGTAATAACGGAAACGAAGAAAAAGGAAGGGGCACAATGGAAATAGGTAACGGCCACATGTTAATCTTTAGTGGAGTGGAGGAAACACAGCGAGCAGCAGCAGGAGTTGGATGCGTACTACACAGTAACATCAAGGGTCAGGTACAGAAATGGATCGCAGTATCACCAAGAATAATACAGTTAGAAATGAAATATAATAACAGAAACGTAACAATAATAGGAGTATATGGCCCGGATGAAGATGAAAAAGCCGAAAAGAAGGAAGAGTTCTGGGAGGAGCTAACACTGACAATAGAGGATGCTAAAGGAGAAATATGAGAAATAATAATGGAAAGAGGCTAATCGATTACTGCCAGACACACAACTTAATAATAGCAAACACCTTTTTTGAACACAGAGATATACATAAATTTACCCGAGTAGAACAAAGTAGAGAAGAAAAATCCATCATAGATTATATCATTGTGGAAAGATGCAACAGAAAAATTGTAGACGATGTGCGTGTTATGAGAGAATATGAAATAAACAGTGACCACTTCTTGGTCGTGGCGAATATTATAAATCAAACAAATCCAGAAATAGCAAAAAGAAAGAAAACGACAAATAATCAGCAACAAAAAATAAGAAGTTACAGATTAAGAGAAAATGAAATAGCAGCAAAATTTGAAGTAGAGACAAAGATAGAAATGGAGAAACTCTTAAAAAACGGAAACTTCCAATCTTGAAGAAACGTGGGAAGATTTCAAAAATATTTTATTGAACACAGCGAGAACAGTCTGTGGAACCTACAGAAAGAACAAGAATAGAAGACAAACAGCATGGTGGTCAGAAAACTTAAAGGAGCAAATTAGAAACAAAAAACGAAAATGGAAAAGCTATCTAGGTAACAAAACACAAGAAAATCACAAAGCATATAAAAAGCAATGCAAAGAAGTTAAAAATCAGTGAGAGAAGCCAAAAAACAGACCTGGAAAGATTTCGGAGATAAACTGGAAAGTGATAGTACAGGCAACTAAAAACTATTCTACAAAACACTAAAAAATATGAGATGTAAGAAAGAATATGATACAATATCGGTTAAAAGTGCAGAAGGGGTATTGCTGACAGAAGAAAAACAGATTATGCAGAGATAGAAAGAATATTTTGAGCAACTACTGAATGAAAATAAAACAGTACAACAGATGAAAACTGAATTAACAAGTAAATTGGAAGAAATGGATTTGGGAAGAATCACAAAAGAAGACGTCGAGGAAGCAATAAAAAGATTAAAAAACGGCAAATCACCCGGCCATGACAAAATAACAGTAGAGAGAAAGGAGGTACTCAAACAAATCTATAATATAGTATGGAGTGAGGAGAAGTTACTAGCTGACTGGAAGATGTGGTGATGATGTGATGGTGTCATACTACCTATATACAAAAAAGGCGATCGGAGAGATTGTAGTAATTACCGAGGCATAACTTTGCTTAGTACGGTGGTTAAGGTGCTGGAACGGATAATAGAAAGAAAACTTAGAATAATAACAGAAGCAACATTGACCAATTCACAAAGCGGATTTAGAAAAGGAAGAAGCACTCAGGATCACATCTTTACAATTAAGGAAATTATAAACAGAACTCTGACGTACAATAATAAGTCATACTTTGCGTTTATGGACATGGAAAAGGCTTTTGACAGAATACCAAGAAAAGAAATCTGGAACGCCTTAAAGAAGAAAAAAAGTTAACCACAAGATGATTAATGTTATTAAATGCATGTGTGAAGAAACCAACAACTATATAATCAGGGACAACATGAAATCAGAAATGTTTAGGACCACCGAGGGCGTACGACAAGGAGGGGGCCTTAGCCCGGTGTTGTTCCTTATATATATATGATATAGGCACTTACAACCAGTCGAAATTTCACACTGTGCCTTTGCAGATGATATAAGGATTGCTGCAAGTACTGTTAAGAACCTACAAGACAACATCATAATTTGGAACAAGATAATGAAAGAGAAAGGCATGAAACTAAACAAATCCAAAACAAAAGTAATGATGGTAGCAAGAGATAAAGAGGAAATGCACATACATATAGAAGGAGTCGAACTGGAACAAGTGGATGCCGTTCAGTATCTGGGCATTACAATAGAAGAAAATGGTAATAATGACGTGGAGATAAACAACAGAATACAAAAAGCGAATAACGTATACTATGCAATGAGCAAAGGATTTATAAATAAAAAGAAGTATCCAAAGAAACCAAAAGGACGGTATTTAAAACAATTATTAGACCGATACTCACATATGGCTGCGAATCCTGGGTACTCAACCAACATCAAAGAAATAAGCTCCAGGCGGTCGAGATGACGTACCTAAGAAGAGTGAAAGGAGTTACAAGGTTACATAAACTGAGAAACGACACAATTAGGGAAAATTTACAAACACAATCACTACAAGATTTTATTGAATAACGACAGTTGAGTTGGTGGGGTCATTTACAAAGAATGAGTGATGAAATACCGGTAAAAAGAGTATGGAGAGCGAGAACCACGGGAAAGAGAAGCAGAGGAAGACCAAAAGAAACATGGGATAACGCGGTGGGAAAGATTATCCAAAAGAAAGGAAAAACATGGACAGAGGCAAAACAGCTAGCACAAGACAAGAAGAAATGGTCTGCATTTGTTTATAGCAATACGTAATAAAATGTATTACTGACACCCAACTGGGTATAGATGAATTATCGATTATATATATAAATGTATGCCCACTTCCTCTACCTGAGAGGGAATTAGACTCTTAGTTATTTGCTATCATTTCGTGTATACTTACCTGACATGCAAAATCTTCACTTACCTTGTTCTTACTGTTATGTATTTGTGCATATGTACTTATTTCTTTATGTATGTTTATTTGTTACGTTGAACTCTGTTCAATAATGGGGGTCACGTACGATATTCTAAAGTAAGGAATATATTGGATGGATACTTGCGTCATTCTAAGGATGATGTATATAAGTGAAGAGTCATCAGAGCGAGGAATTTTTAAAGAAGTACGTTCCTGGTTATGTGAATGTAATGAATTTAGAACAGTCTGCGATGAATGTATGCAAATCAGATGTGCCAATTAAAATGTATATATCTCATAGTAACATGAACTCTGTATGTGCATTAAATAATGTAAAAATGCTATCTGAATGTTTAATAAAACAAAATTATTTTTTGTAAAGTGGGCTTTTTTATTTTTCCCAATTATCAAAAGCAATTATTTCAATTTGTAAGACAAAAACCAATTTTCATACATGATACACTATCACAGGAAACTCTGATATGTGAGTACATAATTAGAAACAATCGAAGGAAAGCGAAGCTAATTCAAATAATAAATGTGGAAAAGATGTATTGTGCTGTTGGATTCTTCTCGTCGGAGTCGAATACTAACACTTTATTTACGTTTCTTGAAGAGTGACCGATTAAGTGGGGGAATAAAAATACACTACTTGAAACTATCACTGTTTATTTGCAAGTAAACGGAGTAATTACAACACGTAGTCTAATTAATGATCTTATACAGTGTCTGAAAATTAATTACTGGATTCTATATTCTAAGTAAAGGTTTTTATGTAACTTAATATTCTTAAGGAACCGCCTTATTAGGAGGGATGCAACCCTGCTATTGGAGCGGCGATCACCCTATTTTACGGGATTGGAGCGGCTTAAAGCAAAGTCTGACTTAAAATTATTACTGAAGATATCGTGAGAACTAACATTAGAGCATTTTCACAAAAAGGGGTGCTAAAAACTATTTAATGTTACTAGATAATTAAACACAAGAATTCACTTAATGTCTGAATTCGGTGGGCATCTAACACCTCCCCATTAAAACGGGAGCTATGGAGTTATCTTCATAGATTTCGTTCTTCTACATTGATGTCGTGCTGCGTCTGCCCTTGAGGTAGAGTCGTTCAATTTTTGGGGCTGATGCAAAATGATAGGCTGGTGGGTTGAGTTGGGTATCGTCATCCTTGGTATTGTAAACAACCATTTCACGAGGTGATAGATTGTTATATTTGTAATGATGATCAGATCCAAAAGAGCAGTTTACGAAATTCTTCATCATCGGAGCGACTAATTCGCCTTTTCTTGAATTCTTCGTGAAGCAGCAAAGCCTCTTCAGAGCGTTGAACCAGCCGCACAATCGGAATAAGTTTATGCACATCACCAGTAGTAAGATTGGTTCAATTGCAGAGAGGGCTAGCGTGAACCAATTAGTATGTTGCACAATGAATGGTTGATTTAATTGATTCGTCAACACTTCATCGAATTCGTTTAGTTTATTATCCGCGTATTTTAATTCACTTAAATCGATATTAGCTAACTTAATTGCTTGAAATTGAATTGGGACACTTAAGTTTATCTTCGTATTAACACAGCAATCATCTTCGAGGATGTTGACAGCTGGGACGTAGTGTTTGAAAATAATCTCCTTGGTTTCACTAGTTGTTTCCAATACGTATACATCGGTGTAACCCTTACATTCGGCCTGCAATTTGAATACACCGGTTTTGTGTAAGACAACATCCTTGATGCGGTATTTTCCACACAAGAGTGTTACTGTTGTCGGTTCTTGCAGCACATAGAGCCATTGGTTGGAACCCAGAGATTTCCACGTTTGGATATCAGCCTTGATATTTCTTATAGGGCAGTCATCGGGTATCTTCTTAAGATGAGGGGATAACATCTGGACTTCGCAATATGGCAGGTCGGTACGCTTGTTGACGGTGATTTTTTCACATAGGAAAGTTCCAGGGGTGAACTCTCGACATTTCTTCAGATTTTGCATTAGCTGGTAGTAGGTTTTTGGTTGGGATATCAAGAGGTAAGGATAATTTGGCTGAATATAGGAATATACCGATAGGTTGTGATGTTGTATCGGTAGAGGAATTAGTTGATAGAGATTATACGATATTTTGTTCAATAAGGGGATTTTCAATGCAAAGATTACTTGATCATGATCATCAATGATAACGTCCAAACTTAGAAGTTGATAGTAGGTCAAAGTGTTTTTGTAATCAGGTGAAAGCGGGAGCTCATATTCACTTTTATAATGAATTAGTTCCTCGCGTAAGATTTTAGGGGTAATAATTTGAGGAGATAATATGCCATGTTTGGCTAAATTAATTGAATTGATATAATTATCGTATTCATTATGAAGTGAATTTACAAGAGAACTGAGTGATGTGATATGTTCTATTATGGTGGTTTCTAAAAATAATTCGTTAGACTTAGAGGTAGTATCCTTAACTAGTTTGTTAATTTTATTGATGTTTTCATTTAGTTTTCCTTCATTATCCTTTAAGGAAGAGAAGGAATTGTTAAAATTTCGAATGGTGCTTGATATTATTTGTATTTGAGTAGAGTCTGAGTTTGCTTGTTTTCATTGAATAAAGAGTGTATACTATCTGAATAGTACTGGGCGTCTTCAGCGTCGGGTGTTCCGATCAACCAGTTTAAAGCTGTTGACACGCCAGTTAGCCGTTCACTGTTAGTTGTTTTTCCTAGATAGTGTTGGAGTATATCATCTTTGCGATTGATATCTTTTAATTGAGTTTTAATCATTGCTAGGGATTGATCGCAGTAGAGACTAATGTGGTTGTACTCTTTTCTGTGTTTTAGAGTAGGAATACATAAGCTCATTGATTTTTTATATGAATCTTCTAATTTTTGGTTTGCTTCGATTAATAGAGAGATATTAAGGAACGGTAATAAAACTAGTTTATTGTTTGAAGTTCTAGCGAGACCTAAATGGTTATAGAAAACACCGCTGGCGTTATCTAACTTTCTAATTTCATATTCTGATTGGCATGTTATTATAGAAGGAAGAAGTAGAGGGAATAACAAGATCATTACGGTCATCATCTGAAAAGTTAGGTTTTAATAAATTTGTATAATATTTGACTCTCTTTTTGCCTATTGCTAATTCCGCTGTTTTGTTGTCTAATATTTTCGTTATCTTGTAAGGACCCTTGAAATTAGCTGTTAATTTTTTTGATAATTTGGGGTTCGTAGCCCTATTTTGTACATATACCAGATCGTTGACTTTAAATTATGTAGGATTACTTTTCTTTTCATAATACTGTTTGCTGACATGCTTAGTTTTCAAAATGTTTTCTCGGGCTACTTCGAAACATGTATTTAATTTATATTGTAGAGATTTTATATAATCGTCATAGGTATATTGTAACTTAGGTTCTTAAACAATTGACGATGGTAGATATGATTTGTTTCCGAATAAAAGTTCATACGGACTGCAATTAGTTGATTTGTGTACTGAGCAATTATAGCTGAACATCGCGAGGTGTATATATTCGTCCCAATCTGTTTGATTGGGTTTTATGTAATCATTTAAATAATCTTTGAGCGTTAGATGTGATCTCTCTAAAGCTCCATTCGTTACCGTATGATATGGTGTGGTAGAGATGTGTTTCGTTTTGAATAGGTTGGTCAAATCTTTAATAAAATGTGACATAAAGTCGGTACCTCGGTCACTTAATGTTGATTGGGGAATTTCAAAATAAGCGATTACTTTTGTGAGAGTTCTAGCGATTGTTATCGACTCATGATTTGGAATTGGTTCCGCGAAACTGAATTTTGTAAGATCATTTTGAGCTGTCATGACAAATCTGTAACCGTTTTCAGTGATTGAGAGTGGACCTACTATATCCAAAGCAAGTCTCTCGAATGGTTTTCTGGAGGTACTAGTAATGACCATAGGTTGTTTTGTAGGTTTAAAATTTGTTTTGTTGATTTGGCACGACTTACAAGTTTTTATATATTTCCTAATGTCAGATTTTATTGAAGGCCAAAAATAAGTTTCTCTTATCCGGGAATAGGTTTTATTAAATCCGTAGTGACCAGATAACTTACTATCATGATTCTCTTGTAGTATAATGTCGATTTCCTGTCGGTTCTTTGGGGTTACTTTATTTGTGTTAAATATTTTGATATTGTTCTTTATTCTTTAAATTTAAACATTTCGTATAGGTAGGAGACTTTATGTTTTGATGTTTTTCAGGAGGAATGAAAATTATATTTCTGTCTTTTAATTGCCGTTTACAATTTAATAAGTACGAGAAAGAGTCTTTATATTAGAGTTTATCAAAATGCAAATTAGTACCAAAGAGTAAATAAAATTCCTTGTGATTCTTTGTCAATCTACTTGCACCGTTTATTGTAAGTGTTAAGTCATTTAATTGGAAATTGGTATTTATATAATCTGAATACTGATTTGATTCATCAAGATCTTTAGACCAAAATAGAAGTAGAGGATCTTTAATTTTCCAGAGCGGATCATTCGTTCTATCAAAAATAATCACGTCGTTATTCATATAACGGTACTTAATACAGTCTTGATAAGTGGGGTTATTACCCTGGGCAAGATTTAGCAACGCTTCGGTTGAGTTTGGTAATAATCGTAATAGACCATCGGCGTTTGAATTGACTCGACCTGGCTTGTATTTGACATGACTTAGTCGTAAGTGCCAACGTACTAGACGTGATGAGGGGTTCTGACAATTGAAGAGCCATTGTAGTGGTCTATGGTCAGTGAGGATGGTGAATTTACGACCGTAAAGGTATGGTCTAAATTGTTGGACCGAATTTAGAATGCTTAGTAGTTCTTTTTCCGTAGTACTATAATTTGATTCAGCGGAGTTGAGGGTGCGTGAATAATAAGCTACATGTAAATCCTCTCCGTTTTTTATTTGAGATAGGACAGCGTCTGCGCCGACATTAGAAACGTCTGTCGTGTGAACGAAAGGCATAGAAAAATCAGGGTATTGAAGTATTGGCTTCTCAATTAATTTTTGCTTGAGTGTTTGAAACGCCTTTTCTTGTTCTTGCGTCCAATTGAACTGAACGTCCTTTTTCAAAAGATGGGTCAATCGTTTTGCAATAGAGGAAAAGTCTTTAATGAATTTACGATAATAACCTACCATACCTAGGAATAGCTTGATATGTTTTAGATTTTCTGGTCTAGGAACATTTTGTATTGCTTCGATTTTATTAGGATTAGGCTGTAGACCTTTGTCCGAGATGATATGACCTAGATATTGACACTGTTTGTTTAGAAAGTCACACTTGTCAGGTTGAAGTTTCAAATTATGTTCGCGTAATTTCGAAAATACATTTTTGAGTTTGCGATTATGATCATTCAAGGTGCTCATGCAAATGATTACGTCGTCGAGGTACACGAAGCATTGATTGTGTGTCAAACCTGTTAGGACATTGTTCATTAACCATTGGCAATAACTTAGACTATTAGGTAGACCAAATGGCATTCGGCGAAATTCGTAATGACCATTAGGTGTAGTGAAGGCGGTTTTATGTGCGTCAGTCGGATTCATTGGGATTTGGTGAACACCACTGACGAGATCTAAAGTCGTGAAATATTGCGTGTGACCTAACTGATGTAATATATCCTCAATGTTCGAAAGGGGTACGCATCTCCTATGGTTTTTTCATTTAGTATACGATAGTCGATCACAATTCGCCATTTCTTTTGACCGGACGCGTCGAGTTTCTTTGGGACCACCCATAATGGACTTGACCATGGACTCATTGACGGTTTAATTATACCTTGCTCTAACATCTTTTCAATTTGTTTGTTAACTTCATTTTTGTGAACTTCAGGATATCTATAAGTTTTGACATGAGTAGGATGTTCGTCGGATGTAGAAATTGAATGCGATATGGCATCTGTATGTGTAAGAACATCATTGGGTAGGTGAAAGGTATCATTGAATTCTTCACATATATTTTTTATTGAATTTCTTTCTTCCGGATTTAGGTGAGTTAATCGTAAATTATCGTGTAACATTTTTAGTCTTTTGATTTTACTAGGGATCGTTTTCGCTAGATTAAAAATGGAAATTTGTTTGGGGATTGGTTCGATACTAAATTCTGGCACTGGAATTATGCGTTTCGTATTTGATTTGTTTATTATAGTGATTAAAGCGTGATTTTATTCACGAATTCGCACGAAAGCATTTGGAATCAGTATAGAGCCGTCGTTTGCGACTTTTTGATTGTAGATTACACCTTCAATTACATTCTTAGGATTGTTGTATTTAATTGGCACAACAGTTTCTGACCTCGGATTTAGTATAATTGATGAAATAGAATATTGAGGTGTATTACGATACAGAGGAATAGAAATAGTCGGTGAGTTGATGAGCTTGTGGAATTAGCATAATTTATTTGAACTCGTTTGTCTCGAAGGAAGTCATCGCCTAAAAGTCCGTCAGAGGGAATATTCGTATGTGAGTCGATGACTTGGAATTTGAAAATTAATTCTTTGTTGTGGATTTGCAAATTGAGTTCTACTTCGCCCATTGTCGAGATTGGGTTATTAGGTGACAACCCATTGAGTATCATTGGATTGTTATTGTTAAGCGTGATATTATTCCGACTGGAAGCCTTAGTGAGAGAAATAGAGGCTCCTGTGTCGACTAACAACTTTAGGATTTTGTTATCTTTTTTAGGTTGATTTGATTGAAACGTTACATAGGTCAAATCATTAGGCGAAGAAAAAGGAATTATTTAGATCGTGAACTGGTCTAACGAATGTATTATATCCGTTACAATTGGTGGATTCGGAGATTCGCTCGCTGTGTAAAAATTTTGTTGGAAATTAATAGATTGTGAACTAGTGCGATTGGGGGAACTTGGGGGATCTGATGCGTTTCTTGCATTATTAAATTGTCTTTTTCCGCATTCTTCAATTAAATGACAGAATTCTTTACAACACTTGCATTGTTTTACATTAGAATTAGAATTATTGGAATTAGTTCGGGTCTGATGATTAGTATTAGGGTTTGAATGTTGTGTATTATAACTATAATTAATTGATTTATGTGTTGGTCTATTTTGTTTATTATGGAAGCAATTTTGTGTTGAGTGATTGGTAAGCCCGCAATTCTTACATTTGCTAAAATTATTCTTGTACAAAATTCTTAACGCTTTTCCTTCCACAATCGCTGCAGTTATTGCATTATTAATTGAACTGAATTCACGATATCTAAGCATTTGGCAAATGTTGGGTTGTGCGTGGTAAATGAATCTATTAAGCGACATGTCTTGAATCATGGATATTCTACCTTGTAATTTAATTTCGTCACTTTCGGTGGAATAAATGATTGCAAGTATGCGTGAAGTTACGTCTTCCAATCTTTGGTAAAATTGGGACACGTTTTGATTAATTCCTTGTTGAATTTGATTTAATTCTTCTAACAACTGGTCTAACGATTTACGATCTTGATATAAGTTGATTAACAGGGCTGAAATAATATCCCAAGTGGTGAGGTTACAATGAATATCAATCTGTTCTGGTGCTTTACCGGTGATTCTACTTTTTACATATAAAAGCAGGGGATTGATTTGTGACGGTTGGGCTAACTCGAACACTGAATCGACTTGTTTAATGAAACTTCTAAGTTTATACCTATCACCATCGCAATCGTTTCTGATAAGCTGAATTAAAAAGTCAAGAGACAGTTGATTTGAATGATTTTGTGCCTCTTGTACGTCATGTGATGAACTTGTAGCCATCTTTAGACAGATAATTTATGCGTTATTTATGGAAAGTGAGGGAATAAGAAAGATAGGAAGCAAGATTACCTACTTGTATATTTGTGCGTGCCTATCGTGACGTAGACAATGGAAATTGTCGCTCTGGACCCGTGCTGCGGTCGCCTTTAGGAAGCCAACCATGTCCGATGAGCTTCCAACAGATCCCACTTCTGACACCAAAAACTATGTTGTATTCTTCTCGTCGGAGTCGAATACTAACACTTTATTTACGTTTCTTGAAGAGTGACCGATTAAGTAGGGGAATAAAAATACACTACTTGAAACTATCACTATTTACTTGCAAGCAAACGGAGTAATTACAACACCTAGTATGATCAATAGATCTTATACAGCGTCTGAAAATTAATTACTGAATTCTAAATTCTAAGTAAGGGTTTTTATGTAACTTAACATTCTTAAGGAATCGCCTTATTAGGAGGGATGCAACCCTGCTATTGGAGCGGCGATCACCCTACTTTACGGGATTGGAGCGGCTTAAAGCAAAGTCTGTTAGAGGTCTTAAAAGGTCGGATGGAACATGTGGATTTGTAATACACATGGTTATCATAATTCTTTAGTTTTTACTTAGTGGATCGCCAGAAATTCATAGCGGACACAGTTATATAAACATCCCGCGGATGAGGGCTTTTAACATTGGGTGACTTAAAATTATTACTGAAGATATCGTGAGAACTAACTTTAGAGCATTTTCACAAAAAGGGGTGCTAAAAGCTACTTAACGTTACTAGATAATTAAACACAAGAATTCACTTAGTGTCTGAATTCGGTGTGCATCTAACAATATAATCTCTAAAAACAGAGAAAACTTCCGATTCATCCTCAATTAAAAACGTAACAGAGCAGTGAGTAAATTCATCCACAAAAGTACAAAAATAACTTTTATTATTGATAGTTGAAGGAGTGATTGGACTACAGACATCAGAGTACACGATGAATAATGGTCATAGTATGTAAGTTTTATATTTAGTTTTTTCAAATGGCAAACAAGCGTGTTTACAAGCTTCACATAAATCGTCGACTATTTGTTTATTCTTTAATTGTAAGAATTTAAATTTTCCAATATGCTTCAAACGTTGATGATGGTCATAATTATTATTTAAACTATTGTCTACCTGAAAATACTAACTTATTTTCGTTAGATTCACACTAAAATCTATAGCTATTAAAGTGTTTAAGGACTTACCACTCATAATTGTTTTACCATTTTTCATTACCTCAACTCCTTTTTGATTGAATACAATACTCATACTTGCCTGCCACATTTGCCATTTGCGCCATTTTATCCGATTTATTTAATTTTGCACCTGATGCTAATGATTCTGTGATTAAATTTTCAAATAGGGTAGAATGCTTCACAAGCAGTATGTGATCTTGTAGTTTCAAAGTAAGTATTTTTTTCGAAGGGTTAATTGGATGGCTAAATTTCTTCGCTAATAGATATTGTCTAAAATTTGTTTCACTGTATTTTCACCTTTCACAAAGCCAATAAAAGAATCCTATGAATATTCAACTATACCGTTTTTCGCTTATTTCCCCGATTTAATCCACTCATATCCTGGCTAATCAGAGGTTTCGTCATCTATGACCCTAATTAAACGTAGTTCCGTTAATAAACTACGTATTCTTTTCGAACTCTCCAGTGTCTCTTATAACCAAAACACTTCACGAAATAAGTACTTCCTGCTAATTTACGTCACTTATAATAAAAAACAGTTGATCAGAGAAACCTAGGTAATAAAGAATAATAATTATTATAAAAGAAAGTTCTTTTGTTTTATATCAGCTTTGCACAAGAAAGAACATGACCGCCTTTTAGAGAAGACGTGTGCAAAGTTACTTAACGCATCGATATACAAAGACCATTTTCTAAACGCTTCGATACACCTTACATCGACCCTTATCTGCACGCCCGTTTGTTTTCCTCTTAAGTACATAATTTATGGTAGAATTTTTTCTACGCCTGCATACTTCTTGCGTCTCTTCTTTAGTTAACATATATTTTTGTAACTTTGTAGAAATTATTTGAGTCTCCTTTTTATCATTCGTACTCTAATCGAGATGTCTACGTTCTAGTGTATTCCTCTTCCTTTGTTTAAACCTTTAATGACCTTACCGCGACCCTCTCGTTTCTTTTTGTTAGTCAGTACGACCGGCCCCGCACTGTAAAAAAGAGTGTTCTTGTTAGATATTCCTTATATAGTTAATTATTCTTTTCTATTAGTCATGGCACCTACATTATCCGTAACCTGTGTTTGTTGTAACACTGTGCTGGAGGAGCACAAAAGCTTTGCTTGCTATGTTTGTAAAAAATTATTTAACTATTCTTTTGTGAAGCTTACTGTGTTTGAAATACGCATTATTAAATCCAAACGCTGTCTCAATTGGACATCTAGTACTTGTTCTAGTTTGGGTAATGACTTGAACGATTTGAAGGCTGCTATCTTTGCACTTAAAGAGAAGCTGTCGGAGTTAAGAAATCAGAGATCTCCTTCTTCATCAACTGGACTCGATGGTGACGCGTTTGAGGAGGTTATTCAGGAGATTAGTGAACGAACAAAAGGAAATCCAGTCTGATTATCTACCGAATTAACTAAAAATCGTCTAAATCAAAAACCGATCGTCTTACTAATGACGATGAAGTTGTTAAGAATTTGTTAAAATATCTATTCATTGAATTTCAGGCTTCTCCTGTACGATTGGGCAGATTAGACAGTTCCAATCCTAAGCCTAGACCGGTTAGAGTTGCGCTTGATAGTGAGCAGTTGGTTCATAATGTTATTCACAGATCTAAACTTCTCAAAAGCAATACTGACCTTAATGGCATTCATGTGTCATTAGATCGTATACCGCGTCAGATCAAGTATTTTCATGAGGTTAAAGAATTGTCGCTTTAAACTAGAAACGTCCGACATATTCAACGCTCTGTCCACTCATCTTCATTGTTATTATCAAAATTGCCGTGACATAAGAACCAAAGCTCAGGAATTCTATGCGTCTATCAGTGTTTCATCGTATGACTTAATTTTTCTTACAGAGACTTGGTTATCAGAGGAAGTGGATAGTGCTGAATTTTTTCCTGAATCTTTTTCTGTGATTCGAACTGACCGTAACTTCGATGCAACTGACCGTGTCAGAGGCGGTGGAGCTTTATTCGCGTACAATAACTGTTTTCTTGCTTATAGAGTGTATACGACCAGTATTTCAAATGATTTTCCTTTAATCGATATTGTTGCATGTAAATGTACAATTGATTATAAGACTATTTACTGTTTTGCTGTTTACATACCTCCAGATACCTCGATAAATATTTTAGAGAGCTTCATGGAGTCGCTTGAGCAATTGGTAATAGGTTACCAGAATGTTCTAATTCTCGATGACTTTAATTGTTCGAACTTAATACTACGCGATGCTCAAGATTCCAAATGACGTATATTGAAATCGTTCTTGGATTTCACCAACTTCAATCAATCTAACACTGTTTTGAATGTAAACGGTAAAATTTTAGATTTACTTATTTCGGGTATTCCTTGTGATGTTGAACGAGATAGCTCTCCACTGATTCCAGAGGATGTTGACCATCCCGCACTGTCTTTTGATTTTTCAGTAGACTGCAACTGCCACCAATTTTAACTTTCCTAATTATAACAAAACATATAACTTCCGCAAAGGAGATTTTCCTGAGCTTTATGCATCATTACAGAGTATTAGTTGGGACTTTCTGAACGATTTCGTGGATGTCAACGCAGCTTGCGGTTCCTTTTATCGGATGCTCTATGAGGTTTTTGACAAACATATTCCTAAAACAAGGCAGTCTCGTGGGCACTATCCGAAATGGTTTACACCGCAGTTAATTTATAATATCAAATTAAAGGAAAAATATGATAAAAAGTATAAAATGTTTAACTGTTCTATTTCATTAACCAATTTTAAGCGCCTTCGCTCTCTTACTAAAAAGCAGAGTATGGAAGCTTTTTCTGCATACTTAGTAAATATTGGAAATAGTTTATGTCTAGATCCTAAGCAATTCTGGACTTTTATCCACCACAAGAAGCGGTCGTCTAGAATTCGAGGAAACATGACTTTCAACAATATACATCTAAATGATTCTATTTCTATTGTTAATTCGTTTGGTAAATACTTCAGTATGGTTTATACCACATCTATTAATTCAGAGTCTAATGCATCAATTGACCCACAGATTGGAAACAGCTCGCATAACATAAATAAGGGTCCTATCTCTGCGGCTACAGTAATTTAAATTACCAAAAACTTAAAGATAGTTTAATATCTGGCCACGATCAGGTTCCCGCTTTCTTGGTTAAGGACTGTAAATTCATATTTGCGATTCCTTTGACAAAATTATTCAACTTAGCTCTTACATCGTTGACCTTTCCTGACATCTGGAAAGTGGCAAGGATTACTTCGATACACAAAAACGGTGATGTGAGTAATGTGGTGAACTAGAGACCTGTCGCTGTTCTTTCTAATTTCGCTAAGTTGTTGGAACTAATTATGTATTCACATATTTTTCCTATAATGAATCATCATATTTCTCCTCATCAATATGGATTTATGGCGAAACGATCGACCGTGTCAAACTTGGCTTGTTTTAAACAATTTGTGGCAAGCTCCCTTGATGCTGGTGGCCAGGTGGACACCATTTATACCGACTTTTCTAAAGCGTTCGACCATATTGGTCATGCAACATTGCTTAGAAAACTGATGGCTTTTGGTTTTAGTGAAGATTTGGTTCGTTTTTTTAAGTCATACTTAACGAGTAGATCACAGTAGGTGTTCTACAATGGCTACGTATCAGGATCATTTCAAGCACTGTCAGGAGTACCTCAGGGCTCAAATTTGGGTCCTTAGCTGTTCAATATTTTTATTAATGACATTACAACTGCAATTAACTCAAATAAGTTGCTGTTTGCTGATGATCTTAAAGTATTCCGAGAAATTTCATCAGTATCGGACTGTCTTAGCCTTCAGGCTGCCTTGGATAATATTGCTTTGTGGTGTGAATCTAATAATCTACCCCTAAATATATCTAAATGTAAGACAATATCATTTACACGCAGAATCGTTCCGGTTTCTTTCCCTTATTGTATTGGTGAGAGTCAGTTGGGTGTTTGGTGTGATCCTACACTTAATTTTAATCATCACATGTATGTAATTACTGCCTCGGCTAGAAAAGTGTTGGGTTTCATTATTGGGAATTGCAGATGTCTTAAAAATACCCACGCTTTACAAGCTTTGTACTTTGCTCTGGTCAGATCTCGTCTAGAGTATGCGTCAGTAGTATGGTATCCTTTTTATTTAACACACAGACGAGATCTTGAATTAATTCAAAGATTTTTAAAATTTCTAAGTTTTCAAATTGATAATGTTTATCCAGTTAGAAATATAGATAAGGCAATTTTGTTGAATCGCTTTGAGATACCGTCACTTCAATTCCGAAGAATTACTTCTAGCATTAAATATCTATATAATTTAATTCATGGTAACATTGACTGTCCTGATCTTTTGCAATTACTAAATTTTTATATACCACCATTTTTATCTCGTAATCCACCAACATTTTATTTGCCACGATGTAGAACAAATATTGGATCTTGCACGCCTATATACTTGATGTGCTACAATTACAATATAATTTCGACTGTCTGTGACATCAACTCATTGCGGGATATTGTCAGCTGTTGTGAGCGGCATTTCAATGCATTTGTATAGGTTCTTCTGGAAATATTATATTGTTGTAGAGTTATACTGGTTTGTTTATTGTATTTTCATTAATTGTCCTGTAATTGAATTGTAATTTGTTGGACAATAAAGATTATTATTATTATTATTATTATTATTTACGACAGGTCTATGTGTTTAGGTATCAATTAATTTTTGACGTGTGTTATTAATACGCAACGTTTAAACTCGCAGTCTTTCGTCAGGATATAATTATTCCCCTTGAGTTCTCCAACAGTAAACCAAGGTGAAAATGCACTACGACGGGGGCAGAGTGAAAAGGGACAAGTTCATTTAGGATGTTATAGAGCATTTCATAGAACAAGTTCACACAATCAGCGAACCTACATACATATGTAGCTTACTGAATGAGTGCTGCGAATATAACTCGGCTTATAAGATGTGCAGTCTCAACCAACACCTATCGAAGGTTCACAAAAATCACAAACTCTTCCTTTATCTTTTTGCAAACGCCGTAACTGCCATCTGACCTGTACGGCATATTGACTGGGTAGTCCGTAAACCAGTGCAGATGCTCCACTTTGAAAAATAATGCATTTTCATGTCGGCAATAACTGTGGAACAACTGCGAACTCTGAACAACTTGATTCCTGTGTATTTCAGCATGGCATTCATGTCAGGCCAAACTGTTGAAGTGGCGGGTTGGGTGTAAACCGTACGCATCGTGACATACTTCTGTAATATTTTTGAATACGCATGTTAGCAACAGAAGCTTTTGAGGTAAATATTCAAACGTTTCAGTAAACCCCAGCAAGTAAACGTGATACAGACCATCACGAAGTGTTCGTGGATTTGATCGCTAACAACTTTTCCTGTCAAGAGGTTATCGAAGATATTTTTGGGTGGTAAGACTTTCAGCAAACTTCTCAATGGATGAGGCCCTTAACCTCAAGGATTCTAAGGATGTCATTTCTATATTGACTTTTCAAAATGCACTCGACATATTTAGGTACTGGTTCACTTCAGTGTTGGTGAACGTAATAAGCTCTCTGTTCAGCTCTATATTGCCCTATGGAACGGCATTGGTCAGCCACTTTATCGCCGTTTAATACTATTTCACATATGTGACATTTTGCAGTTTCAGTGCTTGGTCTCAGCTTGTCGTCGATGTAGTGTTTGATTGGTTTGACAAATTTCGTGTACAGTTGTTGGATGTCTTTCGTCAAAAGGTGCACGCAAACATAGGAACAGTCCGGGCCGACATATAGTTATGTTCAGATAACATACAACAGACATAATTAGGCGCCAGACATCCCCTTAAAATGTAAGACATCTTCCGTTTAAAACACTAATATCATCCCTAAAGAATTCCACAAACCCCGACCAGAATGGTTTGTGGACAAGGTATTAATTTACGCGACACATATGGTCAGCGACATTCAGAACTTACAATCCGGGTAGATAACTTGTACCTCTAGGCTATAGGCTTGCGTACGTTATATTCTATATTATATTCTTTTGTGTTAGACTTAGTTATAATTTTAAATAAACTTAAAAAAATTCTTTTGAGATTTCATTAAACGGAATTGGCGCTGCGAACATGATATCCAAACGGTACAGAGTTCGCGAACCCACCGGTAATTATTAAATTTTTATTGGATATCTACGAACTTTATATCATCGGGTAAAGGGTAGTGTGTTACGTTGCGGTCCTGGGAGAATATCGTTTACTGTAAATCATCTCCACGATAGGCGCGGTATCCACACCGATCTCCCACATCAATCACTGCTGGAGGACCCCTACCTGGACATGGAATCCACGACTCAGCACCTGCTAGGCACCGGTACTTGTACCACCTTATTAGCCACACCTGCTCCCTTGTAAGTACTGTCCATTATACCCATTTTTATTGTTTACGTACAAAACACGTGGTTTTGTCGTTTCTTTTATTATCTACATATATCTATCTATCTATATATATGTTAGTTTATTCCCCTATTTTTAAATAAAACATACACAAACGGAAGACACAGCTATTTATTCCTTTTTACACATTGACATATATCACCCGTCATTATTTCCCAGGCGTCTCGGTTTTAATAACAAATGTCTGAATTGCACACTTCACATTCCACTTCATTACAAGAAGCTCACACGGCCAATTGTGACCTAAAATTCGTTCTCAAATTTTGAATTTCTTTTTTTTTTTATTTCTATTTAATCTCATGTTGTAAAGAGTACGTCGTTTCAACGTCCAGATTCTCTTAACTCTGACGCAAAGAGCAGACCTTTTAGCAACCAATCAAACAAACTATCATTGCAAAGAGCACGTCATTTCAGCGTTGAAGTATGCATAACCTTCACGCAAAGAGCACATCTTTCAACAATGAACCCAACAATAGCTGTCATTGTAAAGAGCACGTCATTTCAACACCCAAAGATTCGTAACTTTGGCGCAAAGAGCACGTCTTTCAACAATCTCTCTTTCTCTTTTTTTCTTTTGTTATAAGTGGGTGAACCATATACAATTCGGCGTCCTTTTGTTACATTCTTACCAATTAAAGCTCACATGGGCATCCTATGACGATTGAAAATAGGAACAACATAATCTAGCAAACATTTCGCTAATTCTCTAAATGTGTTACGCAAAAATACCTATAGTGGCTAATGGTTCACAGCAAATAAACAATATATAACAACGGCAGTAAAAGAACAAAACATATAATTATTACTATTAAATTGCGTTTTCTTCAAATTCACCTGGCCATATCCGCATCATGTCTTTAGCAACAATTCTTTTGCGGTTAGTAGCTAAATTTCTAATCTCTACGCGGTCATTATGTAACAACTGTAAAATTTCCAAAGGACCTTCATATCGTGGATCTAATTTTGACAAATGTGAATTTCCAGATGGATGCAAAACTATATCGCCTATTTCAAAAATTTTGGTCATTCTTCGCTTTTTATCGTAATGAGCGCTCGTAAGCAATTTTTCGATCCTCACTCAGATTTCGATCAGTATTTGTTATTGATTTTATACTTTCTGTTAATGTTTGAATGTCCACCGAATCTATGGTTTGCCCTGTTAACAGATAAAGTGGGGAGAAACCGGTGGCTTTTGTTTGGTCATATTAAGGGTTGATTACAACTTTGGAAGAACACTCGCGCATTCTGACTTTTTGTCGTCTACTTCTACTCTTAGTAAATCTAAAACTGTTGAGACGTATCTCTCCACTTGACCATTTCCACGCGGAGCACTTTTGGCAGTAAGATGTTGAGTAATATGTAATCTTGAAAGTAACTGCTTTACTCGTTGATCAGTAAAATTAGTTCCTCTATCACATATTAATCTTTTAGTAGTTCCAAATATATTTAAATAAATTTCTAGTTTTTCACATGTTTCAGGACCAGAAAGAGTTTTTAAAGGAATTAAGAATAAATATTTGGTGAAGGCGTCTATTAAGAGAAGGATATGTTTGTAATCCTCTAATGACGTAGGGAATGGCCCCACGCAGTCGCAATGCACAGTATGAAAAGGGATTGGAATTTTATCGATAGGATGTAAGAGTCCCTGCTTGGGTCCGGTATGTTTTTTATTTGCGATACACTTTAGGCAATGATCACAATATTTCTTTACGAATCGCGCCATTCGTGGGAACCAAAAGTAATGGTTTATTTTTGCAAAAGTTTTGTCCGGCCCAACGTGCAACTGTTCATCATGGAAAATTTTTAACAAACCGAGTCTACTTCCCTTTGGTACAAAGGCCCTGTAGATTGGGGGATTTCGATCAGGATTAATTTTTCTAAATAAAATGTCATTTTGACAAAAGTAGTCGTGGGTTAATTCCCCATTAAGTAATTTTGACTTAATATCACAGGTTTCGGGGTCGCGCTCTTGATTTATTTTAAGCCAATTATCGGTTGTAAGAACGTTCACGGGAGGTCTGCGGTCGAGTTGTTCAGGATATTGTGGTGGATTCCTACTGAAGTAATCCACGTGTGGAATGTATTTTCCTTTGCGATATTCGATGCTGAAGGTATAACTTTGTAGATAAAGCCACCATCTTGCAATCCTAGGCAATAAATCCTTTTTCTTTTGAGTTAATTTTAACGAAGTGCAATCGGTGATAAGTTTAAAATTTATTCCTAGTAAATGAACGCGGTAGTGCTTTAGTGCATAATAAACAGCTAGGGTTTCTAGTTCATAAGAATGGTATTTACTTTCTTGTTTAGCTCGTTTCGAAAAATAAAAAGTAACTCTCAGTGTATTATCACATTTTTGAAATAGAATAGCCCCGAACCCCAAGGAACTTGCGTCCGTATGAAGCTCAGTTTCCAAGGTTGGGTCGAAAATTGATAAAAGGGGTTGTTGGCTTAGAAACGCGACTACATAATTCTTGGCAATTCCTTGTTCAGTTCCCCATACGAAATCTAGTCCTTTTTGGTTAAATTTGTTATACAAGCTGTGCGCGCAGAGAATTCAGGTACATATTTGCGAAAGTAACTCGCTAACCCCATAAACTTACGGACTTGTTTTATGTTTCTGGGATTGGGTGCATTTAATAAGGCTTCCAATTTCCCTTTATCCGGCCTTATACCATCTTGAGAAATTTCGTGTCCAAGATAAAGAATTTGACGTTCAAGAAATTTACATTTCTTTATGTTCAAAGTAAAACCTGCAGAAGTAAGTGAAGCCAGTACTCGTACAGTTTCTCTAAACCTTCCTGACTGGTTTTAGATGGGATAATTATATCGTCCAGATACATCAAGGCGTTGGTGTCCTTTAAATTACCCAAAGCTTTGCAAATAGCTCGTTGAAATACTGCAGGAGAGTTTGACAGACCAAAGGGCGAACGTAAATGTTCAAAATGCCCATCCGGCGTCACAAATGCGGTTTTTCGATCACATTTTTAGCTACTGGAATTTGGTGAAACCCAGCTGCCATATCAAGGGTCGTAAAATATTTGTGTCCACCCAGCTGATCAATTTGATCATCTATACGCGGTAACGGAAACCTATCTTTGATGGTTATTTCATTAAGAGCACGGTAATCAACGCATAAGCGATAACTCCCATCCTTTTTATGTACCAAGATAACTGGACTAGCAAAAGGCGACGTGCTTTCGCGTATATTATTTTGCATTAGGTCTTTGATAATGTCTTTAACCTTTTCTCGTTCAGACAATGACATGCGGTACGGATTACAATGAATTATCTTATCACTCTTCAATCTTATATTCATTTCACCGGTTGTAATTGCCCTCACAGAATTGCCACTGGTGATAAAGTCACTGTAGTTAGACATTAGTTTTTACAAGCAATCTAAATCGTCTTCTTCTAAAGCTGTTCTAATTTGCTCAGGGCAAATGGTTACGCTTTGAATCTGATGTTCAGGCTTTAATTGTTTTGAGTCTTCGAGGTAAATTCTGGTCCCCCGCGAATCAGTACACATTTTAAGTCCTTTATGATTGAGTAAATCTCTACCCAGAATAGCGTCCGGTTTCATAACAGAGCTTTCAACAACATAAAAATTTATTTCGAACGCCGTGCCGTCCCGCTCAAGCAGCAAAACAGCTCTTTGACTGGTTGGTATTAGGCTACCACCTATGCCCTTCTGCATGATGAAAGCTGGTTCAAAGCGGCAGCGTAGTTTATGAACGACCTTTTCAGAGATCAAACTACATTCGGCTCCCGTATCAATCAAACAATTAACAGATAAATTTTGTATTTTAAAATTAGTGCAGAAATCATTATCCAGGTCTAAGCAAAAATTATTTATTTTTGAAATTTTTGACGAATTTCCATTTTTGTTATTCTTAAAGAAACATTTTTCAGAACTATGCCCAAATTTTTTACAGATGTCGCATTTTTTTTGATTTTAGGCAGATTCGAATTGGTCGAATTATTATTGTTGTAGTTTGTTAACCTCCGCGATTTCCAACAGTTGCGGCTGATATGCCCAGGTCTTTCGCAATTGTAACACACCTGTTCCTCATTGTTATTTTTAAATGGATCTGGTCGTTTAAAACCCTTTCCTTGACTGTTTTGTTTGTTAATTTGATAATTACTGAGTGAGTTAAGTAATGCTGAAATAGAATTCACGTTGCTATTAAAAGCCACTGTTTTGACATGGGCATCTGATATATCACCAGTAATCAGCTCGATTATTTGGCTATCGCTTAAATTAAAATTTAAACATTTCAATAGCGATATTTTCTTTCTTGCGTACTCACAATAACTCGTGGCTTGGCTGCTACTGTACTGGCTTGCCTTACGCAATCGCTCGCTAAGATTCTTCTTTGCAGGATATAATTGACATCGTTCAGCTCGAAAACTAGCCCAATTCTTGTCTGCTGGAAGCCAGTTGCTGTACCATTCCTTTGCATCAGCCTCCAAGATACTCGAAGCTCTGCAAACCTGTTCAAAATCGGTCCACGCAAAAGTGCTAGCCAAAGCTTCCACGTCGTTACACCATCCGGCGGCCCCCACATCACTTTTTGAGGGATCGAAGGCGGGAACGTTCACTGATACGGAGGGCAGAGCTTGTCTCTCAGCTACGGCTTGTTGGGGACGCTGCTGCATTTCACGGAGAACAGCCGTTAACACATTGGTTAATTCTTCCATTTTTACTAAAGTACACGAAGCACACGCGTAGCGATTTTCAGACACTCCCAATCTCACAATCCTTGTGGTACTTTTAGCGGACCGAATCCCACTTCTGATGTTAGTTTATTCCCCTATTTTTAAATAAAACATACACAAACGGAAAACACAGCTATTTATTCCTTTTTACACATTGACATATATCACCCGTCATTATTTCCCAGGCGTCTCTGTTTTAATAACAAACTTCTGAATTGCACACTTCACATCCCACTTCATTACAAGAAGCTTACATATATAAAATACAAAAAAATTTTCTATGTCCGTTATAGACTTCGAAACTATCCAACCGATGTGCCCCAAAACCGGTTTCATTAGAAAGGCAATAACGCGAGAATGACTTTAGACCACTAAAAAATTCATTCGGTCCATTCATGAAGTGGATTTTCGACTTTTCCCATATAATATTTTTTCCGAATACAGACTGTCAACATAAAAACATTGATCTGTCATTGCCATCAGAAAGTTTTATCATTTGTGGTTATCGCGTCGACCATGTCAAATAATCGAATTAGAAAATATTAAAAATCCCATAGACAGTAAAAACGAGTAATTTTGGCTCCGAAGAATGACGACGTCAACAAAATAAATCATCAAATTTAATTCAAGCTATCCGGTGAACGTCCGGTGTCACGTACAAATCAATTGACACAGTTATAGATGAGGAACAAGCTGTCAACTTTCTAATAGAGTTTCTTTTCTTTCTCTTTGGAACCATCTGGAATGCCACCACATATATTAACTTTAAAAGTTGGTTCATCGTTGATGCTCATTCGCAACTTATTGTTAGACCCACCGAAACTGTGCAGCGGAACAAGATGGTAAGTGTTACTGGTTTGAAGTTAGAAAATTCCTGTTTTTCGCACGGCCAATTATATGTTGCTTGCTCCAGAGTTGGAACGTCGAAAAATCTTTATGTTACACACCTACCGAATAAACTCAAAACACGACGGGTGTCTGCTAGTTAAATGGCAATAAACTAAACTATAAATAATGGCAGTAAACTACGCCGAATTAAACATTGCAAGGGAAATAATTCCACAATACGAAGGTGGAAGCAAAAATGAAGTAATATGAGGACGAGTCCCGGTCGATTTTCGCAAAGAAAATTATAGCGCCGTAAAGGTGACTTAAAAAGTGATAAATTATCTTAATAAAAGTTTTGCGCGACGTGCCTCCCAGAGTCACAATTTCAGAAAAACGATCTTACCTTAAAGTGTTTACGTTACGTTCAAACGAAATCTTCTTATGTATTTAACCCCATAAGTATAATTTATAATACATTTATAATAACTTTTATCCTTTTTCTACAAATATACGTTCCATTATTAATATAATTTTGAGTAATTTACCAATAATTTTACATTTTCTGAAAAGTTAAAATGTATGACTTTCTAAATGACATTTGACTAGAGCAACCAGTACCAACTTAAATAGATGTATATTCATGTAATTCTTCTTATTCTTCTTCGCATCGGTCTATTATTGAAGTTAAACGTTGGTTAAACGAATCGTTGCCGTACACGCAAAAATTGAATGATGCAAAAACTTGCGTATTTTTATGATTTTTTCTGTGTTTGCTAGTCGATAATTTAAGCAAATTTTTGTGTTAATTTTATCTGCTATTTCACTGATTTAGATCATTGACTATCAGACGTGCGTATATATATATATATATATATATATTCTTGCTTCGTTTAGTTGCTTGTTTACGTTTGTAAATGAATAATTGCCATATACGGAAAAATTGATTCATACACGAACTAGGGTATTCTTACGATTTCTTCTGAACATATTTATGTCTATTTGTCGCGAGTTTGTTTTGGATGCGTATATCATACAGAAAGAAAAGTTAAACTATCCCACACCAGCAGACCCAAACCAACCCCACACCATCTGGCACAAACTATCCCACACCACTAGACCCAAACCCATACCACACCACCAGACCGAAACACACCCCACACCATCCCACACAACCAGACCCAAACACACATCCCTATCACCAGACTCAAACCAACACCATACCATCAGACCCAAACCCAATTACACCATCAGACACAAGCCCAATCACACCACCAGACCAAAACCCGCCCTACACCATCCGGCTCTAACTATCCCACACCACTAGACCCAAACCCATACCACACCACCACAACCAAACACACCCCACACCACCAGATCCAAACCCACCTCACACCGTCCGGCCCAAACCATCCCACACCACCATACCCAAACCCACACCACACTACCAGACCCAAACCCACGCCACTACCACCAGACTCAAACTCACACATACTACCAGACCGAAACCCACCCCACAACATCCGGCCATTACTATCCCACACCACTAGACCCAAACCCATACCACACCAACAGAGCCACACACACGCCACACCACCAGACCCAAACACCCCCCACACCATCCGGCCCAAATCATTCCACACCATCCGGCCCAAATCATCCCACACCATCCGGCCCAAATCATCCCACACCACCAAACCCAAATCCACACCATTACCACCAGACTCAAACCCACACCAAACCACCGGATCCAACCCCAATCACATCACCAGACCGAAACCCACGCCACACCATCCGGCCCTAACTATACCACACCACCAGACCGAAACCTATCCCACACCACCCGGCACTAATTATACCACACCACGAAACCCACACCACACCACCCGGCCCAAACTATCCCACACCACCAGACCCAAACCCACACCGCTACCACCAGACTCAAATCCACACCATACCACCAGACCGAAACCCAATGACACCACCAGACCGAAACCCACCCCACACCATTCGACCCTAACTATACCACACCACCAGACCGAAACCCACCCACACCATCCGGCCCTAACTATACCACACCACCAAACCCAAACCCCAATCCACACTACACCGCCCGGCCCAAACTATCCCACACCATCAGACCCAAACCCACACCACACTACACCACACCAGCTGTTGCCTCTCTACAAAGTATCAGCGATGATACTTTCTTTTCCAAATTTGGATTCGTCTATCTCCACGATTTTACTTGGCCCCCTTAACTTTCCTTTATGTATGATATACGCATCCAAAACAACCTCGCGACAAAAGACATAAATATGTACAGAAAAATCATAAAAATACGCAAGTTCGTGCATCATTCAATTTTTGCGTGTACGGCAACGATTCGTTTAACCAACGTTTAACTTCAATAATAGACCGCTTCGAAGAAAAATAAGAAGAATTACATGAATATACATCTATTTAAGTTGGTACTGGTTGCTACTAGTCAAATGTCATTTAGAAAGTCATACATTTTAACATCTCAGAAAATGTAAAATTATTGGTAAATAACTGAAAATTATATTAATAATGGAAGGCATATTTGTAGAGAAAGGATAAAAGTTATTATAAATGTATTATAAATTATACTTGTGGGATTAAATACATAAGCAGATTTCGTTTGAACGTAACGTAAACACTTCAAGGTAAGACCGTTTTTCTGAAATTGTGACTCTGGGAGACACGTCTCGCAAAACTTTTAATAAGATAATTTATCACTTTTTAGGTCACCTTTACGGCGCTATAATTTTTTGCGAAAATCGACCGGGACCCGTCCTCATATTTAGCCGCAAAAATTTGTCTTACTTTCTGCAGGGTTGAGTGCGCATGACGCGTAAACGCGTCACTGTGTTACCATTAGCTGTGCGCATGACGCGCTAACCCATCAAAAAGAAAATTGACCCGAAATTAATAAAGTATTGCATATTTTCTGTTTACTATCTAGAAACTATGCTACTAACTACTATACCATACTACTAACTAGAGTTTTATTTTAAAAATTCTTTCGGTTCTGCTGAAAGTTCCGATGGATTTAGTCAGCACTGAACGTGTTAATATCTATAAAATTACAACCGCAGGTCAAGAACATTGCACATTCAACAAACTATTATTTGAAATGTGTTGCTCCAAATTAATTGGTGCTGCTAGGGACATTTTAGTTGTTTCAAATTGTATCAGCTGGCCCCAGGTTAAAAGCGAATTATTAAATCGTTTTGGCGACCAAAGAAACGAAACCCTGCTCGAAAACGATCTGATCACTTGTTATCAACTCCCACATGAAACATATGACACATATTATGAACGCATCAAAAACAAATTACAACAGTTTTTGGAACATGTGAATATAAGGGAAGTTGACCGAAACATTAAAATTTATAAAAATAATATGTACAATCAACGTGCATTAGGTACATTCCAAGCCGGACTACTTGATCCATACATGTCATTCATAGATTATAAAACGTCCGTCTCGTTAGAAGATTGTTTGGTACACCTTAGAAACTACAATAACCATAAACAGCAAATTAACTTTTTAAATTTTATTAGACAAAGAAATCCCTCAAAGCCCCAGAGAGCTGATTTCAACAAACCACATTCTATTCCTCAATTTCATAGACAAATATTTACGCCGACACAAAATTTCCAATTTACTCCCAAACTGCTACAACACTTCTCGCCATCAACTCCACGAAATGTAGTCAATAACGCTACCCCATTCCGGCGTGGACCTGAAAATCTTTTAGAAAATCGAACGAAAACTCACCTCTCAATAACGGCCAGGTAAGAAGACCAATCTTCCCAGCACCAACACCCATGTCAATTATATGTCAATTTCCACCGCAAATACGTCCAGATCTTAATCATATAGACATCCTAACTTCTCCAGAAGTTCAGGACCCCCTCAATTTAATGTAGAGAAATTGCATAACGTAGAATTCAATGAGGAAACCGAATACGAGCAAGCTGAATTCGAAACTGATTACCAATACAATCAAGATTAATTTTATAACGAAGTAGATGAGAATGAAGAAAATTTTCAGATATCAGTCTCACTAGATCCTCAATTGGCCTAAATGCAATAACTTCTAAACCGATACCTTCTATAACTATCCCCGGTGTAGGTCTTAAAATACTGATAGATTCAGGAGCGTCGGACTCCGTCATCAATCCCGGCCCAGCATTCGCTAAATTTCAAAATTATATATTTCACAAACCCTTTTCTGTAAAAAGTCTAAATCAAACGATCGAGAACGATGAAAATGTATCATACCCTATTTTACAAGAATTTGGAATCGGTCATCCAGTAAATTTCCATATTTTACAACAGGTTCGACGCTCTTCTCGGTAGCGACGACTTTGAAAAGTTAAGAGCAACTATAGATTATGGTACGAGAAAATAGGCCCCGTTAGAATACCATCTTTATGGAATTAAACCCGAAGAACTTTCGACCTTCCAAGCAGGTCATAAAAAATCAAATAAAAATCCCCGTTAACATCGAAGGAGATCAAGTAGTAATCGAAGAAACCCGCGTAGATGATATTGTCAATCCTGCTTCAATTTCATACGCTAAACAGGGTATTTGTACAATCCCCTTCGAAGAAGAACGTGAGTTAGGGATTAATTTCCATGTTCAATTGGAAGCACAACCCCTCGCCGACTTCGAAATTAAAGATCCCCGTAATGAACCCGCACACCTAGATATCGCAAATAGTTTACGCATTGAACACCTCAACTACGAAGAGAAAACGAAAATAAAATCATTATTTCGACAATATAAAGATATTTTCTTCTCCGAAAACACAGATCTTACATTTACAAATGCAGTAAAACACGAAATTCGAACGACCGACGATGCTCCCGTATTTTGCAAGTCATTCCGTTATCCGTATCATCTCAAAAGTGAAATTCAAACACAATTACAAAATTTATGAAATAACAAAATCATCCGCCCCAGTATTTCTCCACACAGTTCTCCTGTCTGGATAGTCCCAAAGAAACTTGACACAAGTGGCAAGCGTAAGTGGCGACTTCTAATTGACTACCGTAAATAAAACGAGAAAACTGTAGAGGATAAATACCCTTTGCCCTGAATAGACGAAATATTAGATAACCTAGGTAGATACACATATTTCTCCACTCTCGACTTGGCACAAGGCTTTCATTAGATTGAAATGGATCCTAAATCTGTCGAAAAACTGCTTTTGTAGTAAACAACGGGCACTACGAGTATGTACGAATGCCATTTGGCCTGAAAAACGACCTAAGTACCTTCCAACGGGTTATGAACAACGTCCTACGAGAACATCTTTATAGATCATGTTTCGTCTACATGGACGATATCGTAATATTCTCAAAATCCCTCCAAGAACACCTTGTGCACATCAAACTAATATTCGACAAACTGAAGCGCTGCAATTTAAAAGTACAACTCGACAAATGCGAATTTCTAAGGAAGGAAGTAGGTTTTCTCGGTCACGTCATCACTTCAAACGGTATTAAACCAAATGTTGCCAAAATCAAAGCAGTCCAAGACTATCCACTACCAAAAACTATAAAAGAAATCCGTGCATTTGTAGGATATTACAGACGATTTATTAAGAATTTTGCCACTCACCCGCTGTCTGAAGAAGGAAACAAAAATAGATATAACTCATTCAGACTATGTGCAAACATTCCATCATTGTAAAGAATTGTTAACAATTTTTTTACTAAGACATTCCACGTAACAACAGATGCATCAAATTTTGCAATAGGCGGCGTTTTTTCGCAAAATTCAAGGCCCATTACATTTTATTCGAGAATCCTAAACAATGCAAAACGCAATTATTCTACTATCGAGCGCGAACTCCTCGCAATAGTTGAAACATGCAAGCACTTTAGGCCGTACCTTTTCGGCCGAGAATTTCTGATAGAGACTGACTACAAACCCCTTCTTTGGTTGTTCTCCGTAAAGGATCCCAATTCCCAATTAATTAGATGGAGACTTAAACTTGAGGAATTTAAGTATAAAGTATTATATAAAAAGGGCAAGGAAAATTCCGTAGCAGACGAAATTAATACTAAGAAGACCATTAATGACGACGACCTAGATCTGCTCTCAGCTCTCCCTAACGTAGATTTAGATGAAAATATATCTCTAACTGGCTATGACGAAATTCTTAACGCCTCCGAAAACGGAACCACTGAAAATGACGTTCCTGAAAATGAGAGACCTTCTAACGTCACTCAACATACATCCGCCAATTTTCACAACACCGATATCAGAGAAACCCATAAATCAATTTGTTAATCGTATTATCATGTAATTAGGCGACCAATATGTCAAGTATACACGACCGTTTTCTAAACAAAATTATTCCGTCGCGATTCGTAATGGTCATCAATTATAAGGTATAAAAGACGCCTTTAAACAAATAATAGATCCCAAACAATTATACGGCATCTATTTTTGTGATAATTCATTAGATCCACTATTCATTAAAATCTGCCAAGTCCTGTTTAACAGCACTTTAAAATTCATGAAAGGTAACTCACTAACAAAAGATATCCAAAATACCGAGCGACAATCGAATATAATCCAAGACTACCATTCTAAGGATCATAACGGTATTACTGAAACATACAATAATTTGAAATTGAAATATTATTGGCCAGACATGAAAACTAAAATCAATAAAACTATAAACGAATGCGAAACTTGTCTCCTAGGTAAATACGAGAGAAATCCGTACAAAATGCCATTTTCCGGCTCATTATTAGCAAAAAGGCCATTTGATATTGTACACATAGACACATTTGGATTCGATGGACACAAATTTTTAACGCTTATAGATGTGTTATCGAGATATACACAGGCATACTATGTTCAAGACCTAACTGATATTACGATTCTGAATAAGTTAAGACACTACTTCGCCCATCATAATTATCCAAAAAAGATTATCTGTGATGACGGAAAGGAATTTAAAAATCACGTATTCCAAGAATATTGTAAGCTATTCAAAATTAATTTTCACTATACCACTAATTATAACAGTATTTCAAATTCGCCAGTAGAAAGAGTTCACTCCACTTTATTGGAAAAAATTAGAATCGAAAAACTACAAAATAAAACCAAAACTCGGTAAAATCTAATATCTGCTGTACTTACGCATAATCAATCTGTCCATTGTTCTACGAATTACACACCCTTTTCACTCTTGTATGGCCCTTATGAAAACTTAAATGCGCACAAGTTAGAATTAAATACGGCCATTGACGATAGTTATAATGACAAAAGAAAATCGTAATAATACAATAATTGTAAATGAATGGGTATAGAAATGGTGGAAGGTGGGTACGTGTGTGAAATCTGTTCCGCAAAAGTTGACATACAAAAGGAATACAAAATCTTAAAATGTGCTAATGTGAACTGTATTATGTGTGTGCATCACAATTGTACACTATATAAGGACTCTGAACTAATTTATCGAATCTTCAAAGAATAATATAAAGTGGTTCTACAACAACTTTTCTGAGCAAAATAATAAAAAAACAGTTAGAAATGATGCCGAGACTCTGTAGCATGGAGAAACGAATGGGTGAGATATTTGAATGATAAAATCCTATTAACAAGAATTGAGAATCAGAATGACATGATACATAACCTGAAAGAACAAACTAATAATAATATTGATAAATCTCAGAATAAGCAGGAAACAGTAAAGAAATCTTCAAATGAAAAGGAAACTAGTAGAATGGGTACACGATCTCAAACCATAGATGGAGCCCCTAAAATCAACGAACAGAGAAAAATAGACATGGATAAAGGAACTAATAGAAAGAGAAACATCACGAGGAAAAGAAACAAATTTAAAAACTGTTGCAAATACTGAAGTAAATAGGGTCACCGACACTGACAAAGCCAAAAACATAAAATCAGCAAAAAATATACGAGGAAATAATATGAACACTACTTTAACTGCCGTACAAAACCGAAAATGGATATTTTTATCAAATTTCGTTAAAAACACAACTGAGACCAATATTACTGAAAATTTTTGCAAGTACGAACTTCCTACGTTAGTATGTGAGAAATTAGAAATTAAAAATCAAGAAATTGCGGCGTGTAAAGTTGCCGTGATTGAAGAAAATTATGATAAAATATTTGATGCAAATATGTGGCCCCAAAACGCTATAATAAGACCTTATAAACATTTTTGGAGGAAAGCTTCAATCAAGGAAACAAATGTAAAATAAGACAAAACATAGTAAAAAGTAATTATATATTTAATGTTTTACATCAAAATGTTCAAAGCATTAATAATAAAATAGATTACTTAAATATATTATTGAATACAACTGAGGATATTCACATATCTGCTGTAACTGAACATTGACTGCAAAAGAATAATAACAAAACCAAAAATTACACAAATACGTAATGACTTCTTCTTATTACAGAGAGACTATGGTACATGGTTGATCCTGTATTTTCGTGAAAGAGGGTATTACATTTAAAAAGATCAGTAACCTGAAACAAAAAAGCATTGAGTCCACTATTGAATGCAGTTGTGTGGAACTACAAGACTACGAGGGTTGCCTTTTATGTTTCGGGATTTGGCAACCCTAGTGTTGCAATCTGGCAACTGACAGCTCTATCGTAAAGTTGGACATTTTTGAGGTTATACGTACTCAGAACGTTCTGACATACAAGCGCTATTTGTGTTTACAGTAACTTAAAAGATTCATCTCGGCCCAAAAATGGAATTAAATCGTGAACATTTTCGTGCGATTATTTCTTACAACTTTCGACGTGGATTAATTCAGCAACAGTGCATGGATGAACTTAATTCAATTTTTGGCGATGAAGCTCCATCAAGGACCAGTGTTTATCGATGGTATGGTGAATTCAATCGTGATCGTAGTTCACTCCAAGACGAATTTCGTGAATGTCGTCCAAAATTAGTTGTTGTTCCGAAAACCATTGATGCTGTGCGCGAACTGATATTGCAAGATCGTCATGTGATCTATCGTGAGATTGAGACAACCTTAGGCATTAGTGGGACCAGCATACATTCAATATTGCATAAACATTTGACTGTCAAAAAAAAATTGTTCGCGTTGGATCCCACACAATTTGTCAATCGCTCAAAAAAGGCTCGTGTCGATTGGTCGAAGAAAATGCTCAAAAATACGATCGCGGTGCTTCGAAACACGTCTATAACATCGTGACAGGTGATGAATCGTGGATTTACGCGTATGAGCTCGAAAGTAAACAGCAGTCGACTGTATGGGTGTTTCATGGCTGTTTTTTCGGAAAAACTGGACATGTCGCAACCGTACCACTAGAACAACGCAGAACAGTCAATTCTGAGTGGTACACAACCATTTGTTTGCCAGTTGTCTTCCAAGAAATCAGGAAAACCAACCGCCGAAGACGGATCACTCTTCACCACGACAATGCGAGCTCTCACACATCGGCTCAAACAACTGCATTTTTGAGCACCCAAACCATCGATTTGATGAGTCATCCGCCGTATAGTCCTGACTTGGCACCGAATGACTTCTTTTTATTCCCGTACGTAAAAAACACACTGAGAGGTCAACGTTTTTCGACACCTGAAGAAGCGATTGCTGCATTCAGAATGCATGTTTTGGAGATACCTCAATCAGAGTGGCAAAAGTGTTTCGACAATTGGTTCAAACGCATGCAAAAGTATATAGATCTTCATGGGGAATATTTTGAAAAACAATAAAGTGATTTTCGATGATTAATATTTATTTTTGTTCTCTAACCCCGAAATATAAAAGGCAACCCTCGTATAAACTGTTACTAATAAATATATATAGACCACCCTCAGCTGACATTAACGAGTTCTTCGAAATCATGGAAGATATATTGAATTGTGCACTCTCCACGAGGTGTCATTACACAATGATACTAACGGGTGATTTCAATATTCATTTCCATACCCCGGATGATCTACATACTAAAAGAATGAGAGGTTTGTTGAAAACATTTAATCTACAAATAACGATTTTAGAACCAACAAGAATATTTGACGATTCAAAAGCAATGCCAGATAAATGACAAATGCACAGAATTATAGGAGCGTTGTTGTGAATACTGCAATATCAGATCACTTCGCACAACAGATTTCGCATACACTGGAGTTGTGTGTAGATAATATAAAACAAAGCAAGATATTATATAAAAAAACATTATATGACGAGAACATAATCGTATTTAGCGATTGGTTACTATTATATGACTTGAGTTTTGTTCTGAGAGGAAATGATGCCGATATGTGCTTTGAGTTTTTTATTCGTAATATAGAACTTAAGTATAATCAATTGTGCTGTACAGAAAATATTCAACAACGTTCTATGAAGCAGAGGTGGTTGACTGAAACAATTAGAAGGAATACTGTAATTAAGAGGCAAATGTATGAAAATATGATTAACAGATGGATTAACAGAGAAACATATAAAAACTACTGTACGCAGCTGAATAATGAAATACAAAAAGCCAAAAGAAGCGCAAACTCTGAATACATTACGGCCTCAAAAAATAAAATTGCAGCTACTTGGCAACTAGTAAAAGCTGAGGCAAGAATGGGTGCAATTGAAGCATCGAACATCAACAATATAGACGTAGAAGGCGAAAACATATGTGAGAAATTGAAAAACATAAATCAGTGTCTAGTGACAATGTGCGGGAATATTGATGGCAGAACAGCGATGATCTGAGGTAGTTTATAATACTCATTTACTATTGATGCAACCAGCAACCACATATGAACATTGAAAGACACTTTAACTGTAGGACATGATGAAATTCCTGTAAAATTAATAAAAGAGTAGGCCTCCCAAATTATCAGTCTTGTTGGAGCCCATGATTAATAGTTCATTGCACATGGAATTTTTCCAAATGAGTTAAAGAAGTCAATTGTAAAATTGCTTTATAAAAAAGGAGATAAGGCTAGTTTAGAAAATTATAGACCACTGGCAATCTTAACACATTTCTCAAAAATTTTCGAAAAATTATATACAAACGTATCTTTGATTTCTTAAAATTACACAACATCTTTCATAATCATCAGAATGGATACATAACAGAAAGATCCACAACAAGAGCAATCTATCAAGTGCTGGAGGAGATGATGGAAAGTATAAATAGCAATCAAATGAAGGTAGGGTTATTCCTGGATCTTAAAAAAGCATTTGATAGTGTTGACTATAACACCTTGTATAAAAAATTGGAAAAGTTGGGGATAAGTGGTGTTGCGTTGAATCTGATTAAATCATACCTATCAAACAGAAAACAAAGCGTTGTAGATGATGAAAAGGAACATCAGTCTGAAAGGGTACTAATAGAAAAAGGTGTCCTCTAAGGATCGGTATTAGGTCCGTTATTGTTTTTAATATATATAAATGACCTGCCAAAAAAATTGTACCCCAAAACAGTTCTTTTCGTATATGATACATCAACAATAGTAAGGACAAACCTAGAATCTGTAACAGAAGATGTAACAACATATACATTAAATATTTGGTACAAAAAAACAATTTACAATTGAATATAAACAAAACTCACCTTATGCACATCTCTTACTTCAGAAAAGATCAAATCACAGTGAAGTTTGAGAATCAAAGCTTAGCTACGGAACAGAGTGTGAAGTTTCTTGGATTGTTTGATGGATAGTCAATTAAACTGGAGGCTACATATAGAGTATTTAGCATCAAAAATTTCATCTTTTAATTACCCATTACGCGTTATAGCAAATGCAGTAAATGAAAAGGCAGGCTTATTAGCCTATTATGCCTATGTTGAATCACAACTTAGGTATGGTGTGATATTTTGGGGTACATCCGTTGACGCGCGTAGAATTTTTCTACTGCAAAAATCATGTATTAGAAGTCTTTTTAACCTTAGAAAATGTGATAGTTGCAGGACATTGTTTAAGAATAATTCAATACTTACATTGACTTCCCTCTATATCATGGAGTGTGTGGTCTTTGTAAAAGAAAATTACAACTTCTTTGAAGAAAGACTTCATCAACATCAGTACGACACTAGAGGAATAAGAAATGATTATCTAGTACCAACAAAAACAACAAAAAGTGTAGTTAATAGAAGTGTAATGACGCAAGTTATAAAAGTGTACAATCACTTACCTAAGACTATAAAGGAACTACCAACAAAAAGTTTTAAAATAAAAGTGAAACACATACTTACCACCAATGCCTTTTACAACATAAACTAACATTTTGATTTGCACTTTTGACTATCTGTCACCGTGATACACGGTATATAATTTTAATTTCTTTTTGACCAAAGTTTTTGTTAAACTTGCTTGTTTGATTGTTTGATAGTAGATTGTTGTTGCTATGCTTATATATTGTTTGTTTGTTTGTTTTTATTGACATATTCAATACCAAATGTGTATATTGATACTGAATAAATATATATTATTATTATTACATTATTATTATTATTATTAGTAATACATCCCACTATTTGTACTATGGGAAGAATGAAGTTTCTAAAGGAAAACAGAGTTGGCTTAGTTTCAAAACTTCATTTTTATTGTGATAATTGCGAGAAATGCTTCATAATTTCTTCTGACCCAGATGGAAAGGATATAAATAATGCAGCCGCCTGGGGATTACTGTCTACTGGCATTGGTTATAGTCAATGTGAAGAGTTATTTAGCGTCCTCGATTTACCTTTTATGTCATCAAAGACGTTTTCAAAGGAGGTAGTTAAGGTGCAACAGGTAGGCAGCAACATATATACATATTTAAAAAATGTGAAATACGAATTGTATTTTAGATTTGGCAAACCTGCATTTGGAAAGAAATGAAAAGGGCTGGGCAGGAAGAAAAGAGAAATGCTATAAAAAATGGTAATGTTACTCCAGATGGTATACCCTATATTACACTGATAGCGGATGGAGGTTGGAGTAAACGAAGTTATGGCCTTGGGTATAATGCAACTTCGGGCGTTGTAAGTCAAAGTGTATATGCGGTATGTATATAATTTGATCAATAATTACATGGATTTCAGGGAATTATAATTGGTGCTTTTACAAAAAACCGTTGTATTTAGGCATCAGAAATAAAATTTGCGCGAGTTGCTCCTATCACCAACGAAATGGTACAGAACCAAAAAAACATGAATGTTGTTTAAATTTCAAGGGACCATCTACTTCCATGGAGCAAGATGTTATTGTGGAAGGCTTCTGTACCATTTTTGAACAACATGGACTCTACTACAAATATTTAATTGGTAATAAAATTTTTATAAAATATGATTACTATAAATACTCACTCATAATCTATACTTCATAAGAGATGGCGATTCTAGCTACGCTAGAATAATTGAGAGGGTATCATATGGCCGACATGTAGTAAAAGTCGAATGTGCAAATCACATAACACGTTCGATTTGTAATAAATTACACAGACTTTCGGTTAACACAACATACCCAATCAACAGTAGAAAGTTGTTACTCGAAAGACCACATGGGATATCCAGACTAGAACGTATAGTGAGAGGAGTTCGGATATCCATTAAACGATACGTTGGTGATGTTAAGACGTTACGAGAGGAAATTATCAACATACCCAATCATGTTTTCGGTAAACATATTAACTGCAGGTAAGATTTTTTATTTATCACTAAATATAATTATGTATTAATTCCTGAAATATTATTTCTTTCTTCTCAGTAAAGTTTCCTGCAAAACCTCTGACGATGACGATCTTCTTTCCAAGTTGGACTTAAATTTTTGGCTTGAAATACGCAAGATATTAGAGCCTCTCGTTGCAAAAGCGGATAGAGTAGCGCCTAATGAAACTACCAATCAAGCAGAAAGGTAAGGACACTATTGTAGACATTTATAATCTGACTGAATAACTGAATTATAGATACATGGCATTAGTAGCAAAATGTACAGGTGGAAAAAGAATTAATTTCTCTAAATCAATTCAATATAACACGAGAGCGTATGCGGCGGCTATTTCTCATGGTGTAGGACAGGGCTGGCATGAGAATGTCTGGCGAGGAAAGACGAATACCTTTCTAAAAAATGTGTTCCAAAGGAACTTGTTTACAAAAAAACAGAAAAAC
The DNA here is from genome assembly GCA_038088585.1 of Chrysina gloriosa. Lineage (NCBI taxonomy): Eukaryota > Metazoa > Arthropoda > Insecta > Coleoptera > Scarabaeidae > Chrysina > Chrysina gloriosa. The sequence goes on from CM076087.1 coordinate 65,145,442, forward strand.
AAAAAAATCAGTTTTTTCTAAGCCGGCTATATCTCGTCCAGACGAAGACTATGGCCCAAATGCTGCTATACCAGATATTTCCTTTGAGGAAATGGAGAAAAGAGCAAACGATTTCCTCAGAAAATTAGAGGACAGAGCATCTAAACCAGAAAAGAGGCATATAATCGAAAGAGACACTGTTGGACAGCATACCAATATTCTGTGGAGAGAGTTACGAATGGATTATTTGACTGCTTCAAATTTCGGAAAAGTAATAAAAAGAAGAAATATACCCCCACAAAGTCTTTTGAAAACATTACTGTATAAAACAGAAGACCTGAAGACGAAGGGAGTACTCTATGGACGGATTCATGAAAAGGACGCTCTTACAAAATATGTACGAACATTTAATGTGTCGGCTGATTAGTGTGGTTTTTCATTTGTGAAGAATATTCCTTTTGGGGCGTCACCAGATGGCTTAGTTGGTAACAATGGCATTCTGGAAATTAAATGTCTACAATCAATCAAAGGGAAATTAAAAGATGCAGCTTGGAAGGCTAAATTTAAGAATGTTGAAAATGACATAATTTCATTGAAGAAGACCCGCGATTACTATTATCAAATTCAAGGACAGCTTAATATAACGAAACGATCATTTTGTGATTTTATTATTTATACAGATAATGATTTTCACGTGGAGCGTATATAGAAGAATGAACTATTTTGGAAAAATGTAATGCTTAAAAATTAGTTTCATTTTTTTAAATTGCTTTCTACCAGAAGTAATTGATGGAAGAATACCGCTTGGTTTGACAGTTAGAAACATAACACCACAGTAAGCTCAAGGTAGAGCAGCGCATTGTTATTATTGTTATGTATTCGCTAGGAACTTCAAGTCGATACTAGGGCCGGTAGGGGATTCCTTACGCCCTTTTATCTTCAGGTGTAGGCTGCTTCGATCACGCAGCCTGGGGAGAGATGAGATTGGTTAGCGAAGAGCTAACTGGGGAAGATGACTTTTCACCTGTAACGCATACGAGGATTTCAGACTGAAAAATAGCCGTTTATCAGTCGTTTAGAGGACGATGATGGTCGTCGAGGGACCTGTGGGAATTGCCTTAGTCCAGATCGATGACGTCTGCAAGGCGGCGGACCCTCTTTTTGGGAGGGGGTCGATCTTGGGGATCGACGACCATCTGAACGCAGAGATTTTGGCTGGCGCGGGCTCTTTCCCACGCGGACTTCAGGCGTTTCGTCAGAAATTCACGTAGAGTCGGGACGTTCAGTTCTCGATGAATCTGAACGTTCCTTACGAAGTAGGGGGCGTCAACGATGAGGCGGAGAGTTCGGTTTTGGAGTGCTTCCAAACCTTTGATGTTAGACTTACTCGCTGTTAACCAGGCCATAGCGCCGTAGGTTAAAAGCGGTCGAAGCGTCGTCTTGTATAGGAGCAACTTGCTCCCTAGGTGAAGGGGACTCCTTCGCCCTATGAGGGGCAGGAGCAAGTTGCGGGCCTTGATGAAGCGATTTCGGATTTCGTCAGTTTCTTTTTGGAATGTGAGCATTCGGTCGAAGATGACACCGAGGTATTTCACTTCGGAGCTCCAGGGGAGCTCGGAGTTTCCTACCTTAATCGGCTGACCGGGGTTTGCGCGATCGTGCGAGAATCTAACTGCCACACACTTAGATTCATTTACCTTCAGACCCCAGCGAGAGGTCCAACTCAGAAAACCGTCAGTAGCGCTTTGGAGGCGTTTCCTGAACAGCGCCTGCTTCCTGCAGCCTGTGTAGATGACAGTGTCATCTGCATAGATTGCAATCTCGGTGCTGGGCTCTCGGGGAGATCCGACGTGTAAATGGAAAACAGTTGCGGGCCTAGAAGTGATCCCTGGGGAACGCCGGCGTGGATTTGTCTGACGCTGGACTTCACGGAATGGGATTTAGTGCAGAAGGATCTGCCGGCTAAATAGGACCTGATGAGTTTGACCATGGGGGGTTGATTCCTGAGACGATCATCTTGTAGATCAGCCCGTTATGCCAGACTGTGTCAAAAGCATTCTTTAGGTCGAAGAAAACTGCACCTACGGGTACTCGCCTTTCGAGTCCGTTTCGGATGTATTCCGAGAACCGGAATAGTTGTAGGTCGGTGGACAGTCCGGCTCGGAAGCCGAACTGTTCATCTTGGATGACATCGTCGCTGAGTTCTTTCAACCGAGACAGGATGATTGCCTCAGCTATTTTTGAAACGTTGGAGAGAAGGCTGATCGGGCGGAAGTTTTGTGGGAGTTTGTGATCTTTCCCGGGTTTGGGGATGTTGCAGACTTCGGCGTGTTTCCAGCAGGAGGGAAAGTACTGGATTTGGAGCATTGCGTTGATGATTTCGCAAAGATGCTCCGTAGCTTCGGGGGTAACCACTTTAGGGCCAGATTGGTGATACAATCCGCCCCTGGGGCCTTTGTTGTTGCGCCTTTTGATGAGGGCTCGAACTTCGTCGGGGAGGCGGGATCGAGTGGGGTTCCGATGAGCTCGGGGATCCCGTGCACCACCGTTTCCACTTCTCTTCGGAAGATTATTTCGTCGTCGCTGATTGGGGGCGGGATGCCGCGGAATACTTCTTCGAGGTGGTCGGCGTGGATTTCGATTTTCTCCTCGGGGGAGAAACCTAAACCGTGGGTGCCGTGAAGAGGCCGGTTTGGGGGTTTTTTGAGGGGTTTCTCAAGGCTTTGGATAGTTTCCATAGGGAGCCATCCTCCGTCGTGAGAGACTTGACCTTGTCGTCCCAGTTCTCCTGCTCGAAGGTTTTGAGAGCCTCACGGAGCTGTCGAGCAAGATGATTTGCTCGGAGGCTGTCAGCGGGGTTGAGGGTGGTTTGAGCCCTTTTCTTGGCTCGTCGTCTTTCCCTAACTAGCTCCCTTAGGTCGGGTGGGAGTTGTCGAGAGTGTCTGCGGGGTCTGATGGTAGAAGATTCATCGAGGGCCCGAGAGATCGCATTGGTGAAGTTGTTTGCGGCTTCCTCTAAGAAGGCCGCTTCCTGAAGATTTTCGTTGACACTGAGGTTGGTGAGAACTTTGGAGGAGAAAAGATTCCAGTTCGTACGCCGCCGAACTCTTTCCCCCAGATGAAGTAGTTCGCTACCTAGGGTGATTAGGATGGGGTTGTGATCTGATGAAAGGTCAGCGATGCTTTCCACGGTCACGTTTACCGGGATGTCTTTGGATATGGCGAACTCGAGGACATCGGATTGGGTGCCAGCACGGAAGAACGTGTGGCCGTCGGGAGGGTGGTACGAAAGCCCTAAGGCTTGGATGATCAGCTGCCTGCCCTCAGCTCGTATGATCCGGCTGCCCCAGAGGTGGTGCTTCGCGTTCAAATCGCCCGCCATCAACACCGCGTTGGGGTCGGTGAAGATTTGGTCGAAATCCTGGCGCGAAACCCCGCCAGGGGCGGGCCTATACGTCGCGTAGAGTTTTAGCGGACCGAAATCGGTCCAGATGATGATTGCCGCCGCCTTCAGAGAGTTCAGCGGCGGCACTACGACCTCGGAGTGGCGGATTGAATTTTGACGAGTACAGCTGTCCCGCCGCCGCGGCCCGTCAAGCGATCTCGACGGTATGTTTTGTAATTCACGACCTTGAGACTGTACCCCGGGCGGAGGCCAGTCTCGCTGAGAAGGGCAACGTCGATTTGGTTCTCTTGAAGAAAGTCTCTTAGCTCAGGCATACGAGTTCTGATGCCGTTCGCGTTCCAGGCACCTATTCTGGAAATGCCTTGCGGGCTTATGCTTACCGATGTATTCATAAACGGGTTGATAGACTAATAGAGGTTATGGGGGATGGAGCCCTGAACCTGCTGTAGTGCGGACGAGAATTGTCCGACCAGCTGTAGGAGGGTGGTCACGGCGCCGAAGAAGTCGGTGTTGTTGGTGGCGGGGGGCTTGGGCCTAGCAGGGACTGGCTAGGCACGTCGGTACGCAGCACCTTAGGGGGAGAAGAAGATTTCCCTTTGGTGGCGTCGGAATACTTCCTGCCAGAGGAAGTCGCCTGGGAGGATTGTGCGGCTTGGGTGGCGGCCTGGGGGGCGCTTGAGCCGGGGTCTTTTTCGCCGAAGGGGCGGCTTGGGATCGGGTTGGCAATCGGGGTTTGGGGTAGTGGGGGCATCCCTTGTAGTTTGCCGTGTGTGAGCCAACACAGTTGGCGCATTTGGCAGGGTCGCCCTTTTCCTTAGATAGGGGGCAGTCTGCGGCGCGGTGGTTTTCGCCGCAGCGGACGCATTTGATCGCTGCCGTACAGCGGGATTGGGCGTGGCCGAACCGCTGACAGCGGTGGCATTGCCCGACGGCTGTTCGGGAGCGGAGGGATTCGACGGAGACCACTAGTCTGCGGATCTCCTTCAGGGCGAAGATGTCCTTCTCGTTTCTCGGGAGCTTAATCAGGATGAGGGGCATTTCCTTCTTGCTCCGAGGGTGGCGGAGGCGATGGATGCCTTCGGGGTGGAATCCGAACTCTAGGAGTTCTTCTTCCACTTCTTTGAGGGGGTCTCGACGGGGACCCCACGGATCACGATGTTCAGAAGCTTCTCCGAAGGTAGCTGATAGGTGTGGTACGGTAGTACCAGACCGTCGAGCATTCTTACGGCAGCCCTGAAACCTTTCTCCGTGGTGGGGAAGAAGCGGATTCCGTCGGTCGTATTTTGGGCCTTGGAGAAGTTGATTCGAAGCTCAGAGAACTTCATCGTGACGTGTCCCCAGGCTGATTTTTCCCTGAGGACGATGGGGGAATCTTGTTAGATTCGGACGGGGGGCCTGCGAAGCAGCAGCGCCCTTTGGCTCGTTGAAGCCGAGGTCGGTGGAAGGGCGGCGGTGGCGGTCTTTGTGACCGCGGCAGCCGGTGGCCTTTGCTGGCTCTCGGCGCTGGTGGAGGGTGGCGGCCGGTTGCGCCATCTTCTTCGAGGCAGAAGGTTGCCTCTTCTTACCGGCCTTACGCTTTCTGCCGGCTTTGGTCCAGCCGGCATCGTCGCGCTCTGAACCGGAGTCGGAGACCGACTCGTCGGATGCAGAGGGGCGGTGGAGGCCGCTACGAGGGCGGCGGGAAGGGCTGCAGTCGAAGCTACGATACGTCGCCTTCGGAGCTCCCCGGTTAGCTCGGCGATTAACCGGACGAGGGTTTCGTCGTCGTAATCGAGCGACGCGAGGAGCTTTGCAGAAGACGGCCGGGGTCCGCGGGGGCCGGAGGAGGATTCCGGTCTGGAGGACGATGAGGAGCCCTAGTCCATGGACTCCTCAGCGGAACGGGGGAGGGGAGGGAAATCCCCTGCGGTGAGCCGTTGTTGGCTAGAAGCCATCTGCAAATTGTCCAAATGGACGAAGACAAGTTAAAATGTTTTCGATTTCCGGAGCTGGAGCTTCGAAAATCGAAGAATTGGCCGCTTTGGACGGCGAAAAGCCGGCTATGCCGGTTCCTCCCCGTCGGAAGCTTCCTCGATGATCAACTTCGACTTAGTTGATGGCTCTTTTTCGTGAACCTACCGGAGATTAACTCCGGCAGTGGTGGTTTGTAGAAATAATATTTCTACGCTCGGAGAAACTCGTCCGTTTCTGATGGTACCTCGATGTCGAATGCCTCGGCGCATCGGATTGATGCCGCCGTTATATCGCTGAGCTGTTCCGTACACGGACCGCTCTCGGAACGCTATATCGATTCTAACGAATAGCCTCGTTGTAGATACGGAAAGACAGGCCCGCTCGTGTCCACTGCCAGGAGTGGATTTTGTTATGTATTCGCTAGGAACTTCAAGTCGATACTAGGGCCGGTGGGGGATTCCTTACGCCCTTTTATCTTCAGGTGTAGGCTGCTTCGATCACGCAGCCTGGGGAGAGATGAGGTTGGTTAGCGAAGAGCTAACTGGGGAAGATGACTTTTGACCTGTAACGCATACGAGGATTTCAGACTGAAAAATAGCCGTTTATCAGTCGTTTAGAGGACGATGATGGTCGTCGAGGGACCTGTGGGAATTTCCTTAGTCCAGATCGATGACATCTGCAAGGCGGCGGACCTTCTTTTGGGAGGGGGTCGATCTTGGGGATCGACGACCATCTGAACGCAGAGATTTTGGCTGGCGCGGGCTCTTTCCCACGCGGACTTCAGGAGTTTCGTCAGAAATTCACGTAGAGTCGGGACGTTCAGTTCTCGATGAATCTGAACGTTCCTTACGAAGTAGGGGGCGTCAACGATGAGGCGGAGAGTTCGGTTTTGGAGTGCTTCCAAACCTTTGATGTTAGACTTACTCGCTGTTAACCAGGCCATAGCGCCGTAGGTTAAAAGCGGTCGAAGCGTCGTCTTGTATAGGAGCAACTTGCCCCCTAGGTGAAGGGGATTCCTTCGCCCTATGAGGGGCAGAAGCAAGTTGCGGGCCTTGATGAAGCGATTTCGGATTTCGTCAGTTTGTTTTTGGAATGTGAGCATTCGGTCGAAGATGACACCGAGGTATTTCACTTCGGAGCTCCAGGGGAGCTCGGAGTTTCCTACCTTAATCGGCTGACCGGGGTTTGCGCGATCGTGCGAGAATCTAACTGCCACACACTTAGATTCATTTACCTTCAGACCCCAGCGAGAGGTCCAACTCAGAAAACCGTCAGTAGCGCTTTGGAGTCGTTTCCTGAACAGCGCCTGCTTCCTGCAGCCTGTGTAGATGACAGTGTCGTCTGCATAGATTGCAATCTCGGTGCTGGGCTCTCGGGGAGATCCGACATGTAAATGGAAAACAGTTGCGGGCCTAGAAGTGATCCCTGGGGAACGCCGGCGTGGATTTGTCTGACGCTGGACTTCACGGAATGGGATTTAGTGCAGAAGGATCTGCCGGCTAAATAGGACCTGATGAGTTTGACCTTGGGGGGTTGATTCCTGAAACGATCATCTTGTAGATCAGCCCGTTATGCCAGACTGTGTCAAAGGCATTCTTTAAGTCGAAGAAAACTGCACCTACGGGTACTCGCCTTTCGAGTCCGTTTCGGATGTATTCCGAGAACCGGAATAGTTGTAGGTCGGTGGACAGTCCGGCTCGGAAGCCGAACTGTTCATCTTGGATGACATCGTCGCTGAGTTCTTTCAACCGAGACAGGATGATTGCCTCAGCTATTTTCGAAACGTTGGAGAGAAGGCTGATCGGGCGGAAGTTTTGTGGGAGTTTGTGATCTTTCCCGGGCTTGGGGATGTTGCAGACTTCGGCGTGTTTCCAGCAGGAGGGAAAGTACTGGATTTGGAGCATTGCGTTGATGATTTCGCAAAGATGCTCCGTAGCTTCGGGGGTAACCACTTTAGGGCCAGATTGGTGATACAATCCGCCCCTGAGGCCTTTTGTTGTTGCGCCTTTTGATGAGGGCTCGAACTTCGTCGGGGAGGCGGGATCGAGTGGGGTTCCGATGAGCTCGGGGATCCCGTGCACCACCGTTTCCACTTCTCTTCGGAAGATTATTTCGTCGTCGCTGATTGGGGGCGGGATGCCGCGGAATACTTCTTCGAGGTGGTCGGCGTGGATTTCGATTTTCTCCTCGGGGAGAAACCTAAACCGTGGGTGCCGTGAAGAGGCCGGTTTGGGGGTTTTTTGAGGGGTTTCTCAAGGCTTTGGATAGTTTCCATAGGGAGCCATCCTCCGTCGTGAGAGACTTGACCTTGTCGTCCCAGTTCTCCTGCTCGAAGGTTTTGAGAGCCTCACGGAGCTGTCGAGCAAGATGATTTGCTCGGAGGCTGTCAGCGGGGTTGAGGGTGGTTTGAGCCCTTTTCTTGGCTCGTCGTCTTTCCCTAACTAGCTCCCTTAGGTCGGGTGGGAGTTGTCGAGAGTGTCTGCGGGGTCTGATGGTAGAAGATTCATCGAGGGCCCGAGAGATCGCATTGGTGAAGTTGTTTGCGGCTTCCTCTAAGAAGGCCGCTTCCTGAAGATTTTCGTTGACACTGAGGTTGGTGAGAACTTTGGAGGAGAAAAGATTCCAGTTCGTACGCCGCCGAACTCTTTCCCCCAGATGAAGTAGTTCGCTACCTAGGGTGATTAGGATGGGGTTGTGATCTGATGAAAGGTCAGCGATGCTTTCCACGGTCACGTTTACCGGGATGTCTTTGGATATGGCGAAGTCGAGGACATCGGATTGGGTGCCAGCACGGAAGAACGTTTGGCCGTCGGGAGGGTGGTACGATTGTTATGTATTGTGTTTCGTTATGCCTTTTGTTATAAATTACCGTACCGCTGTTAGAACGCGGCGTGTGTTACATCGCAAGACCCTCGGTAAGCGCACGTACCGCGAGCGGAACCCCAGGCAGGTTCACCCCTCGCTACAGTGCACGCACCGCGAGCGGAACCCCAGGCCGGTTCACCCCATCGCTACAATGCACGTACCGCGAGCAGAACCCCAGGCCGGTTCACCCCATCGCTACGCGAAAGTGCACGTACCGCGAGCAGACTCCCAGCCGTGTTCACCCACCTCAACCGAGCGAACACAAAAAGATTTAAGACGTTATTTGTTGATGGGCAGGTTAGAAACTTTCTACAAAAAAGAAAAAAACTCTTACAATAGAACTTGTGTATAAGTGTAATTAGGTAATAAGAACTAAGCATGTAATCCAACGAACAGCAGCATACAAATGACAAAGTGCCAAGGCAGGCACTCATACTTATAGATTCACGGACCGATTCACAGGCTCCACCCACCGTACCCGAAACCGCACGATAGCGGCCAACGCACCAATACGGTTGCCGTCGGTCGTTTACGAAAGGTTTCGGCCAATCACAGTTTTACAGCGCAGCGAACACCAGTCAAAATCTAGGACTATTGTCCTGAATTTTTCATTTTATGGCCAGCAAGGCCTACTTAAACCGAAACTTTCGGACCAAAGCTTCAGAGTCGCCTTGAGCGTTGGTTACCGGTTGATTAACTTCGGCCCAGGTAGCTGCAATACAGGGACTCGCTTGAGGCTCCAGATCGGTTCGGCGGGCTAAGCTGGCCGAAAGTATCCAGGCGCGCTGTACGTATGTATTTTTGTCTATGTCCTTAACTATATTTATCTACATTTGGCTATGTTCTTAACGATATTTGTCTAAAATTGTCTATGTCCTTAACTATATTTATCTACATTTGTCTATGTTCTTAACGATATTTTGTCTAAAATTGTCTATGTCCTTAACTATAATTTGTCTACATTTATCTATGTTCCTAACCATATTTTGTCTAGATTTGTCTATGTTCCTTACGATATTTTTGTCTGGATTTTTCTATGTTCCTAACCATATTTTGTCTAGATTTGTCTATGTTCCTAACCATAGTTTTGTCTAGATTTGTCTATGTTCCCAACCATATTTTTGTCTAGATTTGTCTATGTTCCTAACCATATTTTGTCTAGATTCGTCAATGTTCTTAACGATATTTTTGTCTAGATTTGTCTATGTTGCTAACCATATTTTTGTCTAGATTTGTCTATGTTCCCAACCATATTTTTTTGTCTAGATTTGTCTATGTTCCTAACGATATTTTTGGTCTAGATTTGTCTATGTTCTTAACCATAACTTGTGTAAATTTGTCTACATTCTTGAATATACTTTGTCTACATTTGCCTATGTTCTTAACCATATTCTGTCTATGTCTGTCTATGTTTGTGATTGCCTTTGTCTAACATTGTGTCTATGTGCGGACTTGCCCCAATAAACCTTGACAGCTCGTCCACGAGCTCACTTCGCTAGGGAGCGGTAGGCCGAAACAGCCGACGACCTCGGTCGCATCACCGACCGTGCATCGTTGCATTGTCGCGTTGCGGGCAGAATTCGAGCTAGCCGTCCGCAAACAACCCCCATGCCCGCGGTTTCGTTTCCCTTCAAGAGACCCGACGAACGTGACACGTGGAAGCAGAAGTTTGTGGCACGACGTGAGTGGGAGGGGGTTCAAATTTACCGTGGAGAAGAGAATGCCAAGATGAATGTAGCAAATAACCCCCATTTCTGTTTAGATTTTGTGGATGTTTGTAAATTTCGATAGATTCACGGAATTTTCTAGGGAAAGAGAATACGATTTCGACCGCGGAAGCCTACACCTGAGATTGAACTCTCATATTGATACATGCTTTCTGTTTTCTATTGCTGCGGAAGTCGATATATGATGACCCTTTAAGTGCTCTATTAGCATTGATGTTGATCTGTAGGTGCAACACGAAACATACCCTACATGTCGAATTACGATTTTAAAATTCTTTCAGCTTTTAAAAAGATAGGTGCTATTAATGACAGAGACGAGATATATACCGTTCGCAACACCTTATCTTGGAGAGCGACGGTCCACTGGTATGATCACAATATACATTCACAATATGATTCACAATAATACTGGTAATTTTTTCCTACATCTATAGGATTTTTCATTTGAACGCTTCATCATTATTTCGAATGTTAATGCACGCGTTGATATATGATATCTCGCCAAGTGCTTTATAACCATCGATGCTATATCTGCTGTATCTGCGACACCAAAACTAGTGTTCTATCCCGACCACGATCTTAAAATTCTTCAGTCTTCGTTTTCATTTTTCTGATGACTTCGTCATAAGTATGTTGAATATCCGTGGGCGATATCAACACGTACTTCGAATTGAGTGATTTCAATTCGGTCACCTACTCCGCTCTGCAGTTTTTGGTACACCGGGCGAATAACTACAATTGCAGTTTCATTCATTGAACATTGAAACGTTATTAGCCACCTGCTTACAAGTTTTTCCTTGATATTCCACAAAAATATTGGAATGTCGGTAAGTGATGCTCTTATAAAAAATAAGTAGATATAGTTAATGGTCGTCCTATTTACACATATAGCTTGTTTCTTCTGCAAGTTTTAATAAATTCATAAATAATTAACTGCCTTGCCATTAACTTACATCTTACATCAGCTTACTTTTAACATAGACAATCTCCTGTGAAACATGTGATTAGACAAAGGAATATAATATGGTGCGACATTATACATCCCAGCAGTTTGCCCGAGTTAATGCTTTGGAGGCTGGCCCGTTCTCAGCTCTTACGTTTACTTCTAACTTTCTTACCTTTTATTTATGGTAAATCTATATTTTTCATTTCAAATTACACTTGTCGACAAATTTAAGTTTTTTTGAAGTCACATTAATGAAAATAGGTGTGTGCAAAATATTTTGTGGTCCTAAATCCAAAAATGATATGCACACATACAGTTTCTTTGTTGGGGGGATTTGTGGTCGGAAAAAGAAGATGACATGTCAAATTTAAGCAAAGACATTTTACTAAGAATCATGTGCAATAAAAATGTAAAATGTTATATGAAGATGTCATACAGCGACAAAATATTTTTCTTTTCTAGTTTTCAGCATAGTCATCGCTTTTTAAAAGCCAGCAGCAGTCGGCCAACATAAATGGTTTCCAGCGTCCCTGGTATCATGCTTCCATTGTCTTGATGTTCTGGTGAAAACTGTCCCCTTGTTTGTCACTTATTAGACCTCAATTTCCTGAAAAAAAAAAATCGAAGTGCGAGTTGAAACCGTTATATTCTTTGTTAATAGCCATAACAGAGTTTTTTTATTAATTTCATTAATTCTCATTGCCATTGCAAATAAAATCGACTTTGCTATACTTAACACCATGTCTGTTACTGCTGCAGTTCTTCTTATTAACCTTATCATTTGCCTCATTCATAAATTTACCTTCTACATTGGCACAATCTATATACTTCCGGGTGTTTCCATTACAGATTTAGTGCTTCCCTTTGAGAATCTTGAAATATTTTTATTGGGCATGACGAGTTCTCTTTGGTTCCTGAAGATATTCACCATGCCTCAGTATTGATTTAAGATACTCTCGACCGACTGATCTTCATAACTTTCTTTCAGCCAATAACCTACGTTACTGTTTTCGCAAAGTGGATTTTCATATCCTTTGTTACGTATCATAAGTATATATGTTGCAAATGTTGTATATTGCGCGTATTAAAAAAGTCAAGAAAAATCGAGAGTTTTTCTTCTTATAACTCCAAGACTAAACAAAGTGGTCCTTCGAGCTGGATGTGAAGTAGAAGTTTGAGGTTTCATCCATAACAAGATTACAAACAAGAAAACGATTTATCGACGAGCATTACGAGAACACCGGCAAATCCAGAATCAATGCCATTGACGTATACAATACATATCCAAAGAGAAAAACACAGTAAGTGTTTCTCTCAGTTTTCCTTTCCTTTTATTCCTAGTCCTATATTAGAATAGATTAGATTTGACACGACAGTTTAATTTAGTATTCAATTATACATGCGAGAAATATACATACGTATTTATTTATACGAGTAGACCAAATGATTTTCGACGATATTGCAACGTTAAAACGTAAGCGAACCACATTAAAGAAACGGTTAACCGATTTTTCCAAATTTATTCAAGGAGTTGATATCACTTTCGCGCAAAATGCCGACAAAACGTTGTTAATTCAAACAGAATTGCGATTAAACAAGGTAACTAGCTTTTATGACGAGTTTTTCACTGTACAAGATAAAATTGATGTTTTAAGCGAGTTCAATGATAAATAATATCAAAACAATCACTGCACAAGATGAGCAGTAGCAATTGCCAACAATGAACTTACATAAATTTGACGGCTAATATACGGGTTGGTTAGAATTTCTTGATGCGTTTGATAGTTTAATCCCTTGTTCGTCAACGCTAAGCAAATCGTAGAAATTCTATTACTTGGAAGCTTCACTTGAAGACAATGTTGCTAATATCATAAGTGCAATGCCCGGGACTGCCGATAATTACCACAGCGCGTGGAGTTCACTATGTAAACGGTATGAAAATAAGAAATTATTAGCTAAAAATCATTTTCGCCAGCTATTCAATTTGCCAGTGATTAAAAGAAAGAATTATCGCATCAATTACGTACAATAATAGATGCAATCTCGCAATTTAAGGTCATTGCAATCGCTAGGTTTACCGGTTGATAGTTGGGATGCAATAGTTGTGCATTTAGTAACAAGCAAGTTTGATTCTGTTACAGAACGTGAATGGGAATCAAAGGAATGCCCTAACGAGTTTGCCACTTTAAACGATTTCAAGGAATTTTTGTCAGACACCTCGGAAATTCTTGACAATATTAGTCTTGGTGGGAACACTATACAGGTGATTCGAAAAATAAGGACATTAGATCGCGTGACGAGTCAGCTAAAAATAAACCGAAACCTTTTCAAGTCAATACCATACCATGTTGTTGCTGTGGAGGTTCACCCATTATATATAGTTGTAAATATTTCCTTGCATTACCAACCAACGAGAAAATTAACAAGGTAAAGCAATTAAAATTATGTTATAATTGTCTACGGCCAGGGTATAATTCAAGGCAATGCAATTCTGGCACCTGCAGATGATGTAAGAGTACACTATTGCATCTAGAGAAAACACAAGAATCAGAATTATGTCAAAATACTATTGACGTAGCACTCACAAATACTACGAGTTTAAATCATGTCTTATTATCTACAGCAATAACAAAGGTCCGCGATACGAGAAGTAAATTTCATCAAGGTAGAGCGTTGCTAGATTCTGGTTCACAGAGCAATTTCATAACAGAACACTTTGCCAAAAAATTACAACTAGAGATTAGTCCAGTCAATTTGAGTGTTAGTGGTCTTAGCAACTGTATTACAAATGTCAAAGGCAAATGTAAAATCCATTTTCGATAGTAATACAATGCATTTAGCATTAATCTCGACTGTGTTGTGGTTTCAGAAATTAGCGACTATTTACCACAAATTAAGATCAACATTTCTACTTTGAATATTCCTGGTCACATTCAGCTGGCAGATTGTAGTTTCAATATTCCCAGCTCAACAGATATTCTATTAGCAGCTGGCATATTTTGGAATTTATTCCAAACTGGTCGATTGGGTTTGGGTCCAAATAAACCAATTGTCCAAAAGAAAAGGTTATGTTGGATACTAGCATGTCAAGTTGATAACATCTTATCGTTTTCCAGCTCTGCTTGCCATAAAAACTTAGAAATCCAGGAGCAGCTAGCGAAATTTTGGGAAATTGAGGAGTGTCCATCGGGCAAACCATGGTCTAGCGAAGAGAAGAAATATGAGATACATGTTTTAGACAATTTCACTTAAGATTCTGAAGGTCGATTTATCGTATCCATTCCAATACAGGATTCCCCTGAGAAGTTTGGGAATTCTAAAACTGGAGCTCTCAAACGAACGTAAGCTCCAAGCTACTCCTGTATTAAAATCAAAGTATTGTCAGTTTATGCAAGAACACGAGGATCTTGGGCATATGTCTAAAACGGAAGGTGACCAGGAAGAAATTTCCTACTTTCTTCCACATCACGGTGTCATCAATGAAGTCAGTACCACAACCAAGCTTAGAGTTGTCTTCGATGGTTAATTTCCTACTTAGTCAGGAGTCTCACACAATAATCTACAATTAGTAGGATGTACAATACAGAACGATCTACTATCAATTTTATTACGATTTCGTCAACATGTTGTTGCAATTTCTGCGGATATTGAAAAAATGTATCGGCAGCTTCTTATTACCCATCAGAAACGTTTCTTGCAACAAATTGTTTGGAGATGTGATCCATCAGAACCGGTATCAACATGCAGCTTAAATACTGTAACTTATGGAATGGCATCAACACCTTTCCTAGCAATAGGATGTTTATACCAGTTAGCCGTAAAGAACGGGATTATTATCAAAATGCATCAGAGGTAATAAAGGCTGATTTCTATGTATACGATCACCTTAGCGGAGCCGACAATCCCATTCAAGCAATAACCCTTTGCAAACAGTTGAATTTAATCCTACAGTAAGGTTGTTTCCCATTGCGGAAATGGACATCTTCACATCCGCAAGTATTAGAAGCTATTTCAGACATGGAACATTCAGAAAATTTGCCTATAGGCGTGAATGAAAATACAAAGACTTTAGATCTTCTATTGAAACCAAGTATTGACTCTTTCTTTTTTAAAATCAATTCCAATCTATCCAATACAAATACCAAACGTTCAATTTGATCCACAATCAGTCAGGTATTTGACCCTTTAGGTATGCTAGGCGCATGCATCATTAAGGCAAAGATTATTTTACAATCGTTGTGGCAAGAGAAATTAGATTGGGACGATCCTATTTCCCAAAGTATATGTAACGAATGGTGTAATTTTCCAGATCACTTATTCCACTTGAATGATATGAAAATTCCTAGACGTGTCCTCTGCAACAACCCAGTTAGAATTGAATTCCACGGATTCGCTGCTGCCTCCCACCGAGCATACGGAGCATGAATCTTTCTACGCTCGATAATTTCCAACGATGCAATAATTACTCATTAGTTTGTTCTAAGTCTAAGGTTGCTCCAGTAAAAACATTGACAATTCCAAGACTCGAGCTAACGGCTGCACTCGTGCTAGCAAAGCTGACTAAGAAGGTAATTTCTTCACTACAGTTGATCAAATATTTCTTTGGACCGATCCAACTATTGTTCTAGCGTGAATTCAAACTTCCCCAAATCTATTGAAGATATTTGTAGCAAATACGATTTTACAAATTCAGAACCTAACAAACAATTATTTTTGGCAATATGTTCCATCAGAGAGCAATCCTGCTGATATTTTCTCCCGTGGAATATCAGCCGAAGAATTATCTACTACCAGCCTATGGTGGACTAGCCCCCATTGGCTTTCAGAGACTTTAGAAAACTTGCGGAATACGATCCTGACAACACATCCAGAAAACGCGTTTGGTGTTTGCTCCGTAATAAACCGCAAAATACTGCAGAGTTGCGAACAAACAAACCAAACAAGGGTGACCAGTGCTACCGGAAAAGTGTTACGTGAGTAAGTAGTACAAATAGTTAAAACAGCCAAAAATAATTAATAAATTCAGAAAACATAAATAGTCTGCCACAATATATGCACGGATAAGAGTCCAAGGTCCGACGGGACGACCGGCCAAGGGCTTTTGCGCGGTGCTATAAGAAAGAAGTACACGTTGGAAGAAACAACAAAGAACAGAACCGTACCCAGATAATCGAAACATCAATAACAAAATAACTTTCTGAATTTAACTCGACAACCAAGCAGTACGCTAACAACCCAAGCCCGAATGACAGACATGGAAAGAATCGAAAAAATGTTTCAACAACTGGACGAAAACATGAAGCAAATGACTAATAAGATGGATAATTTTCTACAGGAAATGAACAAATCAGAGAAGAGAATGAAGAACTAAGAGAAAAGGTAGCAACACAGGAAGACAAAATAGAAAAATTGGAAAGAGAGGTTAGATCAAGAAATATAGTAATAAAAGGGGTTAATGAAGAAGAAAACGAAAGAGAACTGGAAATAACAGAGAAAGTAAACAAGATAATGCAAAGAATAAGAGTCGATATCGATCAGAGAAATGAAATAGATGAAATAAGAAGAATAGAGAAATACATAAAAGACAGAAAGAGACCAGTACTCGAAATAGAATACTACGAAATACATAATATTTAAAAGACACAGAAATGTAGATTGATGAAGATTACTCAAAAAATATATAAGAGGAGAGAAGGGAATTAATACCATTACTAAAAGAAATGAGAAATAAGGGACATAAAGCAATAATTAAATATAACAAACTGATAATAGACAACGAAATACAAGGAACAATAAAAAACATACAGCATGAAAAAAGAGGATACAAAATATTGAGTACACCAGCCAAAAACGAACAGTCCAAGACCGATCACCGGAAACAAGTAATATCGATGAACAACTTCAAAAAATAACAAGAACAACATTTAGAAAAAACTAGAAATGGCAGATAGGAAAGGTAAAGAAGAAACAGACCGGGGAATGGAAATGGAAATGGATAAGGTACGTGAACATAACAAAACACACATAAGCAGGAAAATACACAGGGAGACAAAGATAAAAAGTAGAACAAGAATATGGAAGCTGGGAGCATGGAATGTCAGAGGATTGAATGGCAAAGAAAACGAATTAATAAGCGAATTTGAAGAAACAGGCCTCGAAATACTAGTAATAAACGAAACAAAAAGGAAGGGAACCGGAAGAATAAGCCTAAGAAATTACCATATACTGATTTGCAGTGGCGTGGAAGTAACCCAAAGGGCAGCGGCGGGAGTGGGATGCATACTACATAAACAACTAGCAAATCAAATTAGAACATGGAAAGCTGTATCTGAGAGAATACTGCTGATAGAGATAGAAAATGAACAGGGAGATGTTAGATCAATAATATTAATATACGGACCAGACGAAAATGGAAAAAGAGAAGATAAAGAAAAATTTTGGGAAGAACTAAATGCAACAACAGAAGAGGCTAAAGGAACTATCTATATAGCAGGTGACTTTAACAGCAGAGTAGGGAAAAAAGATGTAGAAAACGAGACAATATTAGGAATGCATGGAAATGAAATACGAAATAACAACGGAAAACGATTACTGGAATTCTGCAAATTACAAAATACAATAATTACCAACTCCTTCTACCCACACAAAGATATACAGAAATACACCAGAATACAACCAAATAGAGGAGAAAGCTCAATAATAGATTACGTGCTAGTCCAAAGAAAAAAACAAACAAAAAGAAATACTAACAAAGGAAAAGGATATTATGGGGAGATGGAACGAATACTTCCAAGAATTATTAGGACACGGACTACAAACTGATGAAGAGAGCACAAGAGGGCTTGAAGAACAGAGAAATGAAGAGGAAATGGAAGGAATAGAGATAGGAGAGCTGAAAAATACAATTAAAACACTAAAGAATGGAAAAGCACCGGGACAAGACAAGATCACAACAGAAATGATAAAAAGTTTAGGACAGACAGGTGTGAAAGTACTACTAGAAATACTAAACAAATCATGGAAAGAAGAAAAAATACCTGAAGAATGGGGAGCAACACTAATTACACCAATATATAAAAAAGGAGACAAAGAAACTGCTCCAATTGCAGAGGAATAACCTTACTAAACACTATTACCAAAATTTACGAACAAATTATAAACAACAAACTAAAAGCAATACTACAACCTCAACTAGATGAATCACAAAGCGGATTTAGACCAGGAAGAAGCACCCAAGATCATATCTTTACAATCAAACAACTGATAGAGAAAAGACACCTACAAGATAAAAACCTATTTCTAGCCTCCATCGACATGGAAAAGGCATTCGACACAGTCCCTAGAAACAGAATATGGAAGGGACTGAAAGATAGAGGAGTAGACAGTAAAATAATAAGAATTATACACCTACAAAACATGTACAGAACGAATACGAACTACGTAATAAAAGCAAACATGAAGTCCGAAGGATTCAAAACAGACACAGGACTAAGACAAGGAGGAACCCTCAACCCCATATTATTCAATGTACACATGGACACAATCATTAAAAAATGCAACCGAAGAACCAATAGAATCGCACATAAAAACCTAGAAAGAGTGGAGATAGCGGCGGCAACATTTGCAGACGATGTAGTGCTGATAGCAGGAAACGAGGAACAATTACAAAGAAACTTGAATATATGGAAAGAAATAACGGAGAAGGAAGGTATGAAAGTAAACATAGATAAAACGAAAATACTGATAATAGGAGACCAGAATATTCATACTCATATAGTAATAGATAACAACAGAATAGAACAAGTAAGAAAATTTAAATACCTAGGAGTTACACTGGACTGGACAGGAAAACAGGATGCCGAAATCAACGAAAGAATAGGAAAAACAATAAAAACATATCATGCAATGAATAAAAAATTTATTAACAAAGGAGAAATCTCGGATCAGACAAAAATAAAAGTTTTTAACACCATATACCGACCGATCTTAACATACGGATGCGAATCATGGAACCTTACAAATAACCAAAGAAGTAAAATACAAGCTGGGAAATGAAGTACTTAAGAAGAATTAAAGGAATAACCAGACTACATAGAATTCGTAACACACAGATCAAAGAAGCACTAAAGGTACAACCAATAACAGAATTCATCGAACAACAACAGCTGAGCTGGTGGGGACAGTTACAACGAATGCCCAAAGAGAGACAGGTCAAACAAATATATGAAGCAAAAATACAGATAAAGAGGAGAAGAGGAAGACCAAGGATAACCTGGGACCAAACGATGTGTAAAATACTGCGGACCAGAGGCAAATCAAGAGAAGAAGCACAATTACTAGCAAGAAACAGAACAGCTTGGAAGAAATTCGTACATATTAGAGCAAACCCCGGCACCTAGCGGTAAAAGGGGATTCGATTATAATAATAATAATAGAACACTTGCCTAGCCAACCTCTGAACTCGATCCAAGAATTGCCCGAATTACGGCCATCAATTAAAGTTTGTATTAATACAGCAATGGTGGATGCTACTCCAATACAACGATTTTCCTCATTTAACAAGCTAAGACATATTATGTTATATTGTTTACGGTCTATTCACAATTGCCGAGTTACAAAAGGAAAGCGGCCTTTTGGTTCCTTATCCCCTAACGAGCTCCATAATGCAGTCAATGTACTTGTCCGAATTGTTCAGAATGTATCATTTGCTCAAGAAATTAAAGAATTACAATCAAGCAATCAAATTAGCGGAAAATCAAAAATTCTATCACTTTCGCCTTTTATACATGAAAAGAGGCTGTTTCGCGTAGGTGGAAAACAATTACTCGCATCTATTCAAGATACCTTTTGGTCTATAAAAGGTCGAGACCTAGCGAGACGCACGGTTCATAATTGCATTCGATGCTATAGAGTAAATCCAAAAACTAAAATTCCAATCATGGGTACGTTGCCCAATTCTAGAATTACACCGACATTTCCATTTGAAATATGTGGGGTCGACTATGCAGGTCCCTTCTTGCTAAAAAATCATAAAGGGCGCGGTGCTAAAACTACCAAGGGTTATATAGCATTGTTCGTGTGCTTTACGACAAAGGCAATGCACATTGAAATTGCATCCGATTTAAGTACAGAAGTTTTTAGCTGCACTCCGACGGTTTATTGCTCGAAGAGGCAAGCCAAACCGTATTTATTCCGATAATGGAAAAAATCTAGTTGGCGCGAACAATGAATTGAAATCATTCTTAAAGGCATTAGAAATAAGCGATGATCAAATTAAAATAGAACTTGCTACTGAAAGCATTTTGTGGTTATTCATACCTGCACACGCACCAAACTTCGGTGGACTTTGGGAGGCCGCAATTAAACGAGCTAAATTTCATCTTTTACGGATAATGGGTACTGTTTCCTTAACTTACGAGGAGTTTACACATTAACGTGTCAAGTAGAATCTACTTTAAACTCCCGTCCTATTTTTCCCATGTCAAATGATCCCAATGACCTTGAAGCCCTTATACCCTTACACTTTCTGATCGGACGAAAGGCTACTGTTATATCTGAACCAGCACTAGAAGGCTTATCACCTGGACGGCTCAGTAACTTCCAGCGTATTCAACAATTGATTCAGCATTACTCAAAGCGATGGTCGCGCGAGTATCTTAATGAACTACAACCACGGTCTAAATGGAAAACCGGACAAAGAACCGTGAAGCCTGGCAACCTAGTTTTAATCTACGAGGACAACAATCCACCATTCATATGGGAATTAAGAAGAGTAGTAGAAGTCTATCCCGGTGTAGACGGCTTTTCCAGAGTTGCTGCCGTCAAGACAGTGAAAGCGGAATAGAGACAATATACACTAAACGTTCTTTCGAAGCTCTACCCTCTTCCTCTTCAAGAAGAGAAACAGTGATTTCACAAACTTTTACTATGTACTATTATGATATTATTAAGTGAATTTTTCTTAGAAAATAGGTACTTTCAAGGGAGGGGCCATGTTACGTATCATAAGTATGTATATATGTTGCAAATATTGTATATTGTGTGTATTCTAATAACTGCAAGACTAAACACCCTCTATCGCGATCTGCAATGTATTGACTGGACGTTTTTATCTAATTATAGAGATGTTAATCTTGCTCTCTCTGCAACTCTGTATGAAGCCATCAATTGCTTCGTACCTCAAATCTCCGGCTCATTCCCGTTTTCAGATTATCCACCATGGTTCTCTCTAGATCTGATTTCAAATTTGAAACTTAAAGAGCATTACAGACATAAAAGGAAAGCATCTAAGAAGTTTTTCTTCTTGGATGAATTCAGGCGAATGTGCGCACTTTGCCTAAATTTATGGGGTCTATAAATCGTTTGTGTATAGAGCAGAAGACTCCATTCAGTCTAACCCTTGAGAAATTTTTAAATTCATCCGGTCTAGGAAGAGTGAGTGCAGACTGTCGGGCAAAATGCATTATAATGACCTGGTTGATTCTCCTTAGGATATAGTTGAGGTCTTCGCTCAACACGGTTCTGAGACCTACACTCTTTTTGCGTTAACTGTTTTTAGTAATACTTTTTCCAATCGTCCCTTATTCTCGCTACACACTACCTCTGAAGAGAAGTTGATTAGTATCAGGAGCTCTCTTCCTAAGTACTTGATTTGCGGTGATGATCTTATTGCCAATTCTTTGGTACATGACTCTACACTTTTATTAGCTGCACCCTCAGCAATTTTAATCAATTTATCTATTGCAACTTCTACTTTTCCTATTATTTGGAAAAGAGCTTGAATTATTCCCATTTTTAAAAACGGCAATAAATCTTTTGCCAAAAACTATCGTCCAATAGCAATTTTATCTAACTTCGCTAAAATCTATGAAAACATTATTTATATATATATTTCTGCTAACACTAACTCACTAATAATCTCACTGTCAATATGTTTTCATTACCGGCCGGTCCACTACAACCAATATTTTATGTATTACTCAATCTATCGGTAAAACTCTGGATGCTCGTAGGAAGGTTATCTACACTGAGTTTTCTAGTACTTTTGATACTGTTGACCATAGACTGCTTCTCCATAAGCTCGAACTGTTTGGTTGTACTCCTATGCTACTTTCTTTATTAAGTTCCTTTCTGATCGGCAGACTGAATTATGTATATTACAATAGTTACTCCTCCTTTCTTTATACTGCAACGTCTGGAGTACCTGAGGGCTCTAGTCTCGGCCCTTTGCTGTTTATTCTTGTTATCGACG
This sequence comes from Chrysina gloriosa, assembly GCA_038088585.1. Taxonomy (NCBI): domain Eukaryota; kingdom Metazoa; phylum Arthropoda; class Insecta; order Coleoptera; family Scarabaeidae; genus Chrysina; species Chrysina gloriosa. The sequence goes on from CM076087.1 coordinate 65,167,569, forward strand.
ACCTTTTGGAGTCCCTGAGCTGCCATGCTCTTGCTTATGCGCAAGATTTCAAGCTTCATTCCGCCATCTCTGACAACTTTGACGTGTATGTTTTGCAGTAAAGCCTTCATGCACTAGCTAATTTGTGCGTTGTCAACAGCCTAAAATTGAATTGCAGTAAGTGCGTTTTTGTTACCTACTCTGGTTAACTCAATATTGCACTTTCTAGTTATGCGACCTATGTGTTGGCAGGTGAAAATTTACCCGCTGTCAATTCTATAAAAGATCTTGGTCTCCATTTTGACCTCGACCTACTTTCACAAATCACATTAAGGAACTTTGTCTTATTGCTCCCAAGTGTTTGGGTTTTATTTTGCGCTGTGGGAAGTTTTTTAAAAACAGCGCCCTTAGTAAACTTTGTGACTCTTTCATCCTTTGCACAATTGAATATGCGCTAGTAGTTTGGTCGCCATGTTATTATGTTATTCACCAGATCTCTGTTAAACGGATTCAGCGTCGTTTTTCAAAATATCTACCTTACCTACTCAATGGTGCCTACCCTCCTACGGGATACGACCACAATCAGCTCCTAGCTTGGCATAACAGACGGTCTCTGGCGGGAGTGCTATGTTGAGCTAACACTTTATGTAGAAGCTACTTCACAATATAGTTGAGTGTCCTGAACTTTTGACCTCCGTGAAGCTCCACGTCCCAAGAAGCACAATCCGCGCTACGTCGACGTTCGGCCTTCCATCAGCAAGAACTAATGCATTGTGGCGGTCTCCCGTTGTGAATATGTGCCGCCTTGCTGAGTCCAACTACGAAGGTATCTTTTTCAACAGACTGACTTTTTCTATTTACAACTTTATTGCAAGCAACTGTTGTGTTGATATATATACGTACTTTTGTTTTTTATTTGTCAATTCATAGCTACATCTTTTTTTTTAGTATGTTACTATCTACTCTTCTATTTTTTGTTCTGTAACTAGTTTTATACTGTTGAGCAATAAACTGGACTATTATTATTATTATTAATCCAAGCTTAAATTGGAGAAGCGGTAGAAACACCTTTCTGGTTCTGCTCGATACAAAAGGCAACAATACTTTTTAAAACAACATTGCCCTAGCAATATACATATGTACCTCCCAGTTTTAAATCTCCACAAATATTCCACTGATACTGTTCATATTTAGCTTGATTTAATATGGTACTTCAGTTATCATAGTTTCCTGTTATTGTCACTGAATGCGCTAAAGGAATGGATTTTGTTTCCATTATGAAGACAAGCTGAAGACAGCTTTTAGGATGTATTTCGACTAATCTATAAAAATATGCCACTTGTAAAGTACATGCTCTACGTTGAGCTAGTGCATCAAACCACGCATATCATAACAGACACATAACGATCGTTCCGTTTAACAAAAACTTGAAAATGTTATATTCCGTTTTCGGAAACATTTACATTTTATTTGTCAACAAGTTCCACTGTTGAAGTCTGGAACCAGAAATTCAGATTTTTGTTTTGACAAACCCAGGTCACGTATCAAACCATGTCATTCATACTGAGTTATTAAGTAGGGTGGTTGGTGAAACTGTAGGGTCATTACTGGTGTTAGGATTGGAATCATCGGGAAACACAATGTTGTCCAAGTTTGAAGACGCAATCGGCACCAGTAATTCCTGGCTATGAAGAACTGCCCTTAGTGCAGAAGGCAAATTTGGATACTCAATTTTGTCCCTTTGCTTTTTGAATACCATTCTGTTTTAGTGATACAGACACATTTCTGTATAAAAGCGTTTTAACACTGTAAACCCTTGACCACAATTTTTTTAATAATAAATTCGGTGACACGTGTTTTTCCTTGGCACGAACTAAGTTTACCGATGTGATACGTCAGTAAATATACACCACAACCCTTGTGATTGCTATCATTAAAGACGTTTCAATAAGTACCTACCTAAATGAAACACAGAAAGCGCATTTTCATTAATGTTACAAAAACATTTTGACCGACCTGTGTTATTGTTTCATCTCCTATATTACTTATATGGCTATTAGTTTACCCTTTTACCCTCTTGTTTTGTTGTACTTTATCATTCACTGCTTGCTCTATTTACTTGTCGCAACAGGCAGCTGTCTGTGTAGATTCTTCGAAACTATATCTATGATTTACTTACTACTTTAAACCATTAACGTACATATTGACTTAATTTACTCTTATTATTAGACTAGGATATATTCACGTACCGTTCATTTTTACGGCATCTTTCTCACATCGTGTCCCGTGGGGGTAATGCTGGATAACAGGTTAAACTATTGTAGGATGACTCAGATGTCAACTGTACGAAGATATGCTTGTCATACGTAGTCTCTTCACACAGGTGTTACTTTTTTGACATATAATGTGCTCTTCCTCGTCAGTTGACAAAATTTCGGTTGAACCGAAAAATGAGATAACATAGTTGACAACTGCTGGAACAAATATTAAAAAGAAAATTTGGTTATTAAGAATGCGGAAAATAGAATTTCCTAATCTAGCAACTATGACCAAAAAGGATTTCAAGACGATAGAATTCCGATTTTTTCACTTTAACACTACAGTAACTAATTCTAAGACGAATACTCACAAACTGTTATGAACGAATTGAAATATGTATATATTGGATTCAGAATTTTATGGCATTCTCCACGAATAAATAATAACATTTAAAGTATCTTTATTCCAGTAGTTTTTATTAATCTTCTTCTTCTTCTTAATCATATTCCTATCTACCTTTCGGTGTCAGGCTTGGATGGGGTCAAGTTTCCTATTTTCCATATAATTCTCTCCACCGTTTTCTTTATTCCCTCCCACTCAATTCCCTTCTCTGCCGCTGCTCCCCTGATATCGTCATTCCATCTTCTTCTTGGCCTTCCTTTTTGTTTTTTCCTATCACTCGTGTCTCATACACTCTCTTTGTCAGTCTATCATTACTCATAGGACACACATGGCCGAACCATCTCAACTGACTCTCCTCTACTATTTTCCATATGGGTTTTATTCCTAGGTTTTGCCAGTAATCCTCGTTTCTTATCTTGTCTTCCTTGGTCTTGTTTTCTATTCGTCTTAGGAATCTCATATCCATGGCGTTCACGCGCGATTTTACCTTTTCTGACCTTGTCCAGGACTCACTAGTATATGTTATTGTTGGTCTTATCACTTTTTCACCATTTCCGTTTTAATCCGTTTTGGCACTTCCTTTTTCCCCAGAAACGTAGTTCTCATCATATAAAACATTCTTGCCGCTTTTTTCATTCTTTCATTAATTTCTTGTTCCATTTTTCCGTCCCATTGAATTACTGTTCCTAAATATTTGTAGTTATTCGCCTATTCTATTGTCCTCCCTTCGATTTTGATGTTATGTCTTTTCCTTTCTCCTGCTATTATCATTGATTTGGTCTTTCGATGTTTATTTTCATGTTTATATTCTTTATTTCCTTATTTAGGATTTCAAGGTTCCTTTGTAGCGCTTCTTCTGATTCAGCCAGAATTGCCATATCATCCGCAAACATCAGTTCACACAAGTTAGTCTCCTTCATTTTCCAGTGACCCATTTTTAGTGGTTTCATTTGTTTTTTAGCACTTTTTATGGCCTCATCTAGTACCATAGAAAACAGCAGTGGACTAAGCACACAGCCCTGATTTACCCCAATCTTTGTTGTAAACTCTTTAGATTCTTCGTTGTTGGTTCTTACTATATTTGTGTTATTCCTATACATCTCTTTTATTAACTCTATTGTTCGTATGTCTATATTTCTCTTTTCTAGGACGTTCCATATCTTCTTATCCGGTCGAAAGCTTTTTCTAAGTCTATAAAACATATATATGTATTTCTTTTTCTTGTTAATTATCTTTTCACTTGCTTGTCTTATCACAAATATTAGATCTTGTGTACTTCTTTCTTTTCTAAATCCACATTAAGTGTCTTCTATGCTCTCCTCAGTTATTTTTCTTATTCTTTTTTCTATAATACTCGCTAATATTCTACCTGGGACGCTTGTTAGTGTAATTCCCCTGTAGTTATTGCAATCCCTCTTGTGCCCTTTCTTATAAATGGGCAATATTATTCCTGAGTTCCACTCCTTCGGTATTTTAGCTTCTTGTATAATTGTATTCATTAGCTTGGTTATTTGTCTTATCCCTTTTTCACCCATATATTTGATCATTTCTGGTGTTATGTTGTCTCTTCCTGGAGCCTTTCCTATTTTCAGCTTCCTTACGAACTCCATTATTTCTTCTTCTTGAATTGGCTCTATACTTTGTATTTCCTCTGTCTTCTCTTCTTTTTCCCTTGTCTCGACATTTGTTTCTGCCAGTTCTTGGAAGTGTTGCCGCCATCTTTCCATTATTTGATCTTCCTCTGTAATTATAAGACCATACTTATCTTTTATGTTTACCATGTTATATTCTCTTTTCTGTCTTAATTGTTTGAGGGTTCCATAGAATAATTTTTGATTTTCTCTATAATTATTAGTCATTTTCTCTCCAAATTTTATCCAAGACCTCTCTTTCGCTTTCTTAATTTCATTTTAGACCTTTCTGCGTTTCTCCTTATATTCTTCCAAATCGTCCAGGTTTCTTGTTTCAAGATATCTTTTCCAACTGGTTTTCTTCTCTTTTACAATATGTTTTATTTCAGTGGTCCACCACTCTGTTTTTTTTTTTCCGGTCTTGTTTGATGTTTTTTTAACTCCACAGCTCTCCTTTGCTGCTTCCAATAAGCTGTTTTTGAAATGATTCCACTTTCCTTCAATTCCGGTTCCTTCCGGGTCATCAAATCTTTTAGCTAATATTTGTTGGTATTTTTCATGATATTTTCTTTCTTTCAATTTGTAACTCCTAATTTTTTCTTGTATCCTCGTTCTTCTTCTGTCCTCTCTTTTCTCTTCTCTTTTTTCTTTCCCTCTCATATCCATTTTTACCAAGTAGTGGTCACTTCCTATCTCTGCACTGCGTGTTACTTTAATATCTTGTATCATTTCCTCTTTGTGTTTGCTTACTAAGAAATAGTCTATAATTGATATTTCTCTCCTGCTTTCTTCGACTCGCGTGAACTTATGAATGTCCTTATGTCTGAACTTCGAGTTTTCTATGACTACATTGTTTTCAATACAAATTTCTATTATTCTGCTTCCATTGTTATTTTTTGTTTGTTCTCCCTCTTTTCCCATAATATCCTCGATTCCTTCATTCAGATTTCCTACTCTGCCATTGAGGTCTCCCAATACTATAATATTTTCTTCCCCCTCGTCTATTGTTTTCTGGAGTCTTTCAAAAAACTCGTCTTTTTCTTTTTACAAACGTCCTCACTTACACCATATGCCACTATTAGTGTCCAAGTCTCGTCCAATATACTAATTTCTACCTTCAACAATTTCTAATTTATATATTCTTCTTTCATCATGTCTTTCAATCTAGTTGGCGTTATTACCAATCCAACCCCGTCTCTTGCTCTTTCTGTCTCTTTAACTCCAGACCAAAACATCCAGTATCCCTTGTGAATTCTCTTCATGCCACTCCCTTTCTTTTTCGTTTCCGTAATTCCCATTATTTGTATCTTATGCTTCTCCATTTCCATCACTAACTCCTCCTCCTTTCCATTCACACTTCTCACATTCCACGTACCCACTCTCAGTGTGCTATACTGCCTTCCTTCTTCTTTTATCTTGTTCTTCTTGCCGTCTTCATTAAACCCCTTGTTTTCCCCTCCTCGTGTTTTGTTTAGGTTTTGAGTTGCCTTCTTGGGTCGAGTTACCCCCAGTGCGAATATATTTTCGCTTTCCCTTTTCCAGCGCTGCTCCCCAAGATTCTTCCCCTTTCCGAGCCCTTCCCTTCTCTTCCCTTCTCTTCTCTTTTTATTAATATTATCTCATTATCCAGCTAAGCGAGAATTTCCTAGGACCGCAGAAAGGTGTCCATTAACGACAAAAAAACTGGTCCTGCAAACACATTAAACACATTAGCGATATTTCACGCATAAAAGTTTACCTCGCAACGTATTGGGTGTCCATATTGATAATTTTGGGGTTCGTATTGTCTCTTCGCTAAAGTGTTGTGTTTTTGTAATAAAACCCTCTCCTTATATTTATTAATGTTGATGTTCGTACATATGAGAGGGATTCGATATGAATTCTGTCATTACATACGTATTACGCATTTCTGCAGTTATTTGTTTCTACAGGAGTGGACAACTTACGTTTACACAGCCTCCAGCAGTAACTACAGTAGCTGCTCTTCGGCTACCCACCGTGGGAAAATTGCAAATTACAAAATTGTGGTCTTCTCTTGCCATGCGTATACGTACGTGTCACAGCTATACCGATCATTAATACGGCTTTGCAAGAGCTGGTAGTTCGTATACAAATTTTATGTATATATAGTATGAATATTGATGTTCGTACATACGAGAAAAATTTGAATACGAACTTACAGCTCTTGCAAAGTCGTACTGATGATCGGTATAACCGTGAAATGTACGTATACGGATGGCAAGCAATTTTGCACAATTTTGTAATTTATATTTATTAATGACATCTATAGATGAAATATATAACAGTCACTGTTTGGTCTATTTGAAGCGCGAATGTATCACAGATTCCTCAGCTTACTAACGGGTGAGTAATATCCTAAAGTATGCACCAGAACTAACTTAGATTGGCGATTAATAATGTAGCGCACAGTAATATCGTCAACAGAGACGCCTTCTAAACACGAGAAACATATTCTGGCGACGTCCTACGGAAAACCCTTTACGTGCCACCTACAGTTATCTGTTTACCGGTACTACTTACAATTATCTGTTTACGGACCAATATCAGATCTTTCAATCAAAAGCAACACCTTCAGACACTACCTATAGTTATCTGATTTATCCACCCACAGCTAAGGCTAAAAGCGAAAGGTGTTGGCACAAATTTTCAAGGGGGTTGCCCATGGACTTGGCTGCCTTCGAAATATGCATGCTTCGGGGTTGACTACCTTCCAACACGAACACATCGAGTGTTGGCTACCTTTGTTGAGGCGAGGATGGGAATCGAGAACCCGCCATCTCCCTCTTGTAATGTATTAGTTGCTCAGATCATAATAGTAAGTTTTACAAATTTTCTACGAATCCTCAAATCTTCACATCAAGCTGGGAAGGTTATGCAAAAGCTATCTTTCGCATATTATTAACACTTTTACATCGTACGATGCTACGTAGTAACTCAAAAAACGGTCTGCGGTGTTTTTAGTTTTCTGGTTTTGCTCATTATAGACAGTCTTAATAACAACGTTAATGAATATCAAGTGCTATTATTGCAGTTCTACTGTTATTTTATTGTTTAACAGAGATATGGTTCAAGCAAAATTTTTCGGCAATTGTTCATCTCTCTAGTTACATACTGATTTCCGAATTTAGTAGAATGCGTAGTACTGGCGGCGATTATCGCCATATTTGCTCGAGGGAAAGTGTTCGGTGGAATCCGTCACATTATGTATAAAGCTTTTCCGATAATTTGCAAACAGACCGCACCAGGCGCATTTCAATGATTTGATTGCAAGGTTTGCAACGTTGTTAGAACACATGTTTCACTCAAACCGTGTTACATCTTTAGGGTCTAGCACGTTTCAGCGCCGACGGTTCATCGCCGCCGTTTCATGACCGGGCCCAGTTCAATGCCGACTGATTCATCGCCGGCCGATACATCGCCAGTTGTAGTAAATAAAATCAAAAATATACGAATTCACTTTATTTGAAAATAAGTAGGATTTAAGACTATACATACTATAAATAATTGATTAGAACAATAAATAGATGACTATAATTAATTTAAAATATGTATATTTAGAGATTTGGAATTTAAAACTAATAATCATAGGTCTTACTCGAATTGCAGTCAACGGTAATAAAAGTTTCTTAATGGTAATGAGGATAGTTAATCCTCCGAATGAATTGCAGTCGATTCGATACCACTATACATAAGTTGTAATATTGTGGAGCATTTTAGTTTCTCTTTAACAAGAAAGAGTAAACTTGTAACAATGGCGTTAGTTCAAATGTACAGCGAGAATGTCAACATTATATTACTTTGTGCCAGTTTTAAATGTTACCATTATCGGAAGTTTAAAACTACCTCACCCGTAGTATGAGGTATATTGGTGCTGCATAAAAAATCATGTATCGCGAAATTATATACGTTTGGACCAAGCCATATTAAAAAAAAATGTGGTGAACCTAATCATGAGGCTATCCTGAAAGGGCGATATAGACATAAAATCAGCAATAGTGTTAAAAGAAAAGTTAAATATATTTGTGAAAGGCCATTGAATTAGCTTTCAACGTAAAAAGAAGTTTTCTACTCATTAACGGTATAAGACCTGAAGTATATTAAAAACAATATAAATCGTAAGAAATTAAGAACGATACCGAGACTGTCGCATTCAGTGAGAATTTCATATGGATTAGTGATAAAGTCTTCTAATGTAGTTGTGTTGTCAAGTAAAAATAACACAAACATTATGTACATTTATGGAACTCTTTATTTCGATGAGACTACATGAAATTTTTCGGCAAATCTTTAATATTCATGCATGTATTACAAATCAGTACGTAGCCGTAGCTTTCTATCTGCTTGAAATGTGAGACGGAATATAATTTTAATCCAGAAAATATTGCTATTGATTTTGAAAAGCAATGCATATAATTCAGCAAATTGGACCCAGCACAAAAAATAAAATCAAAATTCATCTATTAGAAATGGGATACGGCATTTGTTAGGATTACCTTTTTTAGAGGCTAAATAAATGGGAGTTTGTTTTGCATTTGACTTTGCGAATGAAATACCACAGCACCTTCGGGTAACGAAATTTGCCGATTGTGTAGTTAAAACCTACATCGCCAAAGATTTCACTTTTCCACCTTCTATATGGGCAGCAAATACAAGCTGGCTCTTCAGAACCACAAGCGCTTGTGAAGCATTTCATTCAAAATTTAATGTATATTGCGGTTCCCTACATCCCAATATTCATATATATCTGAAGGTACTGAAAGATATGCAAATAGATACATATAAAATTCAATTAGGTCAATGACTTTATATCGGAGAAGATTAAATAATAAAGCAATTAAGCAATAGCAATATAAATAAAATGTCAAGAGTGTTTCATTTAAGCTTAGCTCTGTTTTCTTAAATTAATATACATAAATATATTTGTTTTTCGTATTTACTCTAGGACTTGATTTTTGATTTTGTATTTTATTATTATAGTTATTCCTATTATTATTAGTATTATTACTGTAATCTTTCTTTTATTTTATAGGAATTATACCGGTTTTGTTTTTGTTTACTTAATACATTCTGGCCGCAATTCGTGCAAGTGGGCAAAAGAAGGTAAAATATTTTCGGGCTGCAAGCTGCAAGCGATTAACCGTCACGTTGATCGCGATTGCAATTCGGGTAACCTGTAATTATGAGCTAACCCTTTGAGGTATTCTATCGCATCCTTATTGTGATATTCAGACACAATTCTTCTTATTCGTTCGTCGGCTTGACGATATTTCCCAAGTTTTAAAGGTGGTTTGTTACCGGTAAAGTTGTTCCTAGTAGGCATCACTTTTCGCAATCCATTAATAAACTTTCAAATAGTCGGATGACTCCTAATTCAGTCTAAAGTCGACGATGTCAAGCTGCCGTATGGTTGTTGGTTCGATATTCTTCGTTTAAAACTCTACTATACAGATTCAGAATACAGCAGGACGTCTTTCATTTCCACGTCTATTTTGGCACTCAATATCTTCAAACTAATTTTATGATGGTTGCAATTCCGATGGGGTTTCGTCTACTAAAGCATCCAAATAATCGTTTACACTATGAATGCGACCGAAAGCCAAAACAATCACCGTGTTGACTTTTAATAACAAATCTTGATTACCCTTGTAACGTGCCGTTAATCCCATTTCAGCTATATGCTTTTTCATGTTTTTAGCTAAATGGAAGAAACAACCTTTTATGCTAACACCGAAAATATATTCTATCATGGTAGAAATAGCTGCATGTTCAAACTTGAAAATAATGGATTTTCTTGGCGCTCTCTAATTAGTCCCCTTAGATCGGGTGGGAGTTGTCGGAAGTGTCTACGGGATTTGATGGTGGAAGATTCTTGGAGGGTTTGTGAGATCGCTTTAGTGAAATTGCTCGCGGCATCTTCTAAGAGGGCTACTTCCTGAAAATTTTCGTCGACTTTGAGATTGGCGAAAATTTTGGAGGAAAATAGGTTCCAGTTCGTACGCCGCCGAACTTTTCCCCCAGATGAAGTAGTTTGCCAGCTAGAGTTATTAGAATCGGATTGTGATCGGAGCAGAGATCAGCGATGCTTTCTACCCTCACGTATATTGGAATGTCTTTGGATAGGGCCAAGTCGAGGGTATCCAGCTGAACGCCGGTACCGAAATAGGTGTGGCCATCAGTAGGATGATATGAAACACCTAGGGCTTGGATGATGTCAAGCAACTGTCTGCCATCAGCTCTTGTCATCCGGCTGCCCCAGAGGAGGTACTTTGCGTTTAGATCGCCCGCCACCATCACCGCGTTTGGATCAGTGAAGATGTGGTCGAAATCATGACGCGAAACACCACCGGTGGGGGGCCTATACGTCGCGTAGAGTTTGATTGGACCAAAACCAGTCCAGATGATGACTGCCACCGCCTTCAGGAATTTTAGCGGCGGCACTTCTATCTCGGAGTGGCGGATAAAATTTTTGACGAGTACAGCTGTTCCTCCGCCGTGGCCGGTCAAGCGATCTCGACGGTAAGTTTTGTAATTCACAACGAATACAGTTTTCGCGGAATGGATACCTGGATCTGCTGGAGTGCGGAATTGTCCGACCAGCTGCGGGAGGGCGGTTACGGCGCCGAAGAGGTCGGTATTGGAAGGGGAGGGGTTGCATCCAGTGGGAATGTTATAGAGAAGTATCTGTATTATATACAATACACGAGAGGACAAATCGCAATGGCGAAAAGTTATGTAATTTTGCTGCAGCGGTGGGTATGTTCTTAGTAAGTATAAAATGTATACATATAGGAATTCACAAAATCACATGGATGATACAGGTACAGGTAATCAAATTGATCACGTTCTAGTTAGAACAGAGAAGGCAGCATCGACTCGGACCACTTACCGGTAATAGTCAAATATAAAATAAACATATTCTGAAGCATTAGCATACAGTAAAAAGAGAATAGGCAAAATTAGAACAGGAACTAGTAAAAAATTAACACAAGTCAGAAATTAAGAAAGGCTGCAAAACAAAAGAGGAAATAATGTAGAAGAGGTATGAAGAATTATCAAAGACAGCATAAATACAACTGTGGAAGAAACTATACAATACAGAAGAAAACGAAGACCTAAACAGAGGTTTGACCAGGAGTGCATAAGGGTAATAGAATTAAAGAATGAGGCAAGTTTGTATATATATATCTATATATACACACAAAAATTGATTCTACTTATGTCCGTTATAGACTTTGCAACCATACAAACGATGTGCCCCAAACCGGTTTCATTAGAAAGGCAATAACACGAAGATGGTTTTAGATCACTAAAACAATCCATTCATGAAGTCGATTCTCGACTTTTCCCATTCAAAAATTTTCCAGAATTTTAAAATTTTGAAAATTTCAATTTTCAAATGACACCAAGAAACGTTATCATTAAATAAATATATAAGCATTGCGTTACTTACGTCAATTAGAGCATAAACGACTGTTCAGCGAATACCAATTCCTTTGAAATCGACTTTTATGATTGTTAATTGTTCATAACCTCATCAAAGGGTGGCGAAACTCGCAAATAAATTAAAAACATAATTTGTGCAATTTGCCCATCACACTTCTTTTATTTTGACCGCATTGGTGTGAAGTTGGCATATTTCCTTTTTCAGCGTAGTAACAAACGCGGGTATCCGCTAGTACTTTAAATATATTTGCGTTGCTCCATATAGCAATATCTATGACATAGTTCTTTTCTCACTTTTGTTTTGATGAGGTATCGTATCTATTATTCTGCGCCCTACTGTGCCTATCCAAACAGTCTATCATAGCTACTATTTGACGTACCTGTAATGTACCTACCTACCTACCTATCTACCTTATTCCTTTTATTAATTAACACATTTATGTTTATAATTATAATACTAAATTATGTACACATGTAATAGTCTTTTAGAATACAACCATTATCTCCTTTAGTGAACACGTTTGTAACCATAATATTTAATATTCCTAAGTTTAATGATTATTGTATTTGTGCGTCGTATTAGTTCGTCAATTGTATTCACATGATCTTTGCACCCTTAATATTAATGGTAACATTTTCCGCAATTGCTATCTTAGTTAAACACTAATTTTACTATATAATTTGTGTATTTCATAAAACTCGAGCTTCCTCTTGTATTTCACCGATAGAATGTAAGATCGTCCGGAATTATCCACGTTTATGTAAGTACAGTAAATAAAATGTTGTAGTAAGCTTATGTTCCTGCTTATCCTGCTTATGTTCCTGCTTCTATACCACGAGCAATTCGTACCACGTTATAATAATAATAGTAAATATAATAGTAATAATAATAATAGTATAATAAAATAAAACGTAGAGGACTCTCTTTAAACGACCTAATAATAAAATTAGGTTCATTAATGGGCAGTTAACAAGTAGCAGTGTAAAAGCTTACAAAGTAAGCACAATTTACATGTGCCAATAGCAATTTACATGTGCCTGTAGCAAGTTTTGACTATGTCAATCGCAAAACGCAGCTGCAGACTAATTAGTTTCGTTCTTATTAGGACTCGTCAGTACAGTATATCGTTCTGCGAGTGATACAATGAAAACTTCCAGGTGATACGTCGATATCTCGGTAAGATGGATATAGCCAAAATAATGGCCCCATCTCCAGAGCAGGAGAAATATTAGCATACCCGGTTACATCGCGTTCAGCGACGAAGGAAAATAGTAAACTATTTTCGAGAGCCAATCCTTTAATAAAATAAAACGTAGAGGACTCTCTATAAACGACTTAATAATAAAATTAGGTGCGTTAACCATATCCATCCGAGATATCGACGTATCACCTGGAAGTTTTCATTGTATCACTCGCAGAACGATATACTGCACTGACAAGTCCTAATAAGGATGAAACTAATTAGTCTGCAGTTGCGTTTCGCGATTAACATAGTCAAAACTTCCTACAGGATTATTGGTATATGCAAATTGTAATTACTTTGCAAGCTTTTTCACGGTTACTTGTTAACTGCCCATTAACGAACCGAATTTTATTATTAGGTCGTTTATAGAGTGTCCTCTACGTTTTATTTTATTAAAGTTTTGGCTCTCGAAAATAGTTTACAATAATAATAGTAATAATAATAATAATACTATTTATTTACCCAACAGATCACCCTATTAACAGGGCAAAAGTTAAAATATGAATAAAATATAGTAGTCTGAAACACATGTATGGAAAAAATATGAAAAACACCAAGACGTAAATGCATCTTTACATTTATTAACCAGTTTACACATGACATAGATCGGCGTCTGTTAAATGATGCTCGTCCTAGCAAAGGGTAGTCTGAAGATGCAGTCGCCCCTGGAGTTTATGCGAGGTACATGAGATGCCAGATCCTCCAAAGAAATATACAGTCGAAGTTGTTGGTCATCAACTTAAGAAGAAATTTCTTTCAAATCATATCCCTTCGACATGCCAGTGACACTATACCGTGTCGTTCCAATAAATCGGATTGCAAAGTACCAACAACCGGATATATGCCATCCTGTTTGAAGGACAAAAACTTAAAAAAGTCTATGGATGCGCTCTAGTGGTAAATGGTCACACAAGTACAAGAGATGCCGCGCCAAAGGTATGTATTCCGATTTGCTAAAGACGAATGCATAGTATAGCACCTTGAGCAAGTCCGGAGCCTCGAAATACCTCGACACGGGCATCAGAAAACCCATGGTTCTACTTGCATCTGAACAGATCGATGACATGTGAGATTTGAAAGTAAAGTTACTATTAAACACAATCCCCAAGTCGCTAACTTCCGCTTTTCTCTCGGTCCCAACATTATTGACGGTGTAATTGGTGGAAAATAGTGATGTAGAGCGGTAGAACGAAAGTGCATAACACTTTCGTGTATTTAAGAGTAATTTGTTTAAGATTGCACCGCTGGACAATCTTATTGTTTGTTTGGAGAAGTCTAGCATCATCCTCTGATGAAATCTTAAAAGAAATTTTAACTTCATCAGCATAAGCCAGGACTGGACATGTTATGAATAATAAATAATATAATAAATAAGCAAGTTATTTATAAATATATTTAACAAAAGAAGGCCTAGATCTTATCACTGCGAGACTCCCGAGATAAGGTTGAATTCCTCCGAAAAGAAACCATTGTAAAAAACGAAATATTTGCGGTTCTCCAAATACGAACGCAAGAGCTCCACCGCCAATGGAAGCCAAATCTACTCAATTTATGCAGTAGAAAGCCATGATCTATGGTGTCGAAATAAATGACGTCAACCTGGACGCGACGATCTAAAACTCCAACGTATGGGCAAATTGTTGCTATGTTTGTAGCAGTAGAACGCCCAGAGATAAAGCCAGGTTGACAGGGGGACAACAGAGAATGAATATAGAAGTACCTGGACCTGTAAAAGTAATTCTCAAAATCCTTAGCAAAATTCGATAAGACTGATATAGGCCGAGAAAAGAGCAGCATCCCCCTCTTGTGAATAAGGCGGATTTTGTAGCGTTTCCATCGCTGTGGGAAAACACGTGTGCGAATTGAGGAGGACTTTGTCGTCCCTACTTATCAAATTGAGTTTAAACTCCACATTAAAAAGAATTGAGGGAATAGTAATAATTAATTAAATCTTTCGCAAATAATAGCATTCGCAGATGATGTTGTAATTATTTCAAGGAATAAAAAAATGATAGAAAGAATAATAAAAAGCTTAGAGGTGGACGCCAAGAAACGAGGACTAGAAATCAATGTCGATAATATTAAATGTATGCACTGTAATAGAGATAATCGGATAATGTCAAATTTCAACTGTGGAGCTAATATATTTAAAGAAGTAGATATATTCAAATATTTTGGGGTATTGGTAATCAGAGGGAATGGAAAATAAGGTATAGACAAGGAAATTCAAAAGCGTTATAGGTAAAGCCTTCTACTGCAATAAAAGGATACTAAAAGACAAAAAGTTATGTAAGAAGACAGAGTCACGAATGGGGACAGGTAATTTCGCCACTACCAAATATCTAGACCCTTCCGTTACTGCCTTCGACGTTAATCCCGAAGTTAATGCCGCCACCAAATAATTTTTTATTGAGGGTGCGGGATTAATTAAAGGGACGGGTAATACCCACAAACATCAAATATCTTTTATTACTAGGGATCGACCGATATCGATATCGGTATCGGTCGAAGAAAATCATGTCGGTCCATCCCGACACACCCGTCAGTATTTACCAAGTGTTGGTTCGCTAAACATGTCAGAATGAACATAAAAATAATAAGAAGTATCCGGGGCAAGTCATTGTTAGTGATTGATAATTATAAATTCAGTTTTCACAAAAAGTTGAAATCAACTGAAGAGAGTTTATGGAAGTGTATTAATCGACTGTGCAAATGTACTGCTTATACACTTGGTGAAATTGAATTTAATTTCGTCGGCACAAAATCAAATGGGCAACACTGTCATGAACCAAATTTGACCGCTTTGAATTGACAAATTATCAATGATTCATGCAAAAGAAAAGCCGTCGATGATTTGGCCGAGAAACCATCCAAGATCATTAGAAGCGTTCTAGAAGAGAACCTGTTGTCCATTGTAACTACCCTGGATGTAGAATATATAAGAAAAAATATCTACAACGCGAGACTAAGATTTTTCCGCCCATGCCAAGAAGTGTTAATAAAGTTAAAGCAGACAGATAAGAATCATTTTTGTTCATTAATGATGAAGTTGAAAATATTGTCGTTTTTCATGCGAATCAAATATTCACGTTCTGGGTAGTGTAACTCGAATTTATATTGATGGTACTTTCAATTATTGTACGTCTCACTTTTGTCAATTATTTACCATTCAAGGTTTCAAAAATGGGCACTACATACCACTTTTATTTTATCTACTGCCAAACAAACATGCAAATACTTATAAAAAACTGTTCAATTTAATTCTAAATAAATGCAAATTTTCTTTAAGCATTTCGGAGGTTCTAGCGGACTTTGAACGGGCCATACACAAGGTAGTTGAAGAAATTTTGCCTCATGCTCGTATTATTGGTTGCCGATTTCATCTCAGTCAAGCGTGTTACCGAAAAATACAAGAGTGTGGTTTAATCAAAGAATATAATAATACGTCCAGTTCAATCGGACAGTGGTTGCGTATAACATTCTCTTTAACGTATTTAGACCCCGATGAAGTTGGTGACTGTTTTGCCATGGATCTATTTGAAATAATACCTAAAGATGACAGAATACAAACATTCTCAGATTATCTAGTTGACACATACATTTCAGAAGAATCACTTTTTCCATCGAAAATTTGGGCAGAAAATTCTGCATCTGTCACACGTACCACTAATGCATGCGAATCATTTCATCGCAGTTCTAATGATTCCATGTACAAAGCGCACCCAAATTTGTTTGTATTTTTAGAAAAAAATTAAAGAATTTCAAATCAGTACATATATAAAAATACAAAGTTTGGATTTCACAGCCAAAATACACAACAAACACGTAAAAAATAAACAACCATTTCTAAACAACTTAATAGAGAGATACAATAAGAAAAAAATCAGTAGATTAAATTTTTTAAAATGCATTTATTTTCGTACATAGCTGGTATTTTATGTTCACATCATGTAAAATTTAATTTTTTGTGTATTTTCAATACATAATACTCGGTCTAAAATTTGTAGTTTTATTTTTATTATAGATTATTAAAAGCTGTTACAGGTGTGGTTATGTAGAAATAGATCCGCAGGTAGAAACTATTATCTATAAATACAGTGGCGAAAATACCGGTGGGATTAACGGGTGTTTCAAAAACGGTGGCGGAGTTACTCATCGGATTACTATGCTAATGATACTCGGTGACGAAATTACTAACACCCTCACGAATATATAAGATCATTACAACACCGATAGTATCATATGTGGTAGAAACAATGACATAATAATAATAATGTATTTATTCCTCAACAGAGAGAGACCAGTTGTAATATATACATATCAAAGAAATAAGATTTAAATATAAAAGTATCGAGTACTTAATTCTAAATATTCTAACAAAGTAACAGTTAAACTATTCATTTGTTCAATAGGTATGGTAGCGATGAAGAATTAATATCCATTGAGTTGTCTGGTATAACGTTATAATGAGAACACATTCTATGGATGGGAGATATCAACAGCATGTTAGTTTTGACGACTCTGCAGAGAAACAACACTTCAATGATTTTTTGGAGTTGTAACAGTACAACAATTGTGGTTATACATTATCGTGTTATTAGCACATGCGTTGTATAAGATGTATATGTATTTCTTTGCTAATTTCGTTTCAATAGATTGATATCTATTCTAGTTTGTCCTTCAAGGCATTTATGTATATTTAGTTCATATATTTAATGCTACTATCAATTGTAATTTTCTTTTTATTGTCTTGTAAATGGCTTAAATGCTGTTGGACGAATAAAGATTATTATTATTACTATTATTATTATTATTATTATTATAAAACGTTTTGTAAACATGTGCGGGGTGATGGGGTATAAAAATCCTATATCACTTATCGGTTCCGGGCGTCCACATTAAAATGAAGAACATTGTATAAGAATTTAATTTCTGTACTCATGCGACGAAGATCTAGTGATTCAAGTTGACATATGCTCAAAAGAGCATTATGATTGAAGCCTTGTGGGGGATATATATAATAACAATAATGGATACCGTAGTTTGGAACGCATGAAAGCGAAATATAAATGTAGGATGACATCGGTACTAGAAAATTGTCTTGGGATCATAATTACAAATCCTAAAACTGGAAGTGAAGCAGATGCAACATTGAGAACATGGTCTATGAAGGTGAGTTTAGCATAGAATTTCACTGCCAAAAACTTGACAGAAATACAACGAATAACGATACTATTATTGATGTTGCTGTGGCGTGTGTTGAAAAGATGCAGACGTAGTGGACTGCTAAAAACTGAAAATTCCTCCAACACGAGTTCTTTGAAAAATTGCTTTCGAAGAACCAGAACTTGCCCTTAATTTAAATAAACGCTGCAATGCATTAAATAACTCTATTTACTTACAACACTATTACTTAAATTAAAAATAAATTTAAATGGTGTCTACAGGTTAGACAATTAGGATTCGGAAAGTAAATCAATTGAGGGTCAAGTCTACTATTCGCGATTTGTTTCCAATTCTGCTAATTTTTGGGTTTAGGTGCTATATATGTTTGTAGTCGAAGAAAAGGGGTTGCGAACGTTACAACGTTTCGGTGCGTTAAGCCATGAGTTTCTAAACGGCGAGGCTCCTATTGGAAAATTACCGTAAATTAAATAATTAGCAGGTACGAAAGGTATTAAAGTTATCGGACGACTTTCTGCATGCCCCTTGGGTCTTAATGTTACCGATACAACAATTACATGCAATTATTTAAAAAAACGATTACTAAGAGTTGTAGAAGTAAGTTTACGTTTCTAAATACAAATTTGAGGATCCTTTCCTGTGACCCTAATTGCCGTTCTATACAATAAAACGTCATTGTGGTATTCGAACAGCCGTGACCGGCTTTACATTTCTACTACTTTGTACAATATGTGGTGAGAAAAACATCATAAAACTGTAATCACAAGACGCGGGTTGTATTACTGCGATTACTTATTTCAGAAACTTCATGCTTACTTACTTCTAAAAGAAAAGAAGCTTTTACCCTGACAAACAATATTGTCATAAATTTATAGTCTCTTAGAAGACCGCACTAACGTTTTAAACTAAACTAAACTATACCTTCGACGAATCATATTGTATGATTGACGTCACCGTATAGATATGATAGAAATAATTGCATTGGGTTTGCGTGTGAAAGTTAGTTCATTACATTTGGAGATATTCAGTGTAAGCTTGTTTCTAATACACCAAAAATAAAGAGTGCAGAGCTGTTGTTGCAGTTCATAACAATATCTTAAATTATTAATGATATTGTATAATTTAGTATTATCTGCACCCAGTAATCTGCTGCATGATAGTTCATAGCATAGATCAGTGGTGGCCAATCCTTTCAGTGGGTTGAGATACTTTGATAATTTTGGAACAAACGCACAGTTATATTCGACATACATATATTTATTTTACTAATACATACTAATACAAATAAACTAACTGTAACCTTTGGCAAGCTACCCGTAGCTCGCGATCGACAGGTTGGCGACCACTGACATAGTTCATCAATAAAAATAAGAAAAAGTAGGAACCCAAGGTTGCTGCCCTGCGGGACGCCAGACGCTGTAGTAAAGATGTCAAATCTATGACTCATGTATCAAACATACTGCTTCCTACTTATTAAATATGTATTGGAGAAAGACACCGTACTTGAGGTAAAGCCGACCTCATGTAATTTAGATAAAAGGAGGTAATAATAGATAGACTGGTAACGGTAGATCGTTTATTGACAAAGTCGTATTAATTCTCCGAGAGGAGAAGTTTAAATAGAGGGAAGATGCATTTGTATAGACACTTCTAGAATACTTTTACAAAGATGTTTATTATTGCTAAAGGTTTGTAATTTTCAGCAGTCAGGGAAGGTGGATATAGATATCGCCAAGTTAAATAAATAATGCAATGATGTAGTAAAACCTTGGGTGCAGCTCTTAAGAAGAAAACTTGGTAGGTTGTAATGACCCATGGTGTTTTTGTTATTAAATATTTTCCGAGAATGACATATTTCTGATTCGAATATAAATATTACAGGTATCGATATGATCGAAACGGAATTAAAACTCTCATTTTACTGATATAAACTGATTTAAAAATTCCTAAATCCATCGACAGTGGAGGATGAAGTAGTAAACGTCTCCCCCTTCATATTCCCCATTGCGATTGCTTTTCCAGCCGCGGCTTTCTTGGATAATATAAAAGACCAAAATTTCTTTAGATCAGTTTTGAGTCCTTGTTGAATATCTGATATATTGTTTTGGTAAAGCTAGACAGAGTCATGTTTAACATTTCGACGCAATTCCATTGGTCAAGGAATTTAAAATATTTCGTGCGATATTTATCTTTCGGTTTTATATTGTGTATATGTGGTATTGTGAACCAAATTGAATATAATAAACGGCTATTGTTTATGAGGGCAATAAAATCATCGAAAATGTTGTAATTTTTTTTTCTAAAAGAATCGCAAGCGTTATTGATGTTTTTGATGGTGTAGAGAAAAGACCAGCTTGTGTGGAGTAATGCATTATATAAACTAATATAGTTGACCTTTCTAAAATCCTATACTTTATTCCTAGAATTTGCAGCCATATTACTTACATATATGCTTGATGTGGACAGAAAAAGAAAGTATTAGAGATAGATGAAATGCATCTTCGCTCACGAAAGGGATATCATTTCTAGGAACATTTAGATTCTTGATATTTGGTCCGGTCCTGGAGTATTTGACGGTGTGTGTGTTGTCGGTCTGCTCCGTGTTTATACCCAAGGTTCTTGGAGGATTGTGATCCTTTAATTGGTAACACAGTGATAAATATAAAAACAAAGTGAAAGTGATTATCTGGAAAATAAAATAACAGGTAAAATTAAACAATTTATTCCACTATCATTGATAAAAGCCAGACTTCCGACGGGTCGACCGGTGCTCGGCCTTTTGCGCGGTGATAAGAAAAGAAAACAGAAATACATATCCGTAGACAACAGGGGCGGAGTAGGAAATTGTATATATATCATGGATACGGATGAATACAGCTCGGAAGATAGGAAGAGAAAAGGAAAAAGAGGAGAGGATGAAGAGAACAGCGAAAATATTTTCAAGAAAAGTAAAAAAATAAAAAGATCGCCTATGAAGTCCCAGGAAAAGCTGGAAGAAAACATTGGTGTAATGATGAAGATGATTGAGGAAATGGGAGCGAAGATGAACAATTTATCAAAAGAAATAAAAGAGATGCTGGAGGAACAGAGAGAATATAGAAAAGAAATGTCAGAGTTAAGAAAAGAAAATGCGGAACTCAAAAGGCAAAATTAATTTCATTAAGGGGGTAGTGATGGATATGGAAGAGAGATAGGGAAAAACTAAAAACGCAATAGAAAATTTCATAAATAAAGAGTTACAGATAAGAGTACATATAAAACAGGTCATAAAATTAGGTGAAAAAACCTGTCTAGTGCAATTAGACAGGACAGAGGATAAGGTGGAGATAATGAAAAACAAAAAGAAATTAAGAACAAAAATAGGAGGAAGGATTTTTATTAACGATGATCTATCTAAGCGGGACAGGAAGATACAAGAGCAAATTAGATTTAGAGCTAAAACTGAGAGGGAAAACGGAAAACAAACAAAAATTGGGTTCAGGAAGTTGTATATCGGGAATGAGGAATGGAGATGGGATGGAGAGAAGGATAAGTTGATACATATACAGAGATCAAAAAACTAGAAGGCGTGAACGAGCGGGGAATAGAGAGGACGTACCAGGCAATGAGAGCGGATACAGAACAAACTCGAACACGAGAATACATGGATGTGAGGATGGGAAATAGGAACAACAAGGTAGAGACAGAGAGAAATGCTAACACGATGACGACCGCAGCTATGAACACGGAAAATGGAAAGATACGCGTTGGAACGTGGAACATAACTTCCCTAACGGGAAAAGAATGCGAACTAGCAGAAGAAATGAACAAGTACCAAATTCAAATACTGGGAATAAGTGAAACAAAGAAAGCCGGAGCAGGAAGAATAGGGGTAGGAAGTCAATATTTTCTGTACTATTTAGGAGTGAGGCCGGATCAAAGGAAAAAAGAGGGAGTAGGGATATTGCTAACAAAGGAACTTGATGGAAGAGTAACTATACATCAATCACTCTTATCAAGGTTGATGCGCCTGAGAATAGAATTGGAGAAGAAATCGGTTGACATCATACAGATGTATGCACCAGTAGAAGGAACAGATGGAAGTACAACGGAGGAGTTCTATGAAAAACTGCAGGAACTGCTGGATGAAATAAGAGAGACAAACTCAAAAGTAATATTAATGGGGGACTGGAATGGTAGAGTGGGTAATAATACAAATAAGGGACTGACCTGCTTGGGAGCATATGGAGAAGAAACGTTAAACGGAAATGGTTGAAAAATGATTGATTTTTGTATACGTAATGATCTCCTAATAGGGAACGGTTTCTGGGAGCAACCACTGGAAGGGAGATACACCTTTGTCGCGGAAGAGAGAAACGCGAAGAGTATAATAGACTACATAGTCTATACCCAAAGTATGAAAACTAATATACGAAACATAAAGACACAAAAAGAGGCTGAAATGGGAACTCAACACAGATTGCTAACGGCAGAACTCCAAGAACAAATTAACACAGAACAACAAATAGCTGAGTATCATAAAATAGCAATCAGCAATTTAAGAAACAAGAAGAAAAGAGCAGAATACCAACAGAAAACGAATGATTTACTAAAGACACATGGCCAGGAAGAAATGACACTAGAAGAGATGTGGAGAATTTTCAAGGAAATTATTTATAATTCTGCACTAGAAGTATGTGGTCAAATCAGATACAGGAAAAAACAGAAAAGAACAAAATGGTGGATTATGGAAATACAAAAGGAAGTCAAAAAGAAAAAGATGCGTGGAGAAAATATGTTTTAACAAAGGAACAGCAATACAAAGAACAATATGTTAAAATAAGAAACGAAGTTAAGAAGAGAATCAAAGAAGCGAAAAAGAAAAGCTGGGAAGATTTTGGAAATGATATTAATGAGGAATATAAAACAGGAAATTTTGGAACCTAATAAGATCAATGAATGGAAAGAAAAAGAAAGAAATAAAACCAATTAGGAATACCGCGAATGAACTGGCAATATGCCTATCCAAAGTATGTTTTAAGGTCTATACCAAAATAATAGCGGAACGACTTACACATTTAGTAGGAGACAAACCGGGAGAAGAACAAGCAGCCTATAGAAAAGGGAAACAAACGAACGATAATATCCACATAATTAAAAACATCATTGAACGTAAAATTGAGACAGGGGAGCGCCAAATAATCAATAGTCTATATTGTCAGGTTAGGGGGATAGTACAAGTGAATGGAAAAAGATCAGCAGATTTTGAAATCCAAGTGGAAATAAAACATGGAGATAGCTTAAGTCCATTAATATTTATTATAGTAATGGACAGAATCCTGCAAAATACGAGGAAACGCACCGAAACTGTGAAGACACTGTTAGGATATAACAGACTGGAACCTGTAGCTGAGGATGCATTACTGTACGCCGATGATCTGGCACTAATAGCTGACAGTTATGTGAAAATGGAAAAATTAACAAAAATATGGACAGAAGAAATAGAAAAGATGAAGATGGAAATAAACGTAGAAAAAAGCAAACTAATGGTGATAAATAATAAAGAGCCAGCCAGTAATCTAATAATTAAAGAAACGATAAACAAGAAGAAATTGTCGACGCATACGAATATTTAGGTACTATTATATCGAAGGATGGAAAAATTGATTTAGACATAGCAAAAAGAGGACGGAAAGCCACAAACATATACTACGCTCTGAATCAAACCATCTTTGGAAAAAAGAATAGAACCCAAGATCAAACAGATAGTATACAGTGCAGTAGTAGCTCCCACAATAATGTACGCAAGTGAGTCCTGGACAATACTGCAGAAACACGAAAGCAAAATAACAGCTATGGAAATGAAATTTTTGAGAAAGATCGTGGGGAAAACAAAAATGGACAGAATAGAAAACGAACAGATAAGGAATATGATAAATCAAGAAGATATACTAAAAAGAATTGCAAAATGTCAACTGAATTGGTACGGCCACATAATTAGAATAGAGCAAAAGAGTTTAACAAGGAAAATAATAGAAGCCAAAAATAAGGGGAGAAGAAAAAGGGAAGACCAAGGAAAAAATGGATTGACATAGTCAACGAATTAAGACGAAAGCGAGGGAAGACCATAGCAGAAATGAGAAGAATGAGTACAGACCGGACACGATGGAAAAAATGGATTAAATCGTCGTAAGATCCAAAAATAATCCGACGCTGAAAGGCATAAGGATTAACGAGAAAAAGAAGAAGAAGAAGATATTTGTTAGACATAGATCTAATAAACGTCCAGTAGAATTGCATATGGTATTGGCTTGGTAAAGATTTAGGATATTAAGGGGCGGCTTGAGAGTTCATAGTCAACAGATGGCACCACAATTGAAAAACATCACTAATTTGTAGGATACAAAACTGGAAAATTAAGCATTTTCTCTAATAAAATCATTAACAAACCGAAAGCGAAAGGGATTAACTGGGGTGTGATTATATTATCCATCTGAAATATATTGTATATTCTGAGAAAACATTGCAAATTAAAACAAAAGATTGGTAAATTCAAAATATATTGCAAAACCTCTGACGTTCTCCTACTCAACCACTTGTCGACTGACAAAATACTGAAGTTAATTGAAGGGTTACAACTACTCGTCCATAGACGCTATGAAGCGGAGCGCGTCAAACGCGATTTACGCGAAGATATGGACGCTGATTGCGACCCCCGTCCACCTGTGGGGGCGCCATCGCCGGGAATTCCGTGCGCCGTTCGCTGTCCCCAAAGTTGAACATTTCTTTAGCTTCGTCATCTGCTCCCGCCCCCTCTTCGAAGGCTTCCAAACGAAGACGTCCCTCCATTGTAACCACGGCCTTGTTGCATAGAGAGGGATCCGTTACTGTTAAGAGGAGGAGACGCTCCATTGGTTCCAAAACCCTCGTGACTGCCGCCAAAAAGTCGTTGAATTCGGACACTATTGATGTTGTGGCCGCTACGGCCTCTCCAGTTCGCCGCTCTCCGGCTCCTCGACCGGGCCCCTCGAACGCCGCCTTTCCTCATAGGAGCTTGACATTCTATGCGAGCTTTGCTCCTCGCCCAGGGGGCATGCCGGCTTCTGGTTCTGCGCCCTGGCGTCGCTAGCACGGAGAAGTTCCCATCTATGGTCCTGCGGGATGCCGCCAGGTGGGTGCCAGTGAACGCTGCCATCAAGCGCGCAGGTTTTAATTACCTGAGGGTCACCAGCATCAGTGACGGCGTAAGTTTCTTCGCCGGTACAGAGGCGGACTGCCGCGGAATTACCAAGCTCTTGGTAAATGGGGGACACCCGTTCCACATTTACCAGCTCCCATGTGAGAAACTTCTCCATGTGGTCATAAGGGGCGTTCCCACGGGTGTCCCAATAGAGGACGTCCGCGAATCCCACTCTTAGAGAAAGGATTTTCTCCGGAAACAGTATCCCGGATGAAGAAGCTCCGCGGGAGAGGACTCATGCCCTTGGTGCTGGTAAAACTCACAAACGACCAGAAGTCGATTTTCGAGATTAAGGAAGTGGTTGGTCTCGATATCCCCGTCGAGCCTTTGCGCCCACGGCCCGGTCTAAGCCAATACTTTAGAAATCAAAATTCCGCGCAGTCCCGTTGTACCGCACCAATTAAATGCGTGGCCTATGGGGGAGACCATTACGCTCGGGAATGTGGATGGTCGAGGAATGAAACCGCTACGTGCGCTAATTTTACCGGGGCGCACCCCGCGAATTATCGGTAATGCGCGCGCTGTCCGAGCATCAGGGCATTGCCGATTAGGCAGCCGGCCGAGCGCCCTTCAGCGGCCACCGGCCGCAGTGCTACGTTTGTTCTGGGCAGGCGATACTCTGAAGCGGTGGTGCCTGGATCATCTAGGAAGCAGCCACAACCTCCAGCTGCTCCGAAAACGCCGGTTTCGGGTCGGAGGAGGAATCATGCTCCACCTGGGATGGAAAGAGTGACCAACGTGGAGCAGAAGACAACAAGCCCAGACCTGGTGTCCGTTCTGTATTCCCTGCAAGACATGTTTGAGCAGATGAATCGTAGGGTACGTCTTCTTCAGACGTTGCTCCCTCCACGCGCACCATCGAACTTTCAAAATAAGCGCGTATCATACATCTACCTCCTCCGACACGCTGAGAGTGGTCGCCTGGAACGCCAATGGTTTGGGCAACAGACGGCTAGAGGTTCAAGCCTTCTTGGCGGAATGGAACATCGACGTTCTGCTAGTGAGTGAGACGTGGCTGAGGCCTGGCAACGGGTTCCTTATTCCCATTTATGCCATCCACCGATCCGACAGACTAACCGGCCGGGGCGGGGCCGTCGCCGTACTGGTGCGTCACAGCATCCGGCACTCGCGGATTGCAGTCCCCGATTTGGCCTCCGTCGAGGCGGCGGCGATACAGATCTCGTTGCGTGGTCTCGGCCTGCTGAGGATCTTTTCCGTCTACGCTCCTCCGAGCAGGGCTTTTGTGGCACGCGACTACGAGGAGATCTTTGATTCCGACATTCCAACCCTGGCTGCTGGTGACTTTAATGCAAAACACCCGTTCTTAGAGTCGACGGCGACCAACGGCTTCGGAACAAGCCTTTGCGCTTATCTTCGGTGTCCAGAATTTACAGGATCTCTCCTTCGACCACAATCCCCTGCTCTACGTGGTGGGGGGCAGTATTCTGGATCTTCCCTGCCCACTTCGAGGGAGCGAGAATTGGGAGCTCTATGCCGCTAAGCTCTCTTGCATGGTCCCCGTGGTCGTGTCGGATCTGACGAGCGAGCAACTCACCGATGACTCCGCCGTTACCCCCATCAAGAGCACTAATACTGCCATAGCCGAGTTGACCATCTGGCATGCTCGGCAGATATGGACCCAGCGCGCACCGCCCGACATTCTCGCCCTCATTAGGGAGAAGAGGAAGGCTCTGAAGAGGGCCCAAACCACCTTATTTCCGGGGGATTTCTCCCGAGCAAATGCCCTCAAGTGTAGGCTCCGCCGTATGCTCGCCGAAGAGAGGAATCGCCAATGGACGGAGTACGTCGAGACGCTTTCCGTGGACGACGGTACCCTATGGATGGTCTGCAAGGCATTGAAGGGTAGAAGCATCGAACGCAATCAGCCCCTCCACGGCCCTGCGGGTATGGCGTACTCGGATCACGAGAAGGCTTCTGTGTTTGCCCGACATCTGGGGGACTTATGCGATGCGGATTCCGTGGTTCTTGGGGATGACGAAGTTGACGAGGAAGTGAACTCCACTATTGAAAATCTTCCCCTCCTGGATGCTGGCTCGTCCTTAAACCCAGCGACGATGTCGGAACTGAAGTCCATTATCCATCTGTTGGACGATAAGAAGGCCCCCGGACAGGAAAAGATCGGCAACGCCGCACTAAGATGTCTGCCCGTTTCCGCCCTAGATGTCCTCCTAGCCATCACAAACGCCATACTCGCGAAGAGCTACCTGGAAGAAGGCGGATGTCATCTTCATCCCGAGGGCGGAAAAAGATACGAAATTCCCGCAGAATCACCGCCCCATCGGTCCTTTCGGACTTTTCCAAATTGGTCGAAAAATAATCCTCTCGGGACTCCGAGACTTCGACTTCGGGAATACCTTCGATAGAGTCTGGCATGACGGCCTCCTCTATAGGATGACACGCTTTGGGTTTGGAGGGCGCTAATTAGATTAATTGCATCTTTCCTGTCCGGAGGAACATCACAGGTGAGAATGGGTGGGTCGTGAGGTCGACCCCTTTTCCTGTCACGGCCGTAGTTCCTCAGGGCTCAACGCTCGCACATCTCTTCCTTTGCCTCTCTTCAGAACCGAACCCTCCGGATAATGGTTGATGCCCCATCGTTCGTTAACAATGCCCGATTGCAGCATGACCTGCAAATCCCGTCGATGCAGGAACATCTGAGGACCCTGGCGGCGCGCCGGGGATGCCGATCATCCGCTTCTGAAGGAGCTGGTGGGGCTAAACCCAGACCGCTCGCCGCCCTTGGTGAGGATCCGCCGTATCCGTGAGATGCTCGAGGATGTCCCGGGTTTTACCCGGGCAGATCCTTGCACCCTTGCGACGTGCCAGTAGTCAACGGAGCTCGTGGTACCTCGCGTATTAGCTCTGGAAAGAGAACTGCGGTCGTTAGCTTTTCACAGTTCAATATCTGCTTCCTAACAGTTAGCTCGTAAACAACTACACCTCTACATATTTATCAGCCTTTATTACATTATTATCGTTAATGTTTGTATTTATCCGTTTATTTCCATGTTCATTGTGTTTATAGTTATCCGTTTTATATTTATCCGTTTATTTCATATTTATTCTTAGTGTTTAGTGTTTACAGTTATCCGCTTTATAGTTACTCCGTTTATTTTCATATTTATCGTGTTTATAGTTATCCGTTTAATAGTTACCCCGTTTATTTACATATATATCATATTTATTAGTATTCAGTGTGGTTGAACCAGCATGTTTCAAGTACGTTATTTTCTATTTTACCGCAAGCTTTCGCCAATAGGATACCGTATTATAGTTTTATAATGAATTGCGAAATATGCCGAAATGTTCACCAAAAAAGATGCCTTGAACAGGCTCCCGTGTCTGAATAACAAAACCTACACCTGCTCCGTATGTCAAGAGACGTTCACGAGACAGGATAGTCTGTTTCGACATATGAAAACTAGTCACAATATTGAACCCGTGGGCAGGAAGCGAGAGGTTTCTGTTGAAACACAGCAGGCTAATAAGAGACAGAAGGCCATACCGTTTACCAGCAAGCCGGAACAAGTTTTCCAATGCTGCGGTCAAACTTTCCCGACGGCCGCATTACACACTGGCCACATACGTTAACAAGCGCATCTAGCGAATAACGCTACGATGTTGGAAGGAGTTTTCTTGGGCTTGGGAGTAAAATTGCAATTGGAACTGTTTGCTTTGTACACGAAGAACTGCGGAGAGGAGCAAGTGACGGAACTAAAATCCTTTAACACCAAATACGTCGTGGTGACCCCGTCCGCCGATCTTGACGACCTCTACGAGGAGTTCGCCAGCAAAATTAAAACTAAGGCCGAGGAGTTTCAGGATTGAGACTCGGGATGGACGCTAGAATCAGTATCGCACATGGAAATTAACGTCAATACCTATAAGCCGCTAGGAGGATTGTCGACGAAAGCAGATGAAATCGTGGGACCGCTGTATCTAACCTAGACGAAACGCACGAAACGCACGTCAATCTGTTGCTGGTGGAAGAAGCGCAAAAATCCCACTACGTGCTGATAATAGATTTGTCGCGGTTAGCGTCGGCATCGCTGCCCACAAGGAACATAGAAAGTATTTCTGCGCTGCCTCAACTACTTCACTACCAACGAAGCTCTGAGAAGGCATATCGAAGGCGAGTGCAATAAGATGCTGACCGTCATGCCAACAACAGAGGATAAAAGAATAGAATGGGCGAGATGGTACCGCAAAACATCCTGAAATTCGTGAATTATGACAGGAAAATGGCGTTACCTTTCGTCGTATACGCCGACTTCAAGAGTTTGTTGAAGCTCATACAGATCTGTCAAACCGAACCGCAAGCGTCATACACGAGTAAAACACCCTTACATCAGGCGTATAGCTTCGCGTACGACATAATATGCTCATTTGACGCAAGATACAATAAGTTTGTGAGCTATGTCAGGTTGTATCGCCCCGACGTATTTATACGACGACTGGCTGAGGATATTAAAAAGTTGTATGACGAACACCTAAGGTTTCCCAAACCAATCGCCTTACCAATAATCCATAGAAAAGCTCGCGGAAAATCTCGTCGAAGATCAGTTTGAGCACGTGATAACGCATTTTGAGGACGACAAGCAGTTCAGGTTGGTGATTAAGAAAGGCTTATTCCCGTACAACCATATCACTAGCTACGATACGCTGAGTGAACCAGCATTACCGCCCCAACATAGCTTTCGCAACAGTTTGACGGGGAGAGACATCACCAATCAGGAATACGAGCATGCCATAAACGTATGGAATACTTTCCATTGCAACATTTTGCAGGAATACTCAAATATGTATTTGACAACAGACGTTCTCCTGCTCACTGACATTTTTGAAAATTTCCGAAAAGTATGTCAGCGCTCCTACGGTCTTGATCTGGCATATTATTACACCAGTCCGGAACTGATATGGGACGCCATGCTGAAATATACCGGGGTCGAATTGGAGCTGCTGACTGACGTGGAAATGCACCACTTCGTAAAAAGAAGCATTCGAGGTGGTCTGTCGCAAGTCAATCTGCGTTATGCGAAGGCGAACAATAAATACGTCCCCGGTTACGAAAGCAGCGTTCCATCAACGTACCTCATCGACTTGGACGCCAACATCCTATATGAATGGGCCATGTCCCAACACCTACCCTACGGTAGATTCGAATGGATAAGCCGAAAGGAAATCGAACACCTAGATATCGACAGGTGGATATGAGATATCCCAAAGAATTGTACGAGGCTCACAACGATTTGCCATTCCTCCCTGAAAGTATCGCTCCTCCGACATCAAGGTTTCCTAATCGAAAACATAGCAAACCTGTTCGATAAACGCAATTACATCATCCATCACAAGAACCTAAAACAAGCGATATCTAGCGGACTAGAGCTCATCCACGTACATAGAATATTGCTGATTCAACCAGGCGGCATGGCTGAAAAATACATTGAACTCAATACATCTCTGCGTCAACAAGCGACGAATGAATTTGAAAAGAGCTTACCAGCGATACAAGCAACGTCTACGATACCACCTTTGGACCTACTTTAGATCCGCACGCAAATCAATTTAAAATGGGGTATAGTACATTGGATTTTATAGGAGACGATATAAAAGTGGAAAACAAATTGTATAAAGGAACTCTTGGTTTGTACGAGTTAGTGTTTAAGAAACGCCCTAGCAGTTATGATGACATCGATGAAATAATTATCGCGATGTCTTGCTACAAACGAACGTATTACACCGAGACTTCGACCCGGAAAAAATATTAGAGCGAATAGAGCGTATAAATATAGGAATATAATCAAACCTTTATTGATCACCGAGGGTAAAGAACACATGTCCATGATTGTATTGAAAGCACCTTACGAGTATGTTTATTGGAACGATATAAACGAATTGGTGAACCGCTTGCGACTTCTGAAGACATCCCAGGCCGCGGGTAATATGAGTCACCACAACGAAATCATATCGATAATAGAAGAACTCCGTGAAGCGGGCGATATAGAATAAA
Organism: Chrysina gloriosa; assembly: GCA_038088585.1. Lineage (NCBI taxonomy): Eukaryota > Metazoa > Arthropoda > Insecta > Coleoptera > Scarabaeidae > Chrysina > Chrysina gloriosa. The sequence goes on from CM076087.1 coordinate 65,198,982, forward strand.
TAATCGACACTTGGCCAATTCTCTTCATTTCCGCGATGAGTATCGACAAGTTTGGACTTTATGGCCGCCTCTGCGGTTCGACGATTAAACATATTAACCTGAAGCGGCCTCTAGGCCTACCCTTAACGCCCGAAGGAGATGTAGATGTAGGAGGAAAGCGTGTTAGATTTGTGGCAGACCCCATCCACGATCAGAATTGTGTTAATCAAAGTTATATGTCGAAATATGTTGATAATATAAGAAAAATGTTATGGAAACAAATAAATAGTATGGATAAAGTATTAGCGGAAATAAAGGAAACAACTAAAAGGATGGAATCTAAAATAATACAGTTAGATACGCTCGTGCAACGTGTGATACTGGATGCGGATGTGCGGGGAGTGTCTATAAATAAAATTATTAACGCTATCGATAAAACTGTTAACGTTGTAAAAAATTGATATGAGTAAAGTTAAGAAAGCCGTAGTGGACGAATTGCACAGAGCGGCTACAAGAAACTTTATCATTCGACGTATAATTATCAAAGGACTCGATGACTTATGGCAAAGTGACCTGGCGGAGTTTTTGCCGTATAGCAAGGAAATCGCGGATATAAATATATTTTAATTGTTATCGAATGTTTCTCGAAATTTCTGTGGGCCGAGCCTTTAAAGAGCAAGGGCGCTATTAGGTCAGGGACGCGATACATAAAATTGTACGTCAAGAACGGACTCCAAAAAATTTGCAAACAGACGTGGGGAAGGAGTATTATAACCGACAGTTCCAGGAGTTGATAAAACCTACTCCATAAACCACTATTCCATGTACGTTGTTAAGAAGGCTTCCATTGCCGAGCGGGTTATTCGAACAATCAAGAGCAAATTGTATAAGAAATAGCAAATAGATATTTTACCCCAGGTTACCGACGAGTACAATGATACGAAACATCGAACCATTAAGATGAAACCTCGTAATGTTACATCAGTAAATGAAAGCCATCTAATGTCGACCTCTTATAATAATATCGATACGTTTTCACCAAACAGGAGATTTAAGGTGGGTGACGTTGTTCGTGTTAACAAATACAAGAGCGTTTTTGCCAAATCATATACGCCAAACTGGAGTGCGGAGCTATTCAAAGTCGTTAAAGTGAAGGCGGGTAACCCCAACACATACTTAATCGAAGACGTAAGCGGAAGATCGATTCTGGGTAGCTTCTACGAACGGGAACTGCAAAGAGCCAAATATGAAAACGTATACCTCGTTGAAAAAGTTTTACATAGAAAAGGAGATCGAATTTACATTAAGTGGCTGAGATTCGATAACTCTCACAACAGTTGGATAAACAAAGATAGTGTGTTGTAGTAATACTTACGCTGTTCTTATTTATTAGTAATATCACATTATTTTAGCACTGTACACTTATTGTAAATATTACTTATTCTAGAAATAAAATTCATAATGCTTATAAGAACGTGTTTTATTCAATATAATATAGTTATAGCTTCTGCGTAGTTTAAATGAGTGCTAGTTTCCAATGCGTATGGTTGTAGAAATATCCGAAGATCGATTATCAAATTGGTACTGTCCATAGTTCTTCGTATTTTGTCTAATATCTCTTTCACTGTTGAGCATTAGTCGGTGAAATTTAATATAATAATTTTTCTTTATGGGTTCCAAAACTATCTTGAAAATTGTATACTTGACCTTTAAAAGTAGGGTGTGTAACGATAAAATACTAGTACTTTACAGCATTAAGAGCTTCTACAGCTTTAATTTTTCTGCGATCACAAGTGAAGAACCATTAAGTTTACGGGCTCGAAATTTTACATACCGTGTATTCGTTACGATATCTTCGACTTGTAAAGTCTTTATTATCGTTACTTTCTTCAAGTCCAAAAATGATGGTAAGTCAACGGCCATTTTTATTCCTTAATTGAGGTTAAATTCAATAACAAACAAGGAATTTAGAAAAAAGCATGGTAGGCAAAATTTCGAGCCTATAAGCTTACTGGTTCTTCAGTTGTGCTTGCAGAAAAATTAAAGCTGTAGAAGTTCTTAACTTTGTAAAAAACTAGTATTTTATCGCTACACTAGTTTTGAAGGTCACATATACAATTTTGAAAATGGTTTTGGAACCAATAAAAAATTAAGTTTAACCGATCTTGAAAAAGGTACCAAACACCCTTAATGAATAAAATTATTAAAAGATTGGCATCCACGTTTAACACAGAAAGTATGCACAAGCATATTGTATTGCTAAATGCGTTGGATAAACAAAACGTGCAACTGGTTACATTAATATTAAAGTATTATTTAACTATGCGACTGCATCACGAGGGAAGATTAAGGTCGCAGAAAGATGCAAACATTAGGCATAAATATACTAAATCAATTGTATTTAATAATCAATAAGTGTATATGTATTAGTTTATATTAAATGTTGTCTTGGTTGGTTACGCTTGCGTCACCAGATCGCTAGTTTAAGTTTTAGTTTGGTTTACTCGTATTGTGAAATATTTTGACATCTTTATTAATTTTACATATACATACTATGTATACATTTAATATATTATATCTAAAATTAGACTTCAGAGTTTTATTATCTTGTTATAAATCTTACTCCTCTTAAAGTGAATAGTTCCTTAACAACTTCCCTTTCCAATGAGTCATATATGACTCGCGAGAGTGTATTGAAATAAGTTCATGAGTCACATGTGACTCATTTCTCTATACAACTTAGAGAAGCTTTGTTGCTATAAACGTGGCGTTATATTTTTGTGAATTCTACGTGGACGTATAGCAAAAAACTAACATTTAAGAAAGTGAAAGAAAATTTCGGGATTTGTTTTCTGAAAGTAATCGTTTATTCAATCAAGGAAATATGCAATATATAAAAATCAAATACAAAAGATAATGTTTTTATTCACAGAAAATAATAAAATCAAGCGTGTTTCTCATTATAGCATTCCAAACAGAATGCTTTTTTACACATATTGCACTTGCTTTGAGGAAGGCTATGTTCTGTGGTTGATGCTGCCGGTACAAGAAAATGTCGGATTAGATGTTCTTGAACTTGTAAAACTGTCAACTTAGGGCCGTCTACCAACTCGTTGTAAATGCATCTACTATTGATAATTGCGACTTGAAATAGTAAATCTACTGCTATCTTCTTATACCAAGTTAAACTTTTACGTAACGGGGAATGGTATAGTCAATTATGACATCTGGTTTCATGACATTGCCTCTTTTTGTACCAATTTTAGACATACCATCTCCGTGGCATGTTGAAATCATAAGTACGTCACGTTTATCATGTCATTTTAGTACAGTATAGACATTGTCCTTTTGTCTAGCTATTTTATCTCCTCTCCTTAGCTTTGCACAAGTCAGTTTTACGACCTTTTAGGTACTCAGCCAATGGTAAACTAGTATAATAGTTGTCAGCAACAATAATACGACCTTCATCTAACAGCGATGAGACATCCCATTATAAATCTTGTAGGACCATGTGTAACTATTTATTGCATAGGCCTTATATATTTTCATACCGTAGCGATTAGTTTTAGCTGGGTTGTAGGTTTTTATAATTAACTTTCCATGAAAGTTGACCATAGACCGACTATAATATCGGAAGGTATATATAGGCTGCAAAAATTGTTTATCACTTTATATATAAGTGGGTCTCTTTTATGAGTTTTTATTCTCCAATAACGCCTATTTGGACCGCTGTAAAATGCCCGCATCTTAGAATTGAGGAGAACCTGTTATAAGACATGTTTATTATGTGCATAAGAGGATTACAGAAAAGCACGTCCAATTTCCAGTAGTGTTCGATTGATGGTTTAGGATTCAGAACCATACATATAATGACTTCAAAAAATAATTTCAAATCCTCTCTATTGTTATCTTTCCACCTCGTCATTCGACTAAACTGTGCAGTACGTACTTCTTTCAATAACTGAGCGTAATTATTAGTGTGAATTACCATTTCATCAATTAAATCATCAGGTATAAAATAAGCATAGATTTTGTTCAAACTTATTCCTCCATCTTCAGTAATTGCGACAATGTTTTGTACACCGTGGGTACCTGTAAACGTTTCTCTCCCCAAAGGCAGAACATCTCTTTTCCATTGCAAATTAGGTGTATCAGATGGCGATGAGGCTTCCAATGTTTGTAAAAGGAACATCACTACTTCTGTTTTCCCTATTTGTTATAATGTTTGCAATTTCCTCGATATCCTCGCATTATTCATCGTCATCACTGGGGTGGTATTTTTCATCGCTTCCACCACTAAATGCTCCTTCATCAGAATTTTCTAAATATCGGTATAGTTCTTCAGTCGTATATTTTTATTAGCCATTTTCTTCAATTTTATTATACACTCCTAACCTCAATTAAACAAAAGGGCACACTAACCTATGCATTTGACATGCAAATTATTTCATTATGGGCCATGTGTCCATATGTGACTCATTGAACGTGGTAAATAAAATTGTTTTTGCTTCGTTCATGTGTCACATATGAGTCACAAAATAACATAACCAAAATATGGTAAATATATATCTAAGCATTTATAAAAATAATACTTTATAGTATATATGCACATTATTTAGTTAATCTATATAAAAAGACAGCGGGCGCGGAGCCTTCACAAAGGGCTTTGAATGGGGCCAGGGAAGTTGTTACTTGTTAAATAATTTTGTATAACTCTATTACATTTTGAAAGCAACTTATCTATGCTTTTCTGTCCATATTTATAACAGCCAGAAACAATTTTTCATTTGCCATCTAGAAAGTGAAAATAAATACCAAACAAATTTAACATTATTCACCATTCCGAAATTGGCCAGTTGATTGAAAACACCGATCTGAAATGGCATCAAATTGTATAAACTGAGGTTACATTATTCAACTTATAGGAAAATAACATCCTCGAATGCCGTTAAAATTCGAATGTATTTTACTCATGCGCACTTTGAGCATTCTCAAAGTGCCATCTCACGCACTTGTGTTTCGTAACACTTAGATTGCAAGACTTTCTACGCAATGTAAAGATAACTATGGCGCATTAAATCTCATATTTACGGGAAGATCCACAGATTACTACAGATTGTTATCTATAATATACACTTAACCGAAAATTTCCCTTAGGTTAGGTTGGTAGTGGTGCTATATTCACGAGAGATAGAGAGATGTAAAGCGACAGCATACTGACGTGTATTTCTAGGAGTAAAATATATTTTATTACCTAAATTACCCAACATTTCAGAAACGGGATCAACGAACAGTTACCACATTCCGAGTAATAACGCGGGTAATAGATTTATTCGTAAGTAGTGTCGATCGCGTGTGTACGCTGAGGTAAACCAAATGGATGCTGAAAGGGATGAATTTGAGGAGTTTCAACGACGATTTAGAGAACGAACGCCCGAAAGTGAAGAAAATCCAAGTGATGTTGCCGATAACGAAGTTATGTATCCAAACAAAGGTAAGAGTGGTAATACAGACTTACAGGAATTACTACGTTGCTTTATGGAAGAAAATAGACGGAAAGATGCTCTAATGGAAAGGTTACTTGACAGGTTAAGCACTCCAAGCGAAGCTAGTAATACGAATATTACCTTGATGTCTGATTTGCTAAAGCACATTGAGAAATTTGATGGTAACAGCTCAGAGGCAAAAGTGTGCCTAAAGAAATTAGTGAGTGCACAGACACTACACCAGTTACCCGAACATGTTGGAAATAGCCCGTACCAGGCTAGTTGCAGGTGCAAGCTACTGGTACCAAACCAAAGCAAATGAAATACATACCTGGGACGATTTCATATTAAGATTCAAAAATACCTTCATCTATGAAGAAAGTCTAAATACCAAATGGGAAAGAATGGAGCATAAAAGACAGAAAAAGGGAGAAAGTTTAGACTGCTATTCTCATGAGAAAGTAAAACTTTGTTGTGATTTAGGATTGTCGTGTAAAGAAATGAAAGAGCAAATACTAATTGGTTTGTATTCTAGGAATCTTTGTGATACAATGTTTGCAAAATGCCATGATACTTCGGATGATTTGTTACGTGGCTTAAAGGGCCATTCTAACATCGACACCAAGAGATTAGAAAGGGGGACTACATATCAAGACACAAATACTAGGAGTGAAACTATGCAAAACACTAGTAGAGAAGGAATGAATACCATTGAAGGGAATATAGGTGCAAGAGACACAAAAGAACCATTTTTAGCATCGAGAGATAGTCATAACAAGCCATTATGCTTTAAATGCAGGAAATATGGTCATCTAGCTAAGTATTGTGATAGCTCCAAGAAACCAATAATGTGCTTTCTATGTAAGAAGGAGCGTCACATTGCAAAACAATGTAGTACAAGTGGTAGAAAAGAAAACCTTACTATTTCAGGTGTGCCGGCCAAATCAACTAGTAATTTGAAATACTTCCAAGAGGTGGCGGTGAATGGGAGGCTACTGAATGGGTATATCGATCAAGGTAGTCGATGTATCACTATTAGGAAGACAGATGCAGATAATTTAGAACTAATTTATGGGCCAATGAGTAGTCAATTTTACCTCACAGGGTATGGAGCAGGCAGAGTGACGTCTATTGGAGAAGTAACTGCAAACTTAGGAATATACTTAGCAGAAGCTGCTGTAACTTTAGTAGCTGTACTAGATGAATCACAGACCATTCCGATTTTGGTAGGGCAGCCGTTTATTGAGCAAAATCATGTCACTATAGTTAAGAGGGGTGTAACTTTGCATCTTTTTGATGAGAATAAATTAGATGGAGATTCGGTGATGAAAAACTTGCAATTATCAGATTCAACGCAGGTAAAAGTAAATATGTGGTCTAAGGGCGTAACAGTTATTCCGCCTCATTATCTTGGCTTTATTTCACTAACTACAGATGCAGAGAAGAACACTGATCCAGTGGCATCCAGTGGCTAAGCAGTTTGTTCCAACATGTATGATACGAACTGATGAGTCAGCCGAAATAGTTTTGCCATTTTGTAATCTTACCACCAATGAAATAGTTATAGAAGATGGTGAAAGAGTAGCACGAAGGTGTTCACTATGGAAAAGGAGAAATAGGAAATATGAAGTATCCAGAAAGGGCGGCTCAAGTCTTGGAGAAGTGTTGCATTGGAGGTAATATTAGTGTAGATGACAGACAGAGATTGCATGAATTAATTGATGAATATAATAATTGTTTTGCCTTGAGTTTGAATGAACTAGGTTGCATTAAGAATTTTGACTTTGACATTAAACTGGCTGAAGATGCAGTTGTGACACATCGACCTTATAAGCTAAGTCATTCTGAACGGAAGCAAGTTCAGCAACAAATGGATGAATTAAAAGCAGTAGGAATAATTGAAGACTCTTTCTCTGACTTTGCCAGTCCGATTGTTATTGTCCGTAAAAAGAATGGTGAAGGACGGATGTGTATTGATTATAAAGGCTCTCAATAGGAAAGAAAGAAGAAAAAATATCCATTGCCGTTGGTTGACGATCACCTTGATAGACGTAGTGGCAAGAAAATGTTCACCTGTTTAGATATGAAATCTGGTTATTACCAGATACCCATTGATCCAGAATCAAAGGAGAAAACCAGCTTTATAACACCAGATGCACACTATTAATTTACACGAATGCCATTTGGCTGGGTGAATGGACCATCAATTTTTCAGCGAATGATAAACAGAGTTTTTGGGCCATTACGATATAGCGTGGTAATGGCATATTTAGACGACCTGCTTATACCTAGCGCAACCGTTGAAGAAGGACTGTAGCACCTTAACCAGTTTTCGAAGTGTTGCGGTCAAGTGGATTGACTTTAAACCCGCAGAAATGTTACTTTCTGGTAGAAGAGATTGATTATCTCGGTTTTAAAATTAGCTGCAAGGGAATCAGCCCATCATAGGATAAGATTAAGTGTATAGTTGAATTCCCAATGCCGAGCAGTATTCGCAATGTTAGGCAATTTTTGGGTCTAACTTCATATTTTCGACGATTTGTGAAAAATTATGCAGCAAAAAGCAAGCCACTGACGACGCTGCTGAAACAAGAAGAGGAGTGGCGTTGGAATGAAGAAGAGAATCGAGCTTTCGAAGATCTTAAGGGGTGTCTTGTCAATCAACCAGTGTTGGCATTGTATTCTCCAACATTGGAAACAGAATTGCATACTGATGCTTGTTATAGAGGACTTGGGGGTATACTGCTTCAGAAACAAGATGATGATGGCACCCTGTAGCATATGCTAGCAAACAAACCACCCCGGCAGAAGCGAAATACCATTCGACCGAACTAGAAGTTTTAGCGGTTGTATTGGCAGAGATAAACAGAGAAATTTCGTTCGTACTTAACAGGGATTCATTTCAAGCTGATTACTGATTGTAGTTCTGTAAGGTGCGCCTTCAGCAAGAGAAACCCGATACCACCTATAGGAAGGTGGTGCATGAAGATGATGGAATATGATTATGACATAGAGCACAGACCAGGAGAAGCTATGAGTCATGTAGATGCGTTGAGTAGGAATGCTATTTGTGACGAACCATCTACTGAAATTGTGCAAGGAATTCAAATGTTAGAAGTGAGCATAAATGATGACGACTGGGTTGCTTTTGCACAAAAGACGGATACAACGTATAAGAGAAGTATTAGAATTGAATAGAAGTAAGTTCAGTAAGGAAGAAAGGGGGATACGATCGACTTATTCCATGCATCGAGATCGAGTGTATAGGAACTATGATGGACAACTCCTATTAATGATACCTAAGAAAATGAGATGGCGTATTCTAAAGTTATTCCATGATGAAAAAGCACATCCAGCAGTGGATTATACGGTTAAGTGTATTTTAAGGAACTTTTGGTTTCCTAGATTGAGGATTTATGTAAAAGGCTATATTGGATCCTGTCCAGAATGTTGATTTCATAAGATACCTGGTGGAAAGAAACAAGGGTACTTACACATCTGGACCATCTAGGGTCGTTTGTCAAAAGTAAAAGGGGTAATACTTACCTTCTCGCAGTGATTGACGGAGTCACTTTAAGAGCGGTAAGAAATACTAAAACTTGGACAACCGCACGAGTACTTAAAAAGATCATAGTCCTATTTGGACCGCCTTTAAGAGTGATAACTGACCAAGGTACGGCTTTCACAGGTGCCGATTTTCGTAACCTGTGTTGTAACCATAATATAATACATGTAAAGAATGCGACATCTACTCCCCGTGCTAATGGCGAGGTTGTGCGGTTAAATCGCACATTTGTCTCTGCACTGGCGTCCATGTCGAAGGACCCCGAAAGAAGAGATTCGGACAAATTTGTCGGTCAGATTCAGTTTTCTATAAACCATACTTACCATAAAACCACTAAGACCACACCATTCCAGTTGCTATTCAACTTTGAACCACGTACTTACCATGGCGATCGCCTGATTGTACCAAATTGTACCAAAATCGTACTTACTGCTATTAATTCGTTGTCATTGGGTTACCGTCGGTATACGTTGTTTTTGATTTTTTAATTCTATATTTTCCATCGTTTTCACTGTAGAAATGAGGGACAAATGTGTTTTGTTTAGGAAGAGTTCTATGGAGGTTGCAAAGATGTATAACTTTCCGTAGAATTTTGAGAGGTGCGTATTGACTTGTATACACACTCTTAAATTAAAGGAATAGTTCTAAAATTATGTATCTTTGGTACAATTTATAGAATATCAAAATTCTAGATTATTAAGTTTACAAAATAACAATAAAATAGAAGATAAAGATTAGGAAAATAAATATATTGATGAATACAGTTGAATCAGCGAACTATTTAAAATTATTTTCTTTATCTTATACTATTTTTATACTCACCCATTTGATTGTCAATTTAGGAACTATTGGTAACAATAATGAAATATGTTTTTATGGTAAAAATATGGCACTGCAATTTGGAATCCAAAATGACTAGAATTTAAGATAGTATATCGACCATTTTAATTCCTCCATTGTACGAGCAAGCAATAAGCTCTATCTTACTGCGGTACCTACACCCGTTTAAGAAGAGAAGAAGATTTTGGATCCAGAGAGGTAAGCATTCACTTATTATTCTTAGCAGTATTTTCAGTACTACATATATCTCCCCTGTAGCCCTATTTTCTACACTTCGATTAATAAAATTGTCAGAATTACTACCTATGAATAATACTACTATCTATAGTTCTTTAATTTTCCAATTTTCAGAACTGTTACCACAACATTCACTGGGGACTGCTGCTTTCATCCATTATATCGACGAGGTGTTCAATAGCATTAACCTAAGTGCCCGAGTACCACCAGATGGGAACTCACTCTGCTGCAGCGTCACAAACATGAGGAATTTTGGAACACAACCATTTCCAAAGTCGAGATGTGGAATTATGTGCGCGAGAAAATGGAAGACCTGTTGGAAACTACCATCACAAATTTGCTCGATGCACTCCGTTAAAGCAATTATTTTCATATGGCAAAACATAAAGAGTCGCTGAATAACTAGTATCCGACCTCCAACTTTTAAAATCGACACGCCTGAAAATTTATTTGGTGCAAGTCGTCTCGGTTGTGGCTGCATTGTTAACCTAACTGTTTCACAGTTTGTTATTTCTTTAAAGACTCAAGTCATTAATGGTCTCACAAATCCAAGGTTGCAAGAAATAAATTATGAGCAAGCTGATGATAGTCTTTCAAATAATTTTCAAACTTTGCTCAACGAGGCTGAAGTGACTGGGAGAATTAATCTGGTAAATGTCGATTAAACCCATGATACATGTGACAATGACATAAGTTATCATATTGCCGAGGAAATACATGAAGCTGTTTCTTCTGCCAATATAAAATTTTTATCAGTGGCTTATGTTAGCGGTTTTATTACCAAACGGACTGTCGCTGATATTAAGTGCTTTAACTTCTGATTGATCAGTATTATGCGATCAATTTCTTTCTTTTAGAGAATTCGCGGAGCAGCAAAATAAACATATCCTGCGGAAAAGTAAGCCATATCTGTTGGTCATGGAAATACGTTGTTAAGGCAAAAATTGCAAAATTTGCAAATGGCAAACATTCAGAAGAAAGCTATATTGTTTTGAGCGTTTAACTATTTCATTGCTGTACTTATTATACCTTTGATTTAATTAATATTCACCCATTTTTTAACGTAAAGCGCTAGTGTAATTAATTTTTTTCCTTCTATATTGTTTTTAGTTTATTCACTCATTATTTAATGTAAAATTCTACTGCAACTAATACTGTAACTAATTTCTTTTCCTTGATAATATATATTTTCTTTTAAAATTTTTGTTTTTATCTTGTACCTATTATACCTACATATATTGTCGGCTTTAAGGAAGACTCACTAAGTTACATTTTAATCCAAAATAAATTATTACCACGTAAATACTTGTGAAATATATGCGAACAAATATTTACGTGTTAATAATTTATTTTATATTAAAACGTTACTTAGTGAGTCTTACTTTCAAACCGACGGTAAACACATTTAACATTAATTTAAAATTCCCACTAATAATTTTAAATTTCGCGGGTAGTTGATATCTAGCTCCTTCATTCAAACCTTGTTCTCTTATTCTTGAATTAGATTTACTACAGCTATCTATCTGATTGGATAACTTTTTAGCATTCCGTGCGTTCAGGGCATAGACCTTATAGTACATGGACTGCTACTTCAAGCGAAAAAGCGGCACCAACATGAGACATCAGTATGACGTAGTCGCGTCCGATTACGCGCTGGCCGATTTATGACGATCTTCTCACGTCGCACTCGGAACTGTTCCATTGTCGAATGTTGATGTGATTAATGCTGTTCTAAGAGATAAGAAATATGGCTGACTATTCACGCTATTGCCTAATTTGTGGGCATATAGCGGATAGTAAATTGCAAGGACTATCTTACTACAGATATTAAATTACATATATATATATATATATAATCAGTTTCCCCTTCTACCCTAAGGTGTAGGGACATTAAATTACATATATAACCTTAATCCTTTCGTTACGGTAGTCGACCATTTTCACGAAAATCAAAATACATTACCCCTCTCGTATAAAGTTCATCCCAAAATCATATATTACGGTTCACTCCAATGTACTTTTCCATGTATGTATAATTATACATTAAAATTAAATACTGACATTTTTTCGATTTAATTTTTCCAACAGCACCTTACATTTACCTGAACCAAACTAAGCTATAAACTGAAATAAAATAATCGAAACTCAACTAAAGTAAGTGAAATGATACTACACTAGACTTAACTCAACGAATAATTAACTTAACTAACTAAAAACTATTGACTAAACTTAGCTATCTAAAAATTATGGTTTTCCAAATTTTTTTTTCTACGGGACCATATATTTCATGGAACGCGGTTTGTGTGCCGGGGCAGTCGGCGAGTCGGCGCATCGATACGGACAGACGTGACTACGTCATACTGGTGTTGTATGTTGGTTCCACTCGTTTTGGCCGGGAAGCATAGGAGGAGTAGCAGTCCATGTACTATAAGGTCTATGGTTCAGGGAGTTACGGCGCTAGAAGCGATAATCGCTAGCGCTAGTCTCAGCGCCGGAACTCCCTGAACCGTACGCCGAAAGGTATTTTTCTGACGCATGCCCAATAGAATTGGCGGTTGTTGTTCCGCTCAAAGTTACGCAGTATAACCTAATCCAACGATTTTGTTTAGTAAATTGTTTACAATCAATTTCCAGGTTTCTTTGTGCTTTTTGTTTGTATAATTAATAATAATTTATCACTTTATAAAAGTAAGTTATATAATTATTATATAAATTGTGCGTACAATAAAAAACATTTACGAATGGATTTAGTTTTGTTTGAAAATGATTTGGCTGTTGCTGTAAACCCAATTTATCCAGTGGCTGCTTTAATCGACGCACCTATTGCAGCTGTCGATGCGGCCATTCGCCCGGAACAAAAAATTGTGTTCCTGGCAGAACCGAAAATTACGTGGAGCCCGTTGTTCCGCGATGTAACTGTGATGAATTTTCCAGTCATTTTCGATGTATCGCAATTGATTGATCCATTTCTCAAAAATATTTGAATATTTTATTTTAAATTAAAATGGGACCTAAGTACTGTATATATATTAATTGATATAGACGAAATAATCGTTTAAAACTTACCTACCAGGTAAATTAAGTTGTTCGTGGGATTTTCTTTGTTCTTAAGTGTAAATTTAATTTATAATTTAATTGGCCCGATGCTTACAGGAATAAGTATTGTTACACTTCGTTAACTAAAATAATTCGCTCGTCGTTTTAAATACGCGATTAAATTATTTCTTTCTTAATATTTTAGCCAATATCTGTGTTCCGTTCAGTTGAAGGAAAATTATTTAAAATTATTTTTACAATTTTGTGTTTGCGAGTATGCGTTCGTATCCTTTTTCCGACCGTCGGTCCCTTAGTAGGCAAAAAAGGCCTGCATATTCTTCGTAAACTGACCACCCCAACTTTCTAATTTCGTCGCTTGCCGTTAGTAACCCCTCACACCCTTCGGCGACATTTAAATACAAATCGCGTGAATTTTTCGGAAGTCACTTGCTGACACCCACACACTCCACGCTTGACTTAGTGCCTCTAAGTAAGTGCTCATACACTCACACACACGACTACCATCGGAGCCCCCGTCTCCGCCATTCTTCGAACTCAGGTACCACGCCGTAAGTTAGCCCTATTGTTCTAATTTACCTAATTTATCGTTCATATTATTACTTAACACCACTCATTCAGCCATTCACGCACAAACGTACGACTACGCATTTTCCAAATTTAAACCGCATTTGATTATCATTTTTTTGCTTTAATTATTTATCGATTTAATTAATACAATTAATATACGCTCTCAAAGGACAGTGTTCGCTTTATTTACCAAGCAAATAAATAAGTGGTTTTTTAACCCTTTGCACTCTCCACGTGCACCTTCACCAAAATCTTATTAATGTTATTACGTAAGGGAGGTGTCAAGCTAGCCGCTCAATCAATTAATCACAAGAATAATTTTTTGTTTTACAAATCAAACACCATGCAAACACACCACCCCCTCATTCTCATTCTCAAATCAATCATCCCTTCACCACCCCGGTAATTAACAGTATAAGGAATGTGTAATTTATGTCTTATATTAACCTTATCGCCTAATATTTGTAACGATTTTTTCCTCGTATGCGTTTGAATTCTTACATACGCATATGTACTACTGACAAACTTTATAAGTTGTATTTCATGTAAACATTCTGAAATATTTACAACTGGATGTGTAGGATAAAGTAATGTTTTTATTTCAGTTATGAATTGCTGTTCAACTAAATTCATAATCCTTTTTAAACAAGGATTTTTATGCGTGTCTCAAAATAACTTTATCTGAAAATATGACAATTTTAAAAATAATTTCAGACAGAAAATATAATATCCCGTTAGAAACAAATTTAGTAAAATTTCTATAATTATTCATATCTAATAAGGAATAACGATGTCCGTCTGTAATAGTTTCCTTAGAGGCCATTACAATAGCATGACAACGACAACATGCATTTTTATCCAACATCTTGTTTAAAACGTATCCTGAAATATAATACAGAATATTCTCTTTAATTGGAGAAAGTACCAAATTATCTACTACACCAAATAAGCTTGTTATGTCACTAGCAATCTGAGCTTTGGAATGTGCAATGTGTCCTTTAGAAAGTCCAAGGTTAAAAATCGGTATTGCTACATAGTCATTATTGGTGCAGATACAAGTCCCCTCTGTGTATATACCTAGATTCTTTCAACAGAATGGCACGGTTTTCGTTGATAACCGCATTGTCGTGCGCCCTCCACTACCTTTTCTATTTCAATGGTTTTGCTAAATTATTTGTGCCCTGACCAAATATATTTTCAACACGGTCTGCATTGATTAAAAATCTCGTTTTGCACTCAATGGATACATTACGTCTTTCGTGTTGGATAAGCAGCCGGCAAGTTATGGAAGTAAATTTTTCTTTTTCAAGATGCATTTAGTATAGTACTACAGCAAGTAGAAAAGGAATTGGGTTCTATTAAATTATTAAATAAAGCTTGACCGCGAACAAGATACAGATGAGCACGTATGAACTTCTTCGAAAGTTATGAACCTATAGATAACGATTAACGATTTGTTAATTCATATTTGTTCGGGCCTAACCCGAATTCTTAGTAACTGTTTGTTATTATGAATATGTCTGGGGTTAGTTTTACAATAGTTATCTATCAAGTCAGTAATTGTCTTTAAGCTGGGACTGACGCGCCATTATACTAATGTATATTTAGAGTTGATTTGAACTTTCTAATATTTACTTCAAGGAATCTTCCGAGTTCAATATTAATGACAAATTACATGGAATTTCACCCTATTGTCCTAATTAGTGAAATCTCCGTGTAAGGATATAAAACCCCTTTTTGGCAATAAACATCAGTTCTGTTAAATCAATTCAACAACTCAGTTCTCACTCTCGTGAAATTTCTTAAGCTATCGCCGCTGGTTTAATTTACTTTTGTTAAGCACGCGTATCCCGTAGTGCTAGGTTGTACAATAAAGTGTTCTAAACTTAATACTTCACGCGTTTCCTTTCATCACCAATCGCCACCGAACAAGCTAGCAATTTTGATCTATACGGTCTTACAAGCCGTGGATGGTAAAAACAGGAGAACGACGTTTAACGTCAAAAGTGCATGAATTTTGGACGTCCATTCCTCAACAATATTTTAAACAAAATGTACAAAATTTAAAAAACTTTTTGGAAATGGTAAGTATTACTGGAAAAAATAGTTCTATTTCTTTATAATATCATGAACTATGGATATCATATGGATAAATGGGGACAATAATCCTGGTTACCATATTAGCTTCATCCAGAAATGTAATTAGTGGGATGCGTATCCGCAATACTGTAGGAAAACTGAAATATAAAATCGCAACTTCATTAGCAAATTTTCGTTCAGTTTATGGAAGACGATGACGGTCAAACGATTAACTGCATCCAATTTTGGTAAAGTTGCAAAACTAGGAAAAACTACTTCAACAGCGAACACAGTAAAGGCTCTTCTTTATGAAGGCCCTTTTTTGATCTGCAGCAACTCAGTACGGCATACAAAAAGAAAGCAGAGCATTGGCCCAATTTGAAGAAATGTTGCTTGCTTGGAAGTAAGAAGCTGTGGTTTTTCCATAGATTAGAAATATCTGTTTCTAGCTGCATCTCCTGATGGATTAGTAGGTGACGACGCCATTATTGAAATAAAGCCCTTACAAAGATGTTAACACCGAAAGCAGCAACACAGAATAAAGTTATAAAATGTTTGACCATTTTTGATAACAGCGGTGACCTGCTATTAAAAAATAATCACGGCTACAACATAACCTAGAAAAATAAATATTACTTGGACTTGTATGGACGCCCAAAGGGTTTTTGTATCAAATTATATTCAAAGATGAACATTTCTGGAAGAGGCAACTTCTCAAACATATCACTTGTTATAAAAGGGCACTTTTGCCGGAATTAAGCGAACCCCGTAAAGTCAGAGGCCAGAAATTAGGTAATATCCATATTTAGAAATTCTACATTTTACCAATATATCATTTAGGTAAACATATATATTTGTGTTAGTACTTCTTTTAGTTTTGCATGTGTTCCACTCATAGTTTATCGGTACCGGGTTACCTCTGTACCTATTGTACTATTTGTTTATTAATTCTTACCTGCCCACTATTATACTCTCTAGTCATTATAGACATCTAATAACCTATATACATATGTATGTATATAAAAAAGGATCGTGGTTTTTTCGGATGCTTAAAACTTGAAAACGACTGGACCAAATTGGATACTTCCTTCTGTGGATTTGTTCGTAATTGCTACGCGAAGGTTTAGGAAAAAGGAAAACTATTAAAACATTTAAAAAATTAAGAAAAACAAATTAGAGATTAAACAAATTGATGTTTGGTGTGTTAGGTTATGACAGTTGTCATGGTGCGCGCAAATGGATTTTCCCGGGACTGGGACCATGCTAAATCGATTTCTCGTCCCCGAAAACCACCAGGTACTAAATTTCATCAAAATCTAAAAGCGGGACAAAAAATTTTCCTGGGACCGGGACCATGCTAGATCAATTTCCTGTTCTCGGAAATCCCCAGATACTAAATTGCATAAAAATTGCTAAAGTCATTTTCGATAACCAATTTCATATACCGCAATACCAGAAATGTGTGTAAACCGAGTCAAAATGGATTCTCCCGGGACTGGGACCATGCTAGATCGATTTTTCGTCCCCGGAAACCCTCAGGTACTAAGTTTCTTCAAAATATAAAAGCGGGACAAAAGAATTTTCCTGGGACCGGGATCATGTTAGATCAATTTTGTGTTCTCGAAAATCCTCAGATATTAAACTGCATAAAAATTGCTAAAGTCATTTTCGATAACCAATTTCATATACCGCAATACCAGAAATGTGTATAAACCGGGTCAAAGTGGATTTTGGACCATGCTAGATCGATTTCTGGTCCTCGAAAACCGCCAAGTACTAAATTTCATCAAAATCGTTAGAGCCATTTTCGAGAACTCAATTCTATATATATATACAAGAATTGCTCGTTTAAATATATTAGATAGGTTCCAGCGCACACCCAATATTGACGTATACTACGAGAGGTACCTAGTAACCTAGTAACCAGGCAACGTAGTTGTCAGAGGGCACCTCAGTGTTTCAGATTCGCCGGACAATACTCCTCAACGCCGTGTATCAAGGCGAATGACCAATCGGCTACTTACGTTCTCTGCGGCGTCCCGTATCTGACTAACAAGGTGTTCTCAAATGCGCCCCCTTGCTAGACCGCTTCGTCGATCTAAAGTCGAGGGAAAACCTCCACCAAAATGGTGCCTGCGGCAAGGGAAAAGCACGCTCCACACAAACCTTCTTTCACCAAAATTAAAACGCAATGAGGATCCTCCAATGCTTTTGAAAAATCAACTTCGTGATCATCCACTTTAATTCGGAATGTTCTTCCCTGCAAGACTAAGAATGCCTGGCAGACCCCAGCAGCAAAGTTGAGAAACATGAAGACAAAAAGTAGCAAACTTCCACCGGTAAAGAAAGTGTTGATTCCAAACTCACCCTCTCCAAGTATTCGCCAGTCCAAAAAGGTGCATTCCCGACCGATCGCGGAACAAGGCATCTTCTGCTAACTCATCGCCATCCAAAATCAACTGGATCAAACTCACCGAGGTGGAGATGAATATACTCGGCACGGCATCTCTATAGGTGATGTTTACATGATAATTTTCTACATTCAACGTTCCAAGATTAAACTTCAAAAGCATCGTTTCGGCATTTAGGCCAAATCACTGGGTGGGCCTCAAAGTCTAGTTCTTTCTGTTATACATTTTCATCAACAATACCAACACTACCCCGCACGTCAGCCGATGTACGCCAACGACGCTTACATCTTCATCCGTTTTATATTGCCATGAATTATTATTATATATATTATTATATCAAACCTTTCTTCGTGGTTCTCTAGTAAACCTCGGTACGTTTTACTCACCAAGAATTGTAATACATCCAAGGTACAGCAGCGGTCTCGGAGCCATTATAGATGCCCGTTTAACGTGGGATCGCACGTGCTATTGCTATATACGGAGTGATGAATTTTCGAAATAAGCTGGATTCTGGTTGCAAGAGTCGACTCTGCAATATGATCGCTTGGGTAACCGCTGCAAGTTTTCACATTCGGAAACGCCCTACCATTCAGAATAGGGCGACTCGTATGGCTCTGGATGTCCCTTGATATCGCAATCGAGCCACTTGAGGATTTCACCGGAAGAACTGCCATCGTCACTTTTAGTAATGTGCAGTAGTTGCCGTAACTTCTGTTTACAAGCCTACGATCTCCTGGCAATACCAACGTCCACAACCATTATCATGTCATAGCCGCAAGAACAGCGGCACCTCTCCACCGAAAAGGGACGTAATCACTATAGTCGAAAGGGTGACAAGTCTCCTCTCCGCAGAAGATAGATGTAAAAGTTCAGACCGCATTCTTACACGACGGAATAGGTAAAGGATTATTGTTGGAGTTCTGCATTCGTTAGCAGTTATCCATAATCTACAATCGAATTCTCAGTTTATTGGCAAGCGAACGTTTGCAAGCACGAAAGACTGGAACAGGTGAATCGCTTTGAATACTTGGAGGCTATGGTGGTTAAAGACGGAATATTGGATAGAGAAATCATGGTAAGCAGCTGGAAGGCTACTCAATGGCATTGAAAATATCTTTTAACTAAAAGAGAGATACCAATACCCAACAAAACGCAAATATTTAAACGGGTAGCAACACCAATTTTAACGTATGAAGCAGAAGTATGGAGAACAGCAAAGAGATAAGTTGTAAAGCACGGAAATGATGTTTGTGAGAAAATTTAAGGCAGGACGAGACTGTACATAATCAGACATGACACTATTGGGGAAAGTTAAACCGATAAAAATAGCAGTAGAAGATCGTGCCTATACTGTTGTACCAAATTATTATGTATACAAGAAAATATCATTCAAGAAGCTAAAGAAAATAATGAATATGAAATACAAATATTAAATTACAAAAATTCTTCAATTTATATTAAGATACACATTCACGTAACAAACTCTTTCATAACGCAATTAGAAGTTCCAACTAAATTGTATTTGTACTTTGTAAAAAGTTTTATATTATAGACCGTATTCGGAAAAAGAGGATAAGATAGAAAAGAGTACAAAGGAAACAAACTTCGAAGGCATCGTAATTTGGGCTCATCATACATCACAAGAGTCCATACTTCAATCTAAAGGGCGAAGGAATTAAATCATTCAGAATGAAAATATATATACCATATATATATATATAAGATTAAAGTAATTTGTCTAACTTGGTTTCCGGGTTGGAACCGCGCCTGGTTTGGTGTGGGTGCCGACGTTTCGTCCACTATTACGAGGGACATCTTCAGGGCTGCTCGTCGATGTTAATCGTATTGCCACTTGAAGACTGACCCGGACTCTGAGTGGCGCGACTTATACAGGGACGAGGGGTGGGGGTCATACCGCTGTTAGAACGTTAGGTTTGTGGCACGACGTGAGTGGGAGGGGGTTCAATTTTACCGTGGAGAAGAGAATGCTAAGATGAATGTAGCAAATAACCCATCTCTGGTTAGATTATGTGGATGTTTGTAAATTTCGATAGATTCACGGAATTTTCTAGGGAAAGAATGAGATTCACATGACAGAAGTTTGGTGTCATTGAACCGGATTTGATGACCGGAATTTTGTTTGCGTTCTGCCAATGCCGAACCAGCTATACTTAGCAGCCTAGTGCACCGCTCATGTTCTGACACACGCACGCTAACTGGCCGCTTTGTTTCGCCGATATAGACACTGCCGCACGAACACGGGATGCGGTATACCCCTTGGCTTTGCAACGGAGATAATTTGTCTTTGACGGAGGGCAAGACATCTGAGATTCTGGTGTGAGCTCTGAACACGGTTTTAATTTTGTTCCTATGGAGCACCTTGCCTATGCGATCTGTGATACCTTGAATGTAGGGTAAGAATGCGATGCTGATGGTGGGATTGGATATGGCTCGTGGTTTGGGGTTGCGGTGCCTGAATATGGTGCGATGTATATCACGACCTTTGTAATCGTTTCGAATTAGGGTGTTACGTATATGTTTGAGTTCTTTGGGAAGAGTTTTGGGTTTAATAAATGAGAAGGCACGATTGACAAGAGTATTGATGACGGCTTGTTTGTGTGCGAGATGATGATCGTCTTGATTGTGATTTCAACCGCGGAAGCCTACACCTGAGATTATAAAAGTAACTTTATGATCGGTGATCGGTCTGGTGTATAATAAAAGAAACTCATTTGTTCATATCTCAGTATTTCGCTATATTTTATAGCTTCATCAGGAGTGCCAAAATTGATCACATTTACAAAAAATTCTTGGTTCTTAATTGGTTATACTTACAACTAGAGTAGATATTGACAAGAAGTCCAGTCGCAAATATTACAGGCATTTGACATTACTATTACTATTGTTTCATGTTAAAATTAAAATTAAAATGATTTGAGGTAATTAAAATTTCTTTAAAATACGTTTTAAAAATTGGCAATTTACATTTTATTCGGATATGTGTAAGATGTAGGCAGATCTGAATAACGTTAAGAAACACTCTGTGGGTTCTTTTATATTAAAAGTTTGGTTATTATTTGTGAAATATATGTTTGAAAATTTGTGCAATGCTGGCTTATACAAAGAGGATAGAACACTCTAATCATCTCATCATCATATTTCATTTCTTAATACTTATACATTTTCAATTATTATTTTATTTATTTATTTATTTATTTTTTTGGTTTGCTCCTTAGTCTTCTTCTCGAGAGGGTAAAAAGATGAGCTTTAAAATTACAAACTTAAAAATAAAAAAATTTCTCTTTTTCTTAACTTCACAATTTAAATTGTACACTCTTGCTGTTTTCATTAATCGCTTTTTTAATTTAGAAAAATTTAGTAACTAAATATATTGCACATTCCGTCAGTTTTTGAGACTTTTGTCCCTCGTGCGTTTGGGTTGGTATCTCTTTCGGGCGGTCAAAGTTCATCCGTCAACCTATTTTGACACCAATTGCCCCGGAAACTCTTCCTTCGTGGTCGTTACCGTACGATGAAAAGGTATTCTGTCCAGGTTTACTTGTTGCCTCGTTTATATTTTTGACACCTTTAATTTTTAAATAATTTTATCTTTTGACACCCGTTTCGCACGTGCTGCATCATGAGATTTAGGAATTGCTTTTTAATGTAATTATTTATTCCAAATGTTTTGCATGGATCTTTCGAATTGTTCACTTTTTGTAAGTACTTTTTCCTTTTCTATTGTAAAGAATTAACAACTAATGTACTTTTATTGTCTACAGTTAACGCTGATGAAGCATACTATTAGATGCGAAATATCGGTATAAAAATAAATTTGAACATACTACTTTGAATGTCTGATTGCTGAACTCCCCAATAACCTTCGTTATGTATATATATACATATATATATATATATATAATGTGTTATTAACTTTAACAGGGTTGAGGGAATCAATTTATTCTCAACATTATTATTTACATTATTTACAAACCTGGAAAAGCAAAGAAACAACATTCAATGTTTATTATTCAGGATGTTCCCTCTCTTCCACTTTAGATTCCAACAATGCTTATCTTAATTAAATCGCCTTTCTATTTTTATATTCTGTTATTTTTAGAGACTTCAGATCGCTGCTTTACCGACCCAACATATTTAAAAATGCTTAAGGAAGTAATTCCTTACATTCCTTACACAAAACTTTTTTGTGTCAAATGTTATCTAGTTCTAATCTTCTTTTTTTATCCTGTATATAGTGAGTTTACGATGAAAGGTTCGATAAAATATATTTATTTATCAACTGTTTAAAGAATGTTTAAATAGGTCAATACACCAATTTGATATCACTTCCGGATTTCATGTAAATGATATTAACTTTCTTATTTTAAATAAAACATCGTACGTATTTAATGTATTTGAATAGCTGGTTAGAAAATAACTTCCACAGACCACCATATGCCATATTTATTGTAACTTAATTAAATCTTTTCAAGATGGTCAGCAAGACGTAAATATAACTGAAAATTAAATATTACTAAATAAAAACTAACTGACTTAAATTAAATGTTCAAATTGTTTTTCGTCTACTTTATGACACTTGTTAACACGATAAGTTTTTTTATCTCAAAAAATATATTGAGGATTCCTAATAATTTGTTGCTTCTGGGATATTTCAAAGTTTAAAGTATATTTAAACCGACCAAATTGTTTAGAACGCTAAACATCCAATTTGTCATTAAGTCCGCCGAATTTCTCCAGAAACTCTTCAGAATTAAGAATTGATATCAGCTTCTTGTCCGCTGTGAAATTAATTAGGATTATTTCTTCGAAGTGTAAAGGTTTTATTAATCAAACGCAATAGTACCTGGGGTAACGTTTCGCTTTTAATTATATAGCATTATTAGACTAAAAATTACAACAATCAAATAATCGTTAGAGTAACTCACTTTTCGGAATGTATCGTAGAAGAAGACGTAAATTACACATTATATTAACAAATATCATGGAGTGGACGGACATAAATTTGAATATTTAATTTTGTGTCAGTTAGTTTCTATTTACTATATATTTAATTGTCAGTTATATTTATATTATTTATATTTATATTTTGTTGAAAATATTTGGTTAAGAAATTACGACAAATATGTTCTATGGGGGTTTACCGAAAACGTTTTTGGACCAGCAATCCAAATATAATAATATATACATAATTTAATGTTATTTTTATTGGATTTTTTGTATTCATCGTAAACTCGGTATAATATATCCCGACCGCTTATTAACTTGGACACTGCGATTACATGAGAGTACATCTACCTGTTTGGTTGTTACTACGTTATTAGATTGGCAGCAAAAGAAAAGTGTAGATATCGCCAATTATGTTCTGTCCTGTGATCTCATCGATAACAGCAATTACTTACCTACATCAAAATGATAATTTATACAGAAATTGAATAACTGTAATAATGCGGTTTGAGAAATAGCAGAAAACATCGATACCGTAAACTCCTGTTTCTCTTCCGAGTCGTTACGTGCCATTGCGCTGTACTTAGAAACTCAATAAATCGAACATGTATTATCTTCATCAATTTATTTTCTTGTTTGAGTAAATAACTGTAAAATACACATGATAGGTTGAGAGAATATAACTTATTTGATAGCTTGTAAATTGAATATACTGTGCAACATTGTTTGATCAAATTTGTCTAAAAGTTAATTGTGTTTGAAATAGCGGCGGTCGTAATTTTGAATATCCGTAAGAAGTATTGCTTAGCAATTAAGTAATTGTGAATTTTACTACTAAACGGTTTATCCCACTAATTGTCGTTTAAACAATAATGATACTTTAGCTGTTATAAAACCAGAAATTGTACCACTTATCTGGTATTTGCTTGCGGGGGTTAAAATATCAGAAATCAAAACAAGTTTTTCTGCCACATATTTTATTATTTTCGGCTCTTCGTAGTGCAAACTTGGTTAGTCCGCATCATATGATCACTAAAGTTGACTAAAAAGGGTTCAAATCCATCTGTGACTCTTCCGCACGGGTGTTCTGATGATGCCACAAAACATATATGCTGCAAGTACGTCGCTTTTTATTCTAATTGCAATATGTATGAAAAACATGTGCCATCTATGGCGCACCTATAAAATGTATTCCACTGTTTTCAGAGTAGGAATGTTAACGTAACCGGGTGTAATCCATTTTTCTCTAATGTGGAAAACTCCAAAAGTACCTGCTTGGAAATTGCTTAATCAAAGCAACGATATTTAGACAATGATATTATATATATATGCTTTATATTTTAATACGAATGTTGAAGATATTCGGACTTTCTGTGCTGTACTTCCTGAGCAGTACTTGAATTACCAAAGTTACTGCACACACAACAACGTTTCATTTTATAGCTACCTGTAAAGCTTCGCGGCAGATGCGTATGTAAGTGACAGTATGTATGTAGTACCCGGTAGGGTACTACAAACACGTTGTTATAATCATCTTGTAGCCCAGACAGTTAGATAAGATTACTGCGCAGTTGATGTATTAATAAATTAATAAAACAAAAAAGGTCAATGGAATTCGGATATCCTACAAGTTCTGTCCAGGAATTACGATACTACCACAACCTATTACAACGATATTGGGAACGTGGTTTGATGCGGTTTTATACTACGTCGAACATTTAAACAAAGTGAGAAAGTTAGTTTTAATTTTAAACTCGGAAGATGCGCACCCGCGTAGAGAACTCTCAAATTACAACAGATGTAAAACTAATTGCATAACACTAGACAATTGTCTCCGGATGCATAAAAAGTTTGCAGAACATATAGTGGTAAACGGTGAAGTTTACAAAAAATGACCATAGAAAGCTAACTGATGCTCCGAAGTTACAACAGGTATAGGGGTTGCCTGTCGACATTATTTACATAACAGGTAACGATTTTTTACTTCATATTTACAATATTACTATTAGGTAATAGCTGTCGCTTTTTGTAACGACATAAAATTTCCGGTGAAAGTAAATAACCTACATATTTATGCGAGAAAACTTATCATAATTTCATATCAATAACACAAACCCCCGAGGGTGCGATTAGACATTAAACGGAAAATATGTGTGCAAATCTTCTTCGATAGCTATCCCGACTATATCGAGCTGATTTTACACAAAACTGATTAGTAACAGTGTGTTAATAGTGAAATAAAACAGTGAAACCAACCACTGAGCGATAAATAGTGCGGTACGGAAAGTAGCGATAGACTGTCAACTGGAAATAATACCCAAAAATAGAATGTTCTACTGAAGAAATATTAACGTAAAATAATGGCGGCGAGAGAGAACATGTCTGAATATAAAAGTGAAGAATCATCAACGGAAGATAGTAAAGAGAAAAGATTTACAACTAGCTACAACCTGAACAGGGTCCCTTTAAAAAAGTAAAAGGCTATCTATGTCACTAAATAAAAAGGATAATGATGATCAAGATTTGAGAAAAGTAATGATAGTACTCATGGGGGTGGTTAGGGTAATAAAAAACGATCAAAAGGTTTTAAAAGGAAATTTGTAATCTAAAGAAAGAAAATTTGGAGCTAAAGAGTAAACTAAGGAGAAGTAGAAAGTAGATTGAGAAAATGAAAAAACAAAATATAATAATCAACGGATACGATTTTAGAGAAAATGAGGGAATTGAGGATGCTAAGCGTTTGCAGATAAGCTTGACGTTAACGTATAAATTACGGAATTACGGAAAATAAAAGCTAAACCAATACCTACAATAAAAGCCGGTACTATTAAAATATCAGCATAAATAACGGATCGTGGAAATGTAATCATAACACTGAAGAATTAGGAAAACGAGAAAAAATTAGTTAAAAAGTTAAATAGTCCAGAGGACGGGAAAACATAATAACGAATAAGGCAGGAAATAGGATGATGATAGGACAATGGAACGTTAGAGGGGGTTTTGAGAAAGTGGCATTAGAAAATTTAGCAAAGACTTTGTAAACATGAAATTGATATTGCAGCCGCTGAGAAAACTAACTGAAAAGGAACTTTTTGTATAGAGGTAGAGAATTGTGTATTTTTAATTATGATGGGGTAGGGTATTCTATAAAGAGAAACCTCGAGCCAGAACGGGTAGTAAAAGGTGAAGCGATAACAAGTCCTTTGTATGTCAACAATTCGGGGAAAATACAGAAAAATAACACTTATTAACTTTAATGCACTCAGGAAGACAAGGGTAGGGTATTAAGGATAAGTATTATGATATAAAAATAATTATAGGAGATTTTAACATAAACGTAGGTAGGGAAGATGTATACAAACAAATAACGAGTGTAGAAGACAAGCATATAAAATTATTATAAGTCCTAAATGGCAGCAAATTAATTGAATTTGCATATGAGCATAATGAGCACATACTTTAACTATAAGCATATTCACAATTAAATAGACTAAGCAAGCTGAAGCAAGACATATCAAAACCATAAAAGATAACAAACAGATGGAATAAATAATACCAACTCTGAATAAGTTTAAGTATGATTAAGTCAGAAGGTACTATAGCAGTATCTACATATAAATGTATGAATACCAATTTAATATTAACTTAGGTATGTTTGTAACCAATGTCAAGATTGCAGCTAATAAACAATGTTTAATGAACATGTGTTAATAACCCCGGTATCACAAACATTACATAGCGACGAGGTAAATTAGTTAATTGAATGAAACTGGTCTGTTTTTTGCTATAGGATTTGCAAAAATAAGGAAACAAATATGGAAGTCATAATACCTACAATATTAGTATGTTTTGGCGATATTGGCAGGAACTGGAAAAAGTTTCGTCAAGCCTTCGGAATATACATGGTAGTTACAGGTAAAATAGCAAACCATCAGATATTCAAGTAGCAATATTACTGAACTTAATTGGAGAAGATAGTATTGAAATGAAATGAAGACGATAGAAAAGACTATGACAGGGATATGACAGAATTAGATAAATACGTAAACCTGAAAAGCAATGTAATCTATGAAAGACTTTTATTTAACACACGTGTTCAAAAACGTGAAAAATATATCAGCAGGTTTGTCAAGTTTAATAAAAACATGTGAATATGAGAATAAAGTATAGGAAATAATAAGAGCTAGAATAGTATTAGACACGCTAGATACCGACCAACAAGAGACGTACAAGATTGAATAAAGCAGTGATGTGTAAACACAATGATCTAATGAAGATGCAGATAAAACAATTACAAAGTAAAGCTGTAGAAACTCATATGATGAAGAAAAGTTCGCCAAGGAAAGGAACACTCTACTAAAGCATGCAAAGTAAGAAAAGTTAAAGCAATAATAGAAAGTGATGAAGAAGAAATCTGCTTCGTAATGGACAGCATACATCTAGATGAAGTTGAAACAAGAAAGGAGCATGGTATGAATAGGTAAAACTGGAAGATAATGAGTATGGTAATATTCCATTAGTAAAATTACCAATAAAAAGATGTAAATTTTATAGAAAGCATTCTTTAAGAAATAGAAAAGCGTTGTAAACATATACCACACACATACACTTGAAACATTTCAAAATCTAGAATTCCAAATTGCTATAACGACGTGCCGAAAAAATGAAGTTGTTGATAGATAGACGACGGTATGGGATGGTCGACGAAAAAAGTTAGATAAAAAGTTATAAAATACCAGGGTTGAAAAGAAGCAGACCACATCAAAAACGAAGTTGTTGTTTACAAACGACGAACAGACCAAAGGAAAAGAAGTACAATAAAAGAAAAAGACCAAAGTAAAGAAGTGAAGAAAGAATTCAAGACAAAGAGAGAAGTTAAGAATTAGAAGTGAAAATTACACTTATACACACTTAGGTAATATATTTTGATTATATTGTTCATTATTTTGTTAATATAATACTAAAATTTTATAAATATTATTTGTAATAATTTTTGCTTTTCTATAAAATTAACTAAAATTCATACTACAATGTTTGGCGCACAGAACGTGGGGCGAACCTAAATTCATTCATTTCATTTGCGAACCTAAAGTTAGTTTTTAAATTGATTTAATTTCATTTCATTGTATTATACATGTATATATATATATATATTTCGTGACCTTTTTATACTTATCTTATATGATAGATCTCTACCACTAATAGGTCAATAAAACAAGGCTGGTTTGAACGATAGTTATATTTTCATATGAAATCATATCGCTAGATAAAGAGATAGTCAGATCTGTAACACAATTAATAGAATCAAAATCAAAGAAAGGGTTACAAAGGATACTGGGGCTAGTTAAGTTCTTCAGAAGTTTCATACCGAATTTGAATTTTATGAATACCAAATGAAGAGAATCATTAGAATAAGATGTTGAATTTCAGTGTCTACCATGTCGTACAAAAGATTTAAATAGAGTAGGAAATCAGTTAACAATAGCCCCAACACTAGCAAATTTTTATGAAAACAATCCAATCTTAATACACAAGCAGATACATTAAAAGATGGTGTAGGATGTTGTATCGTATAGGACGATCCACCAGTTAGATTTGCGTCTACATTCCTGACACAATGCGAGAAACAAGTTTCTCGCTACTGTACCTGCGACTAAAAAGATGCGCAGTTATATCTGTGTGCGAGAAATTACTACATGCTAGCTTCAATTATGAAAAAAAAAAGAACTGAACCAGAATCAGTTTCATTAGAATACAACGAATGAGAATAAAACTACTAAAATATGATATAAAATTAAAATACGTACAGCATAAACTGTTATACGTTACCTGATACACTTTCGAGAGCATATGTAAAGCACATAGTTAAGCAAGATAAATCTATGGACTCGGTAAGTCAGTTTTCCATGATCAACCACGACAAAGAATTATTTCAAAGAGAAACTACGGAAGCTCGATATTGAACAACGTTATTGACTATTATTTCACTGGCTAGTTGAAAGAGTCTAAATCGTTACCACAAGACATGAAAAAGCTATTTAGTATTACAAATGAATTATACTGAGACAAATATCACATCGGTAAACTCCTCACCACTTCGGTTTATACGGTTGTTGAAGATGCTTGCCTCGAGCTAGCAAAACACGTGTCACCGATTTTATTTTATTATACAATTGTGTAGTGAGGAGTTTACCGATGTGATATTTGTGTTAGTACATTACACCACAGTCCTTGCAATCACCTTCAAATGCATTATATGTAATCTATTTTGGAATAAATAAAATATTAGCTAGGCAAAGAGCCTTATTGTTTGGGTAGGGTTTAATACGGATGTCTAAACTGTGTAAAGAAATGTAAAATTTGTTAGAAACACGAAAGAAGTGAAGTAAAAAAATACCAGAAATGCAATTCACCAAAACTGCTGCAGATATGTTGATAAGAGCTACTTAGTTACAAAACACTATCACTCAAAATAGTTGGAAGTGTTGCTATTGAGAAACAAAATATCAGATGACGTTATCTCTCACTTTATATATAAGTTGTTAATGTGTTTTATATGCCGGAAACATTAATCGCAGATAACATGTATCATGAGCATTACAGAAATTTTCCTCAATCCAATTGTATGGCAGGAATGGAGTAAAAATAGCAAAAAACTTAAGAAAAATAAAGACATGTATATGGTATTATTAAATTACAGCACAACTTCAATAACAGGTGTTGGGTTATCACCAACATAAATTATGATG
Organism: Chrysina gloriosa; assembly: GCA_038088585.1. Taxonomy (NCBI): domain Eukaryota; kingdom Metazoa; phylum Arthropoda; class Insecta; order Coleoptera; family Scarabaeidae; genus Chrysina; species Chrysina gloriosa. Next base: position 65,228,917 of record CM076087.1, read on the forward strand.
AACAGAAAATTAAGAACTGAAATACCGATGGTTAGAAAATCACTTGCACCAGTGGACTATAAGAATAATATGGTTAACAAGAAAACTAGGTTACAAAGATTGGCAAAAAGTTACTGCGATCGGGAAGTAAGACAAAAAGATAATTTGAGTCAGGGAAAAAGGTAACACAGAAAAGAAAAGATTTGGCAACCAACCAGAATTCTGAGTAAATGTGAAGAACCTAGATCTTACGTAGTCAAAATCTTTAACAACAAAATTCTAAGAAGAAACTCTAGCCATCTAAGATCAACCTTGAATGAACCTAAATTTAAAGGTACTCACATTAACTACACAAAGGAAACAGCTAACAGTTTAGGTAAACAAACGCCCCTAACGGACGCTAACGATGGTCATAATAATAATAACACCAGTAGAATGAAACGAACAGTAAAACTTCGTCAGATTGCAAGATTATGTACTATATTAATTTTAAACAGTTTTATTAGAAAATGTGTATTTGCCATATGTTCATGTACATATGTAATTGCAAGGGAGACGTTATGCTAAAAAGTTATCCGATTAGATAGTTTGATGTATGTCTATTTCACACGGCCAGGAACCGACCTTTAAGGGTGTTGGGTACTTTTCTTCAAAATCGGTTAAACTTAAATATTTTTTATTGATTCCAAAACTATTTTGAAAGTTGTATATCTGACCTTTAAAAGTAGTGTGTGTAGCGATAAAATACTAGTTTTACAATGTTAAGAGCCTCTACAGTTTTAATTTTGTTTTCAATCATAGGTGAAGGGCCAGTAAGTTTACGGGTTTGAAATTTTGTATGCAGTGTATTCGTTAGGATGGCTACGACTTTCATCGAACTTTTTTGTAAATTCCTGGTTTGTTGTTGAATTGAACCTCAATTAAGGAATAGAAAAATGACCATGGGCTTACCATCATTTATGGACTTGAACAAAGTAACGATAATAAAGAAATTTACAAAAGAAAGCTCGATGATAAACCGTAGCTATCGTAACGAATATACGGTATGCAAAATTTCGAGCCCGTACGTAGAACTTACTAGTTCTTCACTTATGATTGAAAAAAAAATTAAAGATATAGAAGCTCTTAACATTGTAAAAAGATATTTTATCGTTATACACACTACTTTTAAAGGTCAGATATACAATTTTCAAAATAGTTTTGGAGCCAATAAAAAGAAAGAACAAGAAAGAAAGTTTAACCGTTCTTGAAAAACGTACTGAACACCCTTAAAAGAGCGCGCTACACATTTAAAATTGTTGGCGGGAATGTTATATTATATTATTAATTAAGTATGCTTATCGTCGGTTTCAAAGTGAGACCCACTAGGTTACATTTTAATCTATAATAAATTATTGACACGTAAATATCTGTTAGCAAGTATTTCATAAGTATTTACGTGTTAATAATTTATTTGGGGATTAAAATGTAACTTAGGGAGCCTTAGCGTAATAGTAAAGAACTTAAAGCATTTACACATGTATTAATATCAGCGAGAATTCGTTTGCGAGTAAAACCGCTAACAAGCAGTTGGGCACAGCGCTTTATGCAAAATTGAATTGGAGTAATCATGTCAAAGTGACTAACGGGCCACACAGCTCTTCTGGCGATACAGAAGGGTAGCTGGCAAAATTTGGGGATTAAAACCAAGAATGATACATTGGTTGTACACTGTAGTAGTAGGGCAAATGATTACCTTTGAAGCTGAAGTCTGGTGGAGAAAGACAGAAGTGTCCTGGCAGTAAAGGTGCTTATTACTCCTAAAAAGCGGGTTCTGTTGGGATATCGCTAGAGCACTGAACAGTGTGGGAACCGCTGCCATAGAAGCCATAGTGTACCTAGCTCCGCCGAATATGTTAAAACGGAGGCTCTGGCTTCGATCTAACTTCGAGCTAACTGCTTCTGTTTGGTAGAACACAATCTAACTAGTGGACAAACAGCTATAACTAGAAGAGTACAGGGCGAGCCGTTATTACAGATACCTACGGACAGTATAGCGCCAGAAATTATTTTCATAAACAAAATTAACACTTTGGTACTGATGATATGAAATCTCTTACCAGATCAAATTTGGGGAAACATTGCAAAGAAATTCCTACTATTGCATGAATGGAAGTGAGAGTGTTATTAGGGAACACTATAGAGAGTATAATGCTCTAGTATCTGATCTATGGTGACCAACCCCAAAAAGGAGTGAATGAATGAATGATTGATGGGAAGGTCACATGAGCACACCTCCTTGCATCGTGCGTGGTATGGTAACACATTGTTGCTGTGTTACATTCATGACAGTACTAATGTTAACTTTTTGCTGCTTACACACGAAGATACGATCTAATGATATTCAAAACATTGACTCGTATATCCAGTGCATCTTTTTAAACAGCAGGTCGTGATCAATTGTATTACAAGTTTTGGAATGTCGTAGCATACCCCTACTGTTTCGCGGCCTGCGTCTAGAGCAGTCGGTACCGCGTACCGATGGGCCTTGAAGAGATCTAAGATGGCGCCCTTGCTTTGAGTTAAATTTGGGGGGCAGTGAGGACCAACCACAGCATGTTAAGCCAGTACTCGCCAGTACTTTTGCTTTTACTGCAGTCGATCTTACAGTTGATCACAGCTAATGTTACTATTATTGTTATTATTATTATTATATTACAGTAAAAGGGGACATTCTCGTATACCTAGTCTTGTGAGGCATGAGGGCAGGGAGTACAGATCCCCCAGACTATTGTAGAAGCCTTTGGACAATATTTTAGCACTGTCTACATTGCATCTCAAAATCAGCATTTACCAATACTTAATGAATTTGCTAATACGATCATTACGGTTCCAATGTTATCTCTAGACGATATCGAACATGTTTTACGTCATTCCAAAAACACTAATACGTCGGGGCCTGATTCAATCCCAAGCTTCATTTTGAGGGATTGCGCGCCTGTGCTTGCTGCTCCTCTGCATCGCATATTTGCATTAATACTGCAGACTTCCAATTTTCCCGCTATCTGGAAAACCGCATACGTCAGCCCAGTTTTGAAAAAGGGTGACTCATCAGACGTACAAAATTATAGGCCAATATCTTTGCTTTGTAATTTTTCTAAAATCATTGAGACGATTCTTCATAACCATTTGTATTCTGCAATTAGAAACTATATCTCACCACTTCAACATGGTTTCATACCAAAGCGATCAACTGTTACAGACTGAGCTTGCTTTACCCAGTTTGTGTCGGAGGTTGTGGATAGTGGAGGCCAGGTGGATGCGATCTATTTAGACTTTCAGAAAGCGTTTGATCGTATTGATCACTATGTCTTGCTCCATAAATTGAAGCACTACGGTTTCTCTGCGTCCCTGGTCAGCTTACTGCACTCTTACCTATTTGGAAGAACATTTTCTGTCAGGTATCGAAACTATGTTTCCCAGTCTTTTGATCAGACATCAGGTGTTCCGCAGGGCTCGAACTTAGGTCCACTATTATTTTTAATTTTTATTAATGACATCTTGGACAATGTGTATTGTGAAAAGTTAATGTTTGCGGATGATCTGAAGCTCTATACAGCCGTGGGTTCCATCCAGGATTGCTTGTCGCTGCAGAGCAGTTTGAATTGTATATCTTCCTGGTGTGATTCTAATTGACTTGCATTGAATATAGCGAAATGTGTAGTAGTTACTTACACAAAAAACCCTACCAATCGTATATTCCTACCAAATATCTGATATTGCTCTAAGGGTTTCTACTTCAATAAAGGATTTAGGTGTTTTATTTGATGCAAGATTATCGTTTACTGGTCATGTGTACGATGTGGTTAGCACTTGCTTTAAAATTTATGGTTTCATATTTCGAAATTGTCGAGACTTCCGAAACACACGCACCATTTACATTTTGTTCGCTTCTCTTATTCGATCTAGACTTGAGTATGCTGTTCTTATATGGTTCCCGATTTATAATGTCCATATTCAACTGGTCGAGTCTGTTGAAAGAAAATTTTTTAAATTTTTATTTCTTAAGGCTGAGGGTTGTTACCCGGAAAGAGGTTATAACCATAATTTACTACTTGCTAGATTCAACGCTTTACCCTTACAGGTCAGGAGGATAGTCGTTGTAATAAATTTCCTCTTTTCTCTGATACACGGTGGGGTTGACTGTGCAATGTTGTTAAACAGACTAAATTTTCATGTACCTAGGTCTAACTCTAGATGTTTGTCAACCTTTTACATTGACGCGAATAGGACTAACGTTTTAGTAAGATCTCCTATATCGCTATTGTGTGCCTACTTCAATCAGATATCCGAAGTTTGCGACATATTCGCCGATACGTTGACCTGTATAATGAACCATGCATATCACCACTTCAGTCAACTTGCTTAGACACGTATTCATTCCAGTATTGTGTGTATCATTGCCAAGTGTTTGCTTGCTGCGCTTGATTTGCTTTGATTTGAGATGATATATAGATTTAATATAAGTTTATGAAATGTATTTTGCCTGTAATTCGGGTTTTCCTGTGGGTACTAAATATATTATTATTATTATTATTATTATTATTTTCCAACCGACCATCACATATTACAAGGCAGCTATTGTAACTGTTATAGTTTTTTTTTAAAGTGGTACTGGATGGCAGAAGCATAGCGGTAGGGGCTTTCTACTCGTAGTCGATCTCGACAGTACCTAGTGTAGGGGGCGACGTTCTTTAAATAAAATCACTCACGGAAACCTAAACGTCTTTATTCTACGTCTACCTAAAATAATAATAAGCAAGAAGAATGAGTGGATAAATTCAAAACTGGAAGAGATAGAACATTCAAGTCGACGCCACAATACAAGACAATTCTATAGAAATATGAAGCAACTAAACAATAAAGCAGTAAGAGCAAGAAGCGTGAAAGATATAAACGGCAAAGCAGAACAGGGTCCAGACAAAATAGGAAATATATGGGGAGAATACTACAAAGAGCCCATGTATAAGGAAGGAAAAGAAAGGACACAAGAGGAGGAGGAACAAATAACTAAAAATCAAGCCGAGAAAGAAGAACCCCCAACGAGAAGGAAATCAGCAGGCTAAGAAATAACAAAGCACCCGGTGAAGATGAAATAGAAGCGGAATTAAGTAAGTACGGAGAACATAAACTACAAACATAAATAAGCGATTTGATTAAGAAAATTTGGAAGCAAAACAACATGCCCGAAGAATGGTGTACCGGAGTAATAGTGCCTATCTATGAAAAGGGAGATAGAGGAAATTGCAGGAACTACAGACCAATAACGCTGCTAAACGTCATTTACAAAATACTGGCCAATCTGGTGAACAGGGACAGGCAGAGAAAATCCTTGGTGATTATCAAAATGGCTTCAGACCCAACCGATCGATCATAAATGCTATACATATGGTAGAACAAATAATCCAAAAGACATGGGAACATGGCAGAGAAATACATCTAGCCTTTATTGATTTTAAGGGAGCCTTTGACACCGTCAACAAGAATGAAATGGTAGAGGCATTGAAATCAATGGGAATATCAGAAAAATTGAGGGCGCTGGTAAAAATGAGTCTTAGAAACACAAAAGCTAAAGTGAGATACATGCGAACAACGACAGACTCGTTCGAAGTAAACAAAGGAGTAAAACAAGGAGACCCGCTATCTCCAACTATATTCAATTTAATTTTAGAAAGTGCCATTAGAAAAGCCAAATTAGACAAAAGGAATATAATGGTTGATGAATTGCAAATAATAGCGTACGCAGACGATCTCACAATAATTGAAAGCACAAGAATAGGAATGACACTAGCCCTGGATCGTATGGAGAGGGAAGCACGAAAACTAGGTATGCAACTCAATGAAGCTAAAACAAAATATATGAAGATAGGAAGAACTGAGACCAATACAGCAGGCTACCTGAGAACACAGAACAACAAATTTGAGGAAGTTTCATCGTTCAACTACCTAGGTGTAATAATAGACAGGAATGGGAAAGAGAGGGTGAGACAGAGAATTTTAAAAGGACTGCACGCGTTTGGACGAAATACGTCACTACTGAAAAGCGAAACACTCACTAAGAAAACCAAGATGAAGATTTACAGGACTTTAATGAGGCCGGTCATCACGTATGCAATGGAGACCACAGCAATCGGTAAAAGAACAAGAAGACCTAAAGACAGCAGAAAGAAAAATTTTAAGAGCACTATTAGGGCCGCACGTCACAGAACAGGAAGTAATAAGACCGAAAACTAACAAAGAAATAGAGGATCGATTTGAGGGAGAAAATATTATAAGATACATTAAAGCTCAACGGCTCCAATGGGCAGGCCACATCATGAGAAGGAAACCCACTGGATTCCGATATGGCCCAGAGACAGAGGACGACCAAGGAAGAGATGGTGAGATGCCGTGGGGAAGACATAAAAGTGATGAGGATAACCGATTGGAGATCAAAAGCAAGGGACAGGAAAGAATGGAGGAAAATAACAGGCCGCCAGAACTCACAGCAAACTTTAAAACACAGGGAACAAGCGGATTAGTTCACCTCATCAAATAGAACTCCAAAAACATCATAAGGCGTTAGCCATAGCCCAAAGAGCTGAAAGGCTTGATGATGATGATGATGATGATGATGACATAAAATAATATTACATAAGGTACCGTAACAACTATAGATAAAACACTAACGTTTGTGATAACGACCACGCTTGCTTGTTGGTATCGAAGCGAAGTGAAATGATTAAATGAGTGACTACTACTTTACTACGATTACCACAACTCGGCCATCCTAACCATAAGTGATTGATCACAATCAGTGTGTAAAATATAAATAATGAGTAGCACATAATACCACAATATACACAAAACAAGTTCCTAACGGTACGGTTGGGTTCTCTCGATATATTTTATAAATAAATAGCTGCGTTAGTTTTTATAACCAGTATTACTAAATATTCAAATTGACAGATTAAATTTTACTGTTTTATGTATCACTATGGATAGGAAAAAATGCCTGTTACATGGCATGCCCTTTATATCCTCCCCCTCTGGTGCTGATAACGTCCCGGTGAAGCAGCAGGTTTGGCCTTTCTCGGTCTTTCTCGTCTTCGTAGAGGAACCACGGGTGAATGCTGTGTATCCCCTTCTTCTTGTATTTTGTCAGGGCTGAGACGTGATACGAACCCAACGGCTCGAGCGTGTTGTTCTGGTCACCCACTTCATAGGTAGTAGCAGATACTTGCCTTAACATGATGTAGGGGCCATCTCGATGAGGGACGAACTTGGAAGTAGTCTTCGTTGCGGCATTACTGAGTTTGTGTAGGGTTACAAGAACCAGGTAACCAACGTTGTATGGAGGGACATGATTGCGTCAAGCATCGGTGTAGACCTTTTGTCGGTCTTGTTCTTTGTCCTGAACTTTTCGAGTTTCGTATAAAGTCACAACCAACCGCTGTAAGTATCGGGTGATCTCACTGAGGAAACCCCGAAGGATACAATAGCTTTAAGATCGTGTTGTACATCGTCAGGTGTTCGAAGTTCCCTGACGAATGTCAAATAGGCAGCTGTATGTCCAGTGGTTTCGCATCGGCTGGTATTCATGGCGAATCTTATGGCTGCAAGTTTTTTTGACCACGTACTATGGTCTTCTCCAACTAGGATAGCCAGTCGGGGCTTTAAATCCCTATTCTTTCGTTCCACCATGTTGGCCTTGGGATGGTACACGGGAATTAAACTTTGCTTTATGTTCAAGCAGTTCGCGACTTCTTGCATTATACCCCTCACAAACTGGGTGCCATTGTCGCTTGTACCCCATACCTCAGGAAAACTTCAGGGATCAGCACACGAGTGCATTCCTCTGAGGTAGCTCGTGTTAAAGCGAAAACCTCTACCCACTTCGTAGATGTATCTTCCACAATTAAGATCCATCTTTCTCCATTTGGTGTCTCGGGAAGAGGGCTAAATAGGTCAACAGCTATTACCACGAATTTCTGGGCATATACAGGCGTTCGCACCAGCCCTGCAGGCTTACAATTGTTGGCCTTATATCTCTGACATTCGATACAGTTTTTAACATAATCAGTGATGTACCTGCGCATACCGGTCCAATAATAGCGACGAGTAATACGCTAGATAGTACGATCTATACCATAATGAGTAGCGGTAAGTGCATCATGGTATTCGAACATGATTTGGGGTCGTTCTTGAACAAGCACCACCAATCATGCTTCTTCACTTTCCCTGTCTGGGCAGTACCTATACAGTACTCCACTTGTCATAAAATAACCTGTTTCTGTCCATTTTGCGTACTCATCATTCTGGGATTGTGGATCTTCAAAACAGTGGATAATCTTTGCTATGTCTGGATCCTCCAATTGTCCTTTTCTGATGTCAGCAGCAGAGCGAGCAGGAGCGTTACTACTAACGGTGCAGACGTCACAGTTAGGATTGTCGTCATGGTAAGGTTCCAGGCAGGTAATCTATCCTTAAATTGTAACTCTGAATCAAACGAGCCCACCTAGCCAATCTTCCAGTTGGTGATTTCAGCGTCATTAACCACTTCAACGGCTGGTAATCTGAGGCGACGGTGACTTCTACGTACCCCCTGAACTTGTTTAAGGCTCATACTACTGCGAGGGCCTCGCGCTCCGTTGTGGAATAGTTCCTTTCCGCGGAGGTGCGTAGTCTGCTGGCATATTCGATAAGATGTTCATCAGGACCTTCACCTTTAGGTAACCAAGATACTTAATATTACTGCACACGAAATTGCATTTATCACGACTTGCTTTGTGTTTAAATTGTCTGAGTCGCGAAATTACCAGTTTCAAATGTTTAATGTGCTCGTCGAATGTCGCCGACAAAACAACTAAATCGTCTAAATACGCTAGAACTAATACGTCAGCAAGTCCATTACGAAAACGATCCATTAGGCGTTGAAACGTTGTTGGAGCATTGCGTAACCCGAATGGCATGCGGCGGTATCGGAATGTACTGGACGGTGACACAAACGCTGTCTTATCGCGATCGCATTCGCGCACATTCACTTGGTGGTGTGCCGCCTTTAAGTCCATAGTAATCATAAATGTTGTTCTGCTTGTATTATATAGTAGGTCGTCTATTTTTGGAAGGGAGTACCTATCGGCAACGGTGATCGCATTAAGCCGTCGATAATCAATGCACACGCGAACATCACCATTCTTCTTGGGAACCAAGACTACTGGTGCGCCCCATGGAGATTCACACTCCTTGTTACGGTCTCCTCTTTTGGAGAAAGCACCATCCGCTTGTCCCTTAGGACGGACATGTTAACGCACGTTTGTCTTAAACGTTTAAATTCATTGACGACCGAAAGGTCTATACAAAATTTTATGCGGCGGGCGGTCGCCGTGGTCTGTTAGACGCTAAAATGAAAGAACGTAAGTTCGTATGGTTTCAAAACACGTTTGCCCCTAAACGTGTATGCAGCGTGGACCCGGAGGGCGGTCGTACGTACGTATGCGGTAGTTTACCGTACGAAGAGAGACAGACAGATCTCCTTCGGTCTCGCTAGGAGGCTTGTACGTTCGAGTAATCTTATACTCAGCTCGCAGTCCTTCATCTGCTGTGTCTGCATTCATCTCTGTGTGCTTGCCTTCCTATAGTACCGACGAAGCCACAGAATGTTTATTTGTATGAATGGACGATTCCTTCGAACAAAGGCCTAACGCAATGGGTTACGATGATTCATTCGCCGCTCGATCTTTTCAGACGGGGACTGCAGACGATTAACTTGTATTCACCGACCGTGACATTCGATACTTTCCATCTTCGCGCGGTTAACCGACCGAGTAGGCTCGTACGTCTGAACGTACGTTAAAATATACGCACGCATTGTCGCTAGCGTTTGATACAAAATGTAAGCACTTAGAACAGTCGAAACAGGAGATAATTTTAAATGTGGTACATATGCGATACATATAACATATATAACACGAGAATTGAATATAGTCTTTAAAATCTACTAGTAAAAAAGTAAAAGGAACAGTTATTGAATATAAAAATTAGGAATCTTGATATATGGTAAAGTGTCATACAGTATTACATATACATATACAAACAAAAAAATATATCTTAAATCTAAAACTAATGTCTTTAAGTCTTTAACACAACCCTCATAACATACGATTCGCGCACTGAAAACGAATATGCAGTAAAAGTCGCACTCCGCGCACTTGCAGCTCTAATGTTCCGACGTAATTATATGGAAGCTGCGTCGTTGTCCGTAGTCGACTCACGCACGAAGGATGATGCATCTACGGTTGTGATACTTCATCGTAGTTGTATGGAAACTGCGCTGTCTTGGTCGATGCGCGCACGGCAAATATGGGTGCGGTAATAGGCGTACACCGCCGCACTTTTGACTCGGATACTCCGACGTAGTTGGGACTGGAAACTACGCTGGCGCCTCTACTCGATTTGGATTCGATGTCGAATAGACGTACGGCTGTGTTATTTTTGGCACAGATTGTGTGCGTTTCGCAAAAGTAAGCATACGCTTGAGCGACGAGTCTTACGCTCCAAGTTATAATGGGCTGCATCGCCTACACGGCTGTTGGTCGATTTCGGTGGATTTCTCCGCCCCGACGACGTTGACTACGCCGATGCTTCGGATGTTTGTAGTCGGATGAGGAGAAGTTAGGACCGTTGTCGACCCTGGCGAATTTGTCTGGCCCGACGAAGTTGTCGGTACAGCGGTACGGACACAATCTGGTAGTGGGCCGTTGCAATGTGCCGTGTACAATTTTTATAGTTGCCGTACGTACGATTCCATCTTTTCCAGGCAGATTTCAACGATACGTCCCATCAACCAGTGACAAGGAGAAGTGATTTCTTCTCGGATAATAACCATGGTACCAAGGATTAAAATATTTCCACCATTAATTTGCCATTTACTACGGCACTAAAGTTGATTTAAATATTCTTTTTGCCATCGGCTCCAAAAATGCTGTTTCATGTATTGAATATTTTGCCATCAACGTGTTTGTCCTTAATTCAGTTGAATTTGGTTCGGGAATGCTCGTGGTAGCAATTCCCATTAAAAAATGCGAAGGTGTGAGAAACGACAGATCATTTGGACTATTCGATATTCGTGTAATAGGTCTTGAGTTAAGCACTGCTTAGATTTGAACTAAAAGCGTATGTAGTTCTTCGTAGGTTAATGTGGCTTTTCCAATTATTCTTGCTAAATGTAATTTGACAGATTTCACTGCTGCCTCCCATAGGCCTCCAAAATGCGGTGATCTAAGAGGTATAAAATGCCATTTTACATTATTAACTAACATTTAAGCGTCGATTCCGTCTGATTTTGTTTGTAATACGATTTGTTTCAACATTTCTTTTAATTCTCTATTGGCGCCAACAAACTGCGTACCATTATACAGATAATGGATAGATAGCTGTTACTTGACCTCTTCTAGCAACAAATCTCTTGAATGACCCTAAGAAGGCGTCAGACGATAAATTGCCAACCAGTTCCAAATGTACTGCTCTTGTTGCAAGGCATACGAACACTGCACCGTAGGCTTTTATTAAATTAAATTTTCGTTTCATTGACTCCCGAATATAAAGAGGACCAAAACAGTAGATTTCTACGTATTCAAATGGTCTGGTAGGTGTCACTCTTGCTTGCGGGAGATCACCCATTAAATAATCTGTGCTGAGCGGTTTAGCTTTAAAACAAATTACAGATGATCTTATAAACGCTTTGACGGAGTTTCTCAATGCTAGAGGCCAGTATTTAGCACGTACGGCTGGTATGGTTTAACATGTTCAGCTCGAATTATTTATTTGGTAAGCGGATGTTTGGCCGGAAGTAAAAATGATGCTTTTGTGTATATGGAATGTTGGAGTTTCTTAAATGACCGCCGACTCTTATTATTTCATCTTCGTCCATGAATGGAGTTAAACAAAGCAAATTACTTTTATGATCCAGTTGACGTTTGTTTAATAACTGTTTATGTTCATTTTTGAAACCCTGCCTTTGTGCTAATTTGGTATAGCTGTTATCGCTTCATTTAATTCCTCGGCATTCAATATTCCTTGACCACTTACTTCTTCTTGATTTGGCTATTTGTACCTTTAAATTATTCTTGAATCTTAAACAGTAGACTATAACTTGTTTCAGTTTGTGTAGATCTGAGAATCTTTCGAAAATTTTATACTCATTGTTGGTACAACGCGCTACAGCAACCAGCGTTTTAACTTCTGGTAGGTCAACAGGACATTGTAAAAACTGAGAACCATGCCACCATAAATAACTTGATTTTAAAATTTCGGTGGAGCATCCCCTTGATACTAAATCGGCTGGATTTCCTTTTGTATTTACGTGATGCCAGTCTGAAGTCTTTGATAAACTTTGTATTTCCTCTATTCTGTTTCTCACGAAGGTTTTAAACGATTTCTCTGAATTAAGCCATGATAATACAATCGACGAGTCTGTCCAATAATATATCTTGTTGTGGTTTATGTTTAACGTTTGAAGAAGCCTGTGAATTAATTGAGCCAGTAGCACTGCACCGCACAGTTCTAACCGTGGTAAGGTTATTGTTTTAATCGGAGTGATTCTCGATTTGGAGCAAAGTAAATTGCATGATATTTCACCAAAATCATTAATTGCTCTTATGTATATTGTAGTGTAATAATGCACAAATGGTTAATTACCATTACAAAATTATGATCTTTATTTGACATTTAGCCTAGTATTGGGATTATATTTATACCTTTTCGACACCACGCCCACCATCTTTTAAGCATTTTTCCCCTACGGGTCTTATCTCATTAATTTAACTCCAGTCAGAGACAGTTAATGGGAGAAACAAATGTCACCAGAAATTAAAATTTGTTAAATATTTTATAAAAGCATGATTTAATGGATAAAAAGAATTTTGTTAACATTTTTTACACATTTCGACAACAATTATACATTACAAGAATTCACATAAATTTACTGGAAATAACCAAGGATACATCGACGTACGGTACAGGTTCCTATACCAGCAGTATATTTGGATGTACTGAAGTCAAGGTGAATTAAAGTTTCGTTTCGGGGACAACGGTGAAATAGACGATTGTAGTCCTGTTTTCGAGAAGAAATAAAAGTTTTGTTTGGTTAACGACGATAAAATTGACAATTTTAGAAAAGTCAATAAAGAAGTCTAAAATATATTTCCAAAAGAAAAGGTTTTAAGTAGAAGTATTAGTAAGAAAAAGAAGTATTAGTAAGAAAAGAACCTCACCATACAGAAGAAGAAAGAATTGATAGAAGGGAGGAATCCATAATCTGCGTCGAGAAAAGAAGTGAAGAAAGGTGATACAGGAAGAACCGTCAACGGAAAATGTTATTCAATATTTCCAAAATTTTATAAATATAAAGTATTATAATTTATGCTTTTATATTAGTATCCGACGCTGAAAGGCATAAGGATTAACGAGAAGAAGAAGAAGATATTAGTATGTACGAGCTAGACCGGTGCTAGACTAACTACTAAACTAAATTCTGAGTGCAATATACACGCTCCATACGCTTTTTCACTTGCATCGCAGAAGCCGTGTAATTCCAAATAAATTGAATTGTTAACAGATACCACACGTCGAACAATTGTGATGCTACGTAATTCACCGATTTCGTTTCGGTAGGAAAGCCATAGGGACTCTATGTTAAAGGGTAATGATTCATCCCAGTCTAGTTTTAATCTCCAGATATCTTGGAGAAAGATTTTTGCTCTGACAGTAAACGGGTTAAGTAATCCCAGAGGATCAAATATTTTGGATATGTGTGATAATATACATCTCTTTGTAATTTTCTTGTCTGTTGAAAGCTCAGATAATGAATATTGTACAGAATCGACCTTAAAATTCCATTCGAGGCTGAGAGTGTTAATACCATCGCTTTTATCTAAATCAAGTACTGTATCATCATTACATGATCCTGGAATATTGTTTAATATTTCATTACTGTTTGATGCCCATTTTCGGAGCTCAAATTTTCCTTTCGTTAAAATGGTTATAACTTCTGAAGCAATTTTTACTGCCTCTGATATACTGTCAGTACCAGTCAGCCACTCATCAACATAGAAGTCTCTAAGTATTGTTTCGGAATCTAATTTGTATGTATCCTTTTGTTTGTCGAAGAGCTTTAATAACCAAATACGAGGCGGATGCAGTGCCATAGGTGACTGAAGTTAATTCATAATGTTGGATTCCATCGCTGTCCGATTCTCTCCATAAGATCCTTTGAAAGGGCATGCATTCTTTCGCACTTGCCTGTACATCTTTGCCACATCGGCCGTAAATACGTACTACTTATGCAGTCTAAATCGGCATACGATATCGAACAAATCTTGTTGTAATTTAGGGCCGGGCATCAATGTGTCGTTTAACGATAATCCACTAGTTGTCTTTGCTGGGCCATCAAAGACGACTCTTAATTTAGTCGTTGTGCAGCATGATGCGGAAGATAAAAATGAGGCAATGTTAATTTGGAGACACTTATTGGTCTCATATCTCCCAACTCTATATATTCTTTCATAAAATTTGAGTACTCTTGTTAAGAGTGGAATATTTCTTAATTTCCTTTCTAAGGATGTAAATCTCTTCATAGCTTGGCCATATGAATTGCCAAGTGAAGATATATTTTCTTTTGAAGGGTAGCGCTGCTATAAAACGACCTTCACTATCACTTTTCACTATCGTTTTACTGTATTCGTGAAATATTTTTCGCAACATTTTTCTTCTCGAGAATGAGCGAATTTGTCTGGTATATTTTCTATTTCCCAGAATTCGGTTATGTTTTTATTTAGATCTTGTAACTAGTTACGTTGCAAGATACTATGTTTATATTGCTGTTTGGTGGCGCGGCAATTCTTCCAGCCACAATCGAACCCAATAGCGTTTTATGCAACCAGGGACCATTCGTATCTGTATACTCATATACTTATAGCGCCTGCGCAGCTTTTGACCATCTTGGTCGGAAGTAAATTTGGTCTAGTCATCCTTGACCTAGAGAGTGTGCATATAGCAATATAGCAAGCCAGACGCTTAATTCATTGTTTGATCTTTGTTGGATAATTTGCATCACGAATAAAATTCAGTCAGTAAACAGGTGTAGTAGTCAATCAATAACCAAAAGTGGTCCTTCGTCAATGTACTGGATCTAAGGGCAACAGGCACTAGATCGAAGTGATACTCCAAAGTCAAAGTCGGAAGAAGCAACGAAGCGGCAGCCATTACGAGTACGGCAAGAAGCACGCGGCACCGTTCCCGTAATCCCGTGAGCTCATTCCAACTTTTCATCGACATTACTATTTCAATTGACAGTAAGCTACACATATTACTATACATTTACATATTATACACATTGCATAAATTCATACGTATACCGTAAAACTACATACAGTTACATATTTTTTTATTTCAATTTTAAACAAATTTGGCAATTATGGCAGAATTTAAAGTACTAACACAAAAAGAGGTATCTTTAAAAGTCAACTTACAAAATTTAATACTTATTTGGAAAGTTTAGACATTGATGATTCAAAATTCGATGAGCTACAAATACGTTTAGATAAGCTAGAAGCAGTGCGGGAGAGTTTTATAGAAACACAAACAAAAATTGAAATTTTAGATCCGTCAGACATACAAGTAGATGAGCGTGATGAATTTGACGAAAAATACTACAGTTTAGTGGCAAAGATTAAAAAATTATTAAACGCAAAAAGTCCAACATGGAGAGTCTGACACAAACGAGGCAATAGTAAAAAAGAGGTTGTATTACCCAAAATTAGATTACCGGAATTTTGTGGCTCATATGAAAACTGGTACAGTTTTTATGACACATTTAACACATTAATACATAGCAATAAGCATTTAAGTGGAATTCAAAAATATCGATATTTACAAGCAGTGCTAAAAGGTGATGCTGCAAAGTTATCCAATCGTTAGAAATTTCAGATAATAATTATTCTTTAGCATGGGAATTATTAAGAAAACGGTACGAAAATAAGAAAGTTATAATAAAATTCCATATGAAAGCTAGATTTGATTTACCTTCAGTTAGTAATAATCATTTTTCTATTCGTCACTTCACAGATAACATTGAAAAACATTTAAGAGCTTTAAAAAGTTTACAGTTGCCAGTAGATTCGTGGGATACAATTCTGATCTACTTGCTGTCGAGTAAATTGGATATAGGTTCAAAAAAGGAATGGGAAGTTAAAACAAACAATGAAGACTCACCAACGATAGAATATTTTCTTAAATTCCTCACAAATAGATGCAGATTGTTAGAGTCTCTAGACACTAAACAAATAAAAACTAATTCCCCTAGTTACGGAAAACATGGATTTAAATCGCAAGTTCACGCAGTTACTGATATTATTTGTCCCCAATGTGGGGAATCACATCCTATATTTTATTGTAAAAGGTTTCTAGGCTTAAGTATATCAGAGCGCATTGCGAAAATAAAAAGACAGATTATGTATCAATTGTTTTAAGAGTGGACATTTTAGCACCCGTTGCACCTCACGCGGATGCCGAATTTGTAGCAAAAGGCACAATCCCCTCCTTCACATGGAACAAGCGGTCAAAACAGATGATCACGCAGGTATGGATGAGGATTCAAGTAAGATAATTAAAACTTCACCGCGACCAATAGAAGTTCAAACAAGTAGTGTTGTGGTTGAAGAAAGCTTAGCCAATTGTTCGCAGGTTTCTAGTTTTTGTTTACTATCCACAGCCCTCATTTACATCTTTGATTCAAACAACAAACCAGATGTTTATATTAGATAATGGGAGTCAGTCCAACTTCATTACAACTGACCTAATGCAAAAATTACATCTGAAAACTTTAAACATAAATTTGCCTGTAATTGGAATTAATGCTTCAAAAATAAATATTTCAAAGCAAATCACAGCCACAATTGGTTCTTCATATAACAGTTATAAAACAGAATTGAATTTCTTAGCTGTCAAAAGAATAACTGAAAATATTCCACAAATTAATTTACAAAATTTGAATTTGAACATACCTACAATCATACATTTAGCTCATCCCAAATTTTTCGAGGTAAACAAGGTTGAAATTCTATTGGGAGCTCCTGTCTTTTTGAATTCTTAAATATAGGCCAAATCAAGTTAGGAAAGGGTCAACCCATAATACAAAATTCAGTGCTTGGTTGGATTATTTCAGGCCCAGTTAATATTCAGCAACCCTGTAACACATTGCAATCTTGCAACAAACGCTGATATTCAAAACCAAATCGAGAAGTTTTGGCTCATTGAGGATTATACTTCAAATAAACCTCAAACCAAAGACGAGCTAGAATGTGAACAACATTTCTTAGCTACAGTTGAAAGAATTAAAAATGGAAGGTTTCGCGTTGGTCTAGCTCTCAAGGACAATTATATGCAGTTGGGTGATTCAATGGACATTGCAATTAACAGGTTTTATTGTATAGAAAGGAAACTATCACAAAATAAAAATTTGAAGCTTCATTATTGTAAATTCATGGAAGAATACAAACAACTAGGTCACATGTCAAAAATAAATCTACATAAATCTTCAGTAGATATTTCCTTCTATTTACCACATCACTGTGTTATCAACAATTCATCATTAACTACAAAATACAGAGTAGTGTTCGATGGTAGTTGCAAATCATCATCTGGTCTCTCTCTAAACGAGATACTCAAGGTGGGTCCAACTTTACAAGATGCACTTTTTCCAATTTTACTAAGGTTAAGAAAACACAATATTGTCCTTACAGCAGATATTGTTAAAATGTATCGGCAAATTGAAATAACTCCAAAACATAGAGATTTACAGCGTATTGTTTGGCGAACATGGAACATCTTCTGCGTCCTCTTTATCCACTAGATGTTTACAGCAAACAGCTTATGAGAATCAAGATAAGTATCCAGTCGCATCACAAGTTATATTGCAGGACTTTTATGTAGATGACCTAATCACAGGCACATCTGATGTTAAATCTGCTCAAAATTTAATCAGTCATATCGAGGCTATTTTAGGTGGAGCATGCTTTGAATTAAGAAAATGGTCTTCTAATAATTCTCTTGTATTTTCAAATCTTCCCCAGAAGCCAGACCTAGAAAACTATGTGATTTTAAATGCCTATCATTGTTAGAGCTAAGTTAATAATGCAAGACCTGTGGTTATTGAAGCTAAATTGGGACGAACCTATACCGGATCCGTTAGTTAAAAGATTAAATGAATTTGCATCCGAATTGTCTTGTATCAATCAGTTTTTTATACCTCGTCAAGTCATTGTACCCAGCGCCAAGGTTATAGAAATTCATGCATTTAGTGACGCTTCTCAAGCAGCATACGCTTCATGTATTTATTTGCGGTCAACTTACCACTCAGGTGAAATTTTAGTACGACTTCTAACGACCAAATCTAAGGTAGCACCTCCCAAATCTTTGTCTATTCCTAGACTAGAGTTGTGTGGAGCTTTACTTATGGTACAGTTAGTAGAAAAGGTTAGTAATTCTCTTAAGTTGCATATTAATCAAACATTTTATTACACGGATTCCACGATAGTACTTTCATGGTTAAAATTAGAACCAGCTAAACTCAAAATATTCGTATGTCATCGCATTGCTGAAATACAACAGCTAACTCATGTTTCTCAATGGTGTCATGTTTCTTCAGATGAAAACCCTGCAGATGCTTTATCACGGGGTAATTCAGATTTTCAATCATTAGAATCATCGCTTTGGTTAAGCGGACCTTCGTGGCTTCAATCTTCATCAGACCCGGTCGGCAATCAAAAGTTCATTAGCGAATGTGCAGACGTACATAATATCCCCGAGATACGACAAGCGTCAATTTCTAATGTTTGTACTTCAAAATTTATATCTGAATTTTTAACTATTTTTCGACATTCACAAAATTACAGCGCATAGCTGCTTATTGTTTAAGACTTACAAGTAAGTTACGAAATAGGGATATTATCTATCCAGAAAAATTAGCAATGGAGGAATTAAATGACAGTACACTAAGATTAGTAAAGTTAGTACAAAAGAAGCATTTACTCAGGATTTAAGGCACATTGAAAATACACACTCAGTGTCAAGTAGTAGCAAATTGGCTTCTCTTACTCCATTTATAGATGAAAATGAGTTGTTAAGGGTTGATGGTCGACTGAAACATTCAATTTTGCCATATGACAATAAGTTTCCAATTATTTTGCCAGCTGATCATAACTTCACAATTCTAGTTATTAAATATGAACATATAAGGATGTTACATTCAGGTATTCAAACCACCCTCTCTAGTATACGACAAAAATATTGGCCAGTTCACGGTAAACAGATCGTTCGTTCTGTAATCAGAAATTGTGTTACATGTTTTAAAGCGGATCCTTATCCGGTTAACCAAAAAATGGGTGACTTACCTGTCCAGAGAATAACACCTGCACGTCTTTTTTCCATATGCGGCATTGATTATGCTGACCCATTTCTCATCAAAAACGGAAAATTGCGGAATAGAAAAAATATAAAAAGTTACAATTGCCTTTTTGTATGTTTTGTCACAAAGGCCACCCATCTTGAACTCGTTACAGATCTGTCAACTAACAGCTTTCTAAATGCACTGAAACGATTCACATCACGACGTGGACTTTGCAGGCAAATATTTTCCGATAATGCCACTAACTTTAAAGGTGCTAATAACGAATTAAAACGTATTCGTCGACTAATATCTGAAAATGTTATCAACGATTATTTATTAGAAAATCAAATTAAGTGGAGTTTTATCCCAGCAAGGTCATCCCATCACGGTGGCTTGTGGGAATCTGTTGTCAAAACAACAAAGTATTATCTAAAACGTTAGCTGTTAATGCTAATTTAAGTTACGAAGAATTTACTACATTACTCTGTCAAATTGAAGCAGTAATGAACTCTCCACCAATTAGTCTCTGATCCTGAGACTCCAATGATTATCAACCATTAACCCCAGGTCATTTCCTTATTGGTAGCGCCTTAACTGCTGTTCCTCAATTACATCAGGTAGAAGAAAATATCAACTTTCGATCTCGTTACAATTATCTTCAAGGCCTGATGCCGCAGTTCTGGAAAAGTTGGTCAAGAGATTACCTCCACACCATGCAGCAGCATAATAAATAGAGATTTACCCAGGATGTGCCCAACCTTATCGGTTCTTTGGTTCTCCTCGAAGAACCCAATCTACCTCCACAACGCTGGTCTTTGGGAAGAATTATAGCAGTTTATCCTGGCGAAGATGGATTAGTGCGCGTAGTGTCAGTGCGTACTCAAAGTGGTGTTTTTAAGCGCTCTGTTTCAAAAATTTGCTTAGTTCCCATTACTTAGTAACCATACATTGTTTTGCTCATATATATCTATCATAAGCCAATGTATTAATTATGTATTATTAATATGTATTGCTGTTTATGTTTTTCTTTCCTTTGTACTTATATATTTATTTTTATATACATGCACTTCACTTGTTGGTTGAAACCAAGAGGTTTCAAGGCCGCCGGTTATGTATACTCATATACTTATAGCGCCTGCGCAGCTTTTGACCATCTTGGTCGGAAGTAAATTTGGTCTAGTCGTCCTTGACCTAGAGAGTGTTCATATAGCAGTACAGCAAGTCAGACGCTTAATTCATTGTTTGATCTTTGTTAGATAATTTGCATCACGAATACAATTCTGGCAGTAAACAGGTGTAGTAGTCAATCAATAACCAGTATCTAACTCTATTCTTGCTCTACATAGTAGTTTATAGTATAATTCTACGCCAATCAACATATCTATGCCTTTCGAGACGTGAAATTCTGTGTCCGCTAATTCGATATTCATTGGAATTTTGATTGCATCTTGTGGTATCGAGACTAATGGTAATGGTTCTGAAACTTTATCTAAAATCAGACAATTTATTTCGGTTTTAAATCCGTAATGTCTCGATACTAGGGATACGTTTGCTGTATGATCAATGACCGTCTTCGCCTTGGTTACGCCCGTTAACGTGACATGAGTTCGATTTTGCTTTACTCCTAGAGCTTTCGCCATTTTCTTTGTTATCAGATTTGATTGCGAACTAGAATCTAGCAATACTCTGCAAGGGTACTTGCGTCCTTTTCTATCTAACAGATTGACCACAGCAGTAGATAACATTAGTTGACTGACAAGGTTGCAATTATGATGTGATACAGAAGCATTTCCTGCATTGCTAGTAGATGCGACAGGGCTATGCTCTCGTCTGAAATGGAGCAGTGAATTATGCTTCTTCTTCCAAAATTTGCAAGGTCTCGCTGTGCAGTTGTTAGTTGCATGATTTGCCCTTAGACAATTTAGACACAGTCGTCTTTTCCTGGCTGGTTCGGATCTTTGTTTCTCAGTGCAATCTAAAAACCTTTTACATAGATAGATTAAGTGATCATCTTTACAATAGGCGCATATCATATTACTCGGTTTGTTACTTGTGCTTATGTTCATGGTCGCTTTCTGATGGCTTGTAAGTGGTGGTAACTTTGATATGGCTTCTAGGGTTTGGCATTTACGTGTAAGGAAGTTAGTTAACTCCTTGAAGGTAGGCATTGCGACGGATTGTATTTTATTCTCCCATTCTGTGAGAGTACTATTATCTAATTTTTAGTTATGATGAATACAAGCAAATCGTCCCAATGCTCAATAGGCCGTTTTAAGGCTGTTAGAGCTCTTTTGTGTTTTAACACTCCGTCTAGTATTTGTCGTAGAGTGTTAACATTTTCCTTCGTTGCATTAGGCAACTCAAATATTGCATTTATGTGCTTTTGGATAATAACTCTCTGGTTACTATATCTATCCTTAAGCATCTGCGAGGCGTTATCGTAGTTGTCGGCAGATATTTCTAGGGAATGCAGTACATTCGCTGCTTCTCCTTTTAAACATGACTTTAAATAGTGGAATTTTTGTACCACTGGTATTGCCTCATTGATATGTATTAGTAAATTAAATGTATCGCAAAAAGACAACCAGTCTTCATAATTACTATTAAATTTTGGTAAATCTATCCTTGGCAGTTTAATCAAGTCGGGTACGGAGCCTGTAGTATTTCTGTTATCGTCACTCGGCATAGTTAACATTTTCTTGAAACGAACTTCCAAGTCGAAGAATCTTTGGTTGTACTCTTCCCGTTCATTTGTTTCTAATTCCGATTCGTCTAATTGCTCGATTTTAGGCTGCACCCTCTCGAATTCGTCAATTAAATATACGAATTTTCTGTGGCGGGCATCCACTTGTTCGATTTCTGGAGCCGCTTCAATTTTATCTAGAAATTTGCCTGCTCTAGTTAGAGAGGATTTTAATTGTCGTCTGTGTAATTTGAAGTCATTTAGATCAGGCTCCATGGTTGTGTTTCGTGTTGTCCTTAATAGTGCCCGAAAAATTATAGTCATTAGTTTCTCGTTTTGAGATTAACTTTCGAGGTTCAGTGTCAAGATATATCTGTCTATTAACGTTCAAATATCTCAATCCGGCTCGAAGGACCAATGTTACGGTCTCCTCTTTTGGAGAAAGCACCATGCGGTTACCCGCTTGCATGTGGATATAGAAATTAAAACAGGCTTTTCTGTTTTATGCCGGTTTATTTGATAGATATGATTAGTAATACATTTACAGTAAAAGAACATTTCATCAGACAGCTATGGTTGACAAACTTACTATATAACATTTCTACACACAGATATGATTGACACTCACAATAAAAGAAACGATCATAGTCATCATTTGAAGGTCAAATTTTTTAGATAAAAAAATGTATGGCAACATATGCTTATAATGTGTATCACGTCTGGCGTGTACTGTGTTTTAGCCCATTTGACTTAACGCTTGCATCTTGCATTTAAGTCGGGCGGTGAACGACGGTCTGTTACTTGAATCCGAAGAATCGGATGGTTCTCGCTTCGGAGAAAATTTAGAATGTATTTGTGGATAAACGTTTTAGAATACGTTTCGTTCAAAACAGTTCAAGTATTTCGTCTTTGCGTTTGTCCTAAACGTTCTAAATACGTCAGCCACAAACGTTTGCGCCTAAGCGCGGTAAAAAACGGCGAAGCCGTACCACATATGTCTCTTAGGACGGAGACGTTAACATACGTTTGTCTTAAACGTTTAAATTTATTGAAGACCGAAGTCTACACAAAATTTTATGCGGCCGGGCGGTAGCCGAGGTCTGTTAGACGCTAAAATGAAGGAACGTAAGTTCGTATAGTTTCAAAATATCGATGTTACCAAAGGTTGTGCGGTTGCTTTGCTGATCTTTCTCTCAAACTTAATGGACTCCTTGTGCTGAATCTTGGCATTAATGCTATGCTCAACATCATCTTTTCCGACATAATTTCCATTCATAAGGTTTCCCGCGATTGACGAACTTGCCTGCTCGCTAACTACTACTGGCGGATTTATATCACCTCTCCATCCATAACATGCACATTAAGTTCCCTCCTACATAAGAAATCTCTACCCAACAGACAGATATCTTGTATGGCAGAATCTGGCACTACATAAAAAGTAAAGTTCAACGACTTATTGCACACATTTACAACAAAATGAATAACACCTAAGACTTCTAACTTCGACCTGTTAATTCCCTCGAATGACATTTCAGGAGAATCGCGACATAAATTAATGTTCACTACTACACTGCTACGTATTAATGATATTGGACTGCCAGTATCCAGAATACAATTCAACGACAGTTCAACTGACGCTGCATCAACTAGAAGAGTAGGACTGGTTGTGTTAGCTCCCTTTTGTCTGCAATTCCTTTGGAGATGGTCCTTCGAACCACATTGATAACAGGGTCCTCGAACCGTCGGTAGCATTGGGCAGTTTTTGCGATGTGGTCTGGCTTCCTGCAGTTTTAGCACTTATTCTTAGCTCCTACCGGTCTTGTGTCTGTCCTCTTGTGCTTTACCTCAGGATCCTGCTTGGAATGGATTTCGAATTTTGGAACTTGGCTCTTGGGTGCTCGATTCCTCTCCGTGTCTGTTCTATGTTACTATCTTCCCCTTTCTCATATCTTGCCTTGTGGACTATTTCGTATGAGGATATATACTTAAGCAATTCGTCTTCGTCTCTGTGATTTCTCGAAATGGATACATTACTGAGAACACGAGGCCATAACCCGATCGCTACTTATTCCTTAGTTTCTTCAAACCATAGTCTCAGAACTTTACAGAGCCTCATCTTATCGTGAAAGTAGGTGCTCACATTTTCACGCCGCCCTTGAAACCTGTGTTGCATCTCCTTCCAACAATCTGTAATACTTTTCGTGTCGCAGAGGATTTTCATAAATACGCTTCTAACTTTGCGCCAGTTGGTAATTTCTAAATAAATTAATCTTCGCCATTTGTAGGAGGAAAGTATTGGACCAGGAGTGCAGTGTAGCTGTATTCCCCACTTGTGCCATCTACGATTCCGCTTCCACTCGACCTTGTTCTCCGGTGAATGCATTAATGCTCTTTGATAGGTCGGGCATTACGTTATAATTATTGCTGTGGTGGTTGATTGGTTGTTGTAGCATCCTCAACGTGCAGGCATCTTGCTTTAACAAGATCTTAATCGTTGCCGACATATCATTTATACCAACATTTTCCACGTGATTAGCATTTCCTTCGTCATTCAAACTGATGTTTTGAATACAGTGTTTGATCGAACAAGTTTCGTTTTGAAATCTATCGAAATTGACTTTACTAACTTTCCGCGTCATTTTTAGTCTTGTAATTTTATTCTGTCTTGATCCACGTGGTTTTTCTTGATATCCAATCTCGATCTCGAATTCCGATCCCGGATCCCAGTTTTGAAGTTGTAGGGAACCGAAGTTCTTCAAATAAAATCACTCACGGAAACTTAAACGTTTTTATTCTACGTCTGCATAAAATAATATTACATAAGATACCATAACAAATATAAATAAAACACAGCGATAGTACGTTGCACGCTGAACACTAAATAAGTACGCGGAGATGGGACGCCCAAAGGGTGTAACGTTCCCTTCGAATGTGAACAAACATATCAGGTATTTCCCTGGATTAAAATATAGAAGTCCGCATATTTATTGCACAATATGCAATAGTGCATTGCTAAGTCGCCATAGGTTTGAATGTAGAAAAGGTTGTGAAAGTGAACGCCATATATTGAATTTAAGTAACGGTATTCCATACTGGCAATTCATATATGATTTTATTTTTATGTTAAGAATGTGCAACATGCCACAACATCTAGTATCTAATGAACAATTTCGTTTATTTTGGGCTAAATACATTTCCTCGTGCAAGTTTCCAACATCTATGCAACTACGATACAATTTGCCACGTGTACAAGGCTACAAGGTACAGTAAAGCAATGTATAAAAGACGAGTTGAGATATAAGAAAATCTGCCTGTGTCGATGCTCAGAAACAGCAAACATTCCTGTTGTAGCGCGTCCCTATAATGTGATGGCCCACTAGCTTTATTATTGTTATCTAGTAAAAGTATTCCGAAATCTGATGCAGAAACCGTTATCAGCATAATAAACGAGTACCTGGTGGACCGAGCCTTGCTCGGAGTTCCCAAAATTTTTTGATTAATTTTGAACCAAATAATAACGCTCTTTATTTTAGTTTTGATATTTAATTAATATTGTATATTTCAAGTATATATAGTAGCACATATATATGAAATGTTTATAAAAGTTGTATTAAAATTAATATTTAGAGTTCTATTTAAATACTTAAAAATAAACAAATTCAAGCTCAAAATCTTTCTTAAGAAATACACATTTTAAGTAAACATTTACATACCTTCTTTTTGCAACGCCAACTAACTGTGTATAAGTTTTTTATTTTGATTAAAAAACTCAGCTTCGACTACTTTTGTAACTGTAAACAAAGTATGTGAATTTACATGTTGTTCTTAGTTTTCGTAAACATTTTTCTATTATTAACATACTACTACTCGTTCCCGAAAACCGCAAGGTACTAAATTTCATCAAAATCTAAAAGCGGGACAAAAAAATTTCCTGGGACTGGGACCATGCTAGATCAATTTTGTTGTTTTGTGTCCCCAGATACTAAATTGCATAAAAATTGCGAAAGTCATTTTCGATAATCAATTTCACATAACTCAATACCATAAATGTGTGTAAACCGAGTCGAAATGGATTTTCCCGCGACCGGGACCACGCTAAATCGATTTCTCGTCCCCGAAAAGCCCCAAATACTAAATTTTATTAAAATCGTTAGAGCCGTTTTCGAGAACCCAATCATATATATATATATATGTATATACAAGAATTGCTCGTTTAAATATGTTAGATTCGCTAACAGAATTTTCTATCACAGCAAGCCAAATCACAATGTTCGTTAGTGACGGTGCTGCAACAATGCTGAAAGTATCCTACAAATTTTCAACATTGTTGCGGCATTGTTGACTCTTCTTCACATAACACACCTCATACACGCCTGTCACCTCCTAGCAGAAATTATTCTAAAAGGTATCCAATGGTAGATAATTTAATAGCATCTACCAAAAAAGTGTTCAAAAAAGCTCCCAAACAATTGTGTCCGAAATTGCCTCGGCCTGTAATAGCGCGATGGGGAACATGGCTCCAGGCAGTATCTTACTATCAGAAATATTTTTCACAAGTGGAAAGTGTCATTTTGAAAATTGATTCAAATAATTCTGCAGCAGTTATAGATAGTAAATTTTTTCCAGTTCGGATGTTCAACAACAAATGGATGAAAGTATCCATGAACTATTCTGAAGTTGCACAAGCTATCGAGCAATTAGGAAACAGTCACTTATCTAAATGAGACGCATTAAATTGCATAAACACTATAGGAGTCGATGTTACCTCAAAAATTTTGTGCAATTTTAGCGAAAAATCACAATTTACAAATGGTTCGATCTATAACTGAAAATCAAGAGCGCACAGATGAGGAAAAGGAATATCTGACATTTGCAATCTTACGTCACTGGATGTCGAACGATCATTTTTGAAGTATACGACAAGGTATTCACAACACCGTCGAGGACTAAATGAATCGACAATGGCAGCTTGATGTTACAATTCTACGCGGCTTACCAGGGCGGTTGCCTATTGCCAGAGTGGACATCAAGAGATACAAGGTAACAATATTATTTTTCACTAATATTGTGTATTACGTACCTACTTTTATGCGGTGTACTAATACTGGTACCATTCTTTTATGAAACTCTACCTATAAATGTCCCTCAATTTTATATTTATAGTAATAAATTAAGTCAGAATTAAATTGCTCATTGGTCATTAATTGACCAGATTTTAAGTTTATGAATCAATTTGTTGTCTATAAAAAAATCGATTCTTGCTAGACGTCACAAAAATAATTGGATCTATGCCTCGCAACATATCGGTGAAGATGGAGATTATGGTGATATAGACGTCTATCTTGAATCAAAAATATTAAAGTTTGACAGATATGAATGACGAACACAGTTACAACTCTAAAATACCTAAAATGTGTGCTACAAGAGTCATTGCCATTAATTGGTTTATCCAACTAATGTCTTTCTGTATCAGAAATACACGCCTCAGACCATCACTGCCATCAACCTCTCAGCACGGGTAGCCACAACCCCGAGCGTGTATACTGGAAGGTAGTCAACACCCCGAGCACGCGTGTTTGCAGGGTAGTCACAACCTCGGTTTGGAGGGTTAAAAATGGGCGACAACCCCTCCCCGGAAACTTCAAAACTTCCGCCCCTCTAGTCGGTAAGGTAGATACCCAGGGGATGCCGGTAATACAGGTGGCTGTATGTAGTGGAGCTTTTGACCGGTAGGTGTCGCTGTTCGACAGGGCGCCCGTGTAGTGCCGGTAGTACAGGTGGCTGTATGTAATGACGCCCTTGACCGGTAAGTGTCGTTGTTACTCGGAAAATGTGGTACAGGTAGCTGTAGGTGGTAATAGAGCTAACAGGTCTAATTTTGAAATTAAGCTTATCAGCGTTCTGATTGGTCGCATCCTATACAATGCCATGCTCTGACTGGCTACCAATTCGAAATTCAAAATCTTCCCCGATATGTATAGGAAGGTAGTTCACCCAACAACATCCTTAACATTGATCAAGGTGTTTAACGTCAGACAGTAAGTAATAAAGTCACTGGACATGCGCTAGTTAGTCCTGGTGAACACTACATACTATTGATCGGTCATCAGTAAGGTGAAGAACCGGTTTATATGTTTAAATGTAAACCACACCAAACTGTGGAATCGGGGGATGACCCCAGTTTCATACGATTGATCGACCACCAATGGCAGTACGATACATCATTAGACATCACAAACAGGTTTCAACGTTATATTTTAATATGAACAGGATGAAAGTTATGCTATGTATAGGAAGGTAGTTCCCCAACAGCTTCCTTAACACTGATCACGGTGTTTAACGTCAGACAGTAAGTGATGACGTCACTGCGCATGCGCAAGTTAGTCCTGGTGAACACTGTATATTAATTTCGTTCATCAGTAACTTGAAGAATCGATTTATACGTTTGAACGTAAAATACACCAAACTGAGGAGTCGGGAGATGACCCGAGCTTCATACGATTGACCGACCACTAATCTCAGTACGCTACATTATTAGACATCACAAATAGGTTTAAATATTATACTTTAATATGATATTATAAGGAAATGGAACGTAAGTCAACTAGTTAGTAAATTATTAAAACGCATCACATAGGCTTATATTTAACTAGAACGCTTATACCAACAATAATCGATTGTAAATCAACAAAATCAAACATATCAGGCTCGGTCAGGTTGTAGACGGATAGAAGTCAGTATCATTCAGTAAGATATGTGGATTTTCTACGACGATCCTATACAGTCGCTATCTAATAAAATTACGTAATACAGGGCTCCTTTGTCTACTGATACGAGCATGTAACGTCACAAACAGGATTCAACGACAGTTCTGTGTTAAATGTGTAAGTTAATATAAAATCAAATTTAATGAAACCCAGTCCATTATTTATTAATATATTAAGATACATATAGAAAAACACTGAAAAGGTTTGACTGATCGCATCATATGACATGTCGCATTCTGATTGAATATCGATAAATCATATAAAACCGAGTTCATTTCCCCTACTCTTCACAATTTACCGACAGCTTTCTAACAGTAAGGTCGTGAACTTCAACATCTTTACCTCCAGTATATCGTTTTAGTGTTTATAGTTAGGCGTTGATTTCCTACTGGTTTAGCGTTTTATTATCACTTATTGTTAGTATTCGTCGTGGTTGGACAGGCATATTTTAGGTAAGTTATTTAAATTTTACCGCATACTTTCCCTAATAAACTGCAATGTTATAGTTTAAGATGGAGTGTGAATGAAGTCGAAGATGAAGTCGATAACCTCGACATTGGTAGCATAGCGGACAATGATGAAACGCTATTGAACGATGTCCGAAACGACCATCAGCAACGTTGCATCATCGCAACGTTAAGCAGGCCATATTCAATGGTGTACAACTCCCACTCACCCATCAAGTACTACGATTTAACCAGTTCACATGTCTGAAATATTACACTCATTAGAACACCTTCCTGAGGAACCAGTCCGAGAATGACTTCTAGATGAATTTCTTTAATTAATGAGCAATTCCGTTTACAGAAAAACGAAGGAGAACATCGATAAACAAGTATATGTTTAACTGCTAACGTATTGAAAGGATTTGAGGCGAAGACGAGATGCTGGATCCCTGATTGCAAAACAGAAGTTTACAAATATTCATATATTCAGCAATAATTTTACAGTAATTCAAATGAAGATACTTAAGGTCGTTTACAATAAATCCGCATATATCGGTTTCATCGTCTTGAAATTGTCGAAACTCCTGATGTATGGCTTTCACTACAACTACCTGAAACGGTTGTACTAGAATAAAATACTATTATGCTACGTGAATACAGATAGCTTCATACTATACATTGAAACTGAGAACATGTATGCCGATATTAATCGAAATTCGCATACATTCAACACAACTGATTATAAATACGATATAATTCATACAAAATAAGGTCGTGTAGGGAACGTTTAAATCGAAGAATTTATCGATTTTCGATCAAAGATGGTCGGACTTCAAGTAAATAACTGACAAATTAAACGTCTGAAGGGGTCTGACCAACGACAATTTGCTGTATAAAACAGAGCATCTCTTCGGAACTGCTCTTCACGATATCTGTCTAACATGGAAAACAGGAAATTCGCACTACCACGCTTGAACGATAAGAGCTGCATCCATACTAATAGGTTAATGATATACATTTGTATTGTATTGTATTGTATTGTAATGAGGTGGGGTCTGGCCCAAAATGGCCCTTTGCACTGCGACCACGTTGATCTATTGTGCTTCCTCTTGTTTGTTTTATTTATTTATTTAATACGCTGAGGAACACGATCAGCTCCTTCAATGGGAGTGTAAATAGGTCCTCCTCACTCAGCGTATATGCATGTAGTAGTCTATATCTCCTGTGGCCTAGTGCCCCACAGTTAGTGATCAAGTGTTCCATTGACTCCTCTTCTTCACCGCAGAATATGCAAGTGTCCGTGTTGGATAAGCCCATTTTGTGAAGGTGCTTGTTACAGATATAGTGGCCTGTGAGTGCCCCTGTCAGTGTTTTTAAGCTTCCCCTGTCCAGTTTTAGGGCGAGGTCCGCCCTCCTAGCGTCGAAGCTCAGAAATTTTTTGGAATGTTCCAGCCCGATGGTCTCATTCCAGTGTTTCATTGTAATGGACGCTGTCCATTTCTTTATCTCACCTTTAAGGAGACCTTTGTTAGACCTAAAAGGTGGGGTAGGTCCAGTAAAGTTTCTCTCAGCCCCTTTTTGCGCAGATATCTGCCATCTCATTTCGCCCGTGCCCCTCATCTCCTGGCACCCGGACCAGGGTGATCTGGTTCTGAGTGGCCAGGCCATTAAGCATGTTGCGGCATTCCAATAATAATTTGGACGTAATTGTACAACTGTTCAGGGCCTTAAGGACTGATTGACTATCCGAGAATATTTTGATTCGTATTCCCCTGTGTCTCCTTTCGGATAGGATTCCTACAATTTCCAAGATTGCGTATAGTTCCGCTTGGAAGATTGAGGTGTCCTTGCTCAAAGTTATTGATCTCTGTGTTCTAGGCCCCACTATTCCTGCCCCCACTCCGTGGAGCGTTTTGGACCCATCTGTGTACCACTTTTGCGATCCATCCCGTAGCCATCTCGGGTTTGCGCACCACTCATCCCACGTCGGGAAAACGACCCCGTACTTCCTATCGAAGCAGAGCATGGGATCCATGTGGTCGCTTGCTACATACAAAGTATGTCTTCGATTTCCTTCAGGATAGTGAGATGACCGGTAAGGTTCCCTGCCTTAAGTTTTTCTTTTCTATAGATGGAGATTTCTTGCGTAGCTGGCTCCTCTTGCACAGCCACATTTAGCGGTGTCAGGTTCAGAAGAACTTCCATGCCCGTCGTTGGGGTTGATTTCATAGCCCCTGTGATGCATAGGCACGCAAGTCTCTGCACCCTGCGTAGCCTCAATATGGCTGCTTTCTGTTTGGTTTTACCCCACCGTACAGTATTGTGGATTTAACCATTTGGGTATATATCCAGTAAGTCATTTTCGGGGTCAGACCCCAGGATCTACCTAGTAGTTGTCTAGTGGTCCAAAGGTTTTTGTGGCCTTATTTATTACTGACTCGAGGTGCAGTTCCCAGGTAAGTTTTTTATCCAGGATAATTTCCAGATATTTCACTTTATCACTGGGGACGACCTCGATGCCGTTTACTTTTAAGGTGGGGATATCTATCCCTCTTTTCCTAGTGAATGGTACGATGGTTGTCTTCTCTGGGTTAATTGATAACCCCTCCAGCCTGCACCATTCCCATGTTGTGTTCAGGGCATTTTGCATCCGTTCGGCCATCGTCCCTATATGGTTACCCCTAATTATTACACAGATGTCATCCGCATAGCCAATGGTTCTGTGTTCCTTCCGGTTAAGAACCCTAATCAGCTAAAACCGACCATAGAAGGGAGATAGTACCCCACCCTGTGGGCATCCCTTAACCGCAGTGACACTCATGTCCGTAGATCCGAGTGAGGCTCTAATCAGCCTTTGGTTCAGCATGCAGCTGACCCATTTTACTATCGCTGCATCAGCTCCTCTATTAGAGAGCGCAGTTTCCATTGCAAGGAAGTTCACATTATCGAAGGGGCCTTCAATGTCCATAAATGCACATAGGGCTATCTCCTTGGAGTTCAAGGCCTTTTCGATATCTAGAACCAATTTATGTAATGCTGTAGTAGTTAATTTGTCCTTCTGATAGGCAAATTGAAGTCCATGCAATGGACTCAGGGAGAGTACCTCCACCCTAAGGATCTCCACCCTAAGGACCTCCACCCTAAGGATGATATACATACATACGCCCAAGGTACAACAAGGCCATCAAGACTGAAAAAATAGAAGTTTAAAGTAAAAATGCAATTACCATCCAGAAGCAAACCGAAACCTGTTGTTTCACGAATTTCTTCACAACCATATTTATCATCATCAGCTTAAACAACACGGACGACGTAAATATCTACAGGCACATAGGATATCTCTCGTACTGAGGCAAGGTGAGATTTTAAGACATCTGTATGTTTATGAAAATATTAATGTTTGTACGTTATTATTGTATATGAACGTCAGTTTATCTGACGGTCAATATATTTTTAACAAAATGCAGTGTCTGAATGTTTTTAACCGACTCGAATGAGCCGCGTACAGCAGCGCGTTTGTCATGCGAAACATTAGTAACATGTACTACTTGTAGAAGCTGACTAACCAAAGAATATCCCTACTGAACACTGGCTTGGATATATGCGTTAAAATGGAAGACGACGAGCAAACAAGACGATGTAGGGGCTGTGACGTCAGCACTTACTATCCAACGTCAAACGTCAAGACGTTGTTTAGTGGCATACTTGTCAATATGCAGTCGGGGAGGGGTAAAAGGGGTCATTCTTTCAGATGGGGCGTATTTTGAATTTCCAGGGATGTTGACGCGAATTTTACATTTCGAGGGAGGTTGAATATCTTCATTAGAATTACTCTAAAATTATCGCTAAAAATATTGATATTTTTAAACTTCTGCTTTGCAATCAGAAACCCAGCATTTCGTCTTCACCTCAACTCCTTTCAATATGTTAGCAGTTAAACATACACTTGTTTATCGATGTTCTCCTTCGTTTTTCTGTAAACGGAATTGTTCATTAATTTAAAAATTCATCTAGAAGTCATTCTCGGACTGGTTCCTCAGGAAGGTGTTCTAATGAATGTAATATTTCAGACATGTGAAGTGGTTGAATCGTAGTACTTGATGGGTGAGTGGGAGTTGTAGACCGTTGAATATGGCCTGCTTAACGTTGCGATGATGTATAATGCAATGCTGTTTGTTATAGATTTTGTATGAATTATGTTTTCGAGAAGGAGCTGATGGTCGTTTCGGATATCGCTCAATAGCGTTTCATCGTTGTCCGCTATGCTACTAACGTCGAGGTGATCGACTTCATCGGGGTTCATCCACTCGAATTTGTTGTAGGACAGCGATTGTGACATAACCCACATAAATTATTAGCACCGCAGACTACTAGGTAGGTTGATGAGGCATCGGATGCTGTCATAGCCGGTTAGGTATTTATTTTTGACTCTTGCATGGTGAAAATAACTTGAGATAAACTACACTGAATACTCATATTCTTGAAACTATCAGTTGTTGTTGTAGTGGGTTGGGTTCAAATCGTTTGTGAATCGTGATATACTTATAAAAATTAAAAATTTCCAAATACGTCTGCGGACAGCGGGAAGTCGATTTTAAGGTAAATATTCCAATATTACAGTAAGTTGGAACGAGTGATCGTGTTCTAGACTACTATAGTGTATTCGTAGTCTTGATCGCTAACGCCTTTACCTGTCAATGTGTCGTGGAAGCTGTTCTTGGGCAGTAGAGTCGATTCATTTCATTTTCGTTCTTGTTGATATTAGTACGGGGATATACGTTTCTTTGTTATGAACTTCAACTGTTAGTCGTACTTCTGCACATATTAACATTGATTTTGAGAAGAAAGTTCATCCTGTTTCTCAATAGATACCACCATAAATCAGAACGAGTCCATAAATCGCATTTTAATATTTATTTTTCGAAATACATCTACCTTATCGACATACTGATCCGATTTAAACATCTTGATGAAGCTGATATATTTTTCTTTATTAAGGGTCCTCTAGCACGATAGCCGTGTACAAATCTGAATTACAAACACCAGGCAACCCAAATTGCATAGTTCGTAAACGGTAGATTGTGTTGCAAAAGGGAGTGACCAGCAATATTATCCCATCCCAAATCCAATAATATACAGCCCATAATTGAAATGGCCTACCTGTTTGCGTTCAGTAGTATTAGTTTCTAGCTTTCTTCTCTAATAATTTACTGCAGTCTTTATCATACTTATTTACTAGTGAATAACTTTCTAGTATTCTTTTCTAATAATTCAGTGTAGCATGGTATTTCTGATAATTATTTACGAATAGTTATATCTGTTCGGAAAGTTTAATACTTGGGAAAGTTTACTTCATTAAATTCTTAATTTATAATTCCGATTTAACTGGGGTTTATAGGGCACTTGTTTATTGACATTTTCTGCCAATCTCTATTTACTTTTAGGTTACTGCTTTAAATTGCAATCTACTGTAAATTTATTGCGGCACTTTCTATAAGAGGCATTTGGTTGAGGGATTTCCTTTCATTTGTACCGCTGTTCGCTGTTCAGGTGTTCCATAACAGCCTTGTCGAGCACTTTATAAGGGTTTCTAATCCCTTTATCAAATGCACCTCGACAAATTCCTTTATGTGAAGGAAAAATATTAAAATGTACTTACCATATGTGTAATTAGAATTACTTTTTCGCCAATTACATCCAATTACTTTGCCAATTACCAATTACATGTAATTGGTAATTGATATTTGCCAATTACTAATTATTGTAACTGGTAATTGGTAAAAGCCAATTACCAATTACTTGTAATTGTGATTGGTAATTAAGAATTGCCAATTATAAAATGTCATTTAATTTGTAATTGGCAAAGTTCAATTACAATTACCAGTAATTGGTAATTGGTATTTTTCAATTACCTATTACAACTAATGTAATTGGTAATTGAAAAGTAATTGGTAACGCCCAAGTCTGCTAAAAGCATATATAGCCACTAGACCCCAAAAGATAACAGAGTTGAAAACTCAATCGCGAATAATAGACTTAACCCTCCAGCGTAATCTCTACAATATCGTTTGTAAATTGAGTTGAAGTTAATTTTCTTCATTATGGTAAGAGATGTTAAAAAACGACCAGCTCCGAGCACAAGAAGAAAAAGTCGAAAAATGATGGCTAGAAGACAATGGCAGCAGTTACGGTTAGTATTTACAAATTTTGTGCATACTTATTCACATATACCGTGCAATATGTTAGCGACTGTTTGCGAACGTAAATAAAGGATGCTATTTATTTATACTCAAACCGCTTCTGTTAGCAACAGCCCTACAACTTCTACGCAAACTCCCGTGATCGCAGTGGCACCTGATATCGTAACTCCGATGAATGTCGTTGAAGAAATTGTCCACGTAGAGAATGAAACGGTTGCTGAATATAATTTAGAGGACCAAAATTCTTCATCGTCCGACAAAGAATTATGTATTGAAACAATCGATGAAGAACATGAAAAAACCCATTTTAATATTATTGGCAGACGAATTGTAGATATAAACCATTTGCTTACCAGTCTGCAAAGAATACAGCATAAAGGATTCGGTTACACGTTTTCAGATTTAGAGATCATATCTGAAACAAGATTCGGGCTGAGAAGCGAAATCAAATTTAAATGCAAGATATGCGGAATTTATGAAAAATTGCATACGGAAAATCCCAATAATCGTAATGCTGTGAATAAACTGGCAGTTTTGGGAGCTACTTCAATTGGTATTGGCTACTCTCAATTAAACGAATTTTGTGCCGCTATTGATATTCCATGTTTAGCGAATTCAACATACAATACTATTTCCGGAGAAGTTGCTTCAGCTATCAATGAGGTTTTGTGGAATTCGATGCATGAGGCAGGTAAAAAGAAACAGAAATTGCTGTCGGACAGGTAAAGAAAGAAGGAGTTCCGATTATTACGGTAGTGGCTGATGGTGCATGGAGCAAACGTTCATACAGAACTAATTATAATGCATTATCTGGAGTAGTAAGTTTTTACAGTTCTCATATTTTCCAATGTAGTTTGAAATTTATTTTGCTTGATAGGCGGTGGTAATAGGTGCAGCAACAAAACAAGTTTTATTTATGGGAGTAAGAAATAAATATTGTTCAACGTGTGAGAGAAATAAATTGGAGAAAGCCACGATGGAGCACGTTTGTTTTAAGAATTGGAACAAAACATCTACAGCAATGGAGGCTAACATATTACTGGAAGCATTTAGGAAATCCCAAGATTTGCACGGAGTAATTTACGGTCGGATTGTAGCTGATGGCGACAGTAACGTTTATAAAACATTGTTACATGAATCTCCTTATGGGCCAACCTTTCATATTCAAAAAGTGGAATGCAAGAATCACTTGATACGTAATTATATTACAAAATTGACCGAAATCAAAAATAATACATGCTTCAGTATAACATGTAGAAAATTGTTGGATGAGAAGCTAATTACGTTACGACGCGCGGTTACACGAGCAGTAAATTATTGGTACAAGAATGATGCAACTTTTGAATCTCGAGCTGTAAAACTCAGAGAAGGTCTAATTGCTGTGCCATATCATGTATTTGGCGATCATAGTCGATGTAAGTCTCAATATTTCTGCAGTGAAGGAACTCGCGTAGAGAAACAGAATTCAGGAGAGGTATAAATATTTACATGTTTATTTTATAAATTTGAGAATAAACTAAACAAAGTAATAGTACTGCTAGTTTCTGTGTCTATAATGATTAATCAACTGTTTTAGGTAAACTTTATTGCGCAACTGCAGGATAAGGATTTTTTGCTGAAATTTAAAAAAACAAACGAATTGTAGATAATGCTTGGAGCTTGCTCCATAACATTAGTAATAATAATGCGGAATCATATAATGCTCTCGTAGCTAAATTCACGGGGGAAAGAGAATAAACTTTTCTTTGAAAGGATCATATACACTTAGGTGTGAAGCAGCGGCAATAGCGTTTAACTGCAAAGATGGATCATTCCATGAGCGTATGCAAAAGCACGTATTCCATAGTTGTGGTAATTATACCAAAGAATACTGCACTAAACAGGAATCGAGGAAAAACAGAACAAGTAAGTTTATTTCTACCATTTACATAGTAAGTGTCTATTTGACTTGCCTAGATTATTCCAAAGCTGTTTCAAATCTACCACCTATTGTAAGTTTTGACTTACACCTTTTGTTACAATACTTTTGTGTATAACCAAAAATATCTTCTAGAAGCTGTTAGACATAAAGCGACGCATAATGTTTCTGGTCCAGACCATAGTTACGGCATTTCGATGGAGGACTTTCCGGATATAGAGGAAAGTGAATTAGAACAGAAACGAATAACATTTATGGAAGAGTTACAAAAAGTCGACATTGAAACAATTAAGGAACGGACAAGAGAACAGGCATTAAGTGAAATTTGGATGAATGAACGCAAAATTAGGTTGACTGCATCTAATTTCGGTCACGTTTGTCATTTGAAGTCGACTACCTCGACCAAAAATTTGGTCAATAATTTACTTTATTCCCAATTTCGTGGTAATCATTACACACAGTATGGCAAAGATAATGAAGAGAATACAATCAAACAATTCGAAATGGAATTTAAAAAACAAATAACACCATGTGGCCTTTTCATAATAAAGGAAAAACCATTTTTGGCGGCAACTCCAGGCGGTCTTGTGCTAAATGAAAACGCCATAGTTGAGGTCAAATGCCCAGCATCAGCCAGAAGCTTAACCCCACTGGAAGGAGCAGCAAAAAAATTACATTTGCAATTGTAGAAAATGGAGTTATTAAACTAAAAAAATCATAATTAGAAGTATCAGATTCAAGGGCAATTATATGCCACGAATGCAGACTACTGTTATTTTATTATTTGGACGCCATCTGGAATACATGTGGAAATAATTAATAAGGATGTAGACTTTTGTAACACAATGGTGAAGAAATTAGAGGTATTTTACTACACAGCCTTACTGCCAGAAATTTTAGATCCCAGAAGATTACGAAAATTACCACTAAGAGATACATACATGCAATGATTTTGTATAAATAAAACTATTATATTTTATCGCGTGCACTACCTATATTGTATAGTATACAGTATACACCTAATTCTGGTTTTACACGGTCTTTTTTACACGATTTTGATTTAACGCGGTTTGAAAATAAAAAATTTTTTACACGATTTTATTCCATTTAATACGATTCAAAATATTGGTTTTTTTTTGTGTATACATACATACAAGCAAATTTACTGGTCAGAGCAATTGTAAATAGCACAAATTTAGGGGAATTCCCTTTTTGTACATACAAGCAAATTTACTTGTCAGCGCAATTGAAATGTGTTAGTATGTAGATTGTGAACTATCAATGCAATCAGACGTGTTTGGTAAAGAAATTTTTTATAGGCAAATTTGTTTTTCCAACGTTACATTAAATTTAATTTTAACGCATTAAGATAAAAGGTAAGCCAAAAAATATTTTATATTCATTCAGTTATTTACATTACATACTTTTAAGCTTAGAGTGCATATCTTTTTTTTCTTTAATAACTATACTTCTGTAAATATACAATGTGATTTAATAAAATAAACATGAATACTTGTTCTTAAAAAATCCTTGTTTTCACTAATTTTAATTGATCGATGCGAGATTCAGTTGTTGGCACTTCGTAAAGTGGCGAAACAATATCGTAGTGGGGCTATAATAAATTAATTGGGCAAATATGCGGTATGATAAGTCGTCTGTCCTTTCTCCTCTGTAATATTAGATTGTGAAAAGGATAGGTGACTCATCATACCGCCTATTTGCCCGGTCTAATAATAAACATTTGAAACTTACTAATTGCTTCTAATTTAATTTATTTCTTTTTAATCATTTTTTGTTCTTTCGCACTCATTTATTTGCTTTCACCTCACGTAATCTTATAAATAAATTTGACGCATAAGTTGTGAAAAACCGTATACGTATGTTCACGAGCGCGTATAATTCCGAGGAGTAACTATACTCGACTCGCCGAACAGATGCAGTAGCAAATTATGGCAACCTTGCAATGCAAATGTCCGACTCACACAGCATAAATCACATGTAAACATATCAAAATAATAACCTCATTTTGTATTTGACATAAATAAAAATTGCAAAATAAGTACTAAAATAATTTTCTTATTTCTTCAAGTATGTTTTGTTGAATTAAATTATGCATCTACAATATATAGAATTATATATAGTAAATAAAAAATACACAATGGTTTTAAGAAGATCTATGTAATATATAAATGCAAAATAAGGAAACAAATAATTAATATTTTTTGGTACGTATTTATATAAGAAACAGTATCCTAAAAAATTAACTCACTGGACAAATAGGTATAATCAAAAATAATAAATTTTATACATATTACAAAAATTTAATACAGTAAAGGAATTAATTATGACACACTAAAACGTTCTTAACATGTATCTTCTTCGCTATTAGATGATGTAGACGAATCATCATTAATTGTAATGATTAACGGCTCTATGTGTATATCTATGAGATTGTCAAGTTCCCACATTTTCTTCTCTGTTTGAATAACATGTTTAATAGCATTTTGCCAATTTTCAACAGAAATATTGTCAATACCTCGTTGAAATAATTCTTTCACGTCTGCCAATTTAAATGTGGTGTTATGTATCGCAACATACCCCTTCACTTGTGCCCATATTAGTTCAATCGGGTTTAATTCAGTGATAAGGGGGAGTCTAAGTACCTTTCTATTAGTGTTTTCTATTAATTCATTAACAGCATATTTCGGAGGGCCAGATAAATGTTCTTTAATTAAAGCTAACAATTCTGCTTTTACCATGTTTTCTTCATATGCAATACTATTTTCCCTCATCCAGTTTTGCATTTCTAATTTGCGACTATTAGTTGTAGGTGGCTTATTCAATTTACGACTATGGTACGGAGCATTGTCAGAAATTATAACGCAATTTTCTTTTAAATTGGAGAGAATACATCTCATCCACTCTTCAAACCTTTCTGCGTTCATGTCTACATGATAATCTCCTGTTCTCTTTGATTCAAAGAGGAGTAAACCATTTTCTACAAATCCTTCATCCGAGCCAATGTGTGCAATTATAAATCTTTTGCCTTTGCCTGAAGGATTTTTAAGACCTGTACTTAAATCTTCTATAAATGCTTGTCTTGCAGTGACAACAGACATATCTGTCCATACTTTATTTACAGTATGTCCAGCATTTACCCAAGTTTCATCCAAGTAATATATCGGGGTACCATTTTCACGATATTTCTTAATTTCACGAAGATATTTCCGTCTCCAGGTAATAATGTCATCTTTTTCTTTTAAAATACTATTTCGAGCTCGCTTATTATAACTACAAACATAATTATCTTATGATTAGTATATAGAATTTAAAGTAATAAATATTTGTACCGAAAGTTTAGTTCCTTTAATAATGATCTGAGAGTCGTAATTTTGAAATTAGGAATGTCATCTCTTTCATTTATCACTGTGAGAAGCTTTTGAACTGTTGGAGGTTCATTTTTAAAAAGAATGAATGTACAATTCTTCGTATAGCATTTTTCATTTCATCATCCACCATATCTAAAACAGCCCTTTTTCTGATATTTCTTTGGTGGTTGTAATTCGTGATTAGTGTTATATTCTTTCACAATATTGTAAACACTGCGTTCACTAATTCCTGTAAAAGATACTATAATAGTTACTATGATTTGGTTATCGTTTTTGGAAAGATACCTGCTGCTTTGGCTGTCATTTCAACATTAACAATTTTAGAAGTGCTAGGCTCTTCTTGAAATGTTTTAAATATATTCAAAACCTTCTGTTTATCTTCTACCGTAAAATGTTTTGAAACTCTCTTCTTAGGAGGTGAGTTTTCCATAATGTAAGTATATACGATAATATAGCAAGAAATAATGTATAACCTACAAAACAATAATGTATTATTGGTGCACTAGAACGATCGATAAATAGTCTTCAGAATCACTGGTTTATGAAATATAATAGATAATGGATCATTTACAAAGAAAGCTAATAAAATCTAATATTCCAAATGCAATATGGACTCGATTTTTATTCTATTGTAAGCGGCCACCCTGATCGACCAATTACAAACGTTATTGGTTATGTGACCTATTAAACACACATTGTTGCCATAATTTACTACTGCATTTGTTCGGCGAGTCGAGTATAATTACATTTATTACCGTGATGCGTAAACATTCCCGAAAAGGAGATTTATAAATGATATTTCCGGTTTTATGGAATGTGGAATGAGGTCTTTTTTTAGTAGGTTTTAGAGATAAGGAACCAATCACCTATTTTTGCATACGATCAATGTCTTTTTTTTACACGGTTTTTCTGGAACCAATCTACCGTGTAAAAACAGAATTAGGTGTATTGTACTTTGCTAATACAAATACATTGAATTTCTTTACGTCTTTGTGTGTGTTAACTTTATTTACCATTTACACCACAAAAACATTCTTATAACAATAACGCCTTACTTTTTCAGAAAGCAAAATGCACGTGATTATTAGTCTAGGACAAATGTATAACTTATTGAAAAATTCGTAATTTTTGTTCTTTGGCTTTCGTTTCAATTCCGAACTCTATTAGGCACTAAATGGGAGTGGTCAATTTTCCTTCAGATCCGCCTACAATGTTATTTCATTTTGGAGACATCTATTGGAATACTGCTGTATTACAAGTAACATATAGTGCTATGTTTGTTTTGTTTTTTACAAAGAGTTTTTTACATTTAATACTTTACTCACACCTTTCTACTTTCTATGATTATTCCTTTACTTTTCAAAACATAAATGATTTTCCTGTGACATAACCTTATGATGTTATTAACAAGTTTACGTAACAAGTTATATTTTTATTACGGTGTAATGTAGAGTCATTTTAGTTTGTTAGCCCTCTCTGCAATAGTTACTTGTTTGTGTGTGTCAATTTGTGACAATTTCTTTTGCAAACTAATGACTAAAAAGTGTCGGATAACTTCATAATATCGCTTTAATTTGTTTTTTTAGCAATAATTTTAATTTTTTTAACACTCTTTTATGATAGCCTCCAATAACAAGCAAAATGCAATTTTATTTCCTGTATTACATTAAAATTACACCAACAATTAATGTTATATTTTCGTATTTTCTAATATGCTGCGCGCTAGAGGAGTTAAGTGGGATAACGTCGATATCTTTGCTATCCACGTCCAGCTGGCGTATTTGAAGATGACTGTCATATCCACTTAAATTATAGAAGAAAATCGGAACGAGTGTAGGTATTTTGCAGTTGAGGTTACAACTGGAATGCGCTATACCCCAGA
Source organism: Chrysina gloriosa (assembly GCA_038088585.1). Classification (NCBI taxonomy): domain Eukaryota; kingdom Metazoa; phylum Arthropoda; class Insecta; order Coleoptera; family Scarabaeidae; genus Chrysina; species Chrysina gloriosa. The sequence continues at coordinate 65,271,646 of CM076087.1, forward strand.
ATGGTTAAATCAAATGGAGATGCTCTGTTACTTTATGTTCGTCTAATGCCTTTTCGCATATATGTCATTTTTCGACTTCAGTGTTATGCTCTGAGCTCGCTGGCGGTGAGGTGGTTCATGTGTTTGGGGAATTCCATGTGATGGTTGTATAGTTGTTTGATGTATGTCCGGCAATCGTTGCACGAAAACGTTGATTCAGTCCGGTCCAGTGGACATTGTTATGCTTATGCATAATACGCATTCCACTTGTATTTGCTGTTTGAGATTCGGACTAGTATAATTCTATTGGTTTATACGCAAAGTCGATGTAAACCATAATACATACCACCGTTTTTCGTTCGTGATTTACAAATTCTATATCACCCCAACAACCTTGCTTTCTTCTTCGTCTCGGTTATCGTCAATACAGTTAACATTCTATTACATTCAATTTTGATATGTCTATGATGTTGATACCGATCGAGACAACCTGATATCAGAATATAATGATGTATCGATCCTCTTCCATTAATAATAAATCGATATGAATATCCTTTTTCCCCTTGTTAAATACATGGTCGATACAACTTCCTACATTTTCGTCTTTATGATGAAGTCAAGTCCGTATACATTTACATATTGATAGGTTGTTTTGGCTCTCAATGTGACCAATACCTTTTAATTTCACCATAAACTTAACTCCTTTCAGGATTAGGCGTGTCAGTGCGGATAATTGGTCGTCCTATATATATTTTTCATGCTGGACGAAAGACTGCAGTAATTCACCATGGGATACACGCTTATTCATCATTTGGAATATTTATATTCGCCTTCGATATATCTATGATGTCAACATCGGATGAGATAGTTCCGTTATCAGAACATAGTGATGTTTTACCCCTCTTCCACTAATAGCGGATTGATATGTATGTCCTTTTTCACCCTTGTTAAATACACGATTCATATAACTTCGCGCGTCAGGAATTCGACTCCTTGAAAGTTTAGGATTGTCGAATAGTACTGGTAACGTATCATCCTATATTTACGTGACTTCAAGTGCAAGGTAAAGAAAGATTGTGATGCACCATTAGATGCACAGCCTGCTCTTTATTTAACTGGTTAGATTGATATATGACTATTTTCTTTCATGGCTTGCAAATTTTATATTTTCCGGTATCATCTTGATTTTTCTTCGTGTTCCATCGTAGACATCACGTTAAACCTCCCATTACATTCACCTTTGGTATGTCCATGATATCGACATCGAACAATATACTTCCGTTAGCATGTTAGAATGAGACTTTTGTTCCTCTTATGCCAAGAGTATATAGATATATGTATCCGGTTTCCATCCTTTATTAAATACACGGTTCATACAACTTCGTGAGTTTTTGTTTCTGTATTGAGGTCAAGTCTGTATACGTTTGTATAGAGATATACTTGATGTGTTCAGTATCGTATAATTTCACCAGCAACTCGGTTCCTTGCGAGGTTGGACTGTCGAATAATGCTGGTATCTTCACATTGTACATTTATTTCCTTTGAGAGGTTTGTATAGGTAGATGGATATTTTGTCTAAAATAATCGATGAATACAATCATACGAAACATCGATCCATTCAGGTTAAATCCCGTATTCTTACGTGTTGTAATCGTGGGTAATCCTAACGCATATCTAATTGAAGATGTAAACGAGAAACCGATTCTGGGGTGTTCCTATAAACAGGAATTCCAGAATTTCAAATATGAGAACGTATACTCCCTCGAAGGAGTTTTACCTATAACATAAGATCGAATCAGTGGGATTTTATAACTTCCACAGCAGTTGGATAAACATTCTTACGCTGTTTTGCTATACTTACTTGCTAGTAATATTGCATTATTCTAATCCTGCATATTTATTATAAATGTTGTTCCACCCTTTAAATGAAATTCGTAAAGTTTATGATGATATATTTTATTCAGTATAATATGTATAAAATCATTTTACTTCGTCATTATATTTGACTCGCTGCACTGTTTCTTGGAAAGCGTCGGCTCATCGATATTACCTTCACGTCGGATAATACTGTTGGAATATCCTATATTTATGTAGGTTTTCATGTTGTAGGTTGTATTACATTATGGGGTGCCTGCTTTATCATTATTTTTACATTATTGTTCCGGGTGATTTTTATGATGAACATATCCTCCTCAAGTTTAAGAGAATTGCTGTTCAGATGCGCATGGAAACAAAGGTGTCCATTGTGTAATGTAGCCGTCGGTAAGGTTTGGTCGCGGCATCGAAAATCCTGTTCCGACATGCTATTCGCCGGATGGTTCGTTTTACTTGGTGGCTGCTTCTCTTCTGAAACATCTCGTTTCTTGGTTATGGAATCGGTATTATGCCTTTTCGTATGACGAGACAGACTATCCGATCTCTTAGAGATTTCCTTACATATAGTGTATGTGTAAGATTCATTATTTAAGCAGGGATGTCTGTTCAATCCATCTTTTCTTGCAAACGTTTTGTGGCATATCTCACACTCCATCTTAAACTATAGCATTGCAGTTTATTAGGGAAAGTATGCGGTGAAATTTAAATAACTTACCTAAAATATGCCTGTCCAACCACAACGAATACTAACAATAAGTGATAATAAAACGCTAAACCAGTAGGAAATCAACGCCTAACTATAAACACTAAAACGATATACTGAGGGAAAGATGTTGAAGTTCACGACCTAACTGTTAGAAAGCTGTCGGTAAATTGTGAAGAGTACGGAGAATGAACTCGGTTTTATATGATTTATCGATATTCAATCAGAATGCGACATGTCATATGATGCGATCAATCAAACCTTTTCAGTGTTTTTCTACATGTATCTTAATATATTAATAAATAATGGACTGGGTTTCATTAAATTTGATTTTATATTAACTTACACATTTAACACAGAACTGTCGTTGAATCCTGTTTGTGACGTTACATGCTCGTATCAGTAGACAAAGGAGCCCTGTATTACGTAATTTTATTAGATACCGACTGTATAGGATCGTCGTAGAAAATCCACATATCTTACTGAATGATACTGACTTCTATCCGTCTACAACCTGACCGAGCCTGATATGTTTGATTTTGTTGATTTACAAACGATTATTGTTGGTATAAGCGTTCCAGTTAAACATAAGCCTATGTGATACGTTTTAATAATTTACTAACTAGTTGACTTACGTTCCATTTCCTTATAATATCGTATTAAAGTATTATATCTAAACCTATTTGTGATGTCTAATAATGTAGCGTACTGTGATTAGTGGTCGGTCAATCGTATGAAGCTCGGGTCATCTCCCGACTCCTCAGTTTGGTGTATTTTACGTTCAAACGTATAAATCGATTCTTCAAGTTACTGATGAGCGAAATTAATATACAGTGTTCACCAGGACTAACTTGCGCATGCGCAGTGACGTCATCACTTACTGTCTGACGTTAAACACCGTGATCAGTGTTAAGGAAGCTGTTGGGGAACTACCTTCCTATACATAGCATAACTTTCATCCTGTTCATATTAAAATATAACGTTGAAACCTGTTTGTGATGTCTAATGATGTATCGTACTGCCATTGGTGGTCGATCAATCGTATGAAACTGGGGTCATCCCCCGATTCCACAGTTTGGTGTGGTTTACATTTAAACATATAAACCGGTTCTTCACCTTACTGATGACCAATCAATAGTATGTAGTGTTCGCCAGGACTAACTTGCGCATGTCCAGTTACTTTATTACTTACTGTCTGACGTTAAACACCTTGATCAATGTTAAAGATGTTGTTGGGTGAACTAACTTGCTATACATATCGGGGAAGATTTTGAATTTCTAGTTGGTAGCCAGTCAGAGCGTGGCATTGTATAGGATGCGACCAATCAGAACGCTGATAAGCTTAATTTCAAAATTAGGCCTGTTAGCTCTATTACCACCTACAGCGGCCTGTATCACATTTTCCGAGTAACAACGACACCTACCGGTCAAGGGCGTCATTACATACGGCCACCTGTACTACCGGCACTACACAGGCGCCCTGTCGAACAGCGACACCTACCGGTCAAAAGCTCCACTACATACAGCCACCTGTATTACCGGCATCCCCTAGGTATCTACAAAAAGGGTCACACCTGCCAATTATAAGCCACAATTTACTCCCCAATTTACTCCACAGTATAAAGCACAATTTACTCCGCAATATAAACCACAATTTACTCCCCAATTTACTTCACAATATAGACCACAACCAACTCCCCAATTTAATTCGCAATTTAGACAACAATTTAATCTATCGCCAAGACCAAATTTTCAACCCAAACCCTTCTACCAACAAGCGCAACAAAATCATAATTTTGCACCCAGACAAAATTACCCGCAACAACCTAATTTCAATTTCCAAACCCCTTTCTCGCAACAGAGACAAAGTCAACTAATTCGCAGACTTCCCCAACCAAATTATGAAAATAAATCAGAACCAATGGATGCTTCCACAATTAAATCCCTAAATAGAAACAAGAATCACTTAAATCATTACGAACTTAATGAAAACTCAATGAAAATTTTGATGAAAATCCTGAATACTATGTCACTATTCCCGAAACAACAATAAACGAACAATTTCAATACGATATTAATTATATAGAACCAGAAGATTTTGTAGACAACGAAGATGAAAATCTAAATTTTCACCAGACTTCACCTTTAAACAACCAAACCTAATAACATTAAACTTAGTCCGAGCAAATTTACCATACGTTTATATACCCGAATTAGACGCAAATTTCTTAATAGATACAGGTAGTAGTAGAAGTTTAATAAATCCCGGATTAGCCTACAAATTTTATTACAATTATATTTTTAAAGAAGATTTTAACATTGAAACAGCTCATAGTGTCACATATCACGACGAAGTAATGATTATCCCCGTTTTTTAATATGTTTAACATAAATGAAACTCATAAATTTTACATTTTTAAATTTAGTGAAAAATATGACGGATTAATAGGAGTAGATTTATTAAAACAATTAAAAGCTTCAGTAAATGTAAACCCAAAATTACTAATAACACCGCGAGTCAAAATTCCGATAATATATGAAAGTGAAGAATTAACCAAATTAGAAAGAAACCTTAAAGTTCATAAATATTCAATTACTATTCCCGCGAGAACCGAACAAATTGTAAAATTACCAGTAACAATAGAAAAAGGTATAGGACATTTAGATTACATAAAATATGGACCTAATACAGAATCACCTAGCGCTTTAGTGAATGTTGGAAATTATTTTGCTATAACGACAATAATTAATTCCGATATGCAACCAGTATCAATAGCGATAGAAGAACCTTACGAAATCGAACAATTAAATATTAATGAAGTCAATTTTACGAATCAAACTAGTGCTAATAAAATAAACACGACATAAGATAACTTGCTAAAAGAAAATTTAAAAAACCTTCGCCTAAATCACTGCAATGTAGAAGAAAGACGAGCAATACATAAATTATGCCTTGAGTACCGCGATATATTTCACTGTGAAAAATCCCTTTAACTTTTACAAACAAAATTCGACATCAAATTAGTCTAACCAATGATTCACCTATTTTCACGAAACAGTATATGTTCGGGCCTAACCCGAATTCTTAATAACGGTTTATTATTATGAATGTGTATCGGGTTAGTTTAGAATAGTTATCCATCAAGTCAGTAATTGTCTTTAAGCTGGGTATGGCGCCCCATTATACTAATGAGTTGATTTGAGCTTTCTTATATTTATTGCAAGTAAATTTTCGAATTCAATGTTAACGACAGATTACATGGAATTTCACCCCATTGTCATAATTAGTGAAATCTCCGCATAAGGTTATAAAGCCTCCTTTTTTGGTAATAAACGTCAGTTCTGACACATCAAGTCAACATTTCAGTGCTCAGTCTTGTGAAATTTGTAAGCTATCGACGCTATTTTAAATTATCTTGTTAGTTACGCGCATCAGTAGTGTTAGATTGTACAATTAAGTGTAATAAACTTGATAGTTCACGCGTTTCCTTTCATCACTAATCGCCACCGAACAAATTAGCAATCTTCATCTATACGGTCTTACAAGTCGTGGATGGTGGAAACAGGAGAGCGACGTTCAACGTAGAAGGTGCACGAATTTTGGACGTCCATTCCTCAACATATTTTGGTCCTTCGAGCCGGATATACAAAAGTTTCACTATTTAAAATCTGCATTAACCGGAGATGCTGCTACGGTGCTCACTTCGCTATCCGTTTGCAATGAAAATTATCAAACCGCTGTCACCACAAAGTATGTTGAGGAATGGACGTCCAAAATTTGTTTATTACCAAAAAAGGAGACTTTATGACCTTATGCGGAGATTTCACTAATTATGACAATGGGGTGAAATTCCATGTAATCTGTCGTTAACATTGAATTCGAAAATTTACTTGCAATAAATATAAGAAAGCTCAAATCAACTCATTAGTATAATGGGGCGCCATATCCAGCTTAAAGACAATTACTGACTTGATGGATAACTATTCTAAACTAACCCGATACACATTCATAATAATAAACCGTTATTAAGAATTCGGGTTAGGCCTGAACAGTATAGATACTCCGAAATTCACAAACAAGAGGTCAAATCACAAATACAAAAAATGCTAGAAACTGATATAATCCAACCATCTATTTCCCCTTGGTCCAGCCCTATCTGGATTGTACCCAAAAAGCTAGATGCGTCAGGTAAACCGAAATGGCGACTAGTAGTCGATTACAGAAAATTAAATGAACGAACAATTGACGACATATACCCTTTACCAAATATTACCGATATCTTAGACAAATTAGGTAAAAGCCAATATTTTACAACCCTCGATTTAGCGAGCGGATTTCACCAAATACAAATGAACTGAAGATTGCACAAAAACAGCTTTTTCTACGGAAAACGGTCATTATGAAGATAAAAGAATGCCGTTTGGACTAAAAAACGCACCAGCAACTTTTCAACGTGTAATGGATAACATTTTAAGAGGACTTCAAAACGAAATTTGTTTAGTATATTTAGATGATATTGTAATTTATAGCACCTCTCTGACAGAACACATTCAACGGTTAAAAGAAATTTTCAATCGATTAAGATCGGCCAATTTCAAAATCCAATTTGATAAATCAGAATTTTTAAGAAAAGAAGTTAATTATTTCGGACATATTATCATACCCGAAGGCGTTAGACCTAATCCGGACAAAATTCATGCTATTAAACAATTCCCGGTCCCTAAAACACAACGAGAAATTAAAAGCTTCCTAGGATTAATAGGATATTACCGTAAATTTATTAAAGATTTTTCAAAAATAACCAAACCACTAACCAATTGTTTAAAAAAGATCGTAAAGTCATCATCGATCAAAATTATTTAAATGCCATTAATACATGTAAAAAATTATTAATTAACGCACCTATATTGCAATATCCAAATTTTTCTGAAAAATTTATCTTAACAACAGATGCACCAGATTTAGCATTAGGAGCAGTATTATCACAAGGTCCTATTGGATCAGATAAAGCAATAGCATTCGCTTCACGAACCTTAAACGGAGCTGAACAAGAATACAGCACAATTGAAAAAGAGCTCTTGGGAATCGTGTGGGCTTGTAAACATTTCAGACCTTATCTTTTTGGCCATAAATTCACTATTTATACTGATCATAGACCACTCACATGGTTATTCAGACTAAAAGAACCAAATTCTAAACTCGTACGATGGAGGCTAAAACTCGAAGAATTTGACTACGAAATTGAATGTAAAAAAGGCAAATTAAATTCTAATGCAGACGCCCTTTTGAGAATCAAAATTAATCCAATTGAAAATGAATCAGTCATAAATAACCCAGGAGAAATAGACCAAGACATTTTGGATTATTTATGTCATATAGCTGAAAATCCTATTGAAAACCCGGAAAATTTAGGTTTAAAACAACCAGAAATTCCCCAAAACACAGCAACTCAAAACCAACCCAAAATTAGAATACTTTCAGATATGCAAATTAAACCTCCTGATAACGATCAAAGAACAATGTCTACACAGCACACAACTTTCAATGAAACAACAAATAATGGTATTAAAATATTAGACGAAATTATAAATAATAATGTAAACCAAATTTTAGTTTTCCCAAATTTATATCCAAAACTCGAAGTAAAAGAGGAAATATACGAACACCATAAAATCCTTCATGTTAAAATTCCTCTTAAACAAAACCGAAACTTAATATTACAATTTCTGAAGAATTATACAACTACAAATAAATTATACTGTGTATACTTCTACACAGACGAATTATACAAAAATTTCAATCGAGTATATTACAACATTTTTCTGAAAATGGCCCAGAATTAATAAGATGTTTAAAATTAGTAAACACCGTAATTGACAAGGAGACACAAATTTTATTAATTAAAACTCATCACTGTAGTTCAACGAATCACAGAGGAATCAATGAGACACTAGAACAATTAAAGAAAAATTATTATTGAATAGGAATAAAGAATACGGTAACAAATTTTATCAATTCATGCGAAATTTGTCAAAACACCCTACGTACCATTAATGAACACCGAAACCGCGGATAAACCCTTCCAAATAGTCCATATGGATATTTTCATTTTCGATGGAAAAAACTATTTAACAATTGTCGACGCGTTTACAAAATTCGCGCAAGCTTTAGAAATCGCAGGGAAAACCGCGGTACACATAAGTAACGCTTTAGTTAAATACTTTTCATGTTTTGGAATCCCAGAAAAAATTATTATAGACAACGGACGCGAATTTAATAATGAAACTGTAAAGGAAATTTTGAATCTACATAAGATAAAAATACATTTCACTACCCCCGCTCATCATGAATCTAATTCTATAGTAGAAAGATTTCACTCTACGATAATAGAACATTTAAGAATTCTAAAAGAAATGTATTCAAATGAAAAAGACGATCTCATGAATTATGCTATTATTGGATATAACGGTTCAATACACAGTTCAACAAATTATACGCCATTTGAATTAACATTTGGACACACAAACAGCAGCGTCATTACATACAGCCACCTGTACTACCGGCACTACATAGGCGCCCTGCCGAACAGCGACACCTACCGGTCAAAAGCTCCACTACATACAGACACCTGTATTACCGGCACCCCCTGGGTATCTACCTTACCGACCAGGGGGTTGAAGTTTCCGGGTAGGGGTTGTCGCCCATTTCTAGCCATCCAAACCGGGGTTGTGACCACCCTCGAAACACGCGTGCTCGGGGTGTTGACTACCTTCCAGTATACACGCTCGGGGTTGTGGTTATCCGTGCTGAGAGGCTGGGAGGCTGGTGCAGAACCAGTCACCTCCCTCTACTGCCACCTCATGTTGTGATCCCGTATTTAATGCCAAAATAGCAACAACAGAATAAACGAATATAAGAACATATTTACATACACACATATCAATGTGGATCATCCACTTCAACGAATCATCAACCGTGGGATCCTGTACTCGAACAGTAACTGTCAAACTTATATTAGTACAATGAGTACAATCATTAAAATTAACAGTATTTAGATGATCTTGCAGATTAAGTATTTTAAACAAAACACGGTTAGTAGTGTGTACTTTGTTTGACACTGTAACCAGTGTCAATAGTGTTTTAGTGTGGTCCGTGCCAGCATTCAGTGTGTGATGTTCATTGTGCAGGTTTTCGAGTTGTACAGTGCTTGTTGCGTGGTATCCCCCTTGGGCATTAGCCGGATATTGCTGGTGATACTGAATCCTTCAGTTTTCCACTGAGGATGACAAAATCGCTAGTTGCCAAAATACGTATGTGGAATTATTTCCAAAAGGTGTGGTAAGGGTTATTTTATTTTTGAAGTGAAAACTTCTGTAGCACCGTTGTGAATGATTTGAAACTTGATGAAACAAACAAGCGACACTAAAAAGACACAAACATATTCTTCTATAGGATTTATCCTGAGAGAGAATGAGATAGAATAGCCTCTCCACTCTTGTCTACCAAACGTTCTATATATGTGCGCTTGTGTGCGCCTGGGTATTGCCTAGCCGAACCGAGAGAAGAGGCGTTGTATAGTGAGTATAGTAGCTATATTTTGCTGCCTAATACGTACTTAAGTTACGACTGTCTGATGGAGACTACAGTTACAACTCCCGTAGAAAAATAACTTTCGGACGGTAATTATGGCGCTAGTTAACATCGAAGAAAAGAACAATGCTGTATAAAAAAATTATTTATGAAAACTAGAAAAACATCGTTATATAATATGGAACAAAGTAACATAACTCTAATATAAATAAATAAAAATAAAACTCAGCCTATAGTATGAATTAACGTTCAGAAACGACAATGTTGTTATCGTGTAGAATTGTTGAATACGAAATAACGATAACCTGTTATTTTGCAACCGCTATTTCAAAATAACAATATCGGTCGAAACTTTTATTTGAAATAAATCAAAATATGTAAAATAAACGTTTTCCGGATCACTACTTGCTTTGGTCAAAGCGTTCTGTGTGTATCTTTGTACGTGTGTTGATACGTGTGCGTGCTCCTGCGTATTACGAAGCTTTGGTACCAATATTATAATAAACTAGCTGCCCCGGCGAACTTCGTACCGCCTTAGAATTAATAAATGTTGTCTTAAGTTGTTACCTGAGTTTTATTAACTTGTTAACTTGCAGTGGATTCATTCGCAATATTCTGCAGTCTAATTGCATTACGGCTTCGTTGTGAAAGATTCGATCTTCTCGCTCGCGGCATTGTAAATAAAACTGTGATGGATATTGCTGACTCTGCTTCTATTATGACATAACATAATTATTCATGCGCGCACAATTACAAATAATAATTGTGATAACCTAACCTAACACACCAAACGTTGGCAATTTGTTTAATCTCTAATTCTTTTCTTTCTTAATTTTTTAATGTTTTAATAGTTTTCTTTTTCCTAAGCCTTCCCGTAGCAATTACGAACAAACCCGCATAAGGAACTGTCCAATTTGGTTCAGTCGTTTCCAAGTTTTAAGCATCCGAACAAACCACGATCCATTTATATATATATATATATATAGGTAAACCCTGTAATTATCCCACTTATGATACTACATTCATCTCATTGTCTCGTAGTTTACTTTACTGAAGGAATTACTTCTACATTTTTTTATTTTATATATTATACACAGTCTCCTTATTCTTATTTGAAAAAAATATTTATTGACCCTGACTCCTGAGGGCCGTATTTCGGGTTTCTTAGAATATTCGTGTTTTTTGTTTTATGGAGAAGGACATTTTGAAAGAGCAATATTTATCAAGATGTTTCGCATTATTTTTTCGCATTGGATGTCATTAACACCATTCTTATTTATATAGCAGAGTAGTCGGTCTTTGGTGCATTAAAACCATTAACATGGAAATAATTTAAAGAAATACTAACCTTTAGAGGTATATTACTAGTAGTGTTAAGGTCAGTGCTTATTTTGCTCAATTGGCGTTTTGCTGTAACCAGAGTGAAATTACTTTCTAAATCCTCACTAACATTGTCTGTTTTTTTATTCTGCTGTTTTGTTCTTCAGTATTGGAAATTTTCTTATTTATTTTGGAAGTATTGCAGCCTCTTTAAGTTGAATTACTTCGATTTTTTCGATAATTTGATCAGTCTGCTTTCTGACATTAACATATTGTCTTTGCTCTCTCATAAATACCTTTTAAAATTCGGTATTCTTTTTTATTGCCCCACTTATGGAAACTTCTTTGAACGTGTATCTATCGCTAACAGGTTTCGAGGTTTCTACTGCTTTCAAGAGAAGAGAAACTTTGTCAGTTAACTTTTCCTAGTGATTATTTAAGGATGCCACAACTCTTTCTGTGATTCGATTTATTAATCCCTTCTCCATTTCCACCATTAAGGTTTCTACGAAACTTGTAGTAACTTTGTCCGGTATATTTACCTTATTGTTTACATTGTTGTGATTACATACACTACACTTTGAAGTTTTAATTTCACCAGTTATTTCAACAGCTGAACATTATTCACAGAAATTTGCGGTACATTGGCTACTACACACAAAGTATTTATAGTATCGAGCCACTGCATTTCAAGGTCGGGGAGAAGATCATTGGATCGTTAGTTCTGGAACCAAACAGGCGGATGGTTGGGGTTTGTGTTTACGACCATGTCGGCACACTTCCATTGTTACGGGAAGTGGCGAAGATTGATGACGTTACTTACGTTGACTGTAACGTCGACGTTTTTCTTCGGTAGGACAGTAAGTAAGGGATAGGAATTAATGGAACTTTTCTGAGATTAAGGTCTTTAAGCACCTCCGCATTTCGTTAGGCAAATCTGCACTGATTTCATCGCGCTGCCTTTCGGAGAGGAGCCTCTTTACCCTATCGTCCACTTGTCCGATCGTGATGTTGGCGTTCACATTGAAACTATATTGCGTCTCCGGGCAGTGTACGAAGGGGTCGGGTTCACCTTCAACGGTGAGAGCCATTCCATTCGTACAGTGAATGGGTGGCGTACGGGTTTCTCTGGACTTCTAAATCCTGACGGTTCTCCAGACGTTGCTGGGAGATGCCGCAGTTTCAGCCGTAAATTGTTCCCATTGTCTGGAATGGAAATTGGCGAGGGATTCTTTTCCTTGCTCCATCATCATGTTGAATTCGACTTTGTTGAGCGTGGTTGAATGTCTGCCGCCATTGCCTTCTCAAGGGTTTCTTTCTCGTATCGCGTCCCGCATGCCTTGGCGGATGATTGAACTGTTGTAGTGTTTCGATCGCCGTGATGGTACCTTGACTGTGTGCGGTATGTTCGGTGATGGTTGGCCACCCTTCGGACGGGCTGTCGCACTCGCCCCCTCCCCGCAGTTGTAAGAGTACCGGGTTGCCATTGACCTAGTAAGTAGCCGGCTACTCTAGTCCTGCTATCATCAGCTGATGCGTGTCTACCTGTCGGTGTAGAAGCCTGTTGTTGGTGTTTGCACAATTCGAATTCAATTCAAAATGATGTTTGGGATTTAGGTCTTCGACCACGACGATGGCAGTCAGCTTTTTGAAACAGTTTTCGCGCGCTCTCTTCAGGAATTCGTACGTCGGGTAGATTATACGCTGCGACGAGAAGCTCCGGAAGCTGTTTGGAAGTCGATGGTGGCTGCGATGTGACGGAGGAGTGACGTTGCGTTCACATGGTAGTTTAGAGATTGCTTGATAAGGATCGGTACATTGCCACCTTTGCTGTGTCCTTTATCTGATCGTTAGAGGTTAAAGTTGGGCCAGCTGCAATTATTCGACCGTCGGAGGTGGGTTTTGGTACCACGTTCTGCTGGTGTCTGTGAACGAAGTTTAGCGGCTCATCCCTCTGCGAACTCGGTCTATTCGCACTCCAGAACGCTGTCTGCAGTCATTCCGGACGTCTTCGTCTTCTGTACATAAGAGATTATGAGTAATTCGGTCATGTTGCTTAATTACACCCAGCTTCTGCTACCGACTGACATGCTAGCAGCTGTGACCAATGTACACCTTAACTGTCGTGTGTTTGATCCAGTTGATTTTGAACACGAAGGTGACAAACCATATATACCATAAATATACGTAGGTCACATCCACTCAAGCTATGACAAAAATTGTAATGAAATTAACGATATGAGACGTAAATCACACAAAGAATGACTGGCTCCACGAAAATCTCTTGCTATGTGACAGAGAACTGTTACTTGAACATCATTATCCAATAAATATAGTTTACAAAGATGACAAAGTCTGTATTATCACCAAGTGACCGTTGCTGTTGGTTTAACCGTGTTATACGTTGTATTATCTTTAAGTAATTCTCTAAATCCAGCGAGCGCTTCCATTAATCGCAAAATAACCACTTTCTTATAAATTAAACCTGTATAGGTGACATATTTATTCCAATTTTATCAGAAGAAGAAAATTCTGTAACTAAACCTTTTTGGAGGAAGTTCACAGTTTAACATTGGTTGGAGTAAAGGTTCAAAGGTTGTATAGATCTTAAATGGAAGGAGCAGTTTTTGATATTAAGTACATTTTAAAATATTTTCGGGAATCATGGCAGCGAGTTTAGTGTTTCTTAATTCCTATACTGTGTACACCTTTTGCATGATCATCTAAACCAGGCATGGGCAACCTTTTTTGTAGAAGTTTTATGCTGCGAGTAATCTTGAAAAATATACATTTTTGTGTTATCCTTATGATTCATTATGAATTAAGTTTAGACGGGCCGTGCTAATATGCAACGAAAGAATTCAGTAGCGGGCGAGGCCGTATGTGGCCCGCGGGCCGGAGGTTGCCCATCTATAATCTAAACTATCACAAAAGTAGACTGCATATTGATCAGTAGAAATTTGTGATGAAACTAATCGCGATAGATTTTCTATTAAAGCGAAATGTGATTCATCACCTTCATAGTAGCTGCTAATTTATCATACGTTTCCCCAATATGTTAAAATTCATTTAGAACAATATATTTATTACTAAGATTTTAAATCGATTTCTTGACAATAATTTTAGTGTAAAACAATTCGTTCTAGAAAATGACTAGACAATTTGGAATAAATTTTTGTCAGGACCCCCTAGTTTGTAGCTCGTTACATATTGTAACGCATTCAATAAGTAGGCGGCCCTAGGTTGATATATATAGGATTGTCAATTGCAGGCATTAGTTTATAATTCACTTATGAATCATTTCTTAAGAAAATGAATTAAAGTAAAATCATAATAAATTGGCAACGAGATGAACTTATCAAATAGCCGAAACTTGGAAAATTAAAATCTAAATCAAACAATAACAATGAAAAATTGAAATGTATGCCAAACAATTTGCGGAATTCATGGAGAACAGAACAGAAAATATTGGAAAGTAGCAGCAGTGTTAGCGACAGAACATAAATTTCTGTAAAAATACCAATCAGAAAATTAATCAATAGCAGAATATGTTGCAGTTTGTATGCAGTTTTCAGAACGGGCATGGGTGACTGTGAATTAAGTTTCTCATGCAAAAAGTCAGTAGCTGCTATTTTTCTTGCTGCACAATTTATGGGTGGTATTGAAGACAATAGTATTTGTGAACAATTACTTCAAAGTCAACAACTGTAAACGTAATTTCCCATAAAACAATTCAATACACGTCCGGTGAAATTAACAAAATTTCAAACAAAGAGGGAAGTAAATCAAGTCAACATGAATCGAAGCGTGACAAACACGAAGTTGACTTCAAAGCATGGCGTGCAGATGGACCTTGCCTAAGGTATGGAAAAAACAACCACTATGATAAGGAACACAAAATTGATCTAGCAGTCACAAGAAAATTTTTTGTCCCGTTTTTACCTATTTCTGCGAGACATAAAATGTGTTATCGAAAATTACTTTCAAGATTTTGTTACAATTTAGTATCTGCGAGTTTTTGGGGACGCATAACCGATTTAGCATGGTCCCGGTCTCGATTCAATCCATTTAGTCCAGGTTTTCACCAATTTCGGTCCAAACGTGGGTTAGCAACTTTCTTCAACATCATGCGGCCGAGCGAAATTATATGCAATTAAAACTTTACTACTAAACCATAGATGGCGCTGAAAGTAGTATGTTAATAAAAGAAACATCTACGAAAACTAACAACAATATGTAAATTCACATATTTTTAACCTTATAAACTTATAATATATATGTGCTACTATATATACTTGAAATGTACAATATAAATTAAATATCAATACTAAAATAAAGGGCGTTATTATTTGGTTCAAAATTATTCTAAAAATTTTGGGAACTCCGAGCAAGGCTCGGTCTACCAGATGCTGTGTATTCCACGGTGGATTACCAGCATCGCGCGACAGCAGCCGCTACGAGTGGATGTACGAAAAATAGTTGTACACTCGTGTAGAATAAATGGCTGCAAAATGCGCACCTTTGATACATATTGGAGAATTCCTTAATTGGATTTCTCATATGTACAAACATCAAGCATACTACTATATATAGACGTATGTAAGTCGATAGTGGAAACTACTTTTCACAAAGTCGCACTGATGAGCGGTATACGCGCCTGCGAATGGTGGGAGGTAGTTTTCCAATCATTACCGAACCGCGGGAAATGTCAACGCGGATTTTTACGCTCTCTTAAGTTTTTCCTTTTGTTGGTGTACGTCCTTTGCGATTTTGATTTTCTTTTTGCGAGTGATAGTTATAGTGCCTCCGTGATTGTCCACAAATAAAAAGAAACATTTATAGAACCCGGACAACTTGTGTATGAGCAACGTTGAAAGACTGACAGAATGCGATTCCCGCCGTGAGCGTGACGATTCCGATGAGATCGAAGAATTTGACAACCCGCCTAGCATCGATCTGCTAGGCAGACCGGTGGTTACCAAATTATCGAAAACTATCCCAGAGGAAGACACTGCAAGAGCTCGTGCGAATACAGCCCAAAAAATGATCACTTTAGAAGATCACTTCACAGTAGAAGTTGCGAACCGCTTTAACGCCCTGGCGTCAACATCGGTCGCAGGAAATGACGTCGAAATGCGAGAGGTGGAGCAATCGACCTTCGCCGCCCCAATCTCCGAGGGAAACGACGACAACATCACTGCTACTGCAGGAAAGAGCCCTCGACCACCACCGATCTACTTCCCAGGTAGGCTTGAAAAAACCTACGCCGAATTTCGACGAAAAGTCGACGCGATTTCAAGAAATTACCATCTTCAATTCACTGCCAAAGACACGATTTTATATTTTAAAGACCTACATGATTTATTTATTTATATTGAATTATACAAAAATACCTTACCATTCCACACATTTACGCCAAAAAATGAACGCACGCATGCGTTTCTTCTTAGAGGATTGCACAATGATGTCGAAAGCGAAGAAATACAACTCGAACTGGAGGAATTGGGTTTTCCACTGAAAAGAATCGACAAAATCAGAAGAACAAAATATCCCATATTTCTTGTAGTGGTAGACAAACAGATCACTTTAGGCATTCTAAGCCAAAAGATCAAGAGGTTACAGAATACGTCCGCTTTCTTTGAATCATATTATTCCAAAACGGAAATAATTCAGTGTAAGAAATGGCAGCAATGGAGGCATGCAACCCTCAATTGCTACTACAAAGTCAGTAGATGCATGAAATGCGCGGATGCGCATCGCTCGTACGAGTGTACGAAACCTCGTTACACACCTGCCAAGTGCTGTAATTGCGGGGGTGTTCACCCGGCTTGAAGCACCACTTGCAAAGTCTATCAGGAACTGGCGGAAGCAAGGAAAATTAAAAAAGAGAAAACCGAAGCACTGAGGGAAGCTCAACGTATGAAAACCAACCCGCAACACTACATGGACGCGCCCGCCCCTTCTAGGAACGCTTGGGTTTCACAAATAGCCGCGAGTCAACAAAACAGTGGAGTGCGCGCCACACAGACGAAAAACAGTTTCAGTGTCGGAGCAAACAATTTTCCCCCTCCCTCGTACCGAACGGGAACGCAGACAAAATCACGTAACTGGCCCCGTAAATTCCCCGTGAATCCCTCAGAGAGCTTCCCTGTGATCAATCCCGCAACGAACATATGTGATAGTAGTATTCAACAACAAAATGCACAACAAACCACAAACAATCTAATGGGCGACTTAAATTTTCTCAGTGACATTGGTAACTCACTAAACGAAATTAACTCAATAGTGTACTTAAGGTGGCTCGCGAGTAAACTGCGCGTCTTAAAACAACAAATAAGTGCGGGAAATACTCTCCTCGACTACCTAGCCGCGATCGATGCCTTCAATAGCCAGCGTGATGGCTATTAAACTGCTGATTTGGAATACGAACACTCTCTCAAACAAATTGAAAGAGTTTATCGACTTTCTAAATACACAAAGCATCGACATTGCACTGGTGTTAGAAAGAAAAGTGCGGGAGTTAAACACTATTCGAGTGCGCGGTTTTAACGTAGAGGAGCGCGCAGGCCGCAACGGACAAGGAGGAGTCGCAATTCTCGTGCGTAACAACATTCTATATTGGAGAGTAGGGCTCATCGAACTGGAAACCATCGACGGCGAGGTTGTGGCAGTCCAATTAGCAAACCACACCACCATCGTGGCTTGCTATAACAGTTCAAGAACAAGAATATATCAGAACCAGCTCGACGTTTTATTTTCCTTCTTGCGCAGGACCATCTGTGCCGGTGACTGGAACGCCAGACACTATTCGTGGGGCTGCCAAAAGAACAACTCTAACGGAAATACGTTGTTCAATTATGTGAACAACAACAACATAATAATCCACCATCCGGACGGCCCTACTCACTACCCCTCGAATGGAACGACTCCCACCACTATTGAACTCGTCTTGTCGGCGAATATGGTTAATATCGGTGCCGTCGAAACAGGACAACTACCTTCGGACCCCCTGCCGCTGCTATTTGAAATCGGAGGTGTTCTGCGACGTATCAACACCCTCGAGGAAATGGTCGAAACAATGACCGAAAATGTTAGCAGAGCCGCCAAAAATTCCATTCCAAGTAGATTCACGGATCCACACCATTACAGCGAGTTACCACCAGATATTAAAGCGGTCATCACCGAACGTAACAGGATCCGTCGGCATTCCAACGTACGCGTGATGTGGTGCTCAGATACAGGGTGAATGCCCTAACCAGCAGCATCCGGGGATGATCATCAAGCACAGAAACGAAATGTATGCACGGCGTCTTCAACAGATCAACATTAAAGACGGTTCAATCTGGCGCCTCAACAAGAACTTAAGGAAGCCGTTTCGACCAATCAAGATACTAGAAGAGGATGAAGGTTCGTTTGCGGTTTCGGACGAACAAATTTCGAACAAAATTTCAAAATCCTTCCAGGAATTCCAAAGGACCCCGGAAACCGATCAACACATCGAAGGAAATGTAAGTCGGACGATAACTAGTTTTCTCACACAGCACCCAGTAAATCCCATCGATTCCCATTCCTTCCTTACAACGCTCGCATATATCAAAAAACTAATAAATAGGTCCCCACCTAGAAAAGCTCCCGGTCCCGACTCTATACAGAACATACTTCTAAAAAATATCCCTAGAAAAACCTTATTACAGATTTACTACATTATAAACGCCATTATTCGTCTCCAACATTTCCCAAATTCCTGGAAATCCGCAATAGTTATTCCCATACTGAGAGCAGGAAAAAATCCCATACATTCCAATAGCTATCGTCCGATATCACCGCTACCAGCGCTATCCAAGATTACCGAAAAGATAATAAAAAACCAAATAATAAAACATACAGAAAATAAGCATATCATCCCGGATCAACAGTTCGGTTTTCGGGAGGCACACAACTCAAAACAACAAGTGGCCAGGATTATTACCGAGACGACGAAGGGGCTCAACAAAAGGCAGCACACAGCGTTCATGTTGGTGGATATAGAGAAAGCTTTTGATCGGGTGTGGATTAACGGGTTAATCAGTAAAATGATAACACTCGATTTTCCATACCCGCTCATCACGCTAATATCATCCTATCTCACCAATAGGAAAGCCAGGGTCAGAATAAACGTCACAACTTCCGTTGCGTACGATATCGAAGCAGGCGTACCACAGGAGTCGGTGTTGGGGCCTATCCTGTACAACATCTACACCCACGACATTCCTGAATTCCCTAACCCAAAACTAGCTCTATACGCCGATGATACCGCCATATACACTCACTCCTTCTCGCCGTTGGTAGCTCTCCACAAAATTCAGAACTACATACCTCGGTATGAAAAACCTGGAAGCTATCAGCGAATCCTGAAAAATTCTCAATTGCTATCTTTACCCGACGTACCAACTCCTTCAACGTACCGAGATACCCCAAATTCCTTCAAACTACCATCCCCCACGTTAATCCTATAAGGTATCTAGGCATATATTTAGACACCCGCCTGAGATTCCACCTCCATATCCAAAACAACATCCATAAAACCTCTTCCATAATCCGAAAGCTCTTTTCCATTCTTGTAAGCCCCAACACTTCAAGAAAAAATAAACTCCTACTTTATAAAACAATTCTGAGGCCCATCTTAACATACGGAGTAGCAACATGCAGTAACGTGTCTAAAACAAATATACAGCGCCTGCAACGATATCAAAATAAATGCCTGCGTCTGGCCCTAGGCCTGGGGCGATACACCTCAGCGCGAACGCTGCACCTGGTGGCCGAAGTACCAACAGTAGCAGAGTTTATCCAACAGAAAGCGATTAAGTGCTACAAAGCTACAATTCATCATGACAACCTATTAATAAGGAATATAACGGATGTCACAGGCCTAGCCACAAAACACCCGCTCCCATTCACAACCCTAAACCTGGAGTAAAACCAACAACAACCACACGCTAATAACCGCAGACGGAGCACCACACACACCAACGCATACGGAAAGAGGGTTTTTTATTTAAATTTTTGCCCCAACCACCCGAGAATTACAACAACTCACAGCATACGAAGCTAACAATAAGTGATAGTGCGGGAGAGACTAATTTCTACTCGCGTGCTTAACAGCTACCCGAACGCATATGTGCAATTACTTAATATTGGCATACTAAAGTCGAATTGTATGTACTAGCTTAGTATAGGAAAATTTGAAATGATACATATATATACATTGTTACGACTGTAATAATTACTCATGTATAATAAAGAGATTTTTAGATTGATTGATTGGTATACCGCGAAACGCGTCTGCGAACGGTGGGAGGTAGTTTTCCAATCATTATTACTTATATATATATATATATATATATATATATATATATATATATATATATATATATATATATATCATAAGGATTGTAATAGAAATAACTTTGTTATTCCTTCATTTTGAATACGCGATTAATTTTTTTCTTAATATTAGCTAACATCTGTATGTTACATTCAGATGAAGAAAAGTTATTTTAAAATTTATTTTTACAGTTTTGTGGTTTCGGGGAGTATGTTTTGCGACCTTGGTCCGTTACCGACTGTTCGGACCCCTAAGAGACAGAAACTAACCATTGACACTTTCTAATTTATCGATCCGTTAGTTAAACCCTCGCACCCTCCAGCAACGTTTAAAAGCAAATAAAGCGAATTTTACTTGGAGTAACTTGGTGAGAACCACTCATTCACATACGCAGTGCCGCCCACCAGGTACATACTCACCTACACACACAACTACCACCGGAGTCCCCGCCTACGCCATCTTGCAACAGGCATCGCAAGCTAAAGTACCACACCGTAAATTACTCGTATTCTTATAATTAACTTAATTTCAGTTTTCTTATTAATACTCAACTCCACCTACATATCTCACATACAAAACATAGTATCACGCGCTCTTAAAATTTTTATTGCTTTTGATATTTTTTTTTCTTGCCTTTGATTTAATTACTTAAAGGAATTCATAAATATTATTAATATACGTTCTCAAAAGACATTGTTTATTTTATTTATCCATCAAATAAATATATGTTTCATTTTGGTTTATTTCAACCTTTACGAAGCACTTCTCCTGGTTCACCGTTTACTAAAACCACTTTAATGTTATTGCGTAAGGAAAGTGTCCAGCTAGCCGCTCAGTCAATCAATCAACTCAATAATTTTTTTACGACAATTAACTTCCCTACAATCAACCCCCTGCAATTAACCACACCACATACTCTCGCGTAATTAAAACTTCAAATATTCTGAATGTGAAATAGCTGGTCACGTGGTCTAAGTTTGTATTAGAGCACGTATGAAAAGTGGTAAATCAAAGTACAACAAATTTCAACGTTAAACTTAAATTTTTGAAAACTCTTCAAGCGCAAACGTAAGATGATTAAGAACTTTCACAACTGTTACAAAAGTTTCAAAACAGTCGGGTGGAAGACACAATGTTTACAGTCAACAAAGCTGTCATTGTAAGAGGTCAATGTGTAGAAATACCTACTAGTTCACAACAGGCAGTTTTAGTAGAATTTAACCAAACACATATTGTCATACCAAAAATGGAACAATTAGCTCGCAAGTACGTGTATAGGAAAGAAGTTGATAAGTATATAGAATGAATAGTAAAAAGTGTTTATCCTGTAGTGTTGTTAAATCAAGTCCTCCTAAAGCTAAATTACACACTTGGGGGAAGCATAACATAATTGGCAACGAATCTATATCGACTACGCAGGTATTTTCCAAGGTTATTATTATCTGGTTATGATGGATGCTAAATCGAGACGTAATCATATCAGATAACACCACTACCCTTACCAGCGATGAATTTCAATCATTTTGTACACGTCGTGGTATTTTCCAGAAGTTTATTGGCGCAGAACATCGGCTACGGACGGGTTAGCCGAACGTAACAATCACACCCTAGAACATCGACTAAAATCAATGGTAGATGATCCTCCTAAAATTAGATGGTGGTTATATCTTTTAGCGCCACATAGATCACTTTCGTTCAACGAAAAAATAACGTAAATGTCCAGAACCTGATAAATAACTACAACAGAATCCAAGGCCGGGCATTCCTGTCTGGATCTACAAGATGCAATACACGCCCCAATCAACGTAGGAAATTGGACATATCTGAACCCTTAAGATCAGAACACAGCAGTTCTTGCTCAACAACAACCTCCCCGAAGAACCGTTCGAGTACGTCGTGTAGCAATTTATCTTAGTGATTACGTGTCTGATGCCTGAAGCTGTATTACTAGCGGGGAGGACTATTGTCACGCATTCAATAAGTAGGCGGCCCAAGGTTGATATATGTATATAGAACTATTAATTGTAGATATTAGTTTATACTTCACTTACTTTTGAATCGATTCTCAATAACATGAATTAAAGCTAAATCATAATACCATACGATTTCTAGAACTGGAATTAATTTTGAATACAACTCCACCTGGTTCGATTTGAATGGACTGTAATTTTTGGATATGCAACGCGGGGGTACGCACGTGGTCCCGTCTTCCCTTCGAGATTACAAATGTCTGCATTCATCCCTTTACCCCCTACAGGTACTGCCAACTCCCTTCATGCGAGAGGTAAAACTTCCCCAACAAAACTAAATTTACAATGATTAACACCCCGCCCGCCTTGAAAGGTACATTACAACAAGCTATATAGGTACATACATATATTCATATAACACAGAACATAAGCCATCCAAATCATAACACAGACAAAAACATATAAACATCTAGTACATACAGATCTACACATTCATAAGGAAGCAATATATAACTATCACTCCACGGGCAACACACACACGCGCGTAACACTGCGACGAAAACCTCCACTGGTCGTTTTTACGGCTACCACGCGCACAATTCCGTCTTCGCCAGGACGTGTGTCCACGATCCTGCCCAACTTCCACTGAGAAGCAGGGAGGCCATCTTGGTTCAGTAACACCAAGGCATCCTTTTGAATCGGGTGTGGGTTTTTGTCTTCCATTTTGTCCGCTGCTGAAGGGTGTGCAGATATTCAGCAGACCATTGCTTCCAGAACTGCTGAACGATGGTTTGCATTCTCTCGTATAACTTTAATTTCTGGACTGGACCGCCTTCCACATCCCTGGCTGGTAGTGACATTATGTTGTCGCCAATAAGGAAGTGACCCGGAGTTAAAGCGGAAAGGAATCAGTGGAAAGGAGAGTCAACGGGCGAGAATTTAAGACCAACACGCAAGAACTGTTCGTAGGTTAAATGTGTATGACCTACAACCTTGGATAGATGCGTTTTCATCGATTTGATGTTAGCCTCCCAAATACCACCAAAATGGGACGTAGGAGGTATAAATGACCATTTTATTGTCCGAGAGAAGAAATTCGCGCACGTCAGACTCTTTAATCGATTCCCGGACCCAATTGTAAAAACGTTTTAGCTCGTTACTGGCTATCTTCTATAATTACGCAGTGATGCGGTAAATAGTAGAGGTGGTTTGATTCGTCGGATATATTTCTTTCAGTCATGTGACCCAAGGCTTCGTATTACTTGATATATTCCGCCTTCAACGTCGGAGTGTTTTTGCAATCGGTGCTCTAAATTCTTACACCGTTTTATTGCCGTATCAACCGAATTTCCGAGCTCAACGTAATTATCTTTGAACGTTAAACTCACTACATAACGACCATTTGCATTACGCGTACAAGTTTTTACAAAATGTTGTTCACATTCGGATTCCTGATTTGTGAAACTTCGATGCGTGTTTGTTTCCTCTATTTGCCAAAACTGTTGGAGTTGGTCGCGTAATGTTTCATTGCTAATCGCAAGATGGCACACGTCATTTACAACTGCATCTAGCTGAATTTGACCGGAAACTACCCACCCCAGTTTGGTGTTTTGCAACACTGGATTGTTTCTGCCTAAATTAATTGTTTCGCTGGTCAATATTTCAAAAAATACTTGCGCGCCTAACAATATATCTACCGGTCTAGTTTGATTAACCTTCCTATACTCACGTCAAAATGAAAAACGTATACTATATAAGTCGGTCTCACAGACCGTATGCGTGAGTATAGGAAGGTTAAATGCTACATCCGCCAGCTGAATATTGTGCGGAATGTTTATTAATTTTGGATCGAAAGATAGCTGTGGCATATCTTTTGTTATTTGATTTATAACTAAAAACTTCCCATCATATTTACAACCCCCACCTTGCGACGTGGGTGTAGTTTCTCTGACCACCGTGACGGTAGTTTTCGTGTTATTTACCCACGCAATCGGCACATCGCTATTTGTGGCATCTAATTCTAATTTAATCGCTAGCGATTTGGTTATAAGATTGATTGTAGATTGTAGATCCACTATCCAATAACGCTCTACAAGCTATTGGTTTTCCCGCACGATTTTTTAAATAAACAACCGCGGTTGCTAAAAGTACTTGGGTAGGTTGTTTCGTCATAGCTGTGACCGTTATTGCTTCGGAGCTAACAGTGGCGAGTTGATTATTTGCATGGCTAGATGATTGGTCGGCATTGTGTGTTTCGTTTTCTGTCGTTTTCTGTCGTATGAATGAGTGAGTTATTGATGCAAACGCACTGCTTGCAGCTTCCAGATTTACAATTTTTTTGTATGTGGCCTGGTCGTAAGCAATTCATCATTCATCAGTCTAATTTTGAGGACAATATGTATATTAACAATGTATCCCAAGTCTCTGTATGTTGACCTAGTGCGTTTACTGCCGCAAATTTTTATTAAAGTTATCCAGCAATTTTCTGAGATGTGGATGGGATTCGTATTATAGTAAATTTACACGGCGCTTATACCAATACTCTCTCTGTCTGATACATTGTTGCTGTTACTAATAGATATGGTTTTGCTTTTACTCGCAATAATGGGTTTTGCTTCGGCTATTACCTTAAAACAAGAATTTTCGAATATGTCTCGCTCTCCATCTTGAATTAGATTTTGTTCTAAACTTTCTATTGTGTTTTGTATATCCATGCCTGCCAACTCCCTTCATGCAAGAGGTAACACTTCCCCAACAAAACTATATTTACAATGATTAACACCACCCAAACCGTGGTTGTTAGCTTTAAGGTGTTGCTGGGATGTTAAATGACCATCATACAGCGAGAAATTTAAGAAAAATAAGAGCTTTTGTATATATTGTGCACGTGCCGTCATAAAGAGGCAAATAAAAAGTATATTGGAAAGTATGAATTGACTTCTTTTCATTGCGCATCTGTTTGATCTAATTAATACTTTGTATAGGTAGATGCAACTAATAAATGTGTTTAGCTTACATATTCTCGTTTCAGGAACATTTACCTCTTGCGCAAATATGTGTTCGAATTTGCACTTCTTGCACATTATTTTAAGTATGTATATTAGGGTGGAGGGAAATTTTTCTTTCTTATTTTAATTTTCCTGTATTGTCAATTAAGGATCCATAGAAGTAGAAGTGTTCATGTAAAATTTCAGCTTTTTAACTCAATATCTTAAGGTGGCGTATTCGAAAAAGAATCAATTTTTTGCGTTTTTGCGTTGTATGAACACATATTAGATCACCATAAAAATTACGTTTTATTGTCCTAAATCAGAAGTCTCAGCACCTTGTTTTTGACGGAATTACTGAGAGTTGGTGTCAAAAAATGGTATGCCTGGCTTTTATCCTAGTACGAATGAAACCACCTCTAACTTCGGGTCAGCAAATAGATAATGACTGAATATGGCAAGGATATTTTTCAATTTCAAACAAATTACTTCCTGAAGAAACAAAACTTATGAAACCAAAACACTACTTTGCTTTTATTGACAAACGTGACTGCAGTCTCGTAAACACTGTTGCATTGTCAAATAATTTCTGCGTCGCTATATTTCATTAATATTGGAGGTTCTCTTTCGCCCAACCTATTAAATCATAGTATATAGTAGTTTGACGCATCAATATTCAGTTTTGAAAGTTGGGATTCGCGAACGTCCTTCCTTTCGACTCTTTCCTTTCCTTTAAAACTCTCCGAAGGGCCAGCTCTCTTATGTGTTATGAATCATCAGCAACAGATTTTCGCGGTGTACGAAGAAAGCATTTCTTATGGCAATACCTTTTAGGTCTTCTCGCAAATACAAACCTTACAACCTTACAATACAAATCTTTAACCATATTATAGACATGAATCGGACATATTTACAAGTAGATTTTGACTTGATATCAAACCAGGTCGGTAGTCCAGTTATTATGTAGATTTGGAAATGAAAAAATTTCGAGAAAGCCAAATGTTGTTGGGGGGTGTCAGGAGAGTTTAATAGAGAGTGTTTGACCGTCTCAACCTTGGGTTTCGTCCGTCATCTTGAAAAAGAGGTGAGTTTTTATTTCTCATAACCATAGAACTTAAATTGAAGAGCATGGAAAGAGAAACAAGAAAGTACTAAACAACAATTCTCTATCTCGAAGGGATAAAGAGTTATGGCAGAAACAAGAACTCACCTCTTTTTCCAAGGTGGTTGACGAAGCTCGGGGTCGAGACAGTCGAAAACTCAAAATTAAGCTTTCCTGACACCCCCAACAACATATAAAAATTTGGCTTTCTGGGAATTTTTCATTTCCAAATGCATATAATAACTGGGCTACAAAGGTTTCTTTCCTATGAAATGTTATTTGAATAAATTCCTATTGTGAACATCGGTTCTGAAATTAATAGTTTTAACAGGGCAATAAAAGAGTGTGACATATAACTGACCCTCCCGCAGTGAACAAGCGTAAATGCACAAGAGCCAACTTTGCGGGACGCTAGAGCTCTTAATTTTAAAGACAGAGAAAAACCAAAAATATCAAATTGTAGGTGCAAACGCGCTCTAAAGGCTTGATGATTAACATTTTTTCAATAAATATGATGAGAAGGGGGGGATAAGAACTAATCCAACCCTCTAAATTTTTGTCCTTTTCTTTTGGCTTTCTCAGATTTTTTTCATTTCTATGGCCTATTTTTGGATATGACTGGACTATGGAGGATAAACTTTCATGATGAGAGTGGCTAGTTCCTTCATGTTATTGGTCAGTTTAGCTGTTTTGATATATAAACGAAATATCCTATTTGCGCAAGTTAACCATCCCTGGGTCTTTGTTAGCTAGGCTTTTTCCACCTTTAAGTCGAGCTGCTTTCCTATGCTGCTGGAAAAACTATAATATTAGGACTTGTTGTAGCACCGTCGAGACTGGAGATTAGGTAAATAGCGAAGTGGTAATTCATTTGCATGTACCAAGTATATAGACCATTGTAAAGGTCGCTTCAGATGTTTTTCTAGTAAAACAATGACTATATTTTTGTATCCCATATTCATAGTGCTGCCATCGCATCCAATTGCTACGAAAGAAGAACTAAATTTGATGATGAATTTCCTTTCAAGAAAGTCAACAATATTTCTCTCAATCGTAACGAACAGAAAAATGACCAATGTATTCAGAATTTGGCTCTGATATGATTGAGATACGTTCTTTAATAATAATCTTCCGATGTGATGTATTATCAGTCGTAGTCATGGCTAAAGTCTTGTCTTTACGACCGTCAAAATAAATAGCTATTATAAGCTTATTGCTGTCTACAAATTGCAAATCTTTACGAACTCTTTTCGGTTCTCGGCGTATTTTGCTTCGGTCTATTACTTTTGATGAGTTGTTAGCACTGATAGCATTCAAATCAAGTAATGGAGCATTTATAATTATTGCTGCAGATCGATCAGAAATTCCAGTTCTACCACACGCAGTAGCTATATTTTGCTGCTATCGTCTCATCTGTTGTCTTTCTTTGCGGAATGGTTTAGACGTTTTTTTGTGTGTATCTTATCTTCATCGAATGTTCATAGCTGGGGTAGATGAAGAAGTACTTTGAGTGCAGACGGATTTTTTCATAAAGTCCTCATACTTTTGCTTCTTAACTTCATTATGTGACATATATTTTGTCATCACCTTATCCACAGAACCAATATACACTTTGAAATCATTTCGTTGATCTTTCAAGAAGTTTTGCTCAGCAGCAGGCACTTTAGTTACACATTTGCATACTTTACTGGATTTACATTTACATGTTGCGATCTCGATAATTTCTCGAAGGAATCCTCATAGAACATCTGGTTTTTGGTGTCACCGCGCAATTTTTATACATTTTTGTACTTTTTATAATACAAAATCAACCTAGAGACGATTTGTTGATGGCTAGATGTAGAAATAGATGCTTTATCCTATATACCTACTGTCGATATCATTACTAATCATTTCGCACAAGTCTTCGACAGAACGATTTTTCCCATTATTCAACTCAAGCATATCGTTTCGTATTCACAAGTAGTGTTCAATAACATCACAATACGTCGTTAACACATTACCACTTAGTTTCAGTGAATCGTCAAACAGAGGACAACGCAAACCTCTCCATGTTTTAGTCATTTTTAACACAGATCTTGAATGAAACTAAATCACATCGGTAAACTCTTCACCGCACAATTTTAGATAAAATCGGTGACACGTGTTTCGCTAGTTCGGGGAAAGCATTATCACAACCGTCTAAACCAAAGTGACAAATCTGGCCCAAGGAACTAAACTCCTTCAGAAAAGTGAATATACAGTTTAGTGTAATTCAAGCAGATATCTTACTTGTTAAATGTTGCAAGACGCCACACACATGGTCACAGTAAAAAGCGAGGTAAGAATTGCAGGCATTAGAATTTTAAGGAAAGAAATTTGTCACTTCGGTTTAGACGGTTGTGTGCAAAACACGTGTCACCGATTTCATTTAAAACAATTTTGTGGTGAGGAGTTTACCAATGTGATATAGTGTCAGTAAATTACACCACAGTCCTTGAAATTACCTCCATAGGTTTTGAAGAAAAGTTTTTAAAGTGCAACTATTTTCAACACCGGTATATGAAATTTTATTAAAAAACAATGCATTCACACGTGGGATAAGACTTCGAAGAAGCAAAAACAGTATGTTTATTGTAAAAAGTTTCGAAATAACTTCAATTGACGGGTAGGACTTACAAGTCAAAATGTAGGTTTTTTCTAAACTACCCTTACGTTGTGCCACCTGAAACTAGAGTGCTTTAACAGCAGCGAATTAGCATGCGTACAAGGAGATGGTTCGGCTTCGTTTTACACACATATCATATGTGTTGCAAACACGTTCAAAATAAATGCCAACAAAAGAAATATTTTACTATACCTGAATATTGAGGTGAATACGGTTTATGTTCTTTTCGTTATCGATCTCAGATAATTGATATTCCAAGCTAAGAAGTCACGATTAGACAAGGTTCGACTGTATTTATTAAATATTATAAGAAAATGCTATGTTCACACGGAATATAAAATTTAAAATAGAGCATTAATCACTTGTCTAAGACAAATAATTGTGACATTACCTAAATTTTCAGGTGGAGAAATAACTTGTTTTTTACAAACTTCACTCTTCGTGCGACACCTTCGAACAAAATAGTAGAGCTTTGATATTTGGTATGAACTAGGCTTACTTATTGGATCATCGATTAAAAATACAGGAGATTTAAAAAGGAAAAGAAAACATTTTCCTTGCCATTTTCACTCCACCCTAATGTAGGTACATATGTATATCTTTGGCCTATTCGCTACCTCTTCCATGTCGTTATATAAAGGACCAGCGTACAGATTAGCTTGTTAGCTTTCATTAGCTAAATAGTTTCATTTTTTGTTTTTAGTATTTTGCTAAATTATTGTTAATATATGCTTTTTCATTTTTCTTAAGTTTCTAATCTTGCCACATTGTTGCTTACACTTACACTTAAACAAACTGAGTATTTAAATTGTTCTTTTTAATTAATTAAATTTTCTAGTGGCAAATAAGTCTCCTTTGTTTGAGAGATGAAGAGGTGGAAGAATATATTACTACTATAATCGAATTCAAATATCTATAATAAGAGATAATCCTACTACTATAATACTACTTTCTTCAGAATGATTAGTTCACAGGCTAATATAAACCTACCTACATAACAAAGTCATGTTTTTCAACAAATGAAGCGAACGGCCCAACGTCGAATTTTTGTAAAAAAGAAAAAGTAATATTTTAGGTAGTGTGCTTTTGTTTCTGTTAAGATAATGTAAATATATAATAATAACAGGTAGATGTTATTATATAATACAAAGATATACACGATGGTACAAAAACGTCAAGGAATAAACAAACATTATATTTGCATAATTTAGTGTAGTCCCTAATTTGAAAAATATCCGAAATCATCCTGAGTATCGTTAGAAGTTTCACTATCTGTAGTTGTGATAATCAACTCTTCTCCTCGCACATCAACTCGAATCTCGTTTTGCAGGTAATTGTCTTCAGCAACAGGTTGGCAACACTTATCCAGTTTTGAAGAATAACTAATAAAAATTATTCTTCTGTCAGAGCTTTCATAGCGTCTAATTTAAATAAAACAATTTTCTTTGCTACATTACTTTTAACTCGAGCACATATCATTTCGATCGGATTCAAATCCTTATAGTTGGGTGGAGGCCTTAAAGCCACGTGCCTATTTTTTGGAGCAGACTCTCGAATTTCTAGACAATGTGCTCTTTTTATGATTTTTAATAATTTCAAACAGCTGTGGCTTACGCAAATTCAACGAAAAAGGTATATTTTTATTTGTCAACCAGTCTATTAGATCTCTTTTCCATGAGTTATCGGCAGGTGCTTTCTGCATTTGCATATTATGATAGGGTGTATCATCACTTACAGTAACATAATTCGGGGAGATTTGGAATCAGCTTCTCTGTAAGCTATTTCTCATAATATGGTGAGTTCATTTCGGCGGGGTAATCTCCGTATTTCTAATCTATTTCACCACGGGCGTGAGCAACAACTATAACTAATATGCACGGTTTTGGACCTGAGCAACCAAAAGCTGTTTATAAGGTAAATTCAGGAGCTGAAGCCAAATCAGCAGCTCGTTTTTTGAAATTGGTTCTAGTTTTCGAAATATTCAATAAATTCATTATTTTGCTATTTTTGACCGTTAACGGCCATTTATTGAATTGAAAAATATAAATCAGAAATGAAAAGAGGTTGAACTGAGTCTTTTATATTGCTTGGGATCTGTATCACGCTTTAGGGTCCAACAGTAGTCGCTCATCATGCCTTCGTCCCAAAATCCTTGGTATCGCCTTTCGATTTTCGCTCTATCTTGATGTAGCCCCTCTCCTTGCTCGTCGCTTCTGTCGCCTAAGTTTTGTGGGAAAAAGTCAAGATGTGAATGCAGAAAATGTATCTTGAGAGACATTTGGCCTACAATCTTGTGGTAATTCTTCAAAAAATTGTCTTCGATTGATTTCTATTTCTGTACATAGTGACTTGTGTTTTAGGGTCAAGATGTTTCCATTCTTGCAACCGTGATGCAAGCAACTCTGCTTTTTGTTTCGATAAATTCAAATCGCGAATCAAATCACTCAGTTCGCTTTGCGAAAGTCAATGCTTTTCTTCCATAACGAAATCGCTTTCATTGCTCGGCAGTGATGAAGACGAAGTTCTAAGGGCATTTCTTGCGCTTATACCTGGACAAATTGGCAATGGATCACTGTCCATACGTGGAACTGTCTTCGACACTGATGACACGTCCGGATATTCATACCGTGCTAGTAGTGACCACTTTTACAGCTTTGTTCTGCACGCATTACAAAACAATTTCGGCACCCATGGCTTGTCAGTGTTTGCTACAGCAAAACCAAAGTACTGCAAATACGCATCTTTGAGCGCATTTGTAATGATTTTTCCTCGTTTTCCGAGCATATAACATCCATAAACGTAACAAAAACACTTTGAATCGACTGTGCAACGTTTTCTCTGCATTTTCACACGTTCCGAAGCACAATCACAGTACAAAAACAAGTTCCGGAAAATGTTCGATGCAACGTGGTCAGCTGATAGCTGTTATATGAGCGCAGTACCACCACCATGCGCGAACTCGAAAAATAGAACCAATCTTGACAAACGGATTGAAGATCTGAGTTCAGGGCATCAAATAACGTTAAGAATCGTTCTCATCTGCTCGGGTCCAAAAGTTGACCCGAATTTGTAAAGTTGTGTAATCGATTATCTGCAGATATGGTTGATAACAAACCATTAATGGTCTTGTCCGTCCAACTGCGGGAACTAATGTGACCTGCGTGATTCTAAGTTTCATCTGAAAAGGCAATCGGTCTGCCTTCATTCCTATAATATTTTATTTTCTCCAGATAATTCTACCTCAAAGCGCGAATGTCAGCCTACTGTATTAGCAAACCCCGTTTGCGCTTAGTTTTCCTCCACTTGAATCCAGGTTTATTAATAATTGTCGTATATCACAATTAATTTTTTGTAAGTGAGTCAGAGTAACTCGACAATGGTCGGCTTGTATAAGTTATAAACCACGTTCCAAATATCGACCTGTTCCCATAGAGATGTGTTGGTTTCAGTGCATGTTGCGTTCCTTTTTTAGGAGAACTAAATTTTACTTTACCATCATCATTCGTTTTACTTTACAAATCGACACCTCCACTTAAGGTTTTCTTTATAGTAGCTAGAGAGACCCCTGTAGCAGCTGCAACATGGGTTTTTAGTTCTGTTTTGTTTTCATTTGGGAATATGGTCTTAAAATAGCTATAGACGTTAAACACAGTGCCCTTCGACTGGGAACTAAATTCCTTTGTTTCATTTTTCGCCTCAACTTATTTATATTATTACAAAATTATACTCTAAATGCACATACACTCGTAAAGATACACGCTACGTAAATCGACTGCAAACCATGATATTCAAAGACTAACTGTAACCTGCCACGGTGAATGCCACGTCGTCAATGTATGTATATCCACGAAGCAGCTTTGTAGGAGTTCTGGCGAAAGAAATAATGTACCGGCTGGATTAGCTACTATGATTGATGATGTTCTAATTCTAGCTCGCTAAATAGAAGAACTTTAAAACTTTTATAGTGTATTTTTATTTCATGTACATTAATTACATAAGACATTAATTGAAACTTTAAAAAGCAACATATGTATATGTTTCCAGAAATAGGTAAGTATAAAAAGTACAGAATCTTCATATAAGTCATTTACTGTTTTCAAACAAAATTTTAAAGCTCTCCTGTAAACATCAAAAAAATTGGTTTAACTAAGTCATCGTTTCCTATCATCAAATTCTAAAGTTTATATAAACTAAGAAACGTTTCCGAAGACATACTATTTCCGAATTACCTAAGCCTAAAATTACGTTTTATTATTACGTCTCCATCGAGAAAAGATTGGGCCTTATGGGTTGTGGTATGATCAGGGGTGAAGACGGTCCCAAATAACAAAAAATAAAAAAAATTACTATATTATTTGCATCCGCAAAAGAGCACGTTCCTTAAGATATATAGATGTACAAACTGATTCACTTCTTTATTTACGTAACATCTAAGTATATAATTATTAATAACATTTCAATTAAAATTATAAAAATATTGCTGAACAAACTTAGGTAAATACTAAATGGTAAATACTCTTAGAAGAAAACAATAAATTGTAACATTCTATCAATATATGGAATTAGATTTTTAACACAAACGTTTTCTAGAAGAGTAATTTGAAAAGTGCGTTGATAATTATAGTGCCAGAATTACTGCTCTTATGTCTGGTTCAAACAACGAGATTTTATTTTGGCCGGACTGTGAAATTTCGGGGTATTCCCTACAGTAGTAGGATAGACATCTCACGGCGCCGAACGATTTAAAACAAAGAGAGTTTACAAGCGAAATTCGCCAGATGTGGAAGGGTGACTCCAAATGTAAAGCAAAAGCAAGTAAACTTAAAATATATTTAATTAATCTAAATTCAATATATTGGGTTGTCCGAAAAGCTTGTGCCGATTTTCGGTAGGCGACGTGAGGGACCTGACTGAATATATCACAATTATTGACATTAATGGCATGTGAACATATTCTAAAAGAGATAACTTCAGCCATATTTGGAAAAAACTTTGGTTACGATTCGTTAATTTTTATCAGTTTTGTACGCCTTATAATATGGTGACAAATAAAGTGCATTATAGGCATTTAACGCTTTTCTTTTTCCGAAAGGGCAAAAATGCCACACAAGCGGCAAATAAGATATGCGCTCTTTATGGTATATGCGGAAGAACCGCTCTCAAAGCTAATAAGTCTAATTAAAGGAATAAAGCTAGAGAACGTACTCTAAGGAGGCATGAGGACCACAATAGATCTGTAAAGGTCGCAGTGGAAGAGGCAGTACTGTCACCTCAAGTAATCTAAACTAAGCTAATGGCGAAGATGCTGTAGTTAGATAAATTGAAGACATCAATTGAACAGAAACGTCCAGAAATTGCGAATCGGAAGGGCGTAGTGTTTCATAAGGACAATGTGCGATCTCATGAGTCTTTGAGAACTCGGCAAAAATTGTTGGAGTTTGGTTGGGATGTTTTACCCCATCCACCCTATTCGCCAGACCTTGCGCCTTTGGATTTCCACCTTTTCCGATCATTACAAAGCTCCCTTAATGGAAAAATTTCAACTCTTTGGTTGAGGTAAAAACCCATTTGGACAAATATTTTGCCGAAAAACCTGAGAAGTTCTGGAAGGACGGAATTTTCAAGCTGCATGAAAGATGGAGAAAGGTTGTGGAGCAGAATGATACCTATATAATTTAATGTATACCAATATTTAAATGAGTTGCGTTTTAATTTTCCTAAAAATCGGCACGAACTTTCCGGACAATCTGATTCTTAATTTAAAGTATATGCAGTAGTGTGAAGTTCAATATTGAATTTTTTTAATTTTACTTTGGATGTCTGATAGAAGAACTAAACGACAATCAAGTGCGTTCTATAAAAAATCATGGGAAAAGGAAAAAGAAGAAAGAGTCAAACTCGCAGGAGCACTGGAAAATTTTTTTAACAGTATCCTGCTGAAGAAACCTGAAATGCAGCGATACCTATTACTTCTGGCAGCACTCCGTCTATCTCTACCTGTACAGTAACAGAAAATAAGGAGCAGCACGTCATGGAAGGTTCAACATCTTCCAGCGATCGAAGTGAAGAGCCGCTGCTGCTTCTCCTTCCACAATAGAGGTTTAATTTGGTGATCCAGGTAAGTAAAAAATATTAAACTTCCTGTCAATGCAAACGGTAGAAAAGTCAGTTCTTCATATGTTTATAAATCGTTAGTAAACGGCTACAAGATAATTCGCACCTGACCTTGTTATTCAGTTATTTTAGATTGTATTTTGGATTCCATCTAAATTATTTACCAAAGAGGTCAATATTCAAATGGTAAATTCTGGCTTTTCTGATTGGCGATATTGTTCTGAACATCTAATTAGACACGAAAATTCTTTAAAGCATATTAATGTGGTGCTAACTTGGTGTGAATTAAAAATCCGTTTACAACAAAAGTCTACAATTGATGAAGAACTAAGAAAATATTCTATGGTGAAAAAAGCGCTGGCATGCAATCATTGCAAAAATGATTGCAGTTATACAATGTTAACTACTCAAAATTTAGCATTTCGAGGATCATCCTCAGAATCATATCGAAGGGATAATGGAAATTCTTTAAAAGCAATTCAAATGTTGGCCAAATTTGATGTTATTATTTC
Organism: Chrysina gloriosa; assembly: GCA_038088585.1. Classification (NCBI taxonomy): domain Eukaryota; kingdom Metazoa; phylum Arthropoda; class Insecta; order Coleoptera; family Scarabaeidae; genus Chrysina; species Chrysina gloriosa. The sequence continues at coordinate 65,307,810 of CM076087.1, forward strand.
TGAACATGTCAATAATATCTTCAAATCCAGCCAATCTAAAACTCGAATGCCACATTATTTAGGACAGCATTTTCAAAATGAAATAATTAATATTTTATTTGATGTTATATGTAATAAAATCAAAACCATTTTAAATAACTCAAAATATTTTTCAATAATTCTCGATTCAACGCCAGATATGTCACACTGAACATTTATAATGAGATGTGTTTCAACCACAAATAACAAAGTTGAAACCTTTGATATATTTTCGGGGATTCTTTCCGGTTACGAATTGTACTGGAGAGATTTTAAGTAATTTTCTATTGAAGAAAATACTATGATAATGGCAAGGAAAAATATAGGTTTATAAAAACGAATCTTGAATATAAATCGCAGAGCTTTATATATACCGTGTGCAGCTCATTCCTTAAACTTAGTTCAAGAAACTTATCAGTTTTTTTCTGCTTCACAGATGGGATATTAAAAAAAGCATTAAAATTTTGACATTAAAACTTCTAAGTGAAAGTAGATAGGAAAGCAGAGTGAATGGTATAAGATATTTAAAGATAACCTTATTGGAAATAATTACTGCACTGAATTATATTGCAGAAGATACCACTAGGGACAGCAAAACAGAAAAGGTGGCGACATCCTTATTTAAGGAAAAACGGGAATTTCAATTTATTCTATCCATTTTCATTTGGTGCGATCTCTCAAAAATTGATATTCTATACGAAAAGTTACAAAATTCAAAGATAAATATTGCCGAATATGTTGAGGCCTTACAAAATTTGAAGCTATACTTAACGCTGGCATTTACACCTCAAAATATACTCAGTTTTATGCACATTTCGATACACTTTTTGGGAGCCAATTTCAAAGTTGAAAGAGTGGACGAATTTTTTTCCGAATCATCTATGTTTTATCTGTCTACTGACACAGCGATTTTTATTATTATTTTTTAAATAACGTTTGGGCAATTGAAAACGTACAACTCGAGTTAACATCAAACTTTTCAAATAATATTAACCGAAATATAAATATCGACAATATCTCCACATTGGTAGTTTGATGTGGCCACTCTCTTTCATATGCTACTTGTAAAATTTTTCCAAATTGTCTATGAACTCCGAAATAGTGTAACAAAATTATTACAATAATCGGCATTCTTCAAAACTGTAAAATAGCATGTAGGCAACACAAATAGCTCACTACCGGTAGAAAAATAAATGCAAGATTCCTTGTGCGTCGTATTCCTAAACAAGAGATACTAGATTTCATTACGGGAAACGTTGTGGACGGAATTCAACAGAAATAACCAAATATGAATTATTATTGGAACTATTTATGGAAAAGTTTTTGGCATATATACTTAGTAATATCATGAATAAATCAATTTATAGTATACAAAATTCTTGGGAATTACATTTTCGGTGAAGCTAATATGGTAATCCTAGTCACGATTATTGCCCCATTTATCCATATGATATCCATAGTTCATGATACATATAAAGAAATAGAACTATTTTTTCTAATAATATTTACAATTTCCAAAAACTTTTTATCAATTACGTACATATTGCTTTAAAATATGGATTAACGATTTTATCTATAGATCAACAACTTTCGAAGAAATTCATCGGTGCTAATCCGTATGTTGCTGGCGATCAAGATTTATTTAATAATTTAATAGGACAAAATTCCTTTTTACTTGCTGTAGTACTATACTAAATGCACCTTGAAAAGGAAAAATTTACTTCCATAACTTGCCGGCTGCTTGTCCAACACGAAAGACGTGATGTATCCATTGAGTGCAAAACGAGATTTTTTTAATCAAAACAGACCGTGGTGAAAATATATTAGGGCAGGGCACAAGTAATTTAGCAAAACCATTGAATTAGAGAAGATAATGGAAGGCGCATGATAATGCGCTTATCAATGAAAACTGTGCCCTTCTATTGGAAGAATATAGGTATATACACAGAGCGCTTTGTACCTTTCTCTTGCTCGTTGGCTCTTATGAGTCTGTCAAACCACGCGTTGGTTTTTTAACAACATTTATTGTTTAATAGTGAAATTTCCTATCAGAAATTGTACAAATATCCATTATATTTGAACAATATAGATATTAGGTAGCCATATATCAAAACAGTTTTTTGCAACATAATAGAAATACATTTGCTATAGATTTCTTGATGAATCTATACAGTTAAAAATTTGGCACTTGAATTTTTAACGCGGGTCGAAAATCCAGGTATTTTTTAATGTATAAGTGCTCGCAAGACCACTTGAAATTATTTTTTTGTGTATTAGAGCTTGCGGAGGATGGAATAATAATCTGAATGGTTTACTGTTGGGCCCTTAGAAAATTATTATATAGCAACATTGCACCACCAAGTATAAATGCTAACTACACCAATTGTTACGGTCTCCTGGTTTGGAGAGAGCACCAATGCGGTTACCCGCTTGCGTGTGGATATAGAAATTAAAACAGGCTTTTCTGTTTTATGCCGGTTTATTTGATAGATATGATTAGTAATACATTTAATACACATAAAAGAACATTTTCATCAGATAGCTATAATTGACACAGTTACTATATAACATTTCTACACACAGATATGATCGACACTCACAATAAAAGAAACGATGGTAAATCATCATTCCAAGGTCAAATTTTTAGATAAAAAAATGTATCGCAACTTATGCTTATAATGTGTATCACGTCTAGCGTGTACTGTGTTTTAGCCCATTTGACTTAACGCTTATATCTTGCATTTAAGTCGGGCGGTGAACGACGGTCTGTTACTTGAATCCGAAGAATCGGATGGTTCTCGCTTCGGAGAAAATTTAGAATGTATTTGTGGATAAACGTTTTAGAATACGTTTCGTTCAAAACAGTTCAGTTGCGTTTGTCCTAAACGTTCTAAATACGTCAGCCACAAACGTTTGCGCCTAAGCGCGGTAAAAAACGGCGAAGCCGTACCACATATGTCTCTTAGGACGGAGACGTTAACATACGTTTGTCTTAAACGTTTAAATTTATTGAAGACCGAAGTCTACACAAAATTTTATGCGGCCGGGCGGTAGCCGAGGTCTGTTAGACGCTAAAATGAAGGAACGTAAGTTCGTATAGTTTCAAAATACGTTTGCCTCTAAACGTGTATGCAGTTGCAAATCGGATGGCGGTCGCCGATGCGTATACTTTCGTTCATCGTACGACGGAAGACGGACGGGTCTTCTACGGTCTCGCTAGGAGACTCGTACGTATCTGATCTTAACGTACTTAAGCACTTATGAAATGTAGATCGAACGTCTAGGAAGGCGGTTCTCAGTTCTAAGACGTTCGGGTGGTCTTATACCCAGCTCGCATGTCCCTGCTTTGCTATATCTACATCCATATCTGTGTGCTTCGCCTTCCATATAGTACCGACGAAGCCACAGAATGTTTATTTGAATGATTCGTCGATTCCTTTGAAACGAGGCCTAATGCAATGGGTTAAGATGATTCACTCGGCGCTCGATCTTTTCAGACGGGGACTGCAGACGATTGACTTGTATTCACCGATGGTGACATTCGATACTTTCCATCTTAGCGCGGTTAACAGACCGACGTAGGCTCGTACGTCTGAACGTACGTTAAAATACACGCACGCATTGTCGCTAGCGTTTGATACAATAGAAGCACTTACAAGAGTCAAAACATGAGATAAATTTAAATGTGGTACATATACGATACCTATAACACATATAACACAAAAATTAAATAGAGTTTTATAAAATATAATAGTAAAATAAAAGGAACAGTTAATGAAGTTACAAAAATTACAAATCTTGATATATAGCAAATATTGAAACAATATTACATATACATATATCTTAATTCTAAAACAAATGTCTAAGTCTTTAACACCAATAATGACTATAATACCGATTTTTGACTTTGGACTTTCGGAATGAGATATTGCAGACTATCCACATTTCAAAAGTCACATTGCTAATGACATAACAGGTTTAATTGAAGTAGATAAGTTGGTACTTTCTTCAATTACAGGAATTAAGGACACTATTACAGACCGACATAATTATTCATTATTAGATATTAATTATTATAGAAATTTGACTAAATTTGTTTGTAACGCAAAATTATATTTTCTGCCTAGGGTTATTTTTGAAATCATTATATTTTCAGAGAGATCCTTATTAGTTATGTTGAGATACATGCAAAGATCCTTATTTAAAAAAGCATTATGAATTTAGTTCAAAAGCAATTCATACCTGAAATAAAAACATTATTTGATTCTTCACATCCAGTTGTCGATATTTCATATTATATATTTCATAGTATTTACGTATACTTATACTTATATCTTATGTCTCCAGTAGGTAGAAATGGCCTATTCTTTTATATCTGGTAAATAGTTAATATTTCTATTTGCCTTGTATTCCCTTTCAATTTACTTGATGCGAATTTATCTCAGATTATCACGCCAGCTAAGATTACCTTGCATGTTTTTGAATGAATCAAACACGGATAGCCATCCCGTCCACTATCTTTATCATTTTCTAGCAAGAACGTCTCGTTTTCTCACACTGTAGCGTTATTGAAAATGAGCGTAATGTTACATTTTGTTAGTAGGCAACTTAATATACAAAAATTAGAAATTTATTTTAGGTAAACTCCAGCATTAATTTCCCTTCGCTCCGATGAACAACTCAAAATTTTTATCGCGAGTGCTTTGTTAAAATATCCAAAAATACAAAATTGTATTTTATTTTTCTCTTCTAGACCGGATTTAAATTAGTATCTGAATGTCATTCTTTATTTAGTTTGTTTATACGCATTTAAAGAACTCTGTACAGATGCGCTTATGAAAGCTTGCATGGGTTTCCACGTTAAAATGCAAATGAATGAAAATGATAAGATTCTCAAAGACATTGATGGTCGTCAGTAAAGGCCGGATAATATGCAGTTTGCATAAATTTGCATATTTGCATAATATATGCATTTTGTATATTATTTGCATATTTTGTAGTAATTCAGCATATATAAAGTATCCGAGTTTTATTTATTTATTGGATGTAATTTATTATAAGATAGGCATTACTAAAAATATGTCGTGGTTGTAACAAACAAAGAGTTAAACAGCTATATTTAAATTAAAAATAGCATTCTATGAAGCCTCTTCTCGATACTTTTCCGATAAGCGCTTCCAAAACTTTATTAATGCTGTTCCCATACATCTAGACCGGGACAGAATTCAAGGAAAAGCTAATTCCCTGAAACTTCTAAATAAATACAAAAATACATTTTACCAGAAAATTAGGAGCACAGGTGTTTCTTTGTTTTTCGGAGAATTTATTCCCATATTAGAAAGCAATCTTATTTATTTTAAACGTCATTTCACGTTGGTTTTCCGAAGTGTAAACTTGTGAGTTGTTATTAATTATAATAGCAAAAATACCGAAAATAGCCACTGTGCCTGGATGGATTGCACCTTATTCAGAATTGCATATGGATGGAGAAAAAGTATTTTGCGTAGCATGCAGCAAGATTGTATGTAAAATTTAAGTTTATTTCCTTTTATTAATCTATAGTGTTTAAACGACGTTTAACAAAATCACGAATACAACGCTTCGACAAATAATTTTATTTTAAAATTTTATTTTAAAATGAGTAAAATAAGATGTGTATTTCGTGCGTATTTTTCGCATATCATCAGCACAATACGGAATATCTGATATTCCGTATTCTGCTGATGGTTTTTAAATAAAAATCATTTTAAAATAAAATTATTTGTTGAACGTTGTGTTGGTTATTTTATTAAATGTCGTTTATTCCGACTGCTTCGCAAACTCTTTACACATTAGTTTTTATTACTCCTTTATCTTTTACTAACACTTATTTTATAAGAAGACAACTGATAATGTGATATTTTTTATGCAGGTTACAAGTGAGAGAAAGTTTCAAGTCGACCAGCATATTAAAACTCCATCTCATGCTGCAAAACTATCAAAGATGAAATTGGCGAAGAAGGGTCAGCAAATATTACCGCAATGTTTGCCATCAACCTCCAAAAAATCGGAACAAGAACAATTTAATGAATATTTGTGCCTAATATCTGTGTCAGCAGATATTCCACTACATAAAATAAACAATTTAAATGTCAAGTTTGTTTTGCAAAAGTACACCAGCAAACATAATATTCCCGACGAGAGAACCTTAAGAAAAATTATATTCACCGTATCTATGCAGACACTTTGAGTAGTATTAAGAAGGCTGTGTCAAACAATTACCTTTGCATATGCGCAGATGAAGCTACTGATAGTGTGGGCCGATACATAGTTCATTTAATGATAGATATCCTTAACGTATCGATTCCAGCAAGATCTTATTTAACTTCATCCAAACATTTGGAAAAGGCAAATAATTTGACAATAACAAGGTTTATACAGGAAGAACTGGCAACCGTTTTCTTACCGGAATCGATTCCAACAGAAACAATTCTATTGTTTTTAACAGATGCCGTGCCATACATGGTGAAGGCAGCTTGCAACTTGAAAATCTTTTACCCAAATTTAATTCACACAACTTGTTTGGCGCACGGACTAAGTAGTGTTACAGAAGAAGTAAGAAACCATTTTCGCTTGGTAAATACTTTAATTAGTAGTGTTAAGAAAGTGTTTTTAAAGGCTCCATTAAGAGTTCAGTTTTACAAACAACATCTACCCGGTATTCCGCTTCTTCCTCAACCAGTAATCACACGATGGGGAACGTGGTTGGAAGCTGCTATTTTTCATGCAAATCATTATGAAGAAATAAAGACAATTATTATGGATCTTGATAGAGATACACAATCTGTGCTAGACGCCCAAAAGGTGTATTCGCGTAAAGAAATACCTCAATAGTTGGCGTTTATTGAAGCCAACTACAGTTTTATTTCCACTTCTATATTGCAATTGGAAAAACAATTGCAACGCTAATTGAGAGCGTTGAAATAATAAACAAATTGAAAAGTTATGTTTTGATGTTAAAGGAAGGGTGGGAAAATCAGTGTATGAAAAACTTTTAAGTGTAATAGAAGAAAATGAAGGTTTTAAAAAGCTAAACGATATTGCTAAAATCTTGTGTGGTGAGTCAGTAGAAAATATTGAGTTGACAATAGAGGATATTTCCAATTTGAAATAGGCTCCTATAACAAGCGTGGACGTAGAACGAACCTTTTCAATACATAAATACATGTTATCAGGCAAGCGCCACAATTTTTCTATTGAAAGCTTTGAGAAATATGTAATTATAAATTGTTGTCATAGTTAATTATGTTGTAAAATGTTATAAATAAACTTGTAGTAAACATAATAGAATTTTTTTTTTTCTATAGTATTATATCTTCTAGCATTACTCCTATTTTTGTATCTGCATATTTTTCATAAGAAAGTGCATATTTAGGCCAAAACATCTGCATATTTATGCGCATATTTTCACTTTTTTTGCATATAATCCGGCCTCTAGTCGTCAGTTATTTAATGAGATATCTTCTTTGAAGGAAATATTTCCAGATAAAAATATACCAAATGCCATTTTAAAATATATCTTGAGAACTAAACTTCTTTGTTGTTTTTCAAATTATGTTCTAAAGTTTTAAAGAAGTAAGATGTCTCAAGATCGACTTTCAGATTTGGCCATAATTTCTATTGAATCAGAAATTTCGGAAACAATTGAAATTATTGATGAATTTTCATCGAGGAAAGCTAGAAAAGCCATATTGTTAAGGAATTGTATGTAAAAATCTATTTTTGATCAAGTCTCAAAATAAGATAAATACAAAAAAGTAGTGACAGTTGAAATTGTGTCAATAAGTAATAAATGTCAGTTTTTCTCGAAAATAAAGCAGTTCAATTCGTCCAGAGCGGGTTACTGTATTGCTCAGTTAGAGAAGAAACAACCTCGTTCAAAACAAGAGGAGGCACAAACACTGACCCTTCGATTCCGGATACAACGTCCACACAACAGCAGCAGATATCAGATTAGTCTCCAGTTACTCTCGACTTCCTTTCTTTTCACATACTTGTCATATCCTTGCATTTCTTCATAACAATGACTGAGGAAAGTTTGAGATCGCTTAGATCAAAACGTAGCTTGTTAAAAGCATCACTAACACGATTCCGTTCTTATCTCGCGTCGTTTGAAGACCAAATGGATTTTGTTCAACTAAAAACCGTTATGAAAATCTAAAATACTTGTTCAGTCAGTTCGATGATATTCAATCATCAATCATCAATTAGACAATGATCAATATTTAGAATTTGAAAACTCGTATTACGAACTAGTTAGTCGCACAGAAAAATTCTGTCTGCACAAAATTGTCCAAGCATCATCATTAAAGGGGGAAGCCGCCAATGTAATACACTCTAAAAATTACATCCGATAATTATTTGAACACTTGGGAAATGTTGAAAAAAGATATAATAACAAAAAAGTGATCGCCCAAAAGCACATAAGCGCGATTTTCCATCTGTCCACCGCCAATAAGGAAAATTATAGCGTACTTCGTCAGATTTTGGACGGCGTTCTAAAACATAGCAGAGCCCTAGCCAGTTTACAGCGTCCTATTGAACATTGTATTAATTTTTATCAAACAAGTACCACGTCCATTTTTATCGACAAGTAGGGATTGGGTAGAGTTGCCAACATTTCAAGCCATCACTGATTTTTTATGGAAATAATATCAAACATTAGAATCTTCCTCAAAGGCATTCCATAAATCATAACAAACTAAGTACTAATCTTGCCCCCAATAAATTGGCATGCACATCTTGTAGTGGTGATCATTTCGTTTCTCATTGCAAGCGCTTTTTAAGTATTCCCGTTAATCAGCGAATCGAAGTCGTAAAAACAAAGGGTTTATGTTTCAACTGTCTTAAAAATCATCAAGTAAATAATTGCACATCCAAAACTTGTAAAACTTGCAATAAGGAACATAACACATTGCTGCATTTGCCACCACAGAGAGAGAGAAGTCCAGTTGCAGACTCTTCAACGGAAACGAAAACAAGCATTTCAAATCACAGTTCTTGCGTCAACACTCCTTCTATATTTTTATCAACTGCCTCAGTCAATGTATTTGATTCATGCGGACACCTTCACATCAGCCGTGCTCCCTTAGACTCAGGTTCGCAATCAAATCTAATTACGCAGAGGCTAAGGTATTACGAATGCGCCAGAATAACACGAGCATATTAACAGAGGTAAACCAATCTAAAACAACGGTTAACCATTTTCTCGAAATCTCTTTGAAATCCCGTTGTACCAATTTTAAGGTAAACATAAATTGTCTAGTAATGAAAAGTTTGTGGACGCATACCATCTATTTCACTCTCAAAGGAAAATATTCCTATTCCCAACAACATAAAACTAGCGGACCCTGAGTTTAATGTATCCAGGGAAATTGATTTAATAATAGGAGCCGAACCCTTTTATAAATTATTGTGCGTTGGCCAGATCGATCTAGGTAAAAATAAGCCTTGTTTGCAAAAGACTGCTAGGGTGCATAGCATCGGGTCAGGTCACTACACTCAGTAGGGTAACACAGCAAGCGATCTATAACTTCAGCTCGTTTGATGCATTAAATTGAAATGTAGCGAAATTTTGGGAACTGGAAACGGTACATAAAAACGCTCCTTATTCTTTAGAGGAGGCTAACTGTGAAGAGCATTTCAAAAACACTGTACGCCAGACTAACGATGAGCGCTTCGTGGTATCGTTGCCTTTTAAAGATAGTGCCATTTTGTTAGGCAATTCGCGAGACCAAGCGTTAAAGTGATTGTATTCCTTAGAAAGGAAGCTAAATAAAAATCCGGACCTAAAATGTGAGTATTCAACTTTCATGAAGGAATACTTAGAATTAGGGCACCTAACGTTAGTAAGGAATCCCGATTGAAACACAGACGGTAAGACGTTCTATCTTCCTCATCATGCAGTTGTCAAGGCTGACAGTCTAACAACAAAGGTTAGGGTGGTATTTGGCGGGTCTATGAAGTCAACTACTGGCATTTCACTAAATGACATACTCATGGTAGGCCCAAAATTACAAGAGGATCTCTTCCATATTGTGGCCAGGTTTCGCTTACATAAGTATGTGTTAACGGCCGACATTGCAAAATTGTACCAGCAAGGTCGCATATCTGACCACATGCCCTATCAACGTATTCTATGGCGAGAAAGTGAAAATCAAGAAGTACAAACATTTAAGATTGCTACAGTTACATATGGTACTGCATCTGCCTCCTTCTTAGCAATAAAATCCCTACAGCAATTAGCGGTTCAAGAAGCAAACCATTTTAAAACCGGCTCTGCAATCGTTCTACGAGACTTTTATGTGGACGACTTGCTAACAGGTGCAGATACTATCGCAGCTGCTAACAAAATTAAGGACGACGTAATACAAATATTATCAAAAGGAAAGTTCGAGTCACGGAAATGGGCTTCAAATGAAAAGGAATTGTTGAAGAATATCGCCAATACCTATAGTTAAAGCATTGTCTTTAATCTAAATAAGGAGGAGCAAATAAAAACTCTAGGAATGCAAAGGAACACAAGCGTGAACACTCTTCAATACTTGGTTCAGGAGCAGAGAAGTTGCAAGCGCATCACAAAGCGAATGATATCAAGTAATCTCAGATATTTGATCCCTCAGGGCTCATTAGTCCATTTATTATAAAAGCGAAAGTCTTGATGCAGCACATATGGAAATTAAAGGTAGATTAGGACGAGTCTCTACCATATGGCATTCAATATAGTTGGATAAATTATGTTGCAGAAATGAACGACTTACCACAAATCAAGCGACCCAGATGTATCATTGAAATTGAATGCCGGTATAAATTTGAAATTCCAAGGTGCTTGAGCTATTGCTTGAGCAAATACTAGAACGAGATCTTTTTATCTGCCATGCAGACATCATATTTACGAACTACAATTGAAGAAAGTGTTCGAAACCAAATTCGGCAAAACGTGTGAGCCAGGAGTGGGGATATTTGCCCGTTTTAAAGAGCAATATGAAAATATTAAAGAGAAACCATATAGTCCTGGCTTAGAAGATGATGATGTCGCAGCCAAAATACCAGTTCAAGTCCAAATTGAGATCAAGTCGTTTTGTTTGGCTGAATTGAATGAAAGAGAACCCAGAGACGACTACAAGGAACTTCTTGAAGTCTTTTTATTGCTCCTTGGTGAAAATATTCCCAATCATCATTTCAGGCCACCAGGACCCATCAGTCATGCTCGATGGATGGCGAAAGGCATATATTGCCCAAAAATGTTTTTGTTCAGAAAATATCTCGATTTGAACAAAAAAGAATTGAATGAACTTCGCGATGTTAGTATTTTCATCGTAACACTATGTGAAAGCTTGGTTTAGCACCACCAGCGCAACCGAAGCTCCAAATAACGATTTGATTTTTTTTTTTTTGAAGTAATTGCTACCTATGCTTCAATTGATAAAATTGTGTCACAACGATTAGTGATGAGATTCTGTGGTCATCTCTGGTACCTCATTGGCGAAGCTGTTGCTCTTGCATTATTTGATTCGAGTATCCCTTGTTACATCAAGCGGAAAATGGCAATTCTAGTATTTGAAGAAGAGAAAGAGTTAACTGACGAGGAGATGGACAAATCGTTCGACGAGGACAGCGAGAGAGAAGGCCACGTCGAAGATAGCGGTGGCAGTGGCAACCAAGATCGTCCTCGTCCAGTACATGTTGGCTTCGAAGGTGGGAAAAGAATTACCTTGCCATAGAAACAAGTGAATCAAGAACTCATGAAGGAAGATTTGAGCCATTACGTTACACCTGAGACAGCAAAATTTTTCGCACGCTTCGGATTGTCGGATTGACAGATTTCATTGTTACCGATCCAGAAACTTATGAAGAGTGCGAAGACTACCAGCAAACGGTAGAAAGATTGCATAAGTTACATGTTGTCAACAACGCTGCCGAAAGAGGCGTAAAATTAATAGAGGACTATAGCAACGTGTTGTGCCGTACCGAGGAAGAGAACATATTTTTGCATCAGGTCGTCGCCGAAAATAGGAAGAAATATCCATCGCATGATGAAAATAAATTAATTCGATAAACAATTTCTATTTATAATAATTATAATATATTTATATTTTTACGCTCAATAAAAGTTACAATTACTAGAGATTAAAGAGTTCACAATCAGACTTCTTCATTTCATAAATTTATAAAAAAATAAAAAATTTGAATGGAAAATGTTGGGATTAAAAAATATTGGGGGTTGGTCATACATTTTACTCCTCTAGGGGCACCCTTGGGACAGTTAGAGCGGTGGTAAGTTTTACAAAGATATAATTTTTTAGACTTTGCACAGAGTAACCGTACAATAATGTTGCCCTGTGTATTGTTACTACGTACATATGTAAATACATGCTTCGTATGCTTGTTCTGAAGCATCTGCGATACCGTGAGTCTAACTTACAAGGGAAGATCCCGAACCCGGAAATTCAAAAAAATTTGAAACTTTGGGAATATATACAACATATATAGGTGTGCTATACGCATTTTTTTTTTGTGCCGACATTTACTTTGAAGGAGTGAAACACCCCATCGAAAATTGACGGATTTTCAATTTTCTCCACACAACTGCAGTAAAATGAAAGATAGAAGATAGGTGTAAATGCAATAGTTGCAGCATACATCAAGATCTTTCAAAATATGTGACTATCATATATACAGACTGTTCCGTTAAGCCTTGCGCTTATACTGCAGATGTTTTTGTAACAACACAAAGAAAAGTTTGAGATATAATTTGTGTGACTTTTAATTCTGCTTAAAACTATGTAGGGTGTTCTAATATACAGAGTGTTCCAGAAGTAAATATCACCCTATCCTTGGTTATATCTAACAGAACTTCATATATTATATTATAATATATATGTATATATATTATTAAATACTTATTGCAAGGAATGATCTCAATCCCGCAAATTTAAAATATGAAATTTGAGAATATGTAAACCACATATAGAAGTGCGATACGAATTTTTGCTGCAAAGTTAATGAAATTTACTGTATATCTTTGCGGTACTATATTTATTAGATAAGACATTGTTTTGTTTGATAATAACATCCAAAGTATTGGTTTTGGAAATATGTAGAAGACATATGTAATGCGCAATTTATTAATTTGATTTAATTACTCGCTGTTGTAAGAGGAAAAGGTTAGTTCTTTTGACCAAAGTTATATCTTACAATTAATCGATTTTATTAAGCGATAACAAATATATCAATATTTTTAACATTTTAAGCAATATAAATATTGATAAGTACATCAATATAATTTATATGTGATTAGCTGATTAGTCATAAAGTATAAGATATATAGGAAATTTTTGTAGATAACACTTTGCATCTTTTGGTCATATTTATTATGTAGTGAAATACTGGCAAATGAATAATTATTCTGTATGGTGATGAAATTCTTCAAAGAAATGTTTAAAACATAGGAATTCGTTGCACCACGCACATCGTATGATGGCCTGGGCACCGCATATGGAACAGCTAGCAGGATGTATAAAATCCTGTTGTCTAGAAGCAAAAGCTACCGGATTTTCAAACTTATTTGGTTTTTGATCAATGTATCCACTTTTATACCAAGCATAAGCAAATACATCGTGATACTTTGGTGCCGAAAGTTGGTTGTGAATAAAGGACTGTAATTTGATAACATTATTGCGTTCATGCAATACAATATCATAACCAAACAGTAGCACAAGATCGGAAAATTTTCTTACAAAATTTTTCCATATGCGGAAACCATATACATCTAGTGGTTGTATAATTGCCGTAGTTTTTTTCGGTATCGTCAATATTTCAACATGCTTGTTTGATGGTATACTCTTTTGCAATGTAGCAAGACAATGACCAGTCCAAGAGTCCAAGAAAAACACGCTCTGAGCTCCCACATTTGGCACATACACACGGGTGAGCCATTCATTAAACAGTTCTTTTGTTAATTTTCCCGACGTTGAAGCCCTTACATAAACATTCCACGGTTCAAACAAAGACTGTGTTACACGCGGACCGAAACTACCACTTTGTTCTTTCATGACAATAAATAGAGGGGAAAGAAGTTTTCCAGAAGCTGATATTGTGGGAAGTATGGTATAAGTATGTGTTGTTGCGGATATTGACTGCACAACTGCTGTAACCCTTTTTGAACCTTGCACAGCTAACGTGCGACCAGAATGTAGCTCTAGATTAAAGCCACTTTCATCGGCATTGAATGTATTATCTTCTCCGACTTGTTTTATGTGATCTTTTACATGGCTAACAAATGTTGAAGCGATTTCATTCAGCCTTTCGGAATCTGTACCATATGATCGCGTAATAAATTTATTTATTTTTCTTGAAACTATTCTATACGCTTTCTTAAAATTCCAGACCCAATACCGGGATGCTTTAAAGTTTTATAAATCTATTCCTTGATTAGCTTGCAAAGCTCATCTTTGAATGTCCAAATCATGAATAATATCACCCGAATCAATACTCTCTACAAACTTATTATAAACGGACTCCAAAATTTATAGCAATTTTTCCCGTCGTGTGTCTCCCCGGTTTACTGTTTCTTCCCATCTAGAACAAATAAAAGAAAATAAAGACAAATCGTTGTTATATTAAATGGAGTTCACTGTTTACCTGTACAATGTTGGAGAGTTGAAACTTTTCGAAATTTCTTTTGGACGGTTGCTAACGTAAGTCGCTTCGTTTTTCCACTTTTCCAGTATTCAACAGCTTTGGTTTTATATTCCAAAGTGACAATACCGCCTTCTTCTGGAACACACTGTTCGTCTTCAGCTTCCATCACTTCTAAAATTTCTTCGCGTGTAGGTGCGTATACATCATCTACGAAGTCTACGGAATGTGGTCTAACTGGATTCAAAAATTCTAGTGTTGTGTCAATTTCCAGCGAAAATGAAGTATCTTTTTGAACGTCAAGAAGCATATCCTTTATTATGTCGTGTAATTCCACTTCGTGGTTATTCACAGGTGTTGGATTATTGTTATTGGCAACGTCAAATGTTACCATGAGCAAGCGAATTACATTTAAAGTATTTACGACAACCATTTTCAGCACCACAGGTTTGTTACACAGTCAAATAACAAATACTATTAATGTCAGGTGGGGAATTTATATAAGCAACGTTATCATTTATCATTGCATTTGGTTGATTATTGCGTTTTTATAAAAACATGTTTACACCATTAGATAAAAACTTCGAATATTATTATCACACAAAACAATGTCTTATCTAATAAATATAGTACCGCAAAGATATACAGTAAATTTCATTAACTTTGCAGCAAAAATTCGTATCGCACCTCTATATGTGGTTTACATATTCTCAAATTTCATATTTTAAATTTGCGGGATTGAGATCATTCCTTGCAATAAGTATTTAATAATATATATACATATATATTATAATATAATATATGAAGTTCTGTTAGATATAACCAAGGATAGGGTGATATTTACTTCTGGAACACTCTGTATATTAGAACACCCTACATAGTTTTAAGCAGAATTAAAAAGTCACACAAATTATATCTCAAACTTTTCTTTGTATTGTTACAAAAACATCTGCAGTATAAGCGCAAGGCTTAACGGAACACTCTGTATATATGATAGTCACATATTTTGAAAGATCTTGATGTATACTGCAACTATTGCATTTACACCTATCTTCTATCTTTCATTTTACTGGAGTTGTGTGGAGAAAATTGAAAATCCGTCAATTTTCGATGGGGTGTTTCACCCCTTCAAAGTGAATGTCGGCACAAAAAAATTGCGTATAGCACACCTATATATGTTGTATATATTCCCAAAGTTTCAAATTTTTTGAATTTCCGGGTTCGGGATCTTCCATTGTTAGTTGTGAATTTATTGACATAACCTGGCATTGGATCCCTAATTAATTTAGATGTAATATTTCGCTCCGAAATTATTGCCACTTGGTGTATAAATTGAACGGACTTGATTTATCTTTGCTTGCCATAAATTTTGAAGAATAATTTTCGCTAATATAATGTACGCACTTAACCTTCCTATACTCACGCATACGGTCTGTGAGACCGATTTATATAGTATAGTATACGTCTTTCATTTTGACGTGAGTATAGGAAGGTTAATGAACCTAAGCAATCAAATATTGTGCTATGTCTGATAAAATTGTTCGCTTCGATATGGAAGTTGTTTCACCTGGGTTTTTTTATTTTGTACATTAATTTGTGGCTATTACATGCCCAATAATGTCCGAGAGTTTTGATACTTTCTTTATTAACGAGTTGATGGACATTGGAAGAATCACTTGAATTGCAAATTTGTTCCAATTAATTCGGGGGATTAGATGACCACTTCCGTAATTCAAAACCCGCTGTTCGTAAAATGGTTTCTACGTCTGTACAAACATCTATCGGCGTTTGTACATCATCACACCGCGATAACAAATCGTCGACATAGAAATCGCGAGCTATTATTTATTATTGATGCAATTGGATTACAATCTGCATGTAATAGCGATAACTCTTTTAAGCACCCTACCGATAAAAGGGAGCCGAAGCTGTGTGTTTAAGTTAAAAATTGCTAACTCGTCTGTAGTAAAATACTTTGTAAGTTTCCTTGTTTGGGATTTACTAAAATCATTCTATATATTTTAGCAATATCTGCTCCAAGTACAATGTTATGTTCTCTGAACCGCAATAATATTGAGACATCAACAACATTGCAAATCGTTAAGGGATATGTTTTCTCGTACACAGTTATAAATGTTTGATACATTTCTTTTAATGCTGGATTGCGCTGTACCTTATTTTCTACTGAATAAAAACTTTTTGTGCATTTTGCATTTGACCCAGTTTTGATATTGACAATTTAAACGGTTATCTACAACAGAACGCTCTTTATCATTCCGTTCCATTGCATGTTGAAAAATGCTTTCGCATTCTCTTTCATCATATGACATTGTCGGCGATGATCCGGTAATTTCCTCCAATGCCCAAAACCTTTCCGACTGTTGGTGAATATCAATATTGGTACTTAGGTTACAACAAATACTTTGAGGAATTTTGTCATTTTTAACTGTGCCCAAAACTACCCATCCCAGTGTCGTTTTCTGCAATATAAGTAAGTTATTACCAGGTTTTATTTGCACGGTGCATAATAAATCATAAAATAAACTTGCACCCAAGAGTATATCTATTTCACCTGGTTGATAAAAATATGAATCAGCTAACTTTATGTTACTTGGAATTGTTAAATGCATAAAACTAATATTATTACTAGGGATATTGTCACTGATTGTTTGCAATACGTAACATGATGCGGTTGGCCAAAAGGAATTATAGACCGATTGGATTTGTATTGCTCATTTGTTGTTTATATTTGACGGTATCTGATTAATACCTACAATAGACACGTTAGTATTTGTGGTATCTAATTGCACCTTAGAACGCAATTGCGCTGTTACAAGATTTGACTGCGACCCTGAGTCTAATAATGTCCTCCAATTAACAAATTCACCCTTAGAATTTGAGATCTTAATTATCGCTGAGGATAATAACACTTCATTGTCTCCATGATATGTTTTATTAGAGAAACTGACCGTCTGTGCAGAGAGCTGAGGTTCGCTAGTACTGGCTGTTACCGCCGAAGGTGAGCTGTTTTGCTTTTTCTATTTTCTCAAAATGCAACAGCCTATTGTGTTTTAACTTACACTTTTTGCACGACCCTGATTGACACTGATTGTTAAAATGGCCCGGTTTGAGATAACTTTTTCATAGACCTAATTGTTTTACCAAATTTGCGTTTGAATTTACATTTCATTTTAAAAATTATGGACAGGTATATAATTGATGTGCATGTTTACAATTTCCTTGTGGTTGTGAACGATTTTGGTTGATGTTTTGTGTGAGACATTCTTTTATTTGACTGTAATGTTACTAGTAAATCGGCTCTTGATTTTAAAAATGACATGAATTCCTGTAATGACGAAAGTTCATTTGTAGTTTTATATTGTTTCTATTCTCGCGCGCTTACATTATCTAGTTTACTCACAACAAGGAAAATAATAAAAGTGTCCCATTTGACTGTTGGTTGCCCTAAATTATTAAAAGCTCCCATATGTTTGTTTATTATGTCCATTAGTTTGCGTAATTCTGATGATGATTCGTTATTTATCGATGCTAAACTAAATAGTGCCTTCACATGATTATGTACAAGAAGTCTTTTATTGTCATATATGTCGCATAATAGCGACCACACATTCGCATAATTTGATGCCGAAAATTCTAATGAATGAATTATTTGTGCTGCACGACCGTCTAGTGATGTTTTGAATTGCTTTTGAGTTGCACCAGTAACTCCATTATTGTGAATAAGGGATTCAAATGTGTCTTTGAACTCTAACCAATTATAATAGAAACTGGCAAATTTTGGTAGTTGTATTTGCGGTACTTTTACAGAACTGAAATTCTCCGCTGCTACTGAACTGACAAGGGGAGCCTACGACGTTTAGATCACGGATTATCTTCAAACTTTGTACACTTTTAGCCCATTAGGATAAAATAATGTGCAAGTAGTGAGGCGTACTATTTCAGCGTTTTCGAGAAAATCGCAAGAGAGGTTTACACGTTGAATATGTAGCGCTGCGTTGCAACTATTGTTACACCCAAGACCCTCGATAAGTGCACGTACCGCGAGCGGAACCCCAGACCGGTTCACCCCATCGCTACGCGATAATGCACGTACCGCGCGCAGAATCCGAGCCGTTGTTACACCCAAGACTCTCGATAAATGCACGTACCGCAAGCGGAACCCCAGGCCGGTTCATCCCATCGCTACGCGATAATGCACGTACCGCGAGCGGAACCCCAGGCCGGCTCACCCCATCGCTACACGAAAATGCACGTACCGCGAGCAGAATTCGAGCCGTGTTCACCCACCTCAATCGAGCCAACACGAACGATTTAAGACGTTATTTGTTGATGGGCAGGTTAGAGACTTTCTACAAAAAAGGAAAAAAAACTCTTACGATAGAATTTAAGTATAATTAGGTAATAAGAACTAAGCATGTGATCCCACGAACAGCAGCATACGAATGACGAAGTGCCAAGGCGGGCACTCATATTTATAATTTCACGGACCGATTTACAGGCTCCACCCACCGTACCCGAAACCGCACGATAGCGGCCAACGCACCAATACGGTTGCCGTCGATCGTGTACGAAAGGTTTCGGCCAATCAAAATTTTACAACGCATCGAACACCAGTCACAATCTAGGACTATTGTCCTGAATTTTCATTTTATGGCCAGCAAGGGCTACTTAAACCGAAACTTTCGGACCAAAGCTTCAGAGTCGCCTTGAGCGTTGGCTACCGGTTGATTAACTTCGGCCCAGGTAGCTGCAATACAGGGACTCGCTTGAGGATCCAGATCGGTTCGGCGGGCTGAGCTGGGCGGAATTATCCAGGCGCGCTTATACGTATGTATCTATGTCCTTGCTTACAGTTTGTCTATATTTTGTCTATGTTCTTGACTATATTTGTCTATATTTTGTCTATGTTCTTAACTATATTTTGTCTACATTTGTCTATGTTCTTGCTTACAGTTTGTCTATATTTTGTCTATGTTCTTGACTGCATTTTTGTCTATATTTTGTCTATGTTCTTGATTACATTTTGTCTACCCTTTGTCTATATTCTTGACTATATTTTGTCTATGTTTTGTCTATGTTCTTGACTGCATCTTTGTCTAACATTTTGTCTATGTGCATACTTGCCCAATAAACCTTGTCAGCTCGCCCACGAGTTTACTTCACTAGGGAGCGGTAGGCCGAAACGGCCGACGACCTCGGTCGCATCACCGGCCGTGCATCGTTGCATTGTCGCGTTGCGGGCAGACCTCGAGCTAGCCGTCTACAAACAACCCCCATGCCCGTGGTTTCTCTTCAACAACCCGACGAACGTGACAATTGGCGCTAAACGTGGGGCCAGGAGCTCGGCAACCTGAACACCTCCACCTAGACAAGGAAGAAGCTGCGATGTCCACGGCGCCCACGCTGATGATGCCCACCAACAACGAAGCAAGTGTTCTGGCCCCGTCAAGCCCCAGCGGGATCGCTACTCAATGGGACGCACGCGCTTCACCTGCCATCGTGGAGCAGATGCTCGCCGCGATGCGAACCCTTTTGCCAACGGTACTCGCGCAAGCGCTGCCAAAAGCGCTTCAACAGCTGCACGTGCCTCCCCCAGGCACCGCCACCACGACTGAAGCTGTCACCGCGCCACAACCGGCGGTCATACCCGCCGCCGCCTCGCCAACTGCTGCCACCTCGCCAACCGCAGCCGCCTCACCAACCACCTCCACACACGGTTCAACGGTCCAATACCTGTTAACGGAGGAGATGTTTGCCCGGATGCAAGGAGCCCGATCCGCCAGCGAAACCAAACCGCCGCGAACCTTCTCCGGCCAGCTCACCGAGGATCCCGAGGTGTTCCTCCAGAAGGCTGGTAGCGCACCTCAACGGTAGAACCTTCGAAATCCCCGAGGATGTCGACGACGCTGTCCGTCCATTCCTAACGTCTGACAAATGGTTCAAGCGCCATGAAAACAGCTTCGTCGACATGGCAGATTTCCAGCGGCGATTCCGAACGGAGTTCCTAAGTGCGAAACGCCGCCAGGAACTACGGAAGGCCACGGAAACACATCAGACGTTGGACGAACCTCCGGATGCCTTCGTCAACCGGTTACGGCGGTTGTGTCTGAGGCTGGATCCCCAATGGCCGGAGGAGGACCTGGTGACACACATCATCGAGCGGATGTCGCGTGAGTACTGTAGCCAACTCACGCGTCGGGACGGCCCTCACCACCATCCTGGGGAACCCCAGAACGCCTGCTATCAAGCTCCAAGCCCGGGAAAGGACAGTAACCGCCCTGATCGACACGGCCGCTAGTCAGAACCTAGAGAGAACGGCCCGGATGGATATCCGGTGCCATCAGCAAAATCCCGACAGTGAAGTTCCACTCCGCCATCCGAGGACGAACCTTCCACGCCGACTCCCAGGGTCGGCTCGTTGCCAGCGCAGTGTTACATGACTTTGAGTGCCTCGCGACAATCGTCGAAGAGCTCGACGTCCAGATCATTCTGGGATACCCTTGGCTCCAGCAGCAAGCGGCCGTTATTGATATTCCCCGGGGCTGTATCCACGTCGGAGCCGGACAGCGTCGTACGTTGTTCTTCGACAAAATAAGAACCACCCTTCCTCCGCCGAATATCGAAGCCCTCACCGATATTCCGGCTGACACCTCGGGATGGTCGGAGCAACAGCGTGCGACCTTCAAACGCACACTCGGCGCCTTCACGGCGCTGTTCGAGGAAAGCTCCCCTACAATGACGACTGCCACTACAAAACACACGATAAGGTTACGCGACGACACACCGGTAAAGGCTCCGCGGTACCGCTATTCCCCGGAAAAGAAACGGATTATCACCGAGCAGGTGGAAAGCATGCTCGCCGCCGACGTGATCCGCCCAAGCCACAGCAGCTACAATTCACCCGTGGTTATCGTCACGAAGAAGAACGGCGAACCGAGGTTCTGTGTGCACTACCGCAAACTGAACGATCGGACGCACGATGAGGCCAGCCCCCTCCCTCCGATCCAAGAGTCTCTGCGGGATCTGGGTACCGCCAGGATATTTACCACCTTAGACATGAAGAACGGGTATTGGCAAATACCCCTTGATGAGGGCTCCAAACCATTGACCGCATTCGCGACTCCGGACGGAGCCGCCTACGAATTTAATGTAATGCCGTTTGGGTTGAAAGGAGCCCCCACAGCGTTTCAGAAGCTAATGGTGCAGGATGTCCTGGTCGGTTACTTGCGTGAGTTCGCAATCCCGTATCTAGACGACATAATAATTTACTCTGACAGCCTTGAAGAACATCAGAGACATCTAAGGTTGGTGTTCGAGCGGTTAGTCCAACACGGCCTCCGTTTGAACCTCGGCAAATGCCGCTTCGCCACCACGGAGTTGAATTATTTGGGCCACGTAGTCACATCGGACGGAAACCATCCCCAAGAGGGGCACGTCGAGGTCATCCAAAGGGCAGAACAACCCACCACTAGGAAGGGCTTACGGCGGTTCCTGGGATTGGTGAATTGGCTGCGGGAATACATCCCCAACGTCTCGGCCATCCTCGCGCCCCTGACGGACCTATTATCGCCAAAGCGACCGTTTCGATGGAACACTGCCGCCGCCCAGGCATTTCGGGAAGTCAAACAATTGGCCGCCAAACAACTCTCGCTCCATGGGCCCAACTTCGACCAACCATTCGTCCTACAAACCGATGCGAGTGCAGTAGGGGCTTCCGCCGTCCTGTACCAGGAGACTCCCGATGGAAGGCGAGTCGTGAGCTACTCCAGCGTTCGGTTCAGCCCTGCAGAACAACGCTACCACGTGAACGAGCAGGAATGTCTCGCCGTTATCTGGGCTATCAAACGCTACCGCGCCTATCTCGAGGAAAAGCCGTTCACTCTCCGCACGGACAGCAAGGCCCTCACCTGGCTCCGGCAATTCCAAGACACTCGCTCCAAGTTGATGAGATGGTCACTGCTGCTCCAGGAATTCGCCTATACAATAGAGCACATCCCCGGACGGGAGAACGAGCTGCCAGACGCACTGTCCAGGAACCCGGGTGAGGAAACCATCCCCTCCGATTTAGACAATGTAGAGCGCCTGCTACCGCAAGAAAGCCGCCCAGCTCCAGAGGTTGAGGTCCCACACCGAATTCTGCTGACAACGGATGAAGAGCCCCTGCTCCACCAGCTCCAGGACGCCCAACAAAGGGATGAGCTATTAGCCCACTACTTCCGGGACACCTCCCGCCCTCCAGAGGACAACGCCGCCGAGTCCCTCTACGTCGTCCAGAACGGCCTCTTGAGACGCCGGATGGGAGACCGGTTCCCGATCGTCACGCCACGAGAAGTGAGACGGCAGATCATCTACCGCTATCATGACCACTGCACCGCCGGCCACCCGGGGACCGAGGAGACCATCCGCGTCATCCGAGAGAGGTACTACTGGCCAACCCTCATCCCAGAAGTTACCGATCACGTCCGGAGTTGTCGCATCTGCAACGCCTTTAAACGAGGCGCCCACCAAGCCAAGGCCCCGTTGCGCCCCCACGCCCCAGCAAGGCCCTTCGAAGTAGTCCCTGTCGACGTCATCGGACCCATGACCTCCTCCAGGAACGGCAACCGTTTTGGGATCGTTGCGCAAGACCTCTTCTCCAGATGGACCGAGGTCGGCGCCGTCCCCAGCGTCAACACAGAGAAGACTGTCGCGTTTCTGGAACACATCTTCCAGCGGTTCGGATATCAAATGGCGATCCTGACCGACAACGGCCCTCAGTTTACTTCCATCACTTGGGACGCCGCCCTCAGGAAGTGGCAAGCCATCCACTGGACCACACCCATCTATCACCCGAGGTCCAACCCCGTGGAGAGGCGAAACCAAGAACTGAAGAAAGGCCTGCGGATCCAACTCGAGGGTCGAACGCCTGACCGTTGGGACGAGAAGGTGGGCATAGTCTCGTTCAACTTGCGATGCCGCCAGAATGCCGCCACAGGTTATTCCCCTGCTCGTGCGCTACTAGGATACGAACTGCAACGACCGGGGGAATGGCGTGAACACCAGCCCCGGCCGCCCGAACCACTGGGCCAACGCCTCCGAAAAGTCCACGCGAACGAGAAACGCTACCGAGAGCAGCGCTACCACCGCTCAGAAGACCCCATGCCCCTCCAGCTTCAGCCAGGCGATCTCATCATGACTAAAGTCTTCACCAAATCAACGAATCGACTTCACGCCCCGAAATGGGCGGGACCGTATCCCGTGGTTGAGACCGCGGGCCCCACCGCCGTCTGGGTGGAGCAACCCGGTGCGCACCGCGTCAAGTTACACCTGGATCACGTTCGTCCCGCCAGGCGCCCTACAGACCCCCACCCCCACACTCCACCCACTTTGGCGCATGCTGCTCCACCGATCACCGACATCACCACCCCAGCACCAGACACTGCTCCCGCGTCAACCCCAGGACCCAGTCGGGTCGAAACTTGAGTGAGTACTAAAGTGAAGCGATGCCGTGCCGAACCTGACCCACCTCAAATAACGTCTTCCCGGAGGGCGGCCGGATGTTACACCCAAGACCCTCGATAAATGCACGTACCGCGAGCGGAACCCCAGGCCGGTTCACCCCATCGCTACGCGATAATGCACGTTCCGCGAGCAGAACCCCAGGCCGGCTCACCCCATCGCTACACGAAAATGCACGTACCGCGAGCAGAATCCGAGCCGTGTTCACCCACCTCAATCGAGCCAACACGAACGATTTAAGACGTTATTTGTTGATGGGCAGGTTAGAGACTTTCTACAAAAAAGGAAAAAACTCTTACGATAGAACTTAAGTAGAAGTATAATTAGGTAATAAGAACTAAGCATGTGATCCCACGAACAGCAGCATACGAATGACGAATGACGAAGTGCCAAGGCAGGCACTCATATCTATAATTTCACGGACCGATTTACAGGCTCCACCCACCGTACCCGAAACCGCACGATAGCGGCCAACGCACCAATATGGTTGCCGTCGATCGTGTACGAAAGGTTTCGGCCAATTAAAATTTTACAACGCATCGAGCACCAGTCACAATCTAGGACTATTGTCCTGAATTTTCATTTTATGGCCAGCAAGGCCTACTTAAACCGAAACTTTCGGACCAAAGCTTCAGAGTCGCCTTGAGCGTTGGCTACCGGTTGATTAACTTCGGCCCAGGTAGCTGCAATACAGGGACTCGCTTGAGGATCCAGATCGGTTCGGCGGACTGAGCTGGGCGGAATTATCCAGGCGCGCTTATACGTATGTATCTATGTCCTTGCTTACAGTTTGTCTATATTTTGTCTATGTTCTTGACTATATTTGTCTATATTTTGTCTATGTTCTTAACTATATTTTGTCTACATTTGTCTATGTTCTTGCTTACAGTTTGTCTATATTTTGTCAATGTTCTTGACTACATTTTGTTTACATTTGTCTATGTTCTTGACTATATTTTGTCTACATTTGTCTATGTTCTTGACTATATTTTTGTCTATAATTTGTCTATGTTCTTAACTATATTTTGTCTACATTTGTCTATGTTCTTGCTTACAGTTTGTCTAAACTTTGTCTATGTTCTTGACTATATTTTTGTCGACATTTGTCTATGTTCTTGCTTACAGTTTGTCTAAACTTTGTCTATGTTCTTGACTATATTTGTCTATATTTTGTCTATGTTCCTGACTATATTTTGTCTACATTTGTCTATGTTCGTGCTTACAGTTTGTCTATATTTTGTCTATGTTCTTGACTATATTTTTGTCTACATTTGTCTATGTTCTTGCCACATTTGTCTGTATTTTGTTTACGTTCTTGACTGCATTTTTGTCTATATTTTGTCTATGTTCTTGATTAAATTTTGTCTACCCTTTGTCTATATTCTTGACTATATTTTGTCTATGTTTTGTCTATGTTCTTGACTGCATCTTTGTCTAACATTTTGTCTATGTGCATACTTGCCCAATAAACCTTGTCAGCTCGCCCACGAGTTTTCTTCACTAGGGAGCGGTAGGCCGAAACGGCCGACGACCTCGGTCGCATCACCGGCCGTTCATCGTTGCATTGTCGCGTTGCGGGCAGACCTCGAGCTAGCCGTCTGCAAATAACCCCCATGCCCGTGGTTTCTCTTCAACAACCCGACGAACGTGACACCGTGTTCACCCACCTCAATCGAGCCAACACGAACGATTTAAGACGTTATTTGTTGATGGGCAGGTTAGAAACTTTCTACAAAAAACCCTTACGATAGAACTTAAGTATAATTAGGTAATAAGAACTAAGCATTTAATCCCACGAACAGCAGCATACGAATGACGAAGTGCCAACGCAGGCACTCATATTTATAATTTCACGGACCGATTTACAGGCTCCACCCACCGTACCCGAAACCGCACGATAGCGGCCAACGCACCAATACGGTTGCCGTCGGTCGTTTACGAAAGGTTTCGACCAATCAGAATTTTACAACGCATCGAACAAAAGTCACAATCTAGGACTATTGTCCTGAATTTTCATTTTATGGCCAGCAAGGCCAACTTAAACCGAAACTTTCGGACCAAAGCTTCAGAGTCGCCTTGAGCGTTGGCTACCGGTTGATTAACTTCGGCCCAGGTAGCTGCAATACAGGGACTCGCTTGAGGATCCAGATCGGTTCGGCGGGCTGAGCTCGGCGAAATTATCCAGGCGCGCTTATACGTATGTATCTCTGTTCTTGACTACATTTTGTCTATAGTTTTCTATGTTCTTGCCTACATTTTGTCTGTATTTTGTCTATGTTCTTGACTATATTTTTGTCTATGTTTTTGTCTCTCTTCTTGACTACATTTTGTCTATATTTTTCTATGTTCTTGCCTACATTTTGTCTGTATTTTGTCTATGTTCTTGACTACATTTTGTCTACGTTTATTGTCTATGTTCTTGACTATATTTTTGTCTATGGTTTGTCTATGTTCTAGACTATATTTTTGTCTCTGTTTTGTCTATGTTCTTGACTACATTTTAGGTCTATATTTTGTCTATGTTCTTGATTACATTTTGTCTACATTTTTGTCTATGTTCTTGACTATATTTTTGTCTATGTTTTGTCTATGTTCTTGACTACATTTTGTCTACATTTTTGTCTATGTTCTTGGCTGCATTTGTTGTCTATATTTTGTCTATGTTCTTGACTATATTTTTGTCTATGTTTTGTCTATGTTCTTGATTACATTTTTGTCTACATTTTTGTCTATGTTCTTGACTATATTTTTGTCTATGTTTTGTCTATGTTCTTGACTGCATTTTGTCTACCATTTTGTCTATGTGCATACTTGCCAACAAACCTTGTCAGCTCGCCCACGAGTTTACTTCACTAGGGAGCGGTAGGCCGAAACGGCCGACGACCTCGGTCGCATCACCGGCCGTGCATCGTTGCATTGTCGCGTTGCGGGCAGACCTCGAGCTAGCCGTCTGCAAACAACCCCCGTGCCCGTGGTTTTTCTTCAACAACCCGGCGAACGTGACACTATCACTACGAGACGCCCATGGTCGAGTGGTTAGCATTCAAGCTACGTGGTCTCTGGGTCGTTGGATGTACTCCCGCTTTTTTTTTCTTCAACACTGGTCATATTCTTTCATATACATATATTACGATTCAAAGGTAATATAGTGAAAAAATACGTGTATATTTTTGAATTTTCAATGTTATTTAGCTGTTTACTAATTTTTATTATTACAAAAAATATATTATTTATAATTATCGACAAATAAATAAGCAAAAGCATAGAGTTTTCCAATTACAATTAATGGTCGGAAGTGCTTCGAACATTAAAAGTTGTAGAATATTTTTCATTCCGACACGGGAAACAAATTAAAACGCCATCTACTACATCGTATGATGCAATCTTCCCGCATGCACAAGGCATCTTCAGAGTTCCTATGGAAAAGCAAACCTCGTTGTCATTTTAAAAGAACCATGCGTGATGCAACATTTTCGTAAATATCAGTGCTAATAATTGGTGATGTACTATAGAATGTATTTTAAAAGCATCTTCACGAGAAACAACTTCTTGTTCGATTTCTATTAAATAATAATATTAATATTTATATTAATGATCTGTTCATGGAATTAAATTGCGAATTTCTTGGATATGCCGATGATTTGAAAATCTATATTGTAATTAACTCTACCGCTGGTTGCATCAAATTACAAATTAATTTATCTTTGATGGAGGAGTGGTGCCCGCAGAATAGAATTTTGTTAAATGTAAATAAGTGCACGGTGGTTTCCTACACTAGATGCGCTAATGCCATTACTTACGGCTATACAGCTAGTGGCGACCTACTACACAGGGATAGCAGGGTTAGGGATCGGGAAATACTTTTCGACTCCGCGCTCACCTTTTCGTAACATATCTCTTCAACATGCTTATCTGCCTCTAGGGCATTAGGTTTTCTTATAAGATCTTGCCATAATTTTAATAATCCCAAGACCCTGATAGCTCTATACAATTCCTTGGTCCGGAGTAAGCTTGAGTACGCCTCCTTGATCTGGTCCCCATATTATGCATACCATCAAACCTCACTTGAGCGAGTTCAGAAGCGGTTTTTGAAATATCTTTCTTTTAAACTTACAGGAACTTATACCGATCGTAATATACACTATACGTGTTTATTGAATCTACACCACTTCCAATCATTGTGCTATAGACGTGAGAGATATAGTGCGGGATTTCTGCTGAAATTGTTAACAGATGAAATTGATTCTCCGTCCTTGCTGTCCAATGTTGGTTTTCACGTACAGCCTCGGAATACCCGCTCTTCGGTAACTTTCAGCTTGCCAAATGCAAGAACCAATCTTTTAATCAATTCTCCAGTATCGCAGATGATTAGGAGCTTTCATACGTTTTATGCTGACAGTTTTCTGTGCTGTTGCGGGGGAGGGGAGAATTGTGTCGCTCTTTGCATTTACATAACGCATATAGTGTATGCATATACGTTTTCTCTCTCTTCTTTTTTCTTTTACTTTGTAACTGTTTCACTTCAATTTTGTAAATTGTATTAATTTTGTTGTATGTTTTGAATGTTTTTTTCTTTTTAGTATATTAATCTAATGGCAAACTTAATTTGTGTGAACTATTGTACTTGCTGTATTGTAATACAGTATTTGTTTTTGTCCAGTAACTGGTGTAATCTGTTGGACAAATAAAGATCATTATTATTATTATTATTATTATTAAATATGAATAATTTTGAAGGCACGCTAAACGTGCTTTAATGACGCCACGTGTCTTAATTAATGTTTTCAGTACTTCCGTGGTGATTTTGTCAAATAAACTACTAAATGCACTGGGCAATAACACTATTCTTACTGCCCGCTTTTTCTACGTTTTCGGAGTTCCAGCCGAACTTTCTCTTTTCACCTGTTACCCGGAACATATGAGGTTAACCACGCCAAACTTCACCACGAACGCTATTTGCGGATGAGCAGGTCTAATATTCAGTTATGTGTTCATGTGCACATCAATATGCCCTACACCTTAACCTATGTATGCCCCCATATGTAGCCATCGATTTGTTCCAGTGTACACGATATACGGTGCGACTGCGTTCCATCAAATGGCCCAGGTCTGCAGGCCGGGTACTTATACATATGGCTTCCGGTGACCGCCAACTAGCCACGCTCCCTGCGTTTTCATTGGTCGACGGATGCTATATAAACCCGGTCGCTGCAACCATTTCTTCAGAGCCGCCTTGAGCGTTGAGTCGCGGTTAGTTATCTAGCCCAGCGGCCTGCAACATAGGGGCTCGCCTGAGGCTCCTAAAAGGCCTGAGCGCCGATCGGGCTATCCGTAGTCAAGCGATCCGCAATACAGCCGGCTCATTTGGAACCACGGTCTATACCGCGCTGTCCCCGTTATTTTATTATTGTATTTCATTGTTGAATGTTATTATTGTGTTTTATTGTTGTTTATTTTGCATTTCCTTTCCAGCATTTAACCGTTTGTTTCGTGTTCTTTACTTGTTTTTTCTCCCTATTTACTTATCTACGTATTGTAACCCGTTTATTTTGATTATTATTTATTTGTGTGATTCTACAATAAACTGTTAGCCATTTGAACGTGTGCCTTCGTCTCCCGGGAGAGGTACGGCCAAAGAGGCCGTCTAAGTTGAGCGATTGCCGCTGCCGCCCATATCGCGGATGGTTGACATTGTTGTCTAGGGCCGAGCTGAATTAGCCTTTCCAACCCGATTTCACCATCCGAAAGACCCGCCGGGTAACACACCCCGATAGAAATTTTACAACCAAATATTTCTTAACGGTGTTCTTAACGTTTTTATTTGCGTTCAGTGATATTTTCTTATTTAAAATTAATAATTTTAAAGGAAGAAGTTCGAAAAAGGTCCAAGAAATGTTCCTTAAATATTAATTTTTTGCTAGCCTTTTTATCATAATCCGATTTGTTGTATGTAATTGTTTTTCTTTTAGCAAAAGGTAATCAATTTCAAAGTAAAATATATGTTGATTCAATGTTTTTTATGCTCAGGTTTGACAAAAGTTATTTGTCTTTTTATTAATTGTCATATATATTGTCTACGCCATGGGCGATAGGAATATATTTAAAAAAAAAGCGCGCCAGGGGCATTGTTCCGTAAAGTTCGTGTGATATAGCTATGTAGATCTTAGGAAGTAAACAGTGTTCCGATTCTTGTATCTTTCAACAGAATAATCTGGGAACCCACAAGTTGTATTATTTTACAGTACTATACAAGAAAAAAGCACGTTTAAGTGAAACGCAAACAATATAAATTTTAATGATGACTGGTTTGGACACAAGTCTCGGAGACAGAAGGAAGTTTGTGAATTGTTCAATAATAAGTACTTTGATGGGCTTATTACGCGACAATAAGGAAGGTAGAACGCAAATTGTGGGACTTGTGTCAAGTAGGAGATAACCTTACAAGAGATCATCCGGCAATTACAAGAGAAAAAATTGGATTTTGTATTAACTTGTCAAGGAAACCCTCACAAATCAACTAGAGAACTTGCGCACGCATTGCATACGAGTGCATTGTGGGTAGTATGAGAAAGTATTCCATTAAACATAAACGAAGCATGACCAACAATAATTTCACAACGTAAAAAAATTAGTAAAATTCTGGGTGCTTAATGTTGTTTTATTCCTGCACACCCCATTACTCCAAGTCCCTAATACACTTGGACATGCACGACAAGTTACCAACGAGACAACTTAATAAAAACGAAAGTCACGCGCACGCGTAATTTTCGCTTGCTATGTTTACCTAGGTTCCTTTTAAAGGATTCACTATTCAATTACATGCCTTTCAACATATTTTTCTAACAAGAAGTCCTATCTGTATATATAGAAATGGATCGTGGTTTGTTCGGATGCTTAAATCTTGGAAAGGACTGGACCAAATTAGATACTTCTTTCTGCGGATTTGTTCGTAATTGCTACGCGAAGGTGTAGGAAAAAAGAAAAGTCAAAAAACTTTTGGGTAAAACGAAGTTTGCCGAGGTCGCCTAGTAGTTTAAATAAATTGCTTAGAAAGATGCGCTGTAGTATATTACTGAATGACGAATAAAGATGAGTCATGCATCTGGGACTCCGCACAGGTGGTCGTGCTTTGTTCGGTGGCCTGGCTGGATGGACGTACACAGTATGTGAGTGTTTGATTAGAGAAATCCAATAATTAACAATATCAGGCAGTACAATTGGCGACGATGATAAATGAAAGTCTTCGAAAATTTTAGTAAGTACATATGAAATTATAATTTCTAATAAGCATGAATAAACATACATTATGTATATATATGTATATATATATATATATATATCAAAAAAAGAGAAAAAATTATCAAATTGATCATAAAATAATGCATGTGTACATTTTGTAATTTAGTGTTCGTAAAATCATTGTGATCATAAAAACTAATCATGGTGATTAGGAACAAATTAAACGAGTATACTGGCGAACATGGTGTTCGTAAGATCATGGGGATCATAAAAACTAATCATGGTGATTAGAAAAAGTAAAGGAAGTATACTAGCGAACATGGTGTTCGTAAGATCATCGTGATCATGAAAACTAATCTTGGTGATTAGGAACAAATTAGAAAGTATGTTAGTGAATATGGTGTTCGTAAGATCCTGATGATCATTATTATAAACTACATTATATATATATATATATATATATATATATATATATATATATATAGATAGATAGTGCGTTTTATATTATAAGAATATGAGTGTGAACGGCTTTAATGCTTTTATTACACCACCGGCGGTAATAACTACCTGGCCTCTCTATACGGTTGCCATTTACGCAAACAAACCGCTCAGGTCCGTAATGACAAAATTTAAGTAAATTGTAATTACTGCAATTTATATGAAGTAAAGTTTAATAATAATAGAAGTACCAACAGTTGTTAATTGTGTCATTACGGACCTGAGCAGTTTGTTTGCGTAAATGACAATCGTATTGAACGGCCAGGTAGTTATTGCCGCCGGTGGTGCAATAAAAACGTTAAAGCCGTTCACACTTATATTCTTATAATTTACAGGGGAACGTAATGGCAAATCTACCAACACTAAAAAAATTCGACTGTGAAGACAGAGCATGCTCAGTAGGACTACGATGGGATAAATGGAAGGGAGATTTCTAAATGTACTCAATAACGGCCAACATCGATAATGCGATTAAAAAAAAAAGGCAGCTTTGCTACATACTGGTGGATTAGCTTTGCAGGAAATTTACTATAATTTACCTGGAGTAAATGTGGATCAAACCAATGAGGAACAAGATGTTTACTCAGTGGCTTTAAACAAACTAGATGAATATTTTTCGCCTAAACAAAGTAAAGTTTATGAGCGTCACATCTTTAGACTTATGAAATAAGAACAATGCGAAGATATCAAGCAGGAACATGCAAATTTACTACTATTGAAGAAAATCTCATTGACCAAATAGTGGAGAAGTGTAGTTCCATTGATTTAAGGCAGAAAATACTAGCAGTCGGAGACACCATTACACTTAACGGCATAACCGCGGAAGCAAATGTAATGGAAACAGTCGGTCGACAAAAAGAATAGGTACTTGCAGATAAAGAGAGTAGATGCAAGAAAAAGACACCTCATTTCTAGAACTCCATGTACCCTTTGTGGCAAATATCATTCTAGTAGTGAAAACAACTGTTCAGTGATCGATAAGAATTGTCGGCTTCAGGGGTCCTTTTGAAAACTGCTGCCGGACAAGCCCGCGCAAAAGGAAGAATTTCAAAGGAAACAGAAAGGGAAGAAAAGTCTGAAGGTGAACGAGAAGGTTTATAATAAAGAAATGGATTACCTTTTTCATATAGACAACGACAGCGTAATATCCTGCGACGTAGGAGGAGTAGGAATCGAGATGTTAATAGATTCCGCATGAAAGTATAACATACTATGCGAAGAAACATGGAAGCGTTTGAAACTCGCTAAAGTTAGAGTATGCAACCAAGTGAAAAATCCAGACAACGTATTCATGGCTTACGCTAGCACTAACCTACTAAGTCTAATTGGCTCTTTTGAGGCAACAATTATTGTCGGGGAACAAAGGAAAATAGCCAGGTTTTACGTCATAGAGAAGGGTACTAGAGATCTTTTAGGAGAAACGACAGTAATAGCATTAGGTGTTTCAAAGATTGGAATGGACGTAAATACCATTTTACCATACCCGAAATTTAAAGACGTGATAGTGGATATACCCATCGATATCACCGCTAAATCTATCAGTCAACCATATAGACGAATTCCTATACCACTGGAGGCTAAAATAAATGAGAAACTTCAAGAATTAGTAGACTTCGACATTATGGAGCCGGTAAATGAGCCATCGGAATGGGTGTCACCGATAGTACCAATTTTGAAGGAAAATGACGAAGTTCAGATATGTATTGTGTACTGAGAATTTAGTCAAATTTCTTAAACAAAATTGCATCGGATTAGTAGAATAATTATAAAATTTAGGTACTAATTCCTTTAATGTAAATGTGGTGCCCTTTGTATGATCACTTACATTTCTATTTTCTTTTACATACATATCTATGCTCAATATTTTCTAATGTTTTATTTAAATCATCTAATTCACTCTTACTCTCCTGTGAATTTTCGTCTATTTGTTTTCTTTGTCCATTTACCAGCGAAGTTAAATTGTCTATCATAGATGTGATTTTCTCTATAGCCTTTTCCATATTTTCCTCACTACTACTTGCCTCTGTGTCCCCATCAAGACGTGTTTTCGGCATTTTGAAATTCTATTAATACAATGATACAATGAAATAAAATTAATGAAAAAATATCAAATTTAAATGAACTATATTTAGGGTTGTCCCACGCTTTGGAAGCCAAATTTGTACTGAGAATTTAGTTAAATTTCTTAAACAAAATTGCACCGGCCTAGCTCTTAATCTATCTATATTAGTAAAAATGAATTTCCACATGTATGATGGAGCATCACTTGAGAACGGCTCAACCGATTTGGTTGATTTCTTTCTTGTTGTTTTCGTAATTATCAGGACCAGGTTTGTATGGAAGAAAATTTTTGGAAAATCCACGGAAAAAGTCGGAAATTTTGATGGTATTCTTGTCTGGGCAAGTATGATCCCACCAATGCAAATCGCAAAAGGCCGATAAGAGTTAAACTGGCTGCTGAAGAGAATGTTCTATCACTTTTGCGTAGTTGTGGACGACTGCGTAGTTCTACTTGGTCATTTGTCTCTGTTTCGCGGGATCAAACTCCGATGGAACGCGAACTATATCGGAGCGTCAAGTCTGAGATGCAACGTCGGGTTGAGGGCGGGGGAAGGGATTTGCGCATTAAATGTCATTTTGGTGTACCGACAATTACGAAGATTAGCTCGGAAAACTAACCCAGCCCAACAGTAATAATAACATAATCCTAAATATTTATTATCAAAATACCCGCGGTCTTCGCTCCAAAACACATGAAGCTTATATCAACGTTTTGAATTCAATTTTTGATATTTTTATATTAACGGAAACTTTGTTGAACGCCTCTGTAACAAATGATGAAATCTTTACCAATCAATTTCATGTTTGTCGTGCTGACAGGAAATTTAATATAGTAAATCCTTCCATTGGTGGCGGGGTTTTAATTGCACTACATAGTCATGTTAAGTTTGAGCTTGTGGATGCATCCGCTCTGATCAGTATTGTTCCGATTATTGATATTGTCATCTGCAAATGTATTTTTTCTACTTATAAATTTTATATTGTTGGTTTGTATATTCCTCCACGTGCTGGCGCGGAGGATGACACGTTGGTTTTTGAGCCATAAGACGTTTTGCTCCTAGATTATCTCGTTTTAATAGTTGGGGATTTCAATACGCCGAATTATTCCTGTCCTGCTTCTGTTGATGCCAAGGTCCACGCAATTAACTGCATCTCCTACTCGCTAAACTTCTCTCAGCTAAATAACAGTACTAATCATCAGGGAAAATTGTTAGATCTTTTTAATCAATGTTACTCCTCAGATTGCCGTTGGCCGTGAGCTGTCCCCACTGGTACCTGAGGACCCATATCATCCAGCACTCTATGTAACTCCAAAGGCTCCCTGTCTCTGTTAGCTCATTGCCTTTTCCTTCAAATAGTAACGTCCGCTACAACTTTCGCAAAGCTGATTACGTTAACTTATACAACCGTCTATTTTTAAGTGACTGGTCCTGCTTGAATAACTGTGGTAATGTGGATGATTGTGTTGATTTATTTTATGAAATCCTAAATGAATTTGTTCCTCTCCACTCCGGCCCCCGTCAAAGTGCATTCCCACCGTGGTTTACTAAGTGTATCACAGACAACCTTAAACTAAAGAGATATTACCGTCGAAGGTGGAAATTCACTAACCTGGTGAAATTCTATAATAAATTTTCTCGATTAAGAAGAATCACTAAAGACCAGATCAGTGTTGCCTATAAAAGTTTCTCTAGTAGGGCCGAATCTGAGTTGCGACGTGATCCACGAAAAATTTGGGAGTTTGTTCGTCTCAAACAGGGGACTGCGCGTATTCCACGGGTGATGCATTGTGAAGGGTTAATTTGCCACAACCCTGAGGACATAGTTGGTGGCTTCGCCACTGTGTTTTCCCAAGCATATTCTTCTGTAGTGCGGTCTGATATATGCGAGCAATTTGGTGTTGGGTCATCCGTTAACGATACACCTAACATTTCCTACGTAACTGAGAGTCAGATCTTGTGGAGCATTAATAAACTTGGTTCCAATCTGAATGCAGACGATGACCGAATTCCGGCTCTACTTATTAGGGACTGTCGTATGGTATTCGTCAATCCATTAAGGATTATATTTAATTTGATTCTGCGAACAAGCACTTATCCATCAAAATGGAAAATTACTCGAATTTGTCCAATTTTTAAGAAAGGTGACAGAGCTGACTTAAAGAACTATAGGCCAATATCACTATCAGTGATCGCTTACTTTCCCTATTCCGTTCATATTTGACTAATAGGTATAATTATGTCCAGTATAATGGCTTTAGATCATCTGAGTTTCTGGCTACATCCGATGTCCCTCAGGAATCGAACTTGGGTCCGTTACTGTTCCTTTTATTTATTAATGACCTCTTCAACTTATTAACGTGTTCGGCATAAGCTTACGCTGACGATTTGAAGATATTCTGTCGTGTTGAAAGCCTTGAGGATGCATGTGTACTTCAGGAAAATCTCGAGATTCTATGGGACTGGTGTCACATAACACTGAATATTGAGAAGTGCAGCGTAGTCAGATACACTCGTAGGAGAACTACACTGGATTTTGGATACAATATAAATGGTCAAACATGATCGACGAAGCAAACTATCAGAGATCTGCTATGAATGCTTAATTTTGGTTTTATTTTTAAACTGTTGGGCAGAATAAAGATATTTATTTATTTATTTATTTATTTATAAGAAACAAGCATCTTTATGTCAAATTTGACGTTTTATTACGTGAGATGAGGCACAGTTTGACAGTTCTGCAGTCTGGCTGTCGCATATTTTCATAACAAAATAAGAAAAGGTGTAGAGCTTAAAGGTCTTGCAACCAAGTCATTAAAAACCATTAAAAAAGAAGTGTGACATTTTGCGAAGTGGTTTCATTATAGTGTCCTGGAAAGGTTAATTTGGTGTATTTGGAAAAATGCCACAAATAAGGCGTCGAAATATGGGTCGACGTACGCGCAATGCAACAGAATGACACGATCGTCAAGTCAATGAGACCAACGAAGAGTGTAGACACCGGTTAGACGCAAATCGAATAAGAATTTTCAAGCGCGAGCAATTATGATTTCGGAACAACGGATCCAGTCAAGTTCGACTCGTTCAGTTGGAGATAACGTACAAAATAATTTGGAACATAGACAAAACAGACGGGCCAATGTAACTCTAAAGTTAACAATGAATATGCGAGTCGCGTTACAAAATGACGAATCGGCGAAAGTGTTTTCCACGCAACTATTAGGCATTGGCAATGGAAAAATTCCGGTTGACGCTTTCGCTGGCCTAATTTCGTTTCCACCTAATTTTTGTCAATTCACAAAGTCGGAAGAGAGGTTGATTACGAAAGTGTTCTTTAATATTAATTCAGATTACAAAAACCATGTATTGTTGAGCGAATGAGCTATTTTGTGTGCAACATAAAAATTCAAAGTCAAATCGCTGGCCAATTGCATTCATTTAAGTCAAGCGATTCAATTACTGATCCAAATGAAGTAGTCAATTATCCAGTTGAATTTTTGAATTCATTGTATTTGCTAGGAATGCGGTTGCACAATTTGCAGCTCAAGATCGACTCGGTGGTAACCATGTTATGCAATCTGAACCAACCGAAACTACAGCCTTGGCCATATGTCTGAAGCACCATCGATTTCTGTAGGTAAACTAAAATTACGAAACAAAAATTAAACTATAGGTATTTATACATTTCAAATACAAATTTAGTAATCAGTATTTATAATATATTAATATGGTAATAATAATATGGTATCAGAAAAATTTACTACGGTACAAGGGGTTACGCAGGGTGGAGCACTGAGCCCTCTGTTGTTCGTAATATATGTGGATGAAATAGTAAAGGAAGCAAAATTAGGAAGTGAGCCGATAAATATAGGATATAGAAAACTTGGGAGAATAGGATTGTCAGAATCTTTATTTGCGGATGATACAGCCATTATAGCAGGAAGTGCGAAAGAATTGGAGGAGAACTTGGGAACGTGGAATGAAACTTTAAAAAATACTGACTGAAACTAAATAAGGATAAAATAAAAATACTAGTGGTCAGTAAGGACAAGAAGAAAGTGAAGATAAAGATAGAGGGAGTAGAAATAGAACAAGTAAGAAAGTATAAATATCTGAGCGTAATATTGGAGGAAGGTGGCAAACAAGAAATGGACATAAACCATAGAATAAAAAAACTATATTATGCAATAAACAAAGTTCTAGTAAATAGCAAAAAAATAAGCAGACAAACAAAATTAAGTGTATATAAAACAGTGTACAGACCGGTACTAGTATATGGGAGTGAATCGTGGAATCTGACAAAAAAGGAAAAAGTAGAATGCAGGCAATGGAAACGAAATTTTTAAGGAGAGTTAGAGGGATAATAATAAAATACCGCATAAGAAACACAACAATAAGAGAAGAGCTGGAAATGGAATCATTGGAAAAATACATCGAAGAAAGACAGCTGGGCTGGTGGGGACACTTACAGAGAATGAATGGAGAAGTGCCAGTTAAGAAAATCTGGGAAATCAAAAGCAACAACAGGAAAAGAAGAGGTAGACCAAGAAGGCACTGGGCAGCAATGATAGCGGAACTATTGGAGGGGAGATGGTGGACATGGGTGGGTGGACTGGGCTCGTTACTTATGTCGGTAGCGTTAGAACATGTTTCTCTACTATCGCACGGCTTTGTGGTTTGGATTGGTTCGTTTTGCCTTGTGTAATACCTTCTATTTTGATTTTGATACTGATTTTGATATTGATTTTGGTGTTATTTTTGCTATGGTCTGGTTTGGTGTGTATGCATATTACTTCTTGGGAAGGATGGCTGGGTGTGTCTAAATGGTTGTCTAAATTCTCGTGCATTATGGGTAAATGTGTCATTTACTTGTCTATGGCTGGTCAGCCGCCAGCTTATGTAGGGGGAATAACGCAGTGCTCTCACTAACACTGTGCCGTAACTGCTAGGATATGGAGAAGTCCGGCTATAATCTCCTCGTGGTGGCCACCGGTAACAGGAGCCTCAGTACGGTCATGTCTCTGCTGGGGGCTGCCAGGCAAATATAATCGGGCTAAGAGATAAAACTCTAAACAAACCCCAATCCAAGACAGAAGAGCATATCTCGAGAGATGAATGGCTAGTGGGTTAATCTAGTTCCTAACATGCGGACTTGGGATGCCCAGGCGGAGTCCCATTTAAATAAATGCCTTACTGCGCTAGCGGGCCTCTGGCGTAGCTTGCCCTTTACTCGTGGGTACAAAAATAGAACACTTAAATACAAAAGCACAAGAAACACCAACAAAACAACAAAAAATAATAAGGAGGCACAAACACCTCAAAAGGAAATAGAGGCAGAAAAATCCTCAACTGGAACTGGGGCGATAGTAACTCCCAGTGAAACAACACGTGAAGAAAGGCCAAAGAGCGGGAAAAGAGAGGTTGGCATACCTACTCAAAGAAAGCCTTCGTAAGGAAGAGGCATACGCAAAGGCCTTGCACCCAATGGCCACAGACCAATGGCTAAAGCGAGGGCAGAACAGATGGTCCGAGAAGGCAAAGGTCTGAAGAGGCGACGCCACCTGGAGCCACAGCAAAAAAGAAGCCGAAGGACGAACAACCGGGCACCTCGCGAGCTGCAAAAGCACAGCAACAAAACAAAACAAAACATCCAAAACTTCGATGTCCACTAAGAGGCGGCCCACTGCCTCATATAAGGACATCGCAGCAGGAATAAAAATTGCGGTTCTGGCAAAGGACTATCCAAACACGTCCCTCACGACTCAACAAATGGACTCCACCTAGAGCATGACGTTTGAAGAAATCATAGCTGGCAAGGATCAGGCCACAAAACCTGCCTTTTGAGATGCACCTACAAAGCAGGATACTTAGTTCTGCATTGCAAGGACAGTGCGTCAGCCGAATGGGTCAAGACAAACATCAGCAACTCATCAACAAAGGTGCCTCGCTGATGGTCACAGAGGAACATAAGGTTCCTCACTCTCGGTTAGCAGTAGGCTACTTCCCAAACTCAAAAATGCTGAACACAAACAAGATCCTGGATCTGCTACAGGGGCAAAATAAAGGCCTCTTCGTCGAATCGTGGCGATTACTAAAAAGAGCTGAGAAGGGCTCTCACGTAACAATGGTCCTTGCGGTGGACCAAAATCAGCAGCCAGCCTCACGCTATCCAACGGCAAGGTAAACTTCCGCTTTGGCCAAATAGCACTCAGGCTGAATGCTGGTTCAACAGATGGAGGCGGTAGAACTGGAAGAAAAGGACGCAAGTCCTCCTTCCAATCCCAACAGAGCAAGAACAGAATAAAGTGTCTTCAAACAAATCTTCACCATGCTAGTGCTGCATCTGCCGAAATTAGCAGGAGGTTTGCTGGTGACACCATCAACATAGGGCTCATCCAAGAGTCCTGGATATCAAGAGGCCGCATTCAAGGACTCAAAATACAAAATACTCAGGTAATTTATGACACCGGCGCAGTCAAACCAAGAGCTGCGCTTATCATGAACACCGATATTAATTTCTTGCCTCTCACAGAATATATTGACGGCGACACTACAGTGCTAGTTGAGGTGGCCTCGAACGGAAGTAGGAGAGAGGTCGTTATCGCCTCAGCCTACTATCCGGGGACACAGACGAAGCACCACCTTCAAATATCAAGGGCCTGGTGGAATATTGTAGATGCTATAGAAAGACCCTAATCATCGGCTGTGATGCAAATGCCCACAACACAGTCTGGGGTAGTACGGACACAAACAACAGGGGTGAGTCACTCCTAGAATATCTATTACTTACAAATATGGGGATTGTAAACAGGGGGAATAATCCAACGTTTATCAGCGCCATTAGGGAAGAGGTTCTTGATTTAACCCTCGTAACCAACAAATCTCTTGACATGATTAGTGACTGGAGGGTCTCTGAAGAGGACTCTATGTCGGATCATAAACATATATTTTTTGAAGTGAGGGGATTGATGAAGAGTCAATCGCTCTACAGAAACCCCAGGGCAACAGATTGGTCGAAATATTCCGAAGATTTGCAGTCCAAAATCACTGGAAATATATTTCCTACTACATCAACTGGGGACCTGGACGCATCAGTTGAGAAACTGACTGATGCAATCATATCCTCATTTCAAGACAGCTATCCTCTCAAGATAAAATCCTCCA
Source organism: Chrysina gloriosa (assembly GCA_038088585.1). Taxonomy (NCBI): domain Eukaryota; kingdom Metazoa; phylum Arthropoda; class Insecta; order Coleoptera; family Scarabaeidae; genus Chrysina; species Chrysina gloriosa. Next base: position 65,348,987 of record CM076087.1, read on the forward strand.
CGAAAAGGGCACCTTGGTGGCGCGGAAATCTTGAAAAACTACGCAGCATAGCAAGATTGGAATTTAATAACGCTAAAAAATCAAAAAGTGGGATAGGTACAGAGAAACCCTAACCACCTTGTTACGTTTTTTTTTTGTTTCGCCTGTATATATGGCCTATTTGTTTAACACCTAGATTTGGTGGCCGAATGATTTTTGTGAATTTTCGCAAAGTATCTAAAAAAGAAGAAAGAGAAAAGAAAGAGATTTCAATTCGGCATACGCTGGACCTGCATCGCCGCTTATTTGGGTTACGTAGGTCGAGCGAAGGTGAATGTGATTTTTGACGCCGAGGTCCGGCAAATAGAAAAAGGTGAGCGGTCGACAAGATTTGTAATTCTTGCTAGAAGATACGCTTTTGTGGCGGATAAATGAATCGAACGTCGACTATTAGGAAACGATTTTGGTTTTGAATTGGATCGTCGAATTATTGAGTTCGTTTTGGGTATCGGTTCGACTTACGCGTTTTGCGGAAAAAACCTTTTCTACTTCCAACCGACATTTTGGAACTCATGTCCGAACGAACGGTAATGTATTAGATCAATTAGCTTTTTCTTTATTTAGTTTTGTTTCTCTTTCTCGTTTTAGACTTTTTTAGGGACGCTATAATTTTCTTGTATCAGCAACGATATAATTTTGAGTATCATCTATAATTGTCGATTTATGGTGCATCCCCTGCGATTAATCACCTTTAATAAGCCGTAACTGTGAAAGTTTGCTGGTATACACGAGCTGATTGTATCAAATCATCTGTCACCGATCATCATCGATGAGGCGGAAGTTCGAGCGAAACCACGGGGTTGTCGCGATTTTGTTCTTGCCGTCCACTCGCTGAATCGAGGAAAAGTATGGTGTATTTCTGTTCACACGTACATCAGGAAGTGTGTCCCGGAAGCAAGTCAGTACGAACCTTTAAATTTTAGTGTGTTAATCGATTTTGATATGTGTCAAACTTTTAATTCGTAATTATTACTTTGTTCGCCCGCTAAACAGCCTTCGTATTCTTTTATTATCCCCGTGTAATGACAGGGATGTAACTTTTCTTCTGCACTATAATTTTGGATCAGACAAGTGATATAATTTCATGCGGAAACATTGGTACATAGTTAGCCACGAAGCTGTCGCCATAGTTGTAAATACAGAGTCTGGAATAAAAGTTTCGGTCGCAATAGTAGAGCTTGGGGGACAGTCCGGTAGCTTGGATGAGTTTTGAGTTTGTCGCTCCTACCGAATCATTGGGGTGTATTCGGATAGTAGTGAATTATTTTAATTTTAATTTTAATTTTTTTATTTTGAAAAGCGATCGAAACGTTTGTGTAAAGCAGCTCTGATTTTCATCCAATGATTTAATATTTTTCTTGTTTAGTAAAAGTTGTATTACGACATCGGTTTTCTTTTGTTTGTAAAGACCTGATAATTGTTGGCGCATAAACACTTGCGGTTTCGGCTTCAACTTTTACATATTTGCTTTTACGTTCGCCAGAACAACTATTTCGCGTACGGTTGTATGGTACCATTCTTCCGACGCTATTAAGATGTAAGTACGTCACCTTCCGCGTCGCAACAATATTTAGCGTCTATTCATTTTGTTGTCCTCAAATTTTATTAATTTCATAACGCATTTACATGTTACTTTGTCACAACATTTCTCTTGTAATATACGTTTCTGGTCTCGCAAGTAACTAGTCGTTATTGGAGAGATATTTGGAACCTTACCGGTATAGATACCTCCTCCTAAATCTTTCCATTTAGGTTCCTACTTACCAGTCCGCTCTGAGGGAATTTTTTTGAGCAGGTGGTGTCGTCATTACCATCGGTTGGTTTCGATCGAACCCACATCCCCCAGCACTGCGAGCTAACGGCATTGCATTGCATTGCACAAAATGGTTCTAGACATCGAAAAGGCTTTGGGCTCGAAGGAGATAGCCTTATGTGCGTTTATGGACATTGAGGGCGCCTTCGATAATGCGAACGTCCTTGCAATGGAAACAGCACTCTTTAATAGAGGAACTGATTCAGCGGTAGTAAAATGGGTCAGCTGTATGCTGAACCAAAGGTCGATTAGAGCCTCACTCGGATCTACAGCTAAATTTTGAAGATTTGAATCTATCTAATTCATCATAATATCTAAGAAGCACACAAAAATCAAAAAATATGCAGAAAAACAAATTAGACGCAAATTTTAACAATATTCCCCAAACAGTGCTTCACAGAAATGGTAGTGACATTATGATCAAAAATGATCAAACTGTATGTAGAATAAGTTAATGATCAATTATGTACATATATCTGTAACAGTAGTGACACACATTTTGTTATATTGCATATATATCAGGTAGTTATTAATGCCTAACAACATAAAAAACAATAAACAGTTGTTGATGCTATATTAGTGCATTATAGCCGTTTTCCAAACCAACGCTTGTTCACCATGTCTTCACCACGAACATAACATACTGGCGACGAGGATGGTTGTAAAAATCAAGGCAAGTGGACCATTATATTCTGAAATATGAACACTGAACAATTTCAGCAATTTCTTAGTATACAAGTACAACAACAACAACAGATCACAAAATTAGTAGGAGCATTGGCAACAAACACATTACAGTGTAATACAAACACCAATGTAAATGAAGAATCAAGAAGATCGGAAAATGAAACAAAGCACGGCTAAATATGAGGACAAGACACCTTCGATTTTCGCAAAAAAATTAAAGCACCGTAAAGGAGACCTAAAGGGTGATAAATTATCTAAAGAAAAGTTTTGTGGGAGATGCTTCTCAGAGTCACAATTTAAGAAAAACGGTTCTACCTTGAAGTATTTACGTTACGTTCAGATGGAGTTTTCTTATGTATTTAATCACATAAATACAATTTGTAATACATTTATAATAACTTTCATCCTCTTTCTACGAATATACGTTCAAATATTAATATAATTTTCAGTAATTTACCAACATTTTCACTTTTTCTGAGATGTTAAAATGTATGACTTTCTAAATGACAAATGACTGGTAGCTACCAGTACCAACTTAAATAGATGTATATTTATATAATTCTTCTTATTCTTCTTCGAAGCGGTCTATTATTCATTAAACGTTGGTTAAATAGCCATATACGGAAAAATTGATTGATGGAGGAACTTGCGTATTCTTATGATTTTTTCTGTTCATATTTGTTTTTTTTTCAGGATATGTTTTGGATATGTATATCATACATAAAAAAATTAGTAAGTTCAAGTAAAATCGTAGATATCGACGAATGGTAGCAACCAGTAGCAACTTAAATAAAAGTGCAGTTTTGTTTATTCTTATTATTATTGTCATTGCGTTTACAATGGCTCAAATCAATTTAATTGATTTATACAAATTATGTAATTCAGATAAAATTTAAATGGGTCGCCAACTAATGCAGTGGAGATTAATCCCCAAAGAGGGTAGCTACATGTGCTCTCGTTATGGGATGTGGTGTGGGATGGTTTTGGATCGGGTGTTTTGATCCGGATGGTGTGGTATGGTTTGGACCGGGCTGTGTTGGTTTGGGTCGGGTGGTGTGGGATGGTTTGGGCCGGATGATGTGGGATGGTTTTGGGTCGGGTGGTGTGGAGCGGAGTGTGTGTGCCAAGGTTAGATCGCGTTGAATGCTTTAATATATTTTGTATGTGAAACCATAATTGTTTTAACAATTTTTCTTTTATTTACGGGTCTGCTGACACGTTGGCTCCGATTATCCGTGAATGAGTTGAATTGGGAACAACGGCCATCAGCAATTGTTGGAAGGCCTATGACTGCCTCTCATTGCACGGGTATGAGCATTTGAAGGTGAGTCATTCTTTGACAGATCCTGATACAGATAGGTAGAGAAAGATGACCCATTCACCGTCGGCTGCTCACCCGCTCACCCGCTCAGCCACAACCCCGAGCCTGTATACTGGAAGCTAGTCACAACCCCGAGCGCGCGTGTATGGAAATCGGGGCCACAACCCCGGTTGGAGGGTTAAAATGGGCGACAACCCCCTCTCCGGAAAATTCAAAACTACCGCCCCTCTGATCGGTAAGGTACCTGTACCTAGGGGTGCTGGTACTACAGGTGGCTGTATATAGTGTAGCTTTTGACCGGTATGTGTCGCTGTTCGGTAGATGCCGGTAATACAGGTGGCTGTATTTAGTTCCGCTTTTGACCGGGAGGTGTCGCTGTTCGGTAGATGCCGGTAATACAGGTGGCTGTATGTAGTTCCGCTTTTGACTGGGAGGTGTCGCTGTTCGGTAGGGCGCCTATATAGTGCCGGTAGTACAGGTGGCTGTATGTAGTGTCGCTTTCGACCGGAAGGTGTCGCTGCCGCTCGGCGTACAGGGAGCTGCAGGTGGTAACAGGCCTAATTAGGAAATTAAGCTTGTCACCAGAAGATGGAGGATCAGGAAGCACTGGCCGGAAGGTTTGTAAAGTTAAAAGATTACGTAATACCATGACGTCACAAACCGGTTTCAACAGTACACCATCCATGGACTGACCACGCTCGACGCTGTTTGACTTTGATGAAAGGACGAGAACGGCTGTAGTCAACGTGCTACGACTGTTGCATTTTTAAATAGACAAACGGTATACCATCCAAGTACTGTCCGAGGCCGACATTGTTTGACTTAGGTGAAAGGACGAGAACGACTGTAGTCAACTGCTATAAGCGTCGCATTTTTAAATACACAGACGGTATACCATCCAAGTACTGACCGCGCGCGTAGCTGTTTAAATTTTCTTTGCTCGAGTCAATAATAACGTGAGCACCAATCAAATCGCAGCATTCACGACGGGGCGGTGCTAACGATCGATAGGAAATCGTATAAAATAAAACATTCACCAAACAATCGCACAGGATAGATAAAATCCACTCCTGGCAGTGGACACGAGCGGACGTGTGCTTCCATATCTATAACGAGACGATTCGTTAGAATCGACAAAGCGTTCCTAGAGCGGTCCGTGTACAGGGCAGCTCTGTGATATCACGGCGGCATCAACCCGATGCGCCGCGGCATTCCACACCGATATTCCAGAAGAAACGGACGTGTTTCTTCGAGTAGAATAATTTTTCTACAAGCTACCACTACCGGAGTTAATCTCCGGTAGGATCACGAAAAGAGCAATCGACTAAGTCGAAGTTCATTTCAACGAGGAGGCTTCCGACGGGGAGGAACCGGCACAGTCGGTTTTTTGCCGTCCAAAGCGGCATATTATTTCGATTTTCGAACCTCCGGCTCCGTGAATCGAAAAACTCCAAAATTAACTTGTCTTCGTCCATTTGGACACCTTTCAGATGGCCTCTGGCCTACAACGCTTCACCGCAGGGGATTTCCCTCCTCCCCTGTTCCACCGAGGAGTCCATGGACGAGGGCTCCTCATCGTCTTCCAGACCGGAATCCCTCTCCTCCGGCCCCCGCGGAGCCCGGCCGTCTGCTGCAAAGCTCCTTACGTCGCTCGATTACGACGACGAAACCCTCGTCCGGTTAATCGCCGAGCTAACCGAGGAGCTCCGAAGGTGACGCATTGCAGCTTCGACTGCAGTCCTTCCCGCCGGCCCCGTAGCGGCCTCCCCTGTCCCCTCTGCATCCGACGAGTCAGTCTCCGACTCCGGTTCAGAGCGCGACGATGCCGGCTGGGCCAAAGCTGGCAGAAAGCGTAAGGCCGGTAAGAAGAGGCAACCTTCTGCCTCGAAGAAGATGGCGCAACCGGCCGCCACACCCTCCACCAGCATCGAGAGCCAGCAACGGCCACCGGCTGCCACGGCCACGAAGACCGCCACCACCGCTCCTCCACCGACTTCGGCTTCCACGAGCCAAAGGGCGCTGCTGCTTCGCAGCCTCCCCTCGACCGAATCCAACAAGATTCCCCCATCGTCAGGCAAAAGTCCGCCTGGGGACACGTGACGTTGAAATTCTCGGACCTTCGAATTAACTTCTCTAAGGCCCAAAACACGACTGACGGAATCCGCTTCTTCCCCACCACGGAGAAGGACTTCAGGGCTGCCGTAAAGGTGCTCGACGGTCTGGTACTACCGTACCACACCTATCAGCTATAATGATCCGTGGGGTCCCCGTCGAGACCCCCTCAAAGAAGTGGAAGAAGAACTCCTAGAGTTCGGATTCCACCCCGAAGGCATCCATCGCCTCCGCCACCCCCGGAACAAGAAGGAAATGTCCCTCATCCTGATAAAGCTCCCGAGGAGCGAGAAAGACATCTTCGCCCTGAAGGAGATCCGCAGACTGGTGGTCTCCGTCGAATCCCTCCGCTCCCGAGCAGCCGTTGGGCAATGCCACCGCTGTCAGCGGTTCGACCATGTCCAATCCCGCTGTACGGCAGCGATCAAATGCGTCCGCTGCGGCGAAAACCATCGCGCCGCAGACTGCCCCTCATCTAAGGCGAAAGGCGACCCTGCCAAATGCGCCAACTGTGTTGGCTCACACACGGCAAGCTACAAGGGATGCCCTCACTACCCCAAACCCCGATTGCCAACCCGATCCCAAGCCGCCCCTTCGGCGAAAAAGACCCCGGCTCAAGCGGCCCCCAGGCCGCCACCCAAGTCACCCAATCCTCCCAGTCGACTTCCTCTGGCAGGAAGTATTCCGACGCCACCAAAGGGAAATCTTCTTCCCCCTAAGGTGCTGCGTACCGACGTGCCCAGCCAGTCCCTGCTAGGCCCAAGCCCCTCCGCCACCAATAACACCGACTTCTTCGGCGGCGTGACCACCCTTTTACAGCTGGTCGGACAATTCTCGTCCGCACTACAGCAGGTTCAGGGTTCCATCCCCCGTAA